>CM067347.1:47918977-47946477 GCA_034190875.2 Urechis unicinctus | reverse complement strand
GGGAACTGAAGAGAAGATTTAAGATGATTATATCATGAACGTCTCTTAACATGCTCAAACATCTGTGACCCACAGAGACACATTGCTTTAAATAATAATAGCAATAATAGCATTTATTTCGCCCGCATGGTACAGTTATTTTTGGCCGATCAAGTTCATGTGCTATCATTTAACAAACAGTTGGGTGCCATCATAATGTGCAAATAAAGTTAAGTAGAACATTGATATCTTCGTGCGAAAAATTGGAAATATATTCACATTCACGGGCCACACAAAGCTCTTGTATGAAATTTACAAAATTAAATATCTCTTCATCAATGTTCGGTAGACTAATTTTGCTTGAAATTTCATTTAAAGTAATGGTCTGGTCGTAAATCATGGCAGTATTACGATTGACGATACTCATAATATAGCGACCAAATCTTGGCATCAACATATTAGTTTTCGACACAACATCACCACATGCAGCATGCATATTCAATAGTTCGTAATTTCTTTCTATATAGAATTCAAGATGGACAGCATGTTCACTAACATTTAATTTAACACTATTCAGTTTAGATTCACATCGCGCGTTTGACAATTAAAAAGTAACAAATTGCTTTTCAATGCGTTGAATTTAACATTATATTCTCCTCAACCTCTTCGCACGTTTTAAGAATAAATTTGGCCGCAGTTAAAAAAGATCAACGAAAGCGACGTCATCAGCCTAGCTCAGAGTGCCAGCATAACGGTGACCAACTTGGCACCCGATGCCCCTTTTAAAGTGCCGTGACACTAGTTCTTTGATATATACAATTATTATCCAACAAGTGGCAAGGGATTAAACATTGCTCCTCACAAAATGTCTTCATTTCAACAGTGTGAGGGGAATGGGCACGAGTGAAGTCAGTGTTTATGTCAACTCTGATAATAACATCATCAGCATCCATACAAGACATTATAACTGAGTTGACGAGGGCCAGTAGCTCGACATACTCATTGGTAGGGGCAGCCCTTGGATTAACATCACATGGCATATACAACTTGATAACTAGAATCCTGTGGGGCATATTGTTTGAGTGTAGGATTAAGATACAAGCGTGACGCCTTCTATTATGTACACCATCAATCGGGGATATAGTTAATTTGGACGACTTTTTGTGTATTAACGCACAGCCACCATAAGGTCTTCCCCAGCTTGCTGGAAGTTCGAGTCATCCATATCAGAAATGCCCGTAACTGATTCTTCACCGATGCGGTGCTCGAGCTGAGCAAGATCTGTCTCAAACAATCAATGTACTTGGATTAGGAGAACATCACATTTGCGTAATAGATTGCATGTACATTATGGTGCCTTCTCTGTACCCTCGCCAGTTATACGTGCATATTGTAAAGTTGCAGTCAATCATAGTAAATAATAAAATATATAAAAAATACAGTATTGAAAATAAATATTTTCGTATAACGCAGTTATGCATTTACACTATTGCGATAAGATTTTCTTACACATACACCACAGGGCCAAAATTTCGCGTCAAGTATTGCACCTACGTCTGAATTTTGCTTCCGGTTTTGATGTTTTTTCAACAGATCTTACCTCAATGTCAACATCTTCAACATAAGACTCTATATCATTGATGCTTGTGTCTTGTTCAACCCGGTAGACAAATAGGTGTCTACTTGGCTCAGAGGCGCCACGAAGCTTGCTAGAAGTTCAAGTTCCCGTAACTGGACGAGCCTTGCGGCCGAGTTTCCGTTTGTTCCGTTTCTCTACAATCTCAAACCCTTCATCCTCATGTCGAGTTCTAGCTGGCTCCGAAGTAGAGGTAACAGCAGCGGTGGAAGTTCTTGAAGCAGCTTTCATAATTCATGCCTTAGTACTGGATGTAGATGCTGGTGATGAGGTCGGTGTGGTAACAGCGGTAGCAATCACTGACATCAGCGCTGGTGTTTCTTCGTGAGGTCGCGAGGTCACAAATGATGCATAGGATTGTCTTCTGCGACATTTATCCTCTTCAATGTACTGCTTAACTTCTACAGTCCTTCTAACTGAGACACTCTTTCACATAGTGATTTTGAGCACGTCTCAGCGGGGATAGCCTTTGGGATTCTCGCTATATATATATATATATATATATATATATATATATATATATATATATATATAGATATATATATATATATATATATATATATATAGAGATATATATATATATATCTATATATATATCTATATATATATATATATATATATATATATATATACATATATATATATATATATATATATAATATATGCGTATATATATATGTACATGAATATATGCGTTATATATGTATATAGAGATTTATTTTCATATATATATATATATAAAATATGTATATATATATCTATACACATATATATATATATTTATATATATATATATACATATATATATATACATATATATATATATATTTATACAAATTATATATATATATGTACATAAATATATGCGTATATATATGTATATATATATATTTACATGTATATATATAAATAGATTTATATATATATATATGTATATGGTTATATATATATAATGTATATATTTATATATATACTTATATTTACACATTTAATAGACTCGTGTGTGCATGAATATATGTACATAAACATGGAAATATTGATATGGTGCTCCTTTTATTGTATTACTGCACTGCGCATATATGCAGCAAATGCACCACCTGCTCTCTGATATTTTAGGATAATAAAATGCAGATGTTGAACGAGGATTTTTTTATCCATATGGGGCCTCTACGGTGATATTTCTACACAGTTTAAGCTCCTGTCAGATACTGATCGTGCGAGGCTGTGATATCTCAGATAGAATTTTGTGAACGTGGATCCTTCAAACTATTAAAAGAAACATTACCTCTAAGCGTTATTGCTTAAGCTCGCAGTTCCATGAGAATGGCTTCTGCATTGCGTTTGAAACGCATTTTTGGATTGTTCATTGCCACGTGTTTTTTCCTGTTAATTGTTGTTTTCAAAGACCAACACTACATTCACCAAGAAGTCAGATATCTAAAATTAACTCAACAACCGCTGCACAATTCCCTGAGTGAGAATACTTCCCTACGGCAATGTTGACCGGAGAAAAGATGATGATCAGGGGAATAATGGAAACCAGAAACGCGAGGGTAAGCGTAGAAACATCGCTGAAACTCCCTCGACCTTAAACGAAATTTTGCTTCAAGAAATTCGCGCCAAAATGGTGCCGCAAACGGCTCCAAATCTTGTGTTAGACCCAGAACAGGCAGCCTACCGTCACAACAGCCAAGCAGCCCAATCCAACTTTATTGATGAGGCACTTGGTGGTCTACATAATGGTTTCTTTGTCGAATGCGGTGCTGCAGATGGGAAAGCGCTATCCAACTCATTATTTTTTGAACGAGCACGCAATTGGACAGGCCTTTTAGTGGAAGCAAATCCAAATTTATATGAACGAATACAAAAGAACAACCGGTCGGCATATTCCATCAATGCCTGTATGAGTTTAACGCGTGAACCATCTACTGTCGTGTTTAGAAATGCCAATTTGGTAGGGGGAATAGTCGATGGTTTTGGCTCAAAACATACCAAGCGCATCAATTCATCACTTTCAATACATCCTAGTGATATTGCTATGAAATGTTACTCTCTTTATAAAATGCTACAGGCCATCGGGCAGATGCATGTCAACTATTTCTCGCTAGATGTAGAAGGACCTGAGGTGGATATTCTTAAAATTATACCTTTTGATAAAGTTGTCATTGACTTTTTAACAGTAGAGTACCACATGACCGATAACGAAGACTCTGTTTCAAAGCTGCATGAAATTCGGGATTTTATGGTAGGCACCGGACTATATGAACAAATCGCTATTTTGACAATTGGACATCCGAAAATATCTGTTGGTGATTCGATGAAGAAGAGAGAATCAAGAGGTATTGATGTTGTATTCAAACGAAGAGGCTTTTCCCGTGACAATTAATGGATTTAGGCATCATTATGTCTATCAGAACATCACTCAACAATTTTTATGGCCGGCATGCTGGTTATGTATTATATGGGAAAGATGGTTCAGTTATCAATATGTCAAATATATGACAGGTTGAGCTATTTACAGATGTATCTAAATGGTTGTTTTGGATATTTATGTTGATGACACAGTTATTCGTAGAGGGGTCAGTGTTTATATCGTAATAAAATGTATGCTATCAAAGGATGCGTCTGAGAAAAGAAGCAATGAGAATGGGGCTGTGTGAACAACTAGACCGGGCGACACAAGGCAGCAGAAACTAGCTCAAGAAACGCCATATCTGGGCTGGGCGAGACAAAGATTGGCGCAAGGTAAAAGGAGTCATGTGCTAGCATTTGGCCAGTTGATTGAATAGAGTGTTGGCTAGAGCACTCCTGCCATGCAGTTTATGCTCTCATCCGTGCTTTACATGAAATCAATTCAGTGATAAAACAAGTGGGCGGATGATAAAGCTCCTGCCTCTGCCAAACCTTATGCACATCTTGCTTATTGATTGACCAACCCAGTAAAAATGTTGAAAATAGAATGGCATATGAAATGACAGTGGCCACAGCATGTGTTTCTTAATTGTGAATATAATATTTGGGCCAAGGATTTTACTGACAGTGCATTTCATGTCCTTATTACCTAATTGGTTGTTTTGAGGTCAAGGTTATTCAAGGGGAAATGATGAATGAATGCTCGAGCGCCGCCAATAGGAGTCCATTAGTTTTCGTGCAGAGGGGAATAAGTTACTGAGTTTCTGCAAAACAATCAAATATTTCTCAGTCAGCCATATTTGTTCATGGACACAGTATGGAGCAAAGCATGTACCGAACAACAACATGTGTCGTTCTTGTGGTTGTTTTTTTTGGGGGTGTCGGAATTGTCTGTAAAATGGACGTTGGGAATTGCCGTGAAATATGGCCGTCTTGATAGCCTGCTTTGCATTATGAGGTCTATGACATAAATAGCATGTTTTTTTATCGAGAAAATAAATGTGCCGGCATGTTGTCGAGATGCTATTGATTACTGTATGCGCCCAGGTTGCTATACGAGACGGTATGCGCTCATATGAGAAAACATGAGGTAGTGTTTGAAAGTGAACACTTCTTATGGAAATTCGATGCATAT
The DNA here is from genome assembly GCA_034190875.2 of Urechis unicinctus. Classification (NCBI taxonomy): domain Eukaryota; kingdom Metazoa; phylum Annelida; class Polychaeta; order Xenopneusta; family Urechidae; genus Urechis; species Urechis unicinctus. The sequence goes on along the minus strand of CM067347.1, from coordinate 47,941,315 downwards.
GATTTATCAACGAATGATTGAAAACGTAGAGGGGCCTGGTTATTGAGAAAGGATACTTCAGTAACGCATCATTTCCTACGCTAATTGATGTCACTGTCTGACGCAGCGCTGTCAAATACGTTCCTTCAATATTTCCTTGCTTGTCGGATATGAGACAGACAGCCTAGAAGTTGCGTATTTAATGGGATAGTGACACCATAATGGAGCTTCCCCAGTATTACAATCGCCAGATCCGTCGCCGTCACGTTATCAAACTCCTGCTGCGCCCATGTTCGCCTCAGGGGGATCAGGGTAACTGAACAAAACGTTCTTTGGTGCGATAAATAAAAACTGTTACTTGGTATAAGCATTGAGCATATTGAGCAGTTACATGCGAGGTTTTCATTCCCTAAAAAGATGACTGCATAAAGCTAGTTGACAACCAAATATATTTTGCGCTGGCGGACGCAGCTCACAGATGTTCATACTGTCCGTTGAGCACTGGTAGAGTAGTATTTCGAATGAAATTATTGATTCCATTACAAATTATGATTGTAGGTGGGTGATTGATAGGTTCATGAAGCGTACATAACGCAGTATGTGTTACCAGCATGAAAATTCGGCTTGCTCGAAATTACGCCAGGTAAATTTGGATCCATAAATCATATTCTAAAACGCCGAATCGAACCAGCAACTTTTATTTATACATCACTTAAAAGTGCATACTAATGACCAGCACCGCGTAGCAAGTTTGAAAATGTCTCAATAAATACCTGATGTAATGAATCATATTCTCGGGCCTTGGTCGCGGCCGCCAGGCGGCGATCCAGATTTTCAAACGGAAGTAGGGGCATGTTCCCAAGTTCGATTAAACTTTAATTATTTTGTGTTAATCTTCTAAACACCCAACAGCGACTTAATTGAGTTCATATAATGCTGATGGGGTCACCGAGTTGCTTGAACATCAATGCTTCGCATCTGTAAAATACTGATGACAGTAAAGCAGTATTGTCTTTGTAACCATTGGCAGGGATAGTGATGATATTGCGACGGCGATCTATGAATGCGATGATGGGGCAGCTCCAATGCGGTGCAACATTTCCATGGGCAGCAACATTTGGAAATAAAATTTGATGCAAAATGAAGACATTCTTTCTACTTGTAATTAACAGCACAGAGACACCAACAACTAAAGGAACGATGCCCGCAAGAGTTGTCCCCATTCATCCCCCAATGTCCTACTCGTGTAGACCTTGATAGCGGTATCTGACCCCCACCCTTACCCTTAAAGGTGCCTCCCTTAAACCATGAACCACACGAATGTAAGCTGTAAATCATAGCGCGCTCTATAACTACCTCGCTATCGATGTGTAGACTTCCGCGTCGGTTACAAAACGTAGATTTCATCAAATCGTAACTCATAACGTCGTGAGCCTCATTACACACCAATAAGACCGACTAGCAGGAAGGAGGATAAGCCCCTGTTAATATAAATCATGAGTATCATGGAATTGTCGAGGATTTTGTACTAATTAATATATCCACACACAATGCACTGAAATCATCGACGGTTTCCAAACGAATATACAATCCATGTGTTCCAGATGCATGCCGAGACGTTGTCAATGAACGCAATGGGCACTCTTCAGGTTTAAAATGCTGCCACAATGGAGGCTAATAAGACCATTTGTAAAGCTTCCTGAGCCCAAGCTTCACTTGGCAAGTGCGTGTTACGGCACAGATTTGTTGCCAAATTGAACAGCAAGACGGCCTCAAAGAAGGCACGGGACATAATTTGTAGGATCAGGGAAAAAGCCTTCAGTAGCACTCTATCACATCTTGTGAAACCTGACGGTTCAAAAGCCTCTACACCAATACATGAGGCGATGCCTTCCAGAAGAATTCCACAGCCCACAATTATATTGATTCCTCCATTTTTGTATTCCTATTACCCCACCTATGTAGTCACCATATCACATAGCGGTATAAACGCTTGCATGTGGAGCATTAGACTTCGTGTCCGCAAAGCAGTGAAGATTCCTTTCTTAAATCTATACCCTTTGATAAAGTGGTTATTGACCTTTTAACTGTGGAATAGCTCACCGCCAAGCCCACTCAATCTACATAAAGCTACATGAAATTCGGCACTTCATGAATTGCAGTGGTATGTACCAACAAAGCACTATTTTAACAGAGGGGCCTTCAAGAATATTTGTTGAGGATTCGATGGCGAAGATCGAAGCTTTGGGCTTGGTGTTGCATTCAAGTGAAAAAGTTAATTGCGTGATAATTAATGGAATTGTGCATCATTATAATAATCGAGCCTTCCCTTAACAGTTTTGATGATATAGTGTCATCTATCATGTGTCATTTTGCTTAGGTAACACATTGCAGATGTGGCCACAAATCCATTTGTTAAGTTTGTATGCGATAAAATGATAAAATATTCCAGATATTTACACACTCATCTAGGCGGTTAGTCTGGATATTGGTTGATCTCGTAGCAAAAGTATGTCTTGTTGAGGGGTCAGTGTATATATTATGAAGGAATTGAGACGATGGTGGGAGACAATTCTTGAATTTAAAACCGTTCTGACATTTCAACAAGAGACCGATCAATATAGCAGCGTAAGTGAGGCTATGTGGAAAGCAGCCTTGTGTCACACAGCTCGTCTCATGTCTCGTAATTTGTGTTTGAGCGAAGGATAAGAAAAGTCAAAGAACAGGTAGGGAAATCGCTATCCTTTGGTTATTTTATTAGATCGAGTTTCAGCTGAAGCACTCCTGCCATGCAGTTTCTGGACTCATTTGTGCTTTACCAAAATCTGAAATAATAATGCTGTAAGCTGGCATCCGGTAAATATCGTGTCTTTGTATCCTTGCCAGTTGAAGCAGCTATTCTGAAAGCAATAAGAAACACAAAGACCAAAGATTTTGTACAAATTTTTGGTTTCGGAAATTAAATCGAGCCTCTTATTTGCCTGGCGATGCCTTTCATGCTCTTCTTTGGAAATGTCGTGGGACTATATCTCAGTTAGTCCGCTGGTTCGTTCGTGGACGCTGCACAGAGCGAAGAACTTATCAAGTAAGACCATCGAGTTGCCCAGCCCATTGGTGGTTGGGTGACAACACGATTGAATGGGTCTGTTGGTGGAATGGAGGCCTCAATTCTCTGAAATTGTTATAAATATAGCTACATGGCGGCGTATATTAATGTTTATTGATCGATAGAGTACCGGTCGTCTACTGCCATTTTTGAATATGGCGGTGTTTTGGGCAGATTTGCCCCGAACAATGGTCATTCCTTTATCATACTGCTCTATTCATTGCGTGCCTCGGCGATATATACCAAAGATCCACATGATGTTGTATCTAGGACCCTAGGGCGCGTGTCAATCGGTAGTGGACAAACAATTAACCATTCGCGTTATCGCATAAAACACACAAGATCGAAGGTCAGTCACAAGAAGGAGCATATGTTGTTTATTGAGCTGGAATATCTTATGAATCGATGGGTGGTGGGTTTCAATGAGCGCAAATGTTGGACGGAGGACTTGGCTAGTAGAAAAGACGACGTGCAGCGCAAAACCCTGAGGTTTCATTTTGACCTTGATCTCAAACTAAGATATATATATATATATATATATATATATATATATATATATATATATATATATATATATATATATATATATATATATATATATATATATATTATATATATAGATATGTATATATGTATACATATAAATATATATATATACATATATATTTATTATATATATATATACATATATATATATATGTATATATATATTTATATAATTTTATTTTTATATAAATATGCATATACATATATCAATATACACACATATAAATGTGTATATGCATATACATATATATATACATTTGCGTTTATATATTTATAGATATATATATGCTTACGTGTATATATGATATGTTCATATATATATTTATTATTACTTGTATATATATATATATAAACATATATGTATATATATATATAATATATATATATATTCAGATATAGAGTTAAGTATATATATATATATATATATATATATATATATATATATAGAGAGAGAGAGAGAGAGAGAGAGAGAGAGAGAGAGAGAGAGAGAGAGAGAGCGAGAGAGAGAGAGAGAGAGAGAGAAGAGAGATGGAGAGTGCGAGAGAGAGAGAGAGAGAGAGAGAGAGAGAGAGAGAGAAAGAGAAAGAGAGAGACTCCTGTGTGCATGCAAGTATGGATGCAAACACATAGTCGAATGGAAATGCACAGTAAGATACCCATACGCCGATCCATGTTAATTAAGGAAGCGCTCCTCGCCAACATACAAATGTATATTTGCATCAACCACAACATCTGCTGTCTAGCTGTCATTGATTTCATCATACGGTGCAGATGTTGTACTAGATTAATTAAAGATATTAACCTTCACGCTGCGATTCCTGCGCAATAAGGAAATATTGGAAATATTGATATAGTGCACTACGCGCCAAGATACATATGCATATATGCATCTGATGCACCACCTGCTCTCTGTTATTTTTAATACCTTCATTAGATGCAGATGTTTAACGAGATGTTTTATCCATATGGTGCCTCTACACTGATATTTATGCACAGTTGAAGCTCCTGTCAGATACTGATCGTGTGAGGCCGTGATATCCCAGACAGAATTTTGGGAACGTGTATCCTTCTATCTATTAAAAGGAAAGTAACCATTAATCGTTATTGCTTAAGCTCGTAGTTCCATGAGAATGGCTTCTGCATTGCGTTTGAAAAGCATTCTTAGATTGGTTCATTGCCACGTGTACTTTTTCCCTGTTAATTGTTGTTCAAAGACCAACACTACATTTACCAAGAAGTCAGTGATCTACAATTAACTCAACAACCGCTGCACAATTCCCTGAGTGAGAATACTTCCCTGCGTGGCAATGTCGACCGGAGAATATATGATGATGATGAGGGGAATAATGGAAACCAGAAACGCGACAGTAAGCAGAGAAACATCGCTGGAACTCGCTTAAACAGAGTTTTGCTTCAAGAAATTCGTGCCAAAATGGTGCCGCAAACGGCTCCAAATCTTGTGTTAGACCCAGAACAGGCAGCCTACCGTCACAACAGCCAAGCAGCCCAATCCAACTTTATTGATGAGGCACTTGGTGGTCTACACAATGGTTTCTTTGTCGAATGTGGTGCTGCAGATGGGAAAGCGCTATCCAACTCATTATTTTTTGAACGAGCACGCAATTGGACAGGCCTTTTAGTGGAAGCAAATCCAAAGTTATATGAACGAATACAAAAGAACAACCGGTCGGCATATTCCATCAATGCCTGTATGAGTTTAACGCGTGAACCATCTACTGTCGTGTTTAGAAATGCCAATTTGTTAGGGGGAATAGTCGATGGTTTTGGCGCAAAACATACCAAGCGCATCAATTCATCACTTTCAATACATCCTAGCGATATTGCTATGAAATGTTACTCTCTTTATAACATGCTACAGGCCATCGGGCAGATGCATGTCAACTATTTCTCGCTAGATGTAGAAGGACCTGAGGTAGATATTCTTAAAACTATACCTTTTGATAAAGTTGTCATTGACTTTTTAACAGTAGAGTACCACATGACCGATAAAGAAGACTCTGTTAAAAAGCTGCATGAAATTCGGGATTTTATGGTAGGCACCGGACTATATGAACAAATCGCTATTTTGACAATTGGACATCCGAAAATATCTGTTGGTGATTCGATGAAGAAGAGAGAATCAAGAGGACTTGATGTTGCATTCAAACGAAGAGGCTTTTCCCGTGACAATTAATGGATTTAGGCATCATTATGTCTATCAGAACATCACTCAACAATTTTTATGGCCGGCATGCTGGTTATGTATTATATGGGAAAGATGGTTCAGTTATCAATATGTCAAATATATGACAGGTTGAGCTATTTACAGATGTATCTAAATGGTTGTTTTGGATATTTATGTTGATGACACAGTTATTCGTAGAGGGGTCAGTGTTTATATCGTAATGAAATGTATGCTATCAAAGGATGCGTCTGACAAAAGAAGCAATGAGAATGGGGCTGTGTGAACAACTAGACAGGGCGACACAAGGCAGCAGAAACTAGCTCAAGTAACGCCATATCTGGGCTGGGCGAGACAAAGATTGGCGCAAGGTAAAAGGAGTCATGTGCTAGCATTTGGCCAGTTGATTGAATAGAGTGTTGGCTAAAGCACTCCTGCCATGCAGTTTATGCTCTCATCCGTGCTTTACATGAAATCAATTCAGTGATAAAACAAGTGGGCGGATGGTAAAGCTCCAACCTCCGCCAAACCTTATTTGTGCACATCTTGCTTATTGATTGACCAACCCATTAAAAATGTTGAAAATAGAATGGCACATGAAATGACAGTGGCCACAGCATGTGTTTCTTAATTGTGAATATAATATTTGGGCCAAGGATTTTACTGACAGTGCGTTTCATGTCCTTATTACCTAATTGGTTGTTTTGAGGTCAAGGTTATTCAAGGGGAAATAATCTCCATGATGAATGAATGCTCGAGCGCCGCCAATAGGAGTCCATTAGTTTTCGTGCAGAGGGGAATAAGTTACTGAGTTTCTGCAAAACAATCAAATATTTCTCAGTCAGCCATATTTGTTCATGGACACAGTATGGAGCAAAGCATGTACCGAACAACAACATGTGTTGTTTTCTTGTGGTTTTTTTTTTTTTTTTGGGGGGGGGGGTGTCTGCAAAATGGACGTTGGGAATTGCCGTGAAATATGGCCGCCTTGATAGCCTGCTTTGCATTATGAGGTCTATGACATAAACAGCATGTTTTTTTTATCGAGAAAATAAATGTGCCGGCATGTTGTCGAGATGCTATTGATTACTGTATGCGCCCAGGTTGCTATACGAGAGACGGTATGCGCTCATATGAGAAAACATGTGGTAGTGTTTGAAAGTGAACACTTCTTATGGAAATTCGATGCATATGATTTATCAACGAATGATTGAAAACGTAGAGGGGCCTGGTTATTGAGAAAGGATACTTCAGTAACGCATCATTTCCTACGCTAATTGATGTCACTGTCTGACGCAGCGCTGTCAAATACGTTTCTTCAATATTTCCTTGCTTGTCGGATATGAGACAGACAGCCTAGAAGTTGCGTATTGAATGGGATAGTGACACCATAATGGAGCTTCCCCAGTATTACAATCGCCAGATCCGTCGCCGTCACGTTATCAAACCCCTGCTGCGCCCCAGGGGGATCAGGGTAACTGAAAAAACGTTCTTTGGTGCGATAAATAAAAACTGTTACTTGGTATAAGCATTGAGCATATTGAGCAGTTACATGCGAGGTTTTCATTCCCTAAAAAGATGACTGCATAAAGCTAGTCGATAACAAAATATCTTTTGCGCTGGCGGACGCAGCTCACAGATGTTCATACTGTCCGTTCAGCACTGGTAGAGTAGTATTTCGAATGAAATTATTGATTCCAATTCAAATTATGATTGTAGGTGGGTGATTGATAGGTTCATGAAGCGTACATAACGCAGTATGTGTTACCAGCATGAATATTCGGCTTGCTCGAAATTACACCAGGTAAATTTGGATCCATAAATCATATTCTAAAACACCTAATCGAACCAGCATTAACTTTTATTTATGCATCACTTTAAAGTGCATACTAATGACCAGCACCGCGTAGCAAGTTTGAAAATGTCTCAATAAATACCTGATGTAATGAATCATATTCTCGGGCCTTGGTCGCGGCCGCCAGGCGGCGATCCAGATTTTCAAACGGAAGTAGGGGCATGTTCCCAAGTTCGATTAAACTTTAATTATTTTGTGTTGATCTTTTAAACACCCACCAGCGACTTAATTGAGTTCATATAATGCTGATTGTGGTCACCGAGTTGCTTGAACATCAATGCTTCGCATCCATAAAATACTGATGACACTAAAGCAGTATTGTCTTTGTAACCATTGGCAGGGATAGTGATGATATTGCGACGGCGATCTATGACTGCGATGATGGGGCAGCTCCAATGCGGTGCAACTTTTCCATGGGCAGCAACAGTTGGAAATAAAATTCGATGCAAAATGAAGACATTCTTTCTACTTGTTATTAACAGCACAGAGACACCAACAACTAAAGGAACGATGCCCGCAAGAGTTGTCCCCCATTCATCCCCCAATGTCCTACACGAGTAGACCTTGATAGCGGTATCTGACCCCCACCCTTACCCTTAAAGGTGCCTCCCTTTAACCATGAACCACACGAATGTAAGCTGTAAATCATAGCGCGCTTTTTAACTAGCTCGCTATCGATGTGTATACTTCCGCGTTGGTTACAAAACGTAGATTTCATCAAATCGTAACTCATAACGTCGTGAGCCTCATTACACACCAATAAGACCGACTAGCAGGAAGGAGGATAAGCCCCTGTTAATATAAATCATGAGTATCATGGAATTGTCGAGGATTTTGTACTAATTAATATATCCACACACAATGCACTGAAATCATCGACGGTTTCCAAACGAATATACAATCCATGTGTTCCAGATGCATGCCGAGACGTTGTCAATGAACGCAATGGGCACTCTTCAGGTTTAAAATGCTGCCACAATGGAGGCTAATAAGACCATTTGTAAAGCTTCCTGAGCCCAAGCTTCACTTGGCAAGTGCGTGTCACGGCACAGATTTGTTGCCAAATTGAACAGCAAGACGGCCTCAAAGAAGGCACGGGACATAATTTGTAGGATCAGGGAAACAGCCTTCAGTAGCACTCTATCACATCTTGTGAAATCTGACGGTTCAAAAGCCTCTACACCAATGCATGAGGCGATGCCTTCCAGAAGAATTCCACAGCCCACAATTATATCGATTCCTCCATTTTTGTATTCCTATTACCCCACCTATGTAGTCACCATATCACATAACGGTTTATAAACGCTTGCATGTGGAGCATTAGACTTCGTGCCTGCCGCAATTCAATTGAAATGCAGTTGAGATTGTTCGTTGCCGTTTGTTTCTTTTACCTTCTTAAGGAATTATTCGAAAACGAGAAGAACGATGGTGACCAGACGGAGGATGGCGACCAGGCGGAGGATGGTGAACAGACGGAGGATGGTGACAAGACGGAGGATGGTAACCAGACGGAGGATGGTGACAAAACGGTTCCAGATACGCCTCACAAGCTTGTGTTAAACCAGAAACAGGCAGAGCGCCTTCACTGAACTCACACAGCTCAATCCAGACGTTATGAACATGGTATGTAGTGGCCTACGCGATGATTTCTTTGATAAATGTGGTGGTGCGATTGGAAATTATCTTTTCTGCTCATTAGTTTTCCAGGTAGGACGCAATTGAATAGGGTTATTAGTGGAAGCTGATACCCAATTCTTTAGGGAAATTCAAACCAACGACCGTGCAGCATATTCCATCAATAATTGTATCAGTGGAATACGCGATTCATCAACTGTTATGTTTAGAAATGCGGATGTTTTTCGAGGAATTACTGATGATGTAGACGAAAGGCATATAATGCACACAAAATCGATAAAATATAAGGACATTCGCATGAGGTGCTACCCTTTCCATAACATGCTCCAGGCCATCGAGCAGATGCATGTCAACTATTTCTTGCTGGATGTGGAATGACCTGAGGTGGATATTCTTGAATCTATACCCTTTGATGAAGCGGTTATTGACCTTTTAACTGTGGAATAGCTCACCGCCAAGCCCACTCAATCTACATAAAGCTACATGAAATTCGGCACTTCATGAATTGCAATGGTATATACCACCAAAGCACTATTTTAACAGAGGGGCCTTCAAGAATATTTGTTGAGGATTCGATGGCGAAGATCGAAGCTTTGGGCTTGGTGTTGCATTCAAGTGAAAAAGTTAATCTCGTGATAACTAATGGAATTGTGCATCATTATAATAATCGAGCCTTCCCTTAACAGTTTCGATGATATAGTGTCATCTATCATGTGGCATATTGCTTAGGTAGCAAAAAAAGTCAAAGAACAGGTAGGGAAATCGCTATCCTTTGATTATTTTATTAGATCGAGTTTCAGTGAAGCACTCCTGCCATGCAGATTCTGGACTCATTTGTGCTTTACCAAAATCTGAAATAATAATGCTGCAAGCTGGCATCCGGTAAATATCGTGTCTTTGTATCCTTGCCAGTTGAAGCAGCTATTCTGAAAGCAATAAGAAACACAAAGACCAAAGATTTTGTACAAATTTTTGGTTTCGGAAATTAAATCGAGCCACTTATTTGCCTGGCGTTGCCTTTCATGATCTTCTTTGGAATTGTCGTGGGACTATATCTCAGTTAGTCCGCTGGTTCGTTCGTGGACGCTGTACAGAGCGAAGAACTTATCAAGTAAGACCATCGAGTTGCCCAGCCCATTGGTGGTTGGGTGACAACACGATTGAATGGGTCTGTTGGTGGAATGGAGGCCTCAATTCTCTGAATTTGTTATAAATATAGCTACATGGCGGCATATATTAATGTTTATTGATCGATAGAGTACCGGTCGTCTGCTGCCATTTTTGAATATGCCGGTGTTTTGGGCAGAATTGCCCCGAACAATGGTCATTCCTTTATCATACTGCTCTATTCATTGTGTGCCTCGGCGATATATACCAAAGATCCACATGTTGTTGTATCTAGGACCCTAGGGCGCGTGTCAATCGGTAGTGGACAAACAATTAAAAATTTCGCGTTATCGCATAAAACACACAAGATCGAAGTTCAGTCATTAGAAGAAGCATATGTTGTTTATTGAGCTGGAATATATTATGAATCGATGGGTGGTGGGTTTCAATGAGCGCAAATGTTGGACGAAGGACTTGGCTAGTAGAAAAGACGACGTGCAGCGCAAAAGCCTGAGGTTTCATTTTGACCTTGATCTCAAACTAAGATCAAGATCTTAGAAACAGTGAAAAAACAACATCTCGAATATTACTCTGGATAATGGACTGATCGTTAAAAAATTACCATCTTGGATTTATGCAATAATCTTCGGGCTTCTCCGTTTTTGACTTGTGCTCTTCAGCACTGCCGTTTTCAAACATATGCTTGGTGCATTCCAACGCTGTTCCCATACGTTCATCAAAAATCAACTCTAAATACATACAACAGTTTTATGAAAATTTCAAGCGCACATAAAATCCTTAACACCAGTCCCATGGTAATGAATATCAGGTCAAATGTTCTCAGTGACAGTTTAAGTCGTATCCTGGGAGTTCATGGATGTCGATGACGACATTTCCGGTTACGAACGCACCAAAGGTTATGAAAAAAGTTTAATTCCAAATATCTCCGTGGATAATACATATTTAGTTTAAGTTTAGTGTAATCGAAAACTTTTGCTGTATACAAGTTAATGTAAATAATGGATTGTTGGAAAAATTTCAGCTGCTCGGAAATTTGTCATAGCCAAAACTGTACATTTTGTAATTCCTCAATTTAGAAACTAATTATCGTTCGATCGCAAAGCAGAATCACATTGACACTTTTAATTTGAAACTTCTATCAATCGATTATAAAAAAAATCGTTAATATTTGTCTAATAGACACACAAATTAGGTCAATTGTTGTCATGACGTCACTTCCGGTTCGCAACGCGTTAATGTTCAAGCGGAAGTGAAATCGGAAGTTAACGCGCCATATCTTCCTCGATTATGGTCGTATCATAGTAAAGTTGTCAAACGAAGGCAGCCCATTCTTTTCTGAACATATAACTAATAACAAGTGGTTGTTAAAAACGGCCTCTGCTATATCAGGAGAACGCGCTACCTCTGTGCCACATCGTCTTATGTTCTTTTAAACTAACGTTTGTTGTATAGGACAAGAAGTGAAGTAGGTTCCGTCAAAGGATAAGACCCTTCTTGCATCATAACTTGGAGCTATTAAGTATGATAATGTTAAGTATAACTAACATTTACTGCATTTGGCATTACTTTCTCGCTAATGTTGAGAATGGAGATAAAGAAGACACCGATGATGGCGTTCATCATGATGGTGATCATTGTCATGGTTGCAACAATCATGATGGAGTTAATGATGATGATGATGATTATAATAATGATGGAGTTAATGATGAGGATGATGGTGATAAGGATGGTCAGTGGAGCTAAGAACATGCCATAGTGATGATATAGCTCACAAGTAGCAGTGCTTAGCGCGTGCCTAACAAACGGCTCAGCCTTGAGGTCTGTAATTAGCTTTGGCTAGTGTTCTGGGGGGATTGGTAGAAACATACAAGCAATACCTGAGTATAGCTGTAGCACTGCCTAGAGTGTGCGTCATGCAGACCCAGAGGGATGAGCTGGTCAACAACCAAGCTAAGATAACTGATCTAGAAGGGGAAAGCTAAAATGGCAAGCCTGGAGGAGGATGGGAGGGGTGAAAAATTCAAGCAAATGAGCTTTCAGAGCATCTATGTAGCGCAAGTATTGAGGCTGCCTCTGTAAACCATGAACGTCAGCAGACCCTAATCAACCGCATCAGGGAAACGATCTACAGACTTCTTATTGCTAGCCGAGTGTGTACGCACCCTGTTCTGGGAGCAAAGGGTTACAATCGCCTTCATCCGCACTGTGAAGGAATTGGCAATCTCGACCCTAGTACTTGCTGTGACGGGTGGAGGGGGGCACTAGTGCCACCCCGCACCAGCTGACAAGCCCGGTGTAAAGGACTGGATTAAAAAAACATCTGAACTCCTTGTATTGTATGGATTGTTATGTTGGTCATGGGGTGGAACAATCTTGAATAAAACGAGAACATTATATGGCGGTCTGAAACTACTGTGAAAGGAAGAAAAATCCAATTAAAACCCGGCCTCTGGAGTTTCAGCCTTCTTCAGCAGCAGATTAAATCATTAGGTCTTGGTTTGGAAGTTGATGCTGTAATTGGGATATTACCTTCGAAGTTTCTGATGGGACTGCTAACATATCAGACACAGTGTTAAGAATGTTGGGTCTTGATGACTGTCTCAGAAGGCTGTGGATTTATTCAGGTTCTTGCACTGGTGACCGGACCATCAACTTTAGCATGTTCAACACCATTTGTGTTCACCTTGATCATGTCAGTATTACGCATAACATGCTAGATGGTGAACCCACTACGCTTTTGAAGTTGTTGGTTTAGAAGGTGGCTATCTTGGTGATATTAAACAGCGCTAATCCTGTCTCTAAGTTGTAACTAGCGGAACTGTGCATGTGTTAAAGTTTCATTTACGTGATAATAAAGGAAGGCTATTGGATAACCACAACTTACCTGTTAGCATTGTTCTTGAACTCGCAAAATGTCAATAAAAACGAGTATTTATGGACCTAGGCAAAAAACGGCGAGCATCCAGTCCGCCATCTCTGAATATGCAACAAAGACCTATGTATCCATTGCTGTCTCACAAATTTTTTATAAAGGTGGCGGTGCTATGACGTGAAATGAGAGAGAATAAAATCGTTCAGTTGGGAAACCCGGTTTCTGTGTAGGATGCTGCTTATGAAAAGTATGTTCATGGTGAACACAGAAAACAGAACAAAAACCTGAGACAAAACGTAGCTGAAAAAACGAAACCCCTCATTACTATTTGGGCAGAAGCAAGTGGCGACCTTTGCAGAGGATATGAGTGGTCGTTCGGTGATGGGGCCTTGGGTCAAGACTCACGAGACTCAATCTGTGGATATTCCATGTTATCCAATATAAGATCCTCGTATGGGGTTGTCTTCTGGTGTGGGCGCTGATACTAGTTCTATATCAGTGTTTCCTGTTATAAATGAGTCAAACCAAGTGATAGGAATAAATAAGCCTGGTGGTCAACAGGCTGTTGTAAAATCGTTTCCCTAACCTATACAGTTGGAACAAGGCAACGTTATTAACTTTTAAACGCTTCTAGCGCAGAGCAAATTGAAACTGGATAGATATGAGGATACGTACTTAAATGATTAAATGCGAGAAAAGTCTTTTAGTTTGAAACCAACATCAAGTCCACTAGCCTCGTTCTTTGCCATCGAATCACCAACAAATATTCTTGTAGGGTTAAACCCAAATATAGCGATTTGTTCAAACAGACCCGTGCCCACGAGTAAATCCCGAATTTCGTGTAGCTTCTTGACAGACTGTTTGGGATTGGGGGTGTAGTATTCCACAGTGAGAAAGTCAATAACCACTTCATCGAAAGGTATAGTTTTAAGAATATCCAATTCTGGTCCTTCTACATCCAACGATAAATAGTTGACATGCATCTGCCCGATGGCCTGTAGCATGGTATGAAGAGAGTAACACTTCATAGGAGAGTCCCTAAAGGTTCCGGGTATGTGCTTCATATGTTCAACAATTCCTCCTAATTCACCTGCATTTCTAAACATGACAGTAGATGCCTCACGTGTTACACTCATACAGGCATTGATGGAATATGCCGACCGGTTGTTCGTTTGTATTTGCTTGAAATCGTGTGTATTTGCTTCCACTAAAAGGCCTGTCCAATTGCGTGCTCGCTCCAAGAAATATGAATTGGATAAATATTTCCCATTTCCAGCACCACATTCAACGAAGAAAACCGTTACGTAGGCCACCAGTTGCCTCATCAATAAACTGGGATTGAGATACTTGGCTTTCGTGGAGGTCCTTAGCTTGTTTTGGGTCTAATACAAGATTTGGAGCCGTTTGTGGAATCATTTTGTCGCGGATTTCTTGAATTAAACTTTTGTTAAAGGGTGAGGATATTTCAGCAATATGTTTCTGCTCATCATCCCTTCTCTGGTTGCCTGTTTCCCCTTTGTGACCATCATTTGTCTGGTTAACATTGCCACTCCTGTCAGCCTTCTCACGCTGGTCACTGCGCTGTGAGTGCGAAGTTGAATTAGGACGTCTTACTCCTCCGGGTTCTTGCTGCAAATTCCAGTGGTCAACGCCGGATGATTGAATGTATATAACAGAAATATTAAGAAGATACAAGCAGCACGTGGCACCGAGGAATCCCTTGATGTATTTCATCTGGATTGCGACAGCCATTACCACTGCTCTTAATACCTCGTTGTGGATACAATTATAATGCTACAGATGTGCTATATGGTTAATGATCGAATTCACTGGTCTAGACGATTATTGACCGTAATGTACGTGTACATTTACAATTGTATTCAGACATCTGCTATCTGAATATAAGTGCCCACGAGCGGAGATCATATATGTTGCACAATATTTGCATCTTATTCAAATTCATGTTGGTGATGGTGTTTGTACAGACACGTCGATGGTATACAAATCGATTTAAGATTCAGTTCCTGAAGATCACTTGGATTTACGTCATGTCTTTTTGCATACGCCTCATAAACACGTTAAAGCTAGTTGCCTCATATAATACATGACTCTTTGTCATGTGAGCTACCTGTATTTCTCAACAGTTGAGTGGCACTGAAGCTTCGGTCAGATGGAGATCGTAGTTTTACGAGGCTTTGATATCTTAGATAGAACTTTATGGACGTGGATCATTCCATCAATTTAAATGATCATATTACCACTAAGCCTTACTGCTTTAGCTCTCAATGCAAAGGAAATGGCCTCTGCATTCTATTTGAAAACACATTCTTGGTATTTATATCGCCAAGTGTTCTTTTTGCGTGCTAAAGGTTGTTTTCATAGACCAACAAAACATTCGCCAAGAAGTCAGACATCGGTCGGCATATTCCATTAATGCCTGTATGTGTTTAACGCATGAAACATCTACTGTCGTTTCGAAATCGAAATACCGATATTTTAGGGGGGAATTGTCAATGGTTTTACCCAAAAACATATCAATAACAATAATCATAACATCCTAGCGATATTCCTATGAAGTGTTACTCTATTTATAGCATGCTACAGACCATTTGTCAGATGCTTGTCAACTATTTCTCGCTGGATGTGGAATGACCTGAGGTGGATATTCTTAAAACTATACACTTTGATGAAGTGGTTATTGACTTTTTAACTGTTGAGTACCACATCTCAAACAGCAAAGATTAAAATGCTACATAAAATACTGAATTTTATGGTCGGCACAGGATAAATGTTGGTGATTCGATAGAGGATAATAAATACAAGGGATTTAACCTTGCATTTTAAACGAAGAGGCGTTTACCGTGACAATAAATGAAACAAGGCATCATTATATTTATCAGAACATACTACCTCAACAATTTTGATGGGCGTAATTTTATAAGTCAAACGGCATGCTGGTAATGTTTCGTAAGGAAAATATGTAAGTCCACTGTTCAGTTATCAATATGTCAAATATATAACAGGTTAAGCTATTTACAAACGTATCTATCTGTGTAGGATGCTGCTTATGAAAAGTATGTTCATGGTGAACACAGAAAACAGAACAAAAACCTGAGACAAAACGTAGCTGAAAAAACGAAACCCCTCATTACTATTTGGGCAGAAGCAAGTGGCGACCTTTGCAGAGGATATGAGTGGTCGTTCGGTGATGGGGCCTTGGGTCAAGACTCACGAGACTCAATCTGTGGATATTCCATGTTATCCAATATAAGATCCTCGTATGGGGTTGTCTTCTGGTGTGGGCGCTGATACTAGTTCTATATCAGTGTTTCCTGTTATAAATGAGTCAAACCAAGTGATAGGAATAAATAAGCCTGGTGGTCAACAGGCTGTTGTAAAATCGTTTCCCTAACCTATACAGTTGGAACAAGGCAACGTTATTAACTTTTAAACGCTTCTAGCGCAGAGCAAATTGAAACTGGATAGATATGAGGATACGTACTTAAATGATTAAATGCGAGAAAAGTCTTTTAGTTTGAAACCAACATCAAGTCCACTAGCTTCGTTCTTTGCCATCGAATCACCAACAAATATTCTTGTAGGGTTAAACCCAAATATAGCGATTTGTTCAAACAGACCCGTGCCCACGAGTAAATCCCGAATTTCGTGTAGCTTCTTGACAGACTGTTTGGGATTGGGGGTGTAGTATTCCACAGTGAGAAAGTCAATAACCACTTCATCGAAAGGTATAGTTTTAAGAATATCCAATTCTGGTCCTTCTACATCCAACGATAAATAGTTGACATGCATCTGCCCGATGGCCTGTAGCATGGTATGAAGAGAGTAACACTTCATAGGAGAGTCCCTAAAGGTTCCGGGTATGTGCTTCATATGTTCAACAATTCCTCCTAACTCACCTGCATTTCTAAACATGACAGTAGATGCCTCACGTGTTACACTCATACAGGCATTGATGGAATATGCCGACCGGTTGTTCGTTTGTATTTGCTTGAAATCGTGTGTATTTGCTTCCACTAAAAGGCCTGTCCAGTTGCGTGCTCGCTCCAAGAAATATGAATTGGATAAATATTTCCCATTTCCAGCACCACATTCAACGAAGAAACCGTTACGTAGGCCACCAGTTGCCTCATCAATAAACTGGGATTGAGATACTTGGCTTTCGTGGAGGTCCTTAGCTTGTTTTGGGTCTAATACAAGATTTGGAGCCGTTTGTGGAATCATTTTGTCGCGGATTTCTTGAATTAAACTTTTGTTAAAGGGTGAGGATATTTCAGCTATATGTTTCTGCTCATCATCCCTTCTCTGGTTGCCTGTTTCCCCTTGTGACCATCATTTGTCTGGTTAACATTGCCACTCCTGTCAGCCTTCTCACGCTGGTCACTGCGCTGTGAGTGCGAAGTTGAATTAGGACGTCTTACTCCTCCGGGTTCTTGCTGCAAATTCCAGTGGTCAAAGCCGGATGATTGAATGTATATAACAGAAATATTAAGAAGATACAAGCAGCACGTGGCACCGAGGAATCCCTTGATGTATTTCATCTGGATTGCGACAGCCATTACCACTGCTCTTAATACCTCGTTGTGGATACAATTATAATGCTACAGATGTGCTATATGGTTAATGATCGAATTCACTGGTCTAGACGATTATTGACCGTAATGTACGTGTACATTTACAATTGTATTCAGACATCTGCTGTCTGAATATAAGTGCCCATGAGCGGAGATCATATATGTTGCCCAATATTTGCATCTTATTCAAATTCATGTTGGTGATGGGGCAGTGTGAACAACAACACAGGGCAACACAAGGTAGCAGAGACTAGCTCAAAAACGCAATACCTGGGTTGAGCGACGGATAAAGATAGTCAAAGTGTGGCGTAGGGGTATAGGAGTCATGTGCTAGCATTTGGCCAGTAAATTGAATAGAGCGTTGACTAAAGCGCTCCTACCATGCAGTTTCTGCTCTCACCGGTTGGCGCATGGTAAAGCTCCTGCTTCCGCCAAACTGCCCAGACCTGAAACTTTTCCTATGATGCGTTATTAAAACAACAATGAGCAAAATTATAAACATACTTTGTGCCTTTTTAATTTGGAAAATCATGCAAATTGATTGACCAACCCAGTACAAATTATAAAAACAGGATGGCACATCACGACATGTGTTTCTTAGTTGTGAATATAATATATGAACTTGGAATTTTCCTGACAATGCATTTCAAGTCCTTGTTTCCTAACGTGTTGTTTTGAGGTCAAAGTATTCTTACAGGGGAAATAATCTCCATGATGAATGAATGCTCGAACGCCTCCAATATGAGTCCATTAGTTTTCTTGCAAAGGGAATAAGTTTCTGAGGCTCTGCAAAAAAAAATAATATTTCTCAGCCAGCCATATTTGCTCATAAACACAGTATAGAGCAAAGCATTTACCAAAGAGCAAAGTATGTCGTTTTCTTGTCTTTGAATTTTTTTGTGGTGAAATTGTATGTAAAAATGGACAATGCGCATTGCCGTCCTAATAGCCTGCATTAAATTATAAGGTCTTTGTATCTAGAAAATTAATGAGCCGGTATGTTGTCGAGATGCTAATGATTACTACATGTGCCAACGTTGCTATTCAACACGGTATGCGCTCATTTAAAATGAAATGTGTTAGTGTTTGTGAGTGTACGTTGTAAATGAAAATTCGATGCATAAGATTTTTCGACGATCGAATGATCTACTCCAAGACGCAGCAGATGTATATCAAATTAACCATGTTTGTATTGCAAACGTGGTGGGGCCTTTATGTATACAAGGATCCGATGGAGCACTAAGCTTGTAGCTATGATTATGTGAGTAAGATGGGAGTAGAAGTGGTTGTGGGGGACGTTGGCAGTAGGCTGCATCACAGTTAAAGGACGTAAGTGGTTGACACTGATGTAGTACATTGATTCATGGTAATAAGAAATGAAGCAGTTATACACGTAGCAAGTTTAATTAGGTTACAGACACGAGGGAGAAGGTTACCAAAGTGATATGTCGAGTAAATCAATTAATGCCATGATATATGTATAGTCGAACAACTCACAGCTTAACGGTGGCATCCACTGTAGAATACTTTGCGACACATAATAATCACCCAACAACTAAAAGTATACTCCAGTCTTCGTGGTTCATTGAATGTAGTTGTAACCAAATAATTAACATGGTTGGACACATATATCAATAAAAACACATTAAGTTACGGCTCTGCCATAAAGTTTATCATCGCTATATGAAATCTACGAGCACAAAAGAGATTATACATTAAGTGTAATCCTATAATAACCTTAAAATGATCATTCTCTTTGGAACATTCGACGGTCTGTTTTATGTTCATACCAATGCGAGACCATCACGCTCCAAATGAGCAAAACATGTGATCTAAATATAATTCACACCTTTATCATTAAAATACAAATCACGATGGTTATCAAAAGAGTTCAGTAAAATGGCTGAAATTATAAAGGCTGGTAAACTATTTCATTGGGTCACAGCGCCATGTTAAAAGCTGTATCTTCTTAATTCTCAGCACTGCGAAGCTGAACAAACAAACCAGAAATTATATCATACCATCCACTGAACATGTTTGTATACCTGCATGAAGTCTCCACGGTTACGCCGTGTTTTAAGAGTTGTCAGTCATAACAATGACAATCTTCATTTGTAACCTTATATCGGACATACCAGCCACAAACTTAGTAGCACACCTTTAAACACTTCCTAATATAAATATGTCACATTGAAGAAATGGTGACCACGGCTTATTTGTATATTGGGGTCTAACAAATGCCGAATAAAGTTTGATACAAACTCCCTTTGAGTGATAAATGAAAGTCGTCTGATCAAAATGTGGTCCCTTATATATTGTATTATGAAATGTAAAGTCGAGCAACTGAAACCTACATCATGAGAGCCATCATCATCAAATGTTTGATGGCTTTATATGTTAACCTCTGGAACATAACCCAAAGCTTGTGTTGCCAGGTGACTAGATACTTACAGAACAAATACCACCAGGCTCTGTCTTATCACCTCAATTGGTTACGCGTGGCATATGCTTTTTGAACCTGGGATGCATTAAAACAGTTTTACGGAAACACGTGGAGAAAGCGAAACTGATGGAGGTATTTCATATGGTGGTGTAAACAGACAAGCTTGTCGGCTTAATAGGAGCCCTAATAACAGAAAAATGCAATGGATGCCAGATAGATCACCCGTTTGATGGCAGCTCCTGAGGAACAAGTTCGGATGTGTATGGCGGACGCCCTCGTAAGTGTTGATGAACGTGTGACAAGATTATGGGAATTGAGTATAGCTTTAAATGACCCCCGCACCTTGTAATCGGAATGTAGCAAATGGTTGTGTGAAGACTATAGAAAATATTGGTTAGATTCGTTGAAATTAGATATTGAAATACGTGTAATTAACAGATTGTGTAGTAAATGAATGAAAATATACAAGGTGTTTTTATTTGGGATGCATGTTATACAGAGTTAAAATTGTATGGGTGGTCATTTATGACTAAGTTAGCGTAAGGGATGGGTATAGCAGGTGGTCAGTTTTCAAAGACAAGTTACAGATGTATACACAACTTCTCAAGAACTGAGAGATATATAGACAAATTAGACGAGCCTTGAATAAGGTGGACGAAAATCATGTGACGTTATTATGGCACGTATTGTGTTAGCAACCCAATTCGACTGAATTATGCCTTTGGCTCTCTATAGAATATCGGCGTAAGATGTTAGCTTTTTGTGTGACCTCCGAACACTGGGCTAAAGTCTTAATGAGGTAACCGTATGACTGTGAATATAACCGAATTATTTGGCGCATGAATATACACGATTGGTTATTTAATAAAAGTGATAATATACCCAAGTTGCATTGCTTTTTGAGTTCTACTTGTTACGACACAGAATTTATAACACACATCACCTATCTATAAAATGAGCGGGAAAATATGAATGATAACTTAGTATGAAAATAGATTGAGCCTTAAAACACCCCTTTTCCTGTGTGATGGCGGGTGAGATGTGGAAAAACTTCATTTGTAGCAAGTTAATTAAAGGTAGTCACATTGAGCCACCACCTGACCGAATTGTGTGGTGTTTCGGAGAATGGCAAACAATGTTCACTCAACTACCACGTGTGGAATTTGTAGAGGGGTTGAATCTCGAGACAGTCCCTCAACAAAGAACCTTGTTGATCATGACGATTTCATGCAAGAAACCGACAAACGCGTAACTCGACTATTCACAAAAGGGAGTCACCATGACAATCTGAGCGTGTTGTATTTAGCACAAAGTTTATTTGGAATGAATAAAGAGCATCAAACAATTAGTTTGAACGCTCATTATTTAGTTGTATTTAAGAACTTTCGGGACGATTTGCAAATCGTGCAATTAGCCAAACAAATATACCAGCTAAACATCAAGTATGCACAAGAAACGCTACTTCACAACACCATGGTTATTTGTTTATAGATTTGAAGTAAGCAACACCAGATCACTTACGGTTATGAACTGACATACTACGACCCAATCAAGTTGTATACCTACAGATATAAATACCATTGATCATCGAGTGACCACCATTCTTATCGTTAGACATTGACCATGGCAGAGCGTCTCAGAAAACACGCTGATACATTACGAATGATGGCTAACGCCAAGCCCTCTGTCAATAGGGCTTTAATTCACACCACTGACAAAGAATTGATAAATTGCCTATGTGAATGTGCCCTCAATTTTTTAAAGGAAAGGTATCGTTGACTTCGGTTCAGAAGGTAAATTAACCCGACAAAAACAAGGCCTGCGCACTTTGATCTCACCTAAAACTAACGTCAAGAAAAAGAAAAGACTATTACAAACCCGCGTTATTAAGACCTATTTTAGGTATCGCTGATCTGTTGTTAGGCAAACTGTTCGGCTAATTATGGCTAAGAAAATGATGTTGGTGCTGTCAAGTACACGTTATGATCAAGCTCTCACTC
>CM067347.1:47643977-47913977 GCA_034190875.2 Urechis unicinctus | reverse complement strand
ATCTCCCTCTCTCTCTCTCTCTTATATATCTCTCTCTATATCTTCCCCTCTCTCTCTTGAAATATCTCGCCGAGAACATATGCATAGAGGCTAATGCATAACCTCTCTCTGTTATTTTTTATACCTTCATTAGATCTCTCTCTCTCCTCTCTGGAGGGAGGGAGGAGAGATGAGAGATATAAGATAAGATATAGAGAGAGAGGGACCTCTCTTTAGAAATACAGATTATAAATATATATATAGAGGGATATATAGAGATAACTGTACATAAATATCTCTCTCTCTCTCTATCCTATCTCTTAACTCTCTATCTCTATCTCTCTCTCTCTCTCTCTCTCTTCTATACGGAGATCTCTAGATTATGTCTATAGATCTATCTCTCTATATAAATATATATATCTCTCTCTCTCTCTCTCTCTCTCTCTATCTCTCTATATATCTCATCCAGATCTCTCTCTATATCTCTCTCTCTCTCTCTATATATTTTAGATATCTCTTAATCTCTCTATCTCTTTCAGATCTCTCTAGATACATCCTCTATCTCTCTCTATACAGGTCTGTCTCTACTCTCTCTATATCTCTCTCTCTCCCTCTCCTCTCTATCTCTATCCCTCTCTCTCTCTATCTCTATCTATATCTATATCTCTCTCTATCTATTCTCTCTCTATATATCTCTCTATATATATATACTGTCTCTCTCTATCTATCTCTATCTCTATCTATATATCTCTCTATTCTCTCTCTATCTCTCTCTCTCTCTCTCTCTCTCTCTCTCTCTCTCTCTCTCTCTCTCTCTCTCTCTCCTATCTCTCTCTCTATAGATATATATCTCTCTATAAATAAATGCAAACACATGGAAATATTGATATAGTGCACTACGGGCCGAGATACATATGCATATATGCAGCAAATGCACCACCTGCTCTCTGTTAATTTTAATACCTTCATTATTTATGCACAGTTGAAGCTCCTGTCAGATACTGATAGTGCGAGGCCGTGATATCAAAGATCTTGTTTTAATAAGATACCCGACTCGGCAGCTCGCCCGACAAATTCCGTGACACCGCATAGGCAGCGCCCCCTACTTTTGTGGAAGAGAGAGAGAGAGAGAGAGAGAGAGAGAGAGAGAGAGAGAGAGAGAGAGAGAGAGAGAGAGAGAGAGAGAGAGAGAGAGAGAGAGAGAGAGAGAGAGAGAGAGAGAGAGAGAGAGAGAGAGAGAGAGAGAGAGAGAGAGACAGAGAGAGACAGAGACAGAGAGACAGAGAGACAGAGAGACAGAGAGACAGAGAGACAGAGAGCGAGAGAGTTAAATTCATGCTGCGTCAATGTTTTAAGTATATACTATGTCCTGAAATAATTCGCAATGTAGCTTGTTGATTCGATTGACAGATCAAATATCATTCAATCGGGAAATCATGAGCATGTATTTAAATCAACTTCTTATATTCCGCTGCAAATATGTCCCCACTAATGACAAAACCAATGTGATTCAGATTAATCTTTTAACATCAAATAAGGCTAGACTAGACATCCGACTGTGTCTTAAAAGGGATAAATTCAGCCCTGCAGAACGTCTGAGTGAGTATGTATTTTACCGTTCGATCGGGGCTAGGCCTGGGGTAGATACTGATATATGCAACTTCGTTCAAACGTTCATAAAAAAATATTGTAGTTAATAAATCATCATACAAATTGATAAAAAGGTGTCAATAGTAATTGGATCTGTATTTATGTATTGGCTCTATCAAAAAGTCGTTAAAATTTAGAAATACAGCGGTATTTTTTAGTACATACCATCGCAGATCGATCTTTTACAATTGAGCCACGCGCTTTTGTTTACATTTTAGCTTCCACGAAACCAGGTGGCGCGCTAGTCGCGAGCTTCGCAACGAAAACGTCCGAGTCGTGTATCTTATTATAGCAAGATCTTTGGTGATATCCCAGACAGAATTTTGGGAACGTGGATCTTTCCATCTATTAAAAGGAACATTACCACTAAACGTTATTGCTTAAGCTCGCAGTTCCATGAGAATGGCTTCTGCATTCGTATTCTTGGATTGTTCATTGCCACGTGTACTTTTTCCCTGTTAATTGTTGTTTTCAAAGACCAACGCTACATCACCAAGAAGTCAGTGATCTAAAATTAACTCAACAACCGCTGCACAATTCCTTGAGTGAGAATACTTCCCTACGTGGCAATGTCGACCGGAGAAAAGATGATGATGAGGGGAATAATGGAAACCAGAAACGCGACAGTAAGCAGAGAAATATCGCTGGAACTCGCTTAAACGAAATTTTGCTTCAAGAAAGTTCGCGCCAAAATGTGTGCCACAAACGGCTCCAAATCTTGTGTTAACCCAGAACATGCAGCTCGCCATCACAGAAGCCAAGCAGCTTCACAGTTTAAGGACGTAAATGAAGAAGTGATTGCCATTGATGTAGTACATTGGTTCATGGTAGTAGGAAATGACACAGTTATACACCTAACAAATGTAATTAGCTTACATACACGAGAGAGAAGGTTCCAAAAGTGATTTAACGAATAACTCAAATAATGCCATAATAAATGTTTAGTCGAACAACCCACAGCTATACGGTGACATACGCTGTACAAGGATGAAATTAGAACACTTTGCAGGGCATAAAATTCTTCGTTGTGAAACTTAAGTTCATTGAATGTAGTTCTAATCAAATAAGTAACATGGTTGGACACATATGTTGATAACAACACATTTAGATACAGCTTTGACATAAAGTTTCTCATGGCTATATGAAATCTACGAACACCAAAAATAGATTACTCAGCCTTAGTGAGGCGGTTAGAGGCGGTCTTTTCATATGAACAAACATCGTCTGCCTATTAGATTACTCATTCAAGTCCTTGAATAATCGAATCCTTAGCTCCTTGAACGAGATCATTAGACGCTCATTTCAAACGCCAAGCCTTTGAGTTTGTTGGAAATTAGCATGATGGGGTCCTCATCAAGAGCTACACTCCAATATTCCTATTTTGCATCAAGCTTGCTGATGACACGAGCGCCGTCAAGCTTGAGTGTCCATGCCAACTTTGCCATGTGACTACCCGTAATGCTTCATTACCTTACCAGCCTCTTTCATCCACACTGGATATGCAGTTTAGACTATTATCGCAATCATCAAGGACTGAATAGCATAATGGCGCCTTATGACTTGTGTATTGATTAAGCGGCTGCAACAAAAACCCTTTCGAATATAAGAAACAAAACTAATGCTTGGTGGCTGTGACAATGGATCACACGTGTTCACAATATCATTTCTCATAAGTCCATTGAATCTGGTTTATATGCAACCGACATGAATGGCACACAATGTCATGAAAAACTGTCCGTAACCGCTTTATTCTGTGTAGCTATGAAGGCACCATGATAAAGGTGGTCGTTGGTATTGAATGAACAGGTACGTATCATCACAAAGAAGGCAGGTTAAATTGCTCCTCTTTCACCAGTCGAAGTGCCTTCATGAACCCATAAATCTGAAGCGTTCAACATAGGATGAAACTATTTCACCACATCTATACCCTGCTCGTTGATCTAGTTGTTAGAGCGACAGAAATATTATTTTGATTTCGCGTCATCAAAAGTACATCAAATATACTTGTGGGCCTTACAATTTGATCCACTTACTTCTCTTCCGGTAACGATGAAGAAAAGGTGATTTATAACTTACGTGCAGAAGTATTCTTGGCCGCATAAGAAGGGTACAATGACGAAAAGGTCAGTGGTGCGGTTGCAAGGACTTTTCCTCTCGAGGATGCACTCGTCGAAGGTCTACACAAGACCACATTTTGTCTATTACCTCAACTCAAGTGATACCAATATTGCTTTCAATAGCTTAGTGATTATGATAAGGAAATGGTATTTGAACGCGAATTTAGACATTAAGGTTCAACACTATTAATTAATGACATCAAAATATAGAAAAAAAACCTGATTCGATGAAGCATTTCTGTTGTTGAAATACTGAAGTGATCAAGCTTTGTATATATGTTATCACTTGGTATAGATATGCTTGGTTTATTCGGAGAGATATTCAGCCTATAATAATAAGATGATGCCAGTCGCTCGATTGGCTCCCTGATTACATTGAAATAAATCGGATACAAATATCCAAATCTGCAAAGGGCCAAATTTGTAAATGTTAAAGATAATTACTTCTCGTGTGACGCCATAGTAACATCAGCTTAAAACAAGCCATCATATATATATATATATATATATATATATATATATATATATATATATATATATATATATATATATATATATATATATATATATAGATATATATATATATATATATATATATATATCTATATATATATATATATCTATATCTATATATCTCTATATATATATATATATATATATATATATATATATATATATATATATATATATATATTAATGCCTACTCAGGAAAGTGTTCTGATTAAATACCTTGTGAAGTCGATATAATGTAAATGTTTGTTGTAAACCATTGGTGTTTGCATTCCCATAAATTCCATTAACAAAAGCTATCTGAAATAAACAACCAATCGACATATTATAATATAATCTTAACGCCAACTGACTAGAAATGTTGAATATCTCGTCATCAATATGATGGCTCTCGGATGACACAATGCACTCAAGCAAATAATTTAAAGGGGTTTGTGATACACCTACTATACAATGATGTGTAACTGCAATAATCTGCGAAACACGTCTATCTGTTTGGGCCTAGTTATATGCCATTACATGTAAACAACTGAGTGTTTGTAATAGAAAATGTGAAGATTCTGCATAGTTCGGGTTACTTCCTCATGGTAATCTTTATAGATATTGTTGCAATTGGCTAAACTCAAACATTTACGAATTCTTAAAACACTGCCGACAAAGTCCTCTAAACCCAAAGGTCTTTGTTTACTGGCCCAAGGACTTACTCAAGAGGCATACAAGTTGCTGTCGGCCCAAAAAACACGTGTGATGTGGCTGTACAGTGCTCAGTTGTACCAACACCAGCTCAATGCAACAAGGCCACTCAGTATGCACCACCTCCTACTGACGACTCTGAGTCTGAGCAAGATGAAGATGAGGATGACACTTTAAATGACCCTGACTACAACTTCGACAGTGATAAGGATACTGCCGAGGGTGATGACGAAGAGATGATTGATAGTGAAACTATGTGAGTAAATGCAAATGATATGTCACAACTATAAATATGCTAAGACATTTGAGCATTCCAACAGTATCCGTCAACACCCATAACCTAATGCAAAGTTGCTATCTTGTACCTGCAACAAGGAGAGTATGGGCAACTGAGCGTGACGCACTAGTAGAGGAGAGGAAAGGGTTGGATTTGTTCCTGGTGGGAGATGCTCGTTGTTGCTCCCCAGGCCACACAGCCAAGTTTGGCAGCTACACCTTAATAGATCTAAAGGTCTCAAAAGTCCTGAATATGCAGCTAGTACAGGTATGTAAAAGTCTATTTTGTATCCTGTTATCAACGCGATTACCATAAACATTTGATATAAGCAAGGACATATTTCTTCTTTATTGTAAAAAGCTAAATTATGTTTGCAGAGCAATGAGGTGAAGAATTCGAATGCCTTGGAGCTTGCGGAACTAAAACGAGCCTGAAAAGCCTGAATGAGAATGAGATCACACCAGCCTCCTTAACAACTTATAGACATATTGGTGTGAAGAAATACATGCGTGAAGAGCAGCCACAAATATCCCATTGGTTTGATGTATGGCATGTTGCAAAAGGTTTGATGTGACTCTAATAGGGAGTAACATTCGACATACTGCAACAGTCACTCATGTCACATCTGTAATGTCATCCATGCTTTGGCTGTACAGGGGTAAAGAAAAATATTATTGCAAAAGGAAGAAGGCGTGATTGCCACATTCTTACAGATTGGGCTCGCAGTATAAGCAATCACGTTTACTTCTATGCTGCCTCGAGCCAAGGTGATGAGGCACTGGTAAGGGAAAAGTGGTTGTCTGTCGTGAGACATGTTACAAACATCCATACGGGCCATGGCAAGTTGTACCCTGACTGCACTCATGAAGAGTTAGATGACAGACAGTGGATCCCATTAGGTGATTCAAAATAATTCAGATATATTTATTTTCAGAACGCTGTCTTTCATGTCAAATAACTGTACAATACAAGCGAGGTGTCAACTTTTTGTCTCAGGCTCCAAACCACATAAAGAGCTTGAGCTTATTGTCAGCAGTAAGATTCTCGTCGAGGATATTGGTCGGTTGTCACCAGCAGAGCAAACATCAAGTTTGGAAGCGTTCCATAAAGTCGTCATTTTCTTTGCACCCAAGAGTGTACACTTCCCGTTTGCAACTATGGAAGCAAGGTAAAGATTGAAAGTGGTGATAGTTTTAGATGCGCCTTTATGTGAAACTCCTTAGGAGTTATAATGTTACTTGTATTTTCATTAACTGTAGGTTTTCTTGTTGTGTAGACTACTGCTAGCAGTACTGATCGAGCTCATGCTGTCACCAAACAAGGAATGGCTCAGTGGGGCATTTCATTCCCCAAGGCCAGACACGGTGAACCAGTGCTGAAAGCTGTTATAGTACCAATAACATTTAGTAAGTAGGGTTGTTGATTGAATTGCATAAAAGCAAGTGAACATCAACCAACAGAAACTGAGTTATTTGCATAATTTATTTAATAAGATATATTTCAGTCAGTTATCATTTCATTCAACATGCTGATCACAACAGCTTATATAATCATAATGGCATGTGCTTCAAGGATATATTGACAGACTGATGACCCAGGTGCTACATATTCGGGAGAAATATCCAAGCTACAGAAGAGCCAAAGTAATGGTCAGTGAAAGAGTACCCCCTCCCATTGCTGCTGCTCGTGAAAGACCCTCAGAAGAGTTGTTGGTTGGTTCTCACAGGTGCAGGTTTAACCCCAGTTAGTCATAAAGCTTCTCTAAAGCCTCGATAATGACCAGAGGGGTCAGGAAAGGTGTTTCGAATTTTGGTGACAACACATGATGGGAGAACTTTCCTGTTTTTCTTGCCCAGTTGATGCCAAATCACATATACAAATCTTCTGTACGCAAGAAAGCGGAAGACTCTGCAAGGACAAATCATTAACTTACTACGCTTATTATAATTTCTCACATGTGAATATTTAACAGCCTGCATATTCAGTATATGATTGGAATGTTTTTTTAAAATTAATTCCTGTTGCAGACATTTTTTTTAATATTTCATGTACACTTTGCATGCAACACATATAGACAGGAGAGGGCAGCCTGGGAATTAGTCACCAGTTTTGTTTTGTTGATTTACAGTAACTATAATTGTTTTTTTTGTTATGATATAACAAATAGCTTCTGCAAGAATAAAGTGAAAGAGATATTGATCAACAATCATACTTTTGTTCATGTGTTATTTAATTGAAACAAATTAACAGATGGGTTTTACAGTGCCCAGAGATGAAGACAGGCTTTGGGGTGAAATAATGAGTCCAAGCCCTTATGCCCATAGCCGATACCAATGTATGTTGCTATACTGTTCTTTTGAACATGAATGCCCATTATTCATAGCTGTTTGATTCAGTGCAATTTGGGAAGTATATAATTTGCTCCGTAAAATTACAATGAAGTACAGACTTACTCATTTGGGCAAATCTCGTCACCAATAGGGCCATCCATCTGTATAAATTCGTGTCTGGATGCCTCGAGTACATATTGGTTCATGCAGATGGAAGCAAAGCTGGGATGCTGGGTGATACATTTGAAAGAATTCTGCATGTATTGCACGATTTTTGGGTACGATAAGCAACACTTCGACTCTTTTTCTGTTACCATAGCAGAGCAGTTGTCACATAAACATTGCTGTACATCGACTGCCTCGCTGCCATCAAGAACTACCGAGATCGCATCAGACTCAGAACCCGACTCAGATTCCGACTCTGTATCAATTCTTTGACAGTTTTCTGTGACCCTCAGCGGTTCATATTGATAACCCATTGCTGGGCGTATGCTGACCTCGTTTAATGGCGTTTCACAGTCTTCATCGGATGACGACATATTATAATAAAACGAATGGAAAGGATAATATGTGTCAGCGAGATTCATCCACGCGTGACAGCATCTCCTCGAGGAAAAAACCCAACTGCGTTTAGCCGAGATGACGTCACACGGTACGCCCCTAGCGACTGGACGGGGCAAAATGGCTTGGTGGATTTCAGCCGAGTTGCGACGAATTCCGGAAAGTTCGCGGCCGATTTTCTCTTTAACTCGAATGCTCGTCAATTCTGTACAAGTCGGATTTTCTTAACTGCGTTTTTTAAAAACGTTTTCGGTGGCGTTTGTTTATGTTCGCAAAAACGTTAATTTTGACCTTTAAAGCTCACACATTCATCGCAGCTATCTCTATCACTCTCTGCCTCCATCTGATTTCTTTAACTCTCATTACTTACTACTCTTGTCTCGTCTCTGCCTTCATCTGGTGTCTTTAACTCTCATTTCTTACTCCTCCTGTCTCGTCTCTGCCTCCATTCGAGTTTCGTTAACTGTACTTACTACTCCTCTTGTCTCGTCTCTGCCTCCATCTGGTTTCTTTAACTCTCATTACTTACTCCTCTTGTTTCGTCTATAACCTCTCATCTCTTCGCTCACTGTTCTTGCTCTCTACCCCTTTTTGTGCCCCAATCTTAATCTCTCTCTCTCTCTATCTCTCTATCTATCTATCTATCTATCTATCTATCTATCTATCTATCTATCTATCTATCTATCTATCTATCTATCTATCTATCTATCTATCTATCTATCTATCTATCTATCTATCTATCTATCTATCTATCTATCTATCTATCTATCTATCTATCTATCTATCTATCTATCTATCTATCTATCTATCTATCTATCTATCTATCTATCTATCTATCTCTATCAATCTATCTCTTTATCTCTCTCACTCTCTCACTCACTTTCGCTCTTTTTCTCGTTGATACCTGATGAGGTGTCTTGATGTTTGGCTGAATATGTTGTTCCATTTGCTGGCGCGAGAGCCCGTTCGTCCTTCAACCAATAACGTCAACATGGTTGGTGGTATTCATTGTCCATGAGTTGTTGTCTGTGGTGTCTTCTGTTGCCAAAGCCAGTTTGGTTGATGAGCTCACGGCCGCTTCGAGTTTTACAAATTCCAGCCTCTTTAAACTCTCATGTGCGCAGTAAAGTGTCATAGTTACCACAAACAAACCAATGGCTGACCTTATGACGTTCATTCTATAGATAAGTCTGTAATCATATAATACTACAGCAGGCTTGATATATACATATGCATCAGGGTATGGACAATTGTTAAAAAAGGATATTGTATTTCATATCGTCGGATTATTCCTCACGCCCGTCACACAGTCACGCCATTCTTTTGCACTCAGCTGGAAGCGTGTATTGCCTTCAAGATACACTCACTCCCTTGTTCATAATGACAAAACACCAGACGCATTTCCAAATGCCACCACACGTTTGAGTGATAACCTAAGTGACTTCAATCGACAATCGACCAGTTTGAGATATATAGCTTCACGTTGAATGCCAAATTCCTACTGAAACTCCTAGAATGCCATCTAAAGGTCACAGTTAAGAGGCAAACCATTGACAGGTCGTTGATAATAGCTGCCATGCCTTCACATAGTTGCCAATTGGTCAATAGTCAATTGGTTAGGACTGACATATTTTTGTAGACAAGACATTTTCGTAGGGATCACATGCAAATGTACAGCATATTCAACTGTTAAAATGGTGTAAGTGACTTCGGTGTTTTCAGCTTTGTAGTCATAGAAACAGTCATCCAACAATAAAACATAGACAAGACTAGGAGTTAACGCGATGCAAACCTGTTCTGGTACATCTGAATCGTTGGCGGTTGGCAAGCTTTGGTGATATCGAACGTTCAAACACTATTGTCTACCCTTTGGTCGAGGAATTGTACAATGTCTTTACGCTTTGTATAACATCTATCGTCATCGTCGTACAACCGCTCATAGCCCAATAAATAAGTAAGTATATGGTTTAACGAGATTGGACAATAAAGCCACCCTAACGTATGTGACTGCTCCAGTAGGTGACGTTGGGAATGCTGCGGCGGCCCTTCAATTGCTATTGGCTGTATATATTTTAGACCCCATGGTACTGTTAGGCACCATGACCTTTCGCGTCTAGTTTCCATCTTGCCAAATACGAAGGAACTTGGTGTTTCTACTATCGATCTTATGATCTGGCAAATAGTTTTCAAAGGCATGGGACATTCGGTTGGAAGATACCACTCGGGCATACGGTATGTCTTACGTATTTGGCAGACAATAGGTGTGTGATCGGTGGCGAATAGGGGATTCTTTTCATCGTGTCGTTCTTTGCATCAACAGACGCGTCTGCATTGGTTATCTAAGTAAGCTTCAAGGCATACATTCCTTTAAAGTTACCTCCTTGTTGTCTGAGGTTCACTGCAAAACAGGACGATGCATTGCTTGCAATCATTAGAATATAGTGGCAATTGATGAATGGTGTATATTCCGTTGAGAAACATATAATGCAAAGATTTCCTAGCCGATAGCATACGCGCTTTAATAATGCATAATTATCTCCTAAATACAGTAGCACATTGAATCGCATTAAACACTTTCACTATTGCTGTAATTTACCAAACAAAGGAGATGCAGAAAGTATACAGGTCCCACTGTGGCTTTAAGCGAACTACTAAGACTGATTGCATGCATTCTCTTATAATTAATCCTGTTGTTATGGTAACAAGCATACTGACATTAACACCACGACGAGACGTATGATCAGAAACAATATGAACCTGTTGATCATGCTCGTCAATAATACCCCAAACCAATTACACCTGAGGGTCAAACTCCGCAATTCGACAGAAATGCTGGAAGTAATGCATAAAGAGAAGTTAGTGAAAGATTTAACAGGCGTTCAACTATATCATTCGTGGATCAGTATCAGCTGGTTGTAAGTTAGGCCACGCCTACTTTTGAGGTTTGCTGTCATATTCGTAACCCAGCATGCATTTTTCATCCAACATTTCAGTATCCCAATCAATGCACTCGCTAGACCGTGACACGCAGATATTGCTGTGCTCGCCATGGGCTGAGAGGCAGAATAGCGCTGTGTGGCTAGGGAATTGATTATGATTTAAGCATGATAACTCTGTGGAATGGAAAATAACTAATGCGTGCTGGTCGTGACAATGAATCACGCACATTCGCATTTATCGCTCAAAACATAGCCCATTAAATAGGGTGCAATTGTTCAGCCTTATCACGTGCCATAAATGGCTGTCAGTTCATGCGTTGCCATACCTTGTTTTGAAGGCACCTTAATAATGGTTGTCGTTGCTAGGCAGTAAAATAACTGCAAAGTATGCTGGTTAGAGCTCGTCATCCTTCAACAACTTCCATTATCGTACAAATCTGAGGAGCCTCCAGCAAAGTATGACCCTGATTTACGGCACTTATTTTACCCTGCTCAGACATCAACAGTTGAGAGACGAAAACGTTATATGCGATTTTGGCGTTGCAAATGGAAAGTGGGAGGAATTGTGAATGGGATCTAGCGTCATCGTCTCAAATGCGGCCATTGCTGAATGAGAAACCCAAATAGTAAAGTCGCCAACGTGCTTAGAACGTAATTCCACGTATAAAATAGATTGATGTAAACAGTCAAGAAGCTTTATCTGCATCCAACGAGTAGTCGACAGTGGGAATGGACGTAGCAGGGCACCACAGATAAACCATCCCGTTCATTGATATATTTAGACAGTCATTGCTTCACTTAATGTTCACTGTATAAAACATATACATCCGTCTGATTCAATCCTTACTTTTCAGAAATTGCTTCCAGGATCAGGTTGGCAGTGAAGCCATGATTACCCGATTACCTGATTTTTGTCAGGTACATTGCAGAAAAAGTAAACAGAAACGCAAGCAGCAAATGACAGCAAACTCTCATTCTGATACTACCTGCCCCACCACATCACGTAAAGGAATCAAATAAAATAATTATCGTGATCAGCTAGGCCCGATGGAGATGAAACTGGCTGATATATTCGCTTCAACTTTGAGTTGAGTGAAACGATAAATTAATGTTTATTTCAAACGGATTAATAGTAGTGTGGATAATTAGATCTTGATTTACCTGTCCACCAAGTTTTGCTTGGCTTGGGGTAGGTCGCTACTCCAAGCATAGCGGCTGATTTTAGGTCTAGAGTATGCAATGAACAATTATTTGATGAGTCAGATCTAGCGAAATGCCTCGAACACGATTATCGCGGACACACACCAGGGCAAATTCTGGTTACACGCTTACTGAGAAGTACAAATGAACAAAACATTTAGAAAAATAATTTTGCATAAGAATAGAAATACGTTCTGATACCCATATGAATACTAGGCACGTATCCTTGGGAGCCTTTTAATGCTGTCCTAAATTATTAAAACGCCTGTGCTATTACTGGAGTATGTGTTCTTGTGACGTTCGCCGTGATCGCCGTGGCTGCGTTGCTATGATCAGAAGCGGATATTTAATTTGACTTTGTAAAAGATGCTGATGATGGTTTTTTTACTCAGTTTAAGTGAAAAAAGAAGACCGTTCTATCATGAAAAGCATACTTGGTATGGCTGAAATATAAAGTGGTTGTACGGGCCTTGTTTGGTAGGAAATTCTAATATTTGGGGAGACCTTTATTTGAAATATCTCCCATATTCACCACAATGTTGAGCTGACATGTGATTATGGTTTATATAACGATCTTCTTATTAACCTTGATCAGCCGTGAATGGAGGATCAGAAACTGCTTCTTCGACTTGTAGACATAGACTACCTTATTGCACCACTCTTCATAAACTGTAATGGCTGCTTCTATGGTAGCCAGGTGCCATTATGTAATGGTTTTGAACAATTGAACCATTTGAATTGCAAAAGAGGTTTCCATTTGGACTAATACCCCTCAGGTTGTCAACACGCTGACCTATTTATCTGGGCGGATAAACGGGTGGGTAAATGGGGAGAGGTTAATTGTATTACCTCTTTCAATTGGCTGACGTCGAGGCATTCATTCAACCGGGTGCGTATTGCTGTTGAAATACATTTCAATGAAATATGAGATATATTGTAATGGAATGAAAACAAGTCGTCGTTATTTTTTAGATTAAATTCAGATAGTGTCTCCATGCTCGAGGGGGCCATGTTTTGGGTGCAACCACAGCGGTTATGCTTGTACCCCGGGAGGCACTTGGCCTTATTCTGGATGGGGGTGTGCCGCGGGACCTCAAAAACCCGTACCCGTCGTACAAGGTCAAAATGGCCAAAAAGCATACCCCGTCGTACAAGGTATTATGTGAATGTATAACCTGTAGTACACATTGAACCTGAAAAACATACCCCGTCGTACAAGTATGAGGCTCAAAAACCCGTCGTACAAGTCGAGAGGCCCAAAAAACATACCCCGTCGCGCGGCACATATATACTACCTATATACACTTAAGTGCCCCCCCCCCCCCCCGGGGGCTGTAGACATAAAATACAATGAACAAACCTATGCATATCACTCAAACTTGACAAAGGCATAGTAAACTGATGTCGTCATACAGCGACAGTTCAATTTTAAATAACATCATGGTCTATTTGGAAAAAAAACGTAAACACGCCGTTGGAGCGTCCCATACGCGGCTGGGCTAACGTTTATGGTGGTGCGGCCGCGTTATGATGGTGCACGGGTTTTCTAAACCTCTTTGATGCCTAACTCAAATTGTGCTCTACCGACAACTGGGACACGCCCCGTCCAACCAATCGTAACGCCAAGCAATTGATAACTTTATGAAGATTCTTTATACCTTTAATTAAAAGTCACAGGGTCAATCAATTTCACAGAGAGTGATTGCTGCCGTGTATTAACATGTCAACGCCTTTCCGAGGCCTGGTTATTATGGCAAAGGTACAGGCAAGAGGCAAAACACTAAACTTTTAATCTTTCAAGGAATGTAGTCCAGAGAAAAAAGCCCGGAGGAGCGTGTCATGTTCATTGAATGGAGGCTGGATTACCATGAACACTGGCTTAATGGGGTCGAACTATAGCCGAATATGTATTAACACATCCAGGAAGCGACTTTTAAAAGGTTTCACTATTGTACCATTTTAAAGCGCTCCATCGAATATTACTCAAGCCACTCCTTGCACATGAGTCCTCATCTTGGAATAGCATTGGGAACACAATACTCATTATATATTAATTTTTGTTGATGTACAATGTATCGACTTGACCGACGGTGTTTCGACTCATCTTATGCCTTCGTGTTTGCGCTGTTTATGT
The DNA here is from genome assembly GCA_034190875.2 of Urechis unicinctus. Classification (NCBI taxonomy): domain Eukaryota; kingdom Metazoa; phylum Annelida; class Polychaeta; order Xenopneusta; family Urechidae; genus Urechis; species Urechis unicinctus. The sequence continues at coordinate 47,899,587 of CM067347.1, read as the reverse complement.
CAAACACTGGCCTCTGTATCCAAGTCCATCGTCGACCTTGACGACCGCCAGGGAACAATAACCCAGTTTCGGAACGTGGATAACATTAGCAATATGATACTATGCGTATTTCCGGAAAGAGTATTGATTAGGAAGTAATGGCGCTGGAGGGAAGAATCGTAGAGGGAGACTTGGTATGACGTGTTATCAGGTGTTAGATATGGTATGTGACACCGACATCCACACATATTAAAGATAGACTGTCACAAATCCCAGGGGACTTTCTCGAGGATGAAACGGCTTCGATTGACAACAAATAAGTAGCCACGATTATGTAAAACAGGATAGATTAGGTAACTTGCGTGTGGCTGTCGATGAAACAGGCTGTTGGGGCTGGTATATATCAACCTGACATTTCTGTTTTGGAATCGATGGTAACTAATAGAAATGCGTATAACCTTATATGAATGATTCTGTTGCCAGCTTCATACATCCAGAATCAGGTTAGATACTATAGAATCACAAATGATGTCACATTGATGCACTGCGAGACACACCACGCTGTAAGAGTATTTTCAAGGCTGCCGACTTTATTTTGTTATAAACCGGCTTGTGCAAGTCAAAGTTTTCTGAAAGCACTTGAAATATGAAAACAAATATGTTTGATGGCGCATGCGTGCAAAATGATATGCATTAAACAATTGCTAGACGTCCGTTTGAAACCACAATCCGACACCGCGCATCCTACTAGAAGACTTCACACGCACATACGATATTGGCAGACAATAGGTGTTTGATTGGTAAATCGAGGATACGCGAATGTCTTATTTCTCTGTGTAACCCACAGAAGCGCCTGAATTGGTAATCTGTTTCTCTTATTGCGTCACTCCATTGTCTATCAATACAAACAGTACAAAGGGGTGAGGATGCTTTCCCTGCATTCAAATGTATAGATGACAATAGCAATCGGTGAATGCGAGTTTTCCTTTGAAAACATATCACGTAAGCCTTTATGACCAGGCTGAAAAACAGTGGCTTTTTCGTAAATGATAGGGCGCATTGTTGGGTATAACAAAGGATACCATGGGGTTAATGCTCAGGCATAGTATGATATCGAAAGGCAAAAATGCCAATGCTTTTGAGGGAAATCTGAGCCGATACTGTCACTAAGGACGGACGGAGCCCTGATGTGTGACGAAGACATTTGGTCTTTGAATCGATCATTATCAGTCTGATAAAAACAAACGTGGTAGATCTGTTTTGTGTGTGATGCTCAGTAAACGTCACCTTACCTGGTCAAAACTAAATGTAGGGTTTGCATGCTAAATCGTGCTTCTTTGCCACAGAATACATTAGTTGCTTGTGACAATGATATGCATTATGTTAATAAATACTTCAACATGGGTCTAATATGGATCAAGCTACATTCAGTCGAATAAGACTTCCTTTCTTATGATCATATCATCCCAATTGTGTGGTGTATTTCTATATGTTTTTATCCTCCTATAAAAACATTTATAAAAAAGGTTTTTCGACAAAGTCACTAGCAAGTGAAAGTAATAGTTTATAGTTGATTCATATAATTCCATCAATTAACCCAGCAACAGTGGCGCTGGGAATAGCACAAGAACAGCCGTAAGTGATTTGTGAATCACATGGTGATGACTTATTGGTGCTTGCTGTGTTATATTAGCCTAATATAGGTATTGTTTGAACGCGGCATGACATATAGAGCATTCATAAAGATCTCACGCAGGGCATTAAATAATTGCATTATCCAACCTTACAATGGAGCGCCCATGGTTTTATACTCGATAATCAATACTCAGAACACAATATCTCGTGTTTTTTTACGCTGACGAGACAGAAATGATACGAACTGTTTATGATGTTGATTTATGGGTATTGTTCGCTGGTCATTTTAAACGTAACCACTTAAAGTCACACCAACGCCGGGTGGGTGGTGGTGGTGGTGGGGGGGTGGGGCTTGGTGGGGCTTGGTGGGGCACATTAAATGGTCGTTCCAAAGATTACATCCGTCGCATCTGTCGACCAGGTGGGTAATTATTACGTCAAAACCACGACGCATTGCTTGTGATCTTGGTTGATGGTGAAAATGTTAAGATAGATTTGTGACCATTGTCAATGCTGGAATTGAACTTTGTGGACTAGGACAAGGTATTTCACTTTATCGTCTTAATCATTCGAAACATAAATGTTTAGCAAATGGGTTGCCTTCCCCAACCGGCAAAATATAGCTGTAACTCCCCATACTATGACCCCCCCCCCCCCCCCCCCCCCCCCAACGCGCCCTCCCCTATCCCACGGCACCCCAACCCACCTTTCCAATAACCTGTTTGCAACAGCAAGGTGTTACATTATATCGCCTTCATCATTCGAATCTAGGAACTTTTAGTAAAAATAGTTGCCCTACCAAACAGGTAATACTTATCGATCACACATCACAACACCCACACTCCCCCATCTCATCCAAGTATCTATTTTTGTATTCGTTATGAAAACATTGTTGAATATTTACGGTTGGTGTGAAGGCCTTACACATTACCCAGCAAACATACAGCGTTCTGGTTACGTTTCACGTATTATTTACGTAGTATGTACATAATCGAGTTACGTAACATGCACGTGGCGACAGTATGAGTGAGACTGTCTCTTATACATTCTCCAGCAGCATCTCGCACAGGAATAATCCCAGAGAGGAGCAACCATTATGGTGGCAGATTCTTTGCTACCAGAGACAAGAACAGCGAAGAAATGTATGCTCCCTGTGTTTCTGGTCATGTTCTCTAACTTTGACATGTGCCTTCCATATTTGAAGAATTATTTCTATTGCTTAAATGTTTTATCAATATTGACAAAAAATATAATTCTTTCAGTGCATACAATAAACTACTATTTTTAATATTTTACTGATGTGTGTCTATATGATAACTATGGACTTAACCGCAACAACCCGCACAGGAGCAATACACATGTGCGGGTTGTTCCTGAGCGACATGCATGGAAGCGATTCTTTCTCGACTGTTCGAGTCAGACCCTTCTGCGATGCAACTTTCATTTCTTATTTTCGAATTTATAGATACAAATTAATCGGATCAAATCAGTAATGAATGTCCCAATAAGATATTATGACTATTTTGAAAAAAACAATTGAGATGATACAAATCTAATCATAATTGTAGATGGTAATTTTCTGTCATTAAGAAAGTTGGCCGGAATCCGTGTTCGTTTTAGTAAAAGGCGCCCAGGAAACATTGTTCACGTGTTTCGATTTGTGATTTAATGAATCTGAAGCCATCACTGCCGAAATCCCCTAATGTCAACGTATGCATCATTGCGTATAAGTTTGTGCATATATATATATATATATATATATATATATATATATATATATATATATATATATATATATATATATATATATATATATATATATATATATATATATATATATATGTATCCCATTAAACCGAATCATACACTGTATGTAAACGGAATGATCCCACTTAGGGTGGGGGTAACAACAAATGTTTTGGCCCACAGTATAAGTTTCCATATAATGGCCTTGAACAAATTATAAATGATTTAAAATTAAATGATGAACTTTATGCAAGTAATATGAACGTTTAAATATAAAGGCATATAATAAGCATATTTTAAAGCCAAAATGTAGACGGTATTGTATAATTTTACTATTTGTGTTATCATGAAAATGGTTGTTGAAGTGGAGATGGCTATTTCAGAGACACTCAAGCATGCTCTTGGGAAGCGGGGTGGATACTTGTACAAGGTAAGCAGCAATAATATATTTTACTTTATTTCATCTGGACTGTATTACTTTCAGAAATAGGGTCTTTCGAGTACCCCTTGTTTTATTCGACAGCAATATCGCATAAGCAATGTGGTGATTGTAAAATTGCAGTTGCCTATCTCGATTAAGTTTTCTATTGTAAACTAAATATCTTTTGATATACATTTATTTGACTGCAGGCTGGTGCAACCAGCAACCATGGAAAGTCTTCTTGTTCTGTCTGGCCAACTTCGGGCTTGATTTCTGATTCTGATAAGGAATATTGATTTGTTTGTAATAATTGTATGACAAAGTATCTGTTGTGGTTTTTTAAAAACTTGATATGAATTTGAAGGGTAGTGGAGGGGTACCATTTTGGTAAATTGACAAAGTAGTTCATTTTGCGCTGAATATGTATCTGGTAGTCCGTATTTTTCCATAGTAGTCACCAAAATAAGTTAAATAATCACAACCAAACTACTAGGTGTTTAATACATATTCAATACGTATTTCTGCTGGGAACGCTGTTTGAGCATCGGTGCACATCCATAGCACGACCCATAAAAGTAGAAGCTGTCATAATACAATTATTTTCTCAAGTAATACAGCGTCCCACTCCTCAAACACGCCACATAGCCTGCACAATTCACACCTCTACTTCCGATTTTGCTATCATCTCCAAGGTAGCTGATGTCGCGCAAACGTTAGATTGTCACATTGCATCCAAGTACCACTTTCTATCGTACGTCCGGAACCGACATCCGGGAATATATCGATTTATATATAGGCTGCGATAATAATTCCGCCTCATGCAGAAAGCTGCTTTCACTTGATATAGTGGCAACCCCTTGACATATGCGTACTATAACTGCTGTGATGTCACGTTGCAATGACGTTTTGACACACTTCCGATAAGCCTTATCCTGAAGGTATTCAGGTTTTAGCAGGTGAACACCAGGCCAGCGGATGGATTTTGACGCCAGCATGAGGCAAAGTTACAATTGATGATCAATTGCACTGACGGCCTTCGCCATTAATTCTCTTCTTTCGGTTAGATAGATCACCAAATCCCACCCTTCTTCCACGTGAATCGTTTACATCAATACAGCTATCGCTACCTAGACACCGTCAGGTTCCGTTGTAGGACTAGCTCCGGTCGAACGGTAATATAATTATATACCGTTCTGCTTCAACATTTTGGGCGCACATTAAATCATGCGTTTGGCAATATCGCTGGGATTAGCATCTAGAAAACAACATATATCAAGAGCCTATGAAAAATTATGTCCCATCGCACCAAAAGCTTACCACCGATCAATGTGTTTCTTGAAGAAATGCCATCTATATATCATTTCCGAAAAATCGCAATACGTTGACCACCATTTTGGAAAATATTGGGGAGCGTGATTTCCCGCGATTTCTCGCCGCCTCATTCGCATTGCCTCCCTGCTAAGCTTGCGAAGCACTTTGAATACAATCTGCTGTATCTTATCGGGTTCAGACGCAGAAAGTTATAGTCGTCGATGGGTCAGGCTATTCTGAGCACGCGCGACGTACGTGGTCTTGAACTTGAAACAAACATGTTGCTGTGTTTCGGACTTTCTACCGCTTCCAAATTTATCTATAACTATAACTAATTACCATGGATGAAATCCCCCGCCACAAAGGGATAAAATTGTCCGTGAACATCATTGCATTCTTATTCTCCGTCCCTTGGGTATGTTTGGTGTTTGGTAGTTGTCTGATTCAATCTCAAAATTTATAACATTGCTTCGTTTTCAATCAGAGTAAGACGTCTACTAAGACGTCTTGTAGGGCTTTTGTTAGACGTGCTATATTCATTGTGCTTCAGCAGAAGTAATTGATTACATGATCTATAAACAAATTCGATACTGGCATTAATGTGCGACACTTGCACGATTAGTTGTATATTACTGCCAAATGTATGTTATTTAATATGTTATTTGTTTTTATCTGATGGATACAACTGCTTGTGTATAACATGATATGGTCTCCAGGTGGCGCTATTTGATATGCTATGATTATTCATGATCATAATTTGTTACACAATTGGTATATATGAATAATTCTCGCTCGGTCCGCAAGGCAATGGAGAGTATGGGAGCCGATGTAATCCACGCTGCAGCTTGTTTCTCAGACGACTAAAGAAGATAATGGTTGTGGGATAGAACAAAAAGCAATGAAGCAAAAGCTACAAAGTTGGCATAATTTGGTACAGAAAAATGGGAGGGTTTCTAAAAACAAGAGAGAGAGAGAGAGAGAGAGAGAGAGAGAGAGAGAGAGAGAGAGAGAGAGAGAGAGAGAGAGAGAGAGAGAGAGAGAGAGAGAGAGAGAGAGAGAGAGAGAGAGAGAGAGAGAGAGAGGGAGGAGAGAGAGAGAGAGAGAGAGAAAGAGTGTGGGAGAGTGAGAGAGAGAGAGCAAGAAAGAGAGGGAGAGAGAGTGAAAGAGAGAGAGTTAGAAAGGGGAGAGAGAGAGACAGAGCGAGAGCGAGGGAGCAAAAGAGAGGGGGAGAGAGAGAAAGGGTGGAGAAAAGAGAGATAAGCCAAGCCTTTTCATTTTGCATAAATGTGAATACGCTTACATAAATCGACTAAAATCGTATCAAATTGATTGGGCCCCCTATGCATGGTTGCAATATAAACATGTTCTACCCCATTAGTTTTGTCTAATATTCATCTGTGAATCCGACGCTGGATGTGAATGATACTGTTCATATATCCAGAATCAGTTTAGATACCAAAGAATCGCAAATAATATCACATTGATACACTGCGAGACACAGTAGATCCCAGACTGTCAATACAATGTTCTTATTAGTCGGAATTTGCAAGTCAAAGTTTACGAAACTTATTTTAGATATGACAACAAATATGTGTTTGATGACACATGCGTGCAACATGATATGCATTAGACTCTCTCTGATACTCACAAAGAGTCTAGCGCTGGGGAGGAGCTTTATAATTTAGTGATTATTGTGTTATGTTCCGTCCCGGTTACATTCAAAGTTCACATAAGGAGACGATATGATGGTCGAAAGCTAAGAAGAAATATTGATAACAAATCCTTTTGTGTGGATGTGAGAAGTGGTGTATATTGTATAATAGATGGTTTTGGTCGAAGCAAGCCAGTCATAATCAGGTCTAATGTGCATATTCAAAAACTGTATCCGAATCACATAGTCTTGAATTGTGAATTGACATTATGTCAATTTGCCATGGCCACTGCCCAGAGAAGTGGCAAGCCTGCATTTGAATTCAGACATCTGCTTGATGCAGTGGATATCTCTATTGAAGAATTGAATGCAGCACACCATCTGTTCAATGCGGCCAGTATAAATGCTGCAAAACCTCTTAAATTAGTAGCTGAGGGAGCTCTCTACTGTCTGCATGTGACAGCAGCACAGGACGTGGCATTCACATGTCTGTCATTTGTGACGGACACCCAACATACTATTCACGACTTGGTCGCGTTATAGTTACAATGACTGCGTGTTTGTAAGTTTGAATTATCTTCTTATGTTAGTTGAACATCTGTATCTTAATAAATTTTAGAGAAAGAATACGTCTCAGTCAAATATGATTATTTTTGACTCCTTGGCAACATAGTATACCTTCTTTCTAATGCTTATCTTTTACCAAGAATTGTTCAGCATCTGTCCTGGCACAACCGTCAAGGCAGCCACAGCCCCCACGACTACCGCCCCAACAGCCAATGCCTCAACAGCCTCAACAGCCAATGCCTCAACAGCCTCAAGTCTAAACAACAAGGTCAGTGTATTTATCATCCTTATAATTAGGTCAGGGGTTCATCTTATTAATATAAGTTAAGTATTATGCTTGCATGTTTTTTGTTACAGTCCCGGAAAGGAGCCGTGGAAGGAAGACATATGGAAGCAAAGGTAAGTCCAGTCTACACAAGGGAAAATACTGTATGTTACAGTATGTTTTGTGGCATTGTTGCATCTAGACTCATGCACATGTGATTGTTAGTTAATAATATGTGCGTATCTGTAATTGAGTATCTGAAACGTATGTATTATACTGTCGTTGCTGTGACTTTGATTATAGCTTGCTGGTCTAAGTAATGTGATACAATACTAATGTAACTTTCGATTGTGCAATCAAAGAAACTATGTACAGTATATAAAAAGAACTTGGGATATGTACAAGTTTGGATTGCAGATGGATGCACAAGAAGCTCTGCTTCATATCGTTAACGACCTTCACAGTACAATTCAGCACTCCCCAGATAAGTGCCATTCTATTACCTTATTATTAATAATTTGTGAACATTTGCAACATAGTAAGGTTTATAGTCTAGTAGTGTTCAATGACGATGTTGTAGGTGTACATCGTGTATGATACTTTATACAATCCTTCTTGTGTCATGAATTAATGCGTTATAAGACAATATACTAGTTGTGACCCATCAATTTTATAGGAGATCTTTTTACACAGAATGTCAAGATATTGCAAAGTTGTCCGTCTCATCAGATTACATCACTTACATGGAGGAGATTCAAGCAAAGAGCCATACCTGCTTCTTTATGACAAATGTGGATTTAAATTTTCTACATGCATGTTTTTACAAAAATTGTTTATGCACAGTATAATATAACTGTAATTGATACATAAACAAATTATTTTGCTTTCAATATTTTCAAAATACTTGATTCTAAATTAAATTTGTCACAGCTTCTTGTATTAATTTCATTATTTTATTTTATTTCTGATACTTTAGTTCACGGCCAGATCGAATATGGTCACAAAGGTGCATCTCCGTTGCTTCAAATGGCGGTAAGCAATCCATTTAGCTATGCATTGGCATTTTAGACTGTGTTCAATTGGATGTGAACCATTATTTGTTAGATATGTTTACAAAGCTCAGACAAAATATTTGGAATGACATGATTTCTATCACTGGCCAATCAGCAGGAATGGGGGCATTTAGTGGTTCATTATTAGATTAAGAAAGAAAGTACTTCCATGTATGCGTGCATGTAATTTGCCAGTTTTAAGGCTATTATCAATCTTGTGCGGAGTCGGCTGTATTCCAATTTCATGTCTGTATACTATGTTTCACATCAAGAGTGCTGACGCTTGCTGACTCAGAGACATGGTAAGCTCGGATGAAATGAACAGCATCGATAAAGCATTTTGAGAGTTTAAACAAGCTGAAAAGTCATTGGGTCAGTATGTTTGGATGCAACAACAACAATTTGTTTATGTGTTAGCCATTGAGTCCATCACATAGCACACACATACATACACACACACACACACACACACATATATATATATATATATATATATATATATATATATATATATATATATATATATATATATATATATATATATATATATATATATATATATATATATATATATATTTATACAATGTACATGTGGCCCTGAATGTACCATTAAATGTAATTAAGGTTCCATGTGCATAAGTGAGAGTTATGGGACTTTTCTTGTGACAACAATTGGTTAATCAAGAATGGATTGGTTTCAGTGGTTCATTGTGAATATTGTGTTACCATTATTAACAGTCCTAAGGGTGTTTCCCTTGTTTTTTAATAATAACGTACAACCTATTATATTTGGATGTCATTATTTGTTCTGTACAAAGTATATTTGTTGCAATGACATCCTTCTCTGTCATATTAAATTAATGTTGCAGGAAGTAGATGAGGTGCCTAAGAAATCCTATGCCGTGCCGCCTAGAGAGTATTCACTGAGGAAAGATCCCAGAAAGGTTTGATTTAACTTCTGGTATTTAATACTATACAAAGAAATCGTAAATATCGTCTTGCTTCCATTGTTAAAACTTCCTTGAGTGTGCTGTCACAGAAGAAACGTCTCACTGACTTTGTGTATTCTCCACATGGAGAATGGCAAAAGGTGAGATGAAATAAGGACAAGATGAAATAAAGACAAAGATTCAGTAATTCTTGCATTTTTTTTCAGGTACTATAATAATTAATGCTTGTTTAAAATCTATTCACACAACTTTATGTTTGTCACTGTGTAGTAAGAAACACAGATCGCACAGGAAGTGATTTATCACCTTGTCTTTGATGTAGCACTTATATATTATCTGTCTGTATTTAAATGAAAAGCCTAAATGCATAGCAATAAATGTGTCTTCTATGGCAACATCCCAGAGAGGGGTAATAGTGGTTTATGTTAAACATAGCAGATGACATGGATTTTGGATGCCTCGATAGGATGAAGGGGGCTGTCCTGAGGCTATCTGAATTGCAAAATGATGAGATATTGTGATTAAAAGTGTTTTTACATCTACATCCAGCACAGGAAGAATCCGTTATGGTAACATCCTAGAGAGGGACAACAGTGTTTTATATCATACATAACGTTATGACATACATATCACTCGGTTGTGGTAGCTTGCCTATGTCAAAAATGAACAATGAATGCTCCCTAATGTCATCATAATGGTTGCTCCTCTCTGGGTTTGTTCCTGTGCGAGATGATTAGCACTGTTTGGCTACTTGACATCTCTTACAAACAATTCTGGTGTCCCCGGAAGTGGGCTACTTGTCAAATAGTAATTGGCTACATGTATATATACAGCAGACATATATTGGGAAGAGTGGTAAACGGAATAATGTGACTATAATGAAGACCCCTCCCCCCACCCATTTTAGGGATTTTCGGTGGAAATATTTCATAATTCAAATAAAATGATATTTTGAAATTACCAAGATTGTAATGCATAACCCAATGACTGAGTTATGCTTGAACAACAGATGTATAAAAGATCGGCGAGTTATCCAGGAAACCAATTATGTAATAACTGTTGTTTCGCATTAGGGCCAGCCTCAAGAACCTTAATGACTGGAAATTTAACTAAAGTTAAACTTATAATATGTGGTGGCACTGACGGACCACCTTAGCCCTACAAGACGACCGGAGCTAGGACCACCTTAGATTAGCTTTCAGTAGCCTACAAATGGGATTTTCTGGACTCCTGTCAACGGGTAAATATCTGTCAGGGCCTGTGTGATGGTGTGGTGTTAAACACTATACATAACTTACATTACATCATGACAAATATGCCACCCAAATGTTTCTGATACACATATACTTCATTTGCATGCATTGGGGGTAAGGTTAGGGGTAACCTCTCCAATCTTAAGTTGATCTAGTTGTCCTTTTTGACTCAGATGTTGAAGGCCATGCAAAGCAGAATTTCAGTTGGCAAGAACATTTTTGTCTTTAAAGGGATCCATCGTGATTTGGGGCTGGCTGCTAGCCTGCTTTACAACAAAAAGTGCCTGAAAAAGTTTACGACAATAAGTCGACAGCATTGGAGTTTTGTTTTAAATGAACGACATGTGCATTGAAGTTTATAAGCCATATAGGCACTCCATCAAATACCAGGTTGTTGAAGCGAAAATTATTATCGCATCAGTTCTTTAAAAAGCCATTTTTTTAAAATCTGCATATATCATAATATTAAAAGCTAAAAAAATTTCAAATAATATTCATTAGGAAAAAATCAGTAATTTTATTGGATAAAACAAGATAAAAGTTTCATGAGAATTGTAAGAACAATTGATTCCACACAACCGTGTAAAACTTCTTGAAGAAGAGTGCAGAAAACTAAACAGAACTCATTGGAAACAAATGAATTGGCCTTCTACTGGACCAAAATCAACAATTCATCAATTGTACATATTTGAAATTAGTAATATCAAATAATGGCTATTAGTTATCAAAAATATTAATCTTCTTAAAAGAATATCAGATACATAATGGCTGTCCACGACAAGTAATCAGTACATGTAAAAATCTCCAGTTACAATTTTTAACTTCTGTCAATACTTCCACATTTGGTCAGTCATTACTTACACACAGTACTTATACATATGGTCAATGATGACACATTTATCAGTATAAGTATGAGGTCGGGGCGAGGTGGGGGATTTTAATTATCAGACAATAATACTTATGTAATGAATGATCTTTGCATTGTGTGGGCAAAATAAAAACAATTAAAAGGCAATTAAGTGAGATGAGTTATCATGGAAACAGAAATAAATATAGGAGTGAACTGAATCATTAGTTCAATTTGTATCAAATTTTTGTCACATCATTCCCTGTTATCCATTTAGAAGGCTTAATGAAAGCAGCAGGTGTCAGTTCATAATAACAATCGGACACAACTACTTCTATGAGTAAATGGATTAAAACAAAATCTTTTGGCAAACCACATAAAAGTGAATTTGGAACACTGATTGGCACAATGTGTGGGCAATGCATGTCTTTAGAAATCAGGCCTTGGTTGAAGCATAGTCCCCATTACCACGGTGACGGGTATCCTCATCATCACTTAGCTTGACATCCACCACCAGGGACCCTACACGCTCCCGCTTGTAGTCAGTGCCGTTAGCAGGCTGATACTTGGCATTGCACTTGCGCTGTAATCTCCACCAGGCTAAGGAGAGCATAATCTGTACGGCAGTGAGGACCACAAAGAGGATACTGACGACAAGCCCGGCGCTGTCCTGCCATCCTGTGGCTGCCACCCAGATGAAGAGTGCTATACCAGTCACGCCTAGCAGGACAACCTGCGAGGAAACGGCAACGATGTCGGACTTGCTGACCATAGTGAAATGGGATTTGTTACCTGAAACACACCAGTGGTAATTCAGCAAAAGCACAAGTGACACAGACATTACTAGAATCTGTTATATTCAAAATAACAGAAGAATTTGTCATGTATAATACTGAAGCAGTACCATATATACCAGCATACACTGCAGGTCAATATATATTAGTCAATTAAAATATCAGGGGCGCAACTAGTAGGAAATCATATTCCAAAAATCCAGCAGCAATCAACAATATCATGACACATACCGCACTTGCCAGCCGAGCGGCTAGTTGTGCTTGCTTAACCCGGCCGACACCAATTTCCCCTAGATGGATGTTAGGGGTCAGACTAAAAAATTAACGAAAATCTACTCTGATAAAATTAGGAAAAAAATACATTTGTTTACACAGTAACATTTCGCATATAAATAATATCACTTTCTCTTTGGCCAATTTTTTTGATTTTATATGACCATGAACATTTGAATGTCATCTTGTCATCTACCAAACAATTAAAACGATACGAGTTATGAATAAGAACCAACTTAGAGAATTCGAAACGGACTGATTCTCGAAAAATCAACAATTCTCACGAAGAATTAATGCTCCACAACCACACATTTTGTATACCGACTAGGCGAGTTCGACTATCTTGGATCGCTAAACCGGAAATCGGTGGTCGAGGAAGGCGATTTTGACAGATGTGAAAAAAGTTGAAGACAGGTCGTCGTGTGGTAGATGTGATGTCTTTGATTTCGGGTGTGTCGCGGTTTGGAAGGATTAAAGGACGCATTTCGTAGCTGTCGATACCTTTGATCTCCTCAAATGCCAACACCGCTCGTAACCATGCACGCCACTGGGTATATAAAGGAGTTAATCTCAATAATTATGGAATATATCACAATGGTGAATCACTGCTGCGTTGTCGATTGCATCACAAGCTCAAGAACTTCAAACCAGGATGGCTCCAAACCTAAATTCTGCAAATTCCCGAAGCAGATTCGCTACCCAGAGAGGTACAAGGCATGGGTCAAGGCAGTTAACAGGAAGAACTTTGCTATCAAACCACACACTGTTGTTTGTTCCAAGCATTTTGTAGAAGGTATGCCAACACCTCATCATCCAACACCATGCCTTAACATGGATTACCCATCGAAGATACTTAAGACAAGGTGACTGTTTGATTTATTGTAATACATCTGTAAAGCTATATTATACAGCTAAAATCTACTTCTGTTTGAGAATCTTAATTTGTATGTTATACTTCCAGGTTCAGATTGCCCTCTCGCTGTGAATATGAATCTAGGCTCAAGTTGTCAAAGCAGTTACCCCCTGGTAAGAGTCCCATACAAAATGACGAAATATTGTTTAAATGCAATAGTTGTTATTTCACCTGTAGTACCTTAGTTTTATTGCATCATTTCTCGGGTTTTCACACTCAGAAAGATGTGGGATGGTCGGGCTTCAGAAAAGCACTTGTTAAAAACTCAGGTAAGGGAGCTTTGCAGTATCATTGGTCTTGTGTAACATAACTTGTTGCTTGCCTGTATAATATGTACATATACCCGTTTATATCATTTGCTTTTCAAAATGTTTACAGGAGCAGAGTTCTTGGATCAGTTGGACCCACACAACCAGATTATGACAGACCGGGGTTTTGACATTGCAGATCTTCTGGCCCCCAGATGTGTCACGCTCAATATACCCCCATTCACCAAAGGAAAGACACAGCTTAGCCAATGTGAAGTCGAACGCCACAGAAAAGTGTCCAGCCTCAGGATTCACGTTGAGAGGGCAATAGAGCGAATTAAGGACTTTAAAGTGTTGCAAGGTGTTCTCTCCGGAGTCGGATTAGCCAGATTGACAATATTATGACAATTGTTTGTGCCATAACAAATCTCCTCCCTCCTTTAGTACAAGATAGTGACCTTGAAACTTGAGTTGCGAACAGTACGCAATATATGGAAACAATGTAATTAATTGCATCATTTGCCCCATGTAAATATTTCACTATGATTACACATTTTAAATTGATTTATGAAAATAAACAATATTTTGTAATTAGGCGAGACAGTTGTTCTATGCATACCATCCTAGTATGGAAGAAAAAAACATTACCTTGACTACAAACAAATAATTAGTAACACACAATAAGTATAGCCATGTGCCAAAAGTATGAATTAAATGTACAACAAGCTGATTATCAGTATTAAAAAAGGATTTTCCATGCAATGCACATCTCCCCTAAAGTTTTGTGGACTGGTACAACCGGTCTGACTGGGCAGGGTTGATGCTGGACTTGATGGCAATGAGGTCCAGCATTGTCAGCAATGACCGAAGCAATTGTTGGGGCAGGAGCTACATATGCAGATGTCTCTGATATGACCTCATGACTTGAAACATCAACTGAAGAACAGACAAATATCAGTTAATTAGATTATTCTTTATTTTAAGTATAAATAAAATAGTTCCATGAGATCTGATTTGCTGTAACCATAAGTGTACCAACTCACCAATGGAATTCTGTTGGTGTCCTACTGGGTCGATGGCAGTTAGAATGACTGCATTCGGTGCAGCCTCAGCTACAATATCCCAGAGGGATTCTTCATCATTATCATCCGACTCCTCTTTAGGTTGCTTGTTACGCCCATGTCGCTTCCCATACTGGGGCCTTGAGAAGTCGATATTCTGCAGCTTCATGGGGACAAGATCTGTCCTAAAGGGACAAACAACAAATGAATAACTATGAATCATAAAAGTAATTTATATATATATATATATATATATATATATATATATATATATATATATATATATATATATATATATATATATATATATATATATATATATATATATATATATATATATATATATATATATATATATATATATATATATATATATATATATAATAAATGACAGTCATTGGCATGATGTCCACGTCACACAAATGTGGTAACTATGTACTTTTTAACAATACAATTACCTGAAGGCCTTTTTTCCATAGGGCAGGAATATCTGTGCATGTGTCCGCTTTGCTGAGGCCAAGGTCATTCACAGCCAGCATCATGAACAACAAGGCACCAACATGACTGCTTGCTTCCCAAAGCCCAGCCATGCAGCAGCACCTTGCTCCCTTGACCCATCCTTCTTGGTGAATAAGGGCCCACACATCATACGGGGCGATTGTGGTGTGCTGAGATGGACGGACAGCTGTTGCCACAAACACAAACTTGCTTGCCGTCATGTGAACACGAAGCTGGTCTACCCAGCCACAGTAAACATAGTTGTATGCATCCAAGGCCTTGAATGCACCTTAAGAATCCTTGTTGTAAATGTCTGAAGCAATAATTCATTAGCAGTGTAAGTGAATTAAAGGGCCTCTTCATACAGGTTAATAGTAAGTAGTGTAGAAATATGAACAAACATTTCTGAGCAAAATAGAAGATACATATCTGTATAATAACTCCATACCTGTGGGGTTTTTGGCAAAAAGGCAAAGTCCCAAGCTCCTGCTTTGATCCTTCAACTTTCAGTCGTTTTTCTCCCAAATACTGTTTCAGTTCTTGACAATATATGAACTAAATGAGGCTCTAGTACTTTCTGTCATCTCTGAACTACATCGCACGGCATTTTCGGGTGATATATCGCAATTGGCGAGCTGAATCTCACGAAGCGCAAAAACGTTCCGCCGGGGAGAAACCATTACACACCAATGTTTTGATTATGTAGACCACCGATTTCCGGGGGGCCTTCGGCACCAGGTGTCATGGCCGACAAATCGCATACTGGGTATGGTTCAAACATAGTTAGTAAGGCAATTGCCGATCTCGGTTATCCGGGAACCTCGCACCACCCAGAATTCCCGGCGACCCTGGCAACGCGCAGCGCAGTGAAAACAATCAATGTGTATTGGATTAATTTAACTCAGCGATATCAACATCGGTTTAGTTTGCGGTTATTAACGTCGATAAAAACATGCCGAAAAGTTGCTGTGCATTCGGTTGTTCTAACCACAACATGATGAAAGAAGAATGTCGCTCTTTAAGTTTCCGAAAGACCCGGAGAGAAGGGAAAAGTGGATCATTGCTGTGAATCGACAGAACGAAGACGGTTCGTTTTGGCGACCAACTAAGAACTTGGTTTTTGTGGACATTTTTTTTTTTTTCCTCCAGTCAAGGTTTTTCGGGCTATTCTCCGGAACGGTTAAACATATCAACATGAAATTTGGGGAATGATAGATCAAGTTGAGACACAACTGGCGATCCAATTTGACGCGCATGCGCAGTGTTGGAGGCTTATGGGATCGATTTTTCGTCGATTTTTTCCCCCATTTTCTGTAACTATCTCCTCCATAACTACTGCAGTTACGAACATATGAGTTATATGGTTGTAACAAGCAATTATCGTAGCATGGAATAGGCGAAAAAAATACTTGTTTTTACCTTTTGTACTTTGTATAATGACATATATTTTAGAGTACCTATCGCGATTTTTGCTACGAGTTCTCTCCTCGCTGATATCTCTGAAACGGCTGTATTTACGGACATGAAAATTTTGTCAGTATTTAGAACTTGGCCTCGTGATAATGATTGTAACAGTATTTTTAGCATTCACAGTAACAAAAAACAGTAAAAAGGACGATTAGTTTCAAGGTTTTCTACTGCAGCAGCTTAGCGGCAGGCTAACAGCAGTTCGTGTTTAAGTAGGCCAAACCTTACGTAATCGACCAGAGCCTTGGCTGGGTTTGCATTGACTTGGGTTGGGGGTCATGTCAAAACAGGCCAAACCTTACGTAATCAATCAGCGGCATTCATCGCTTTCGCCGTGTATTGACTTGGTGTAGGGGTCATGTCAAAACATCTAAGCGGCAGCAGCTTGTGATCTTATAATTGTGCGCGTTACCAACTATTCTCGGTCCGTGTATATACTGTCTTTATGTCTCAGCGACAGTCCGGATGTAATAAAGCTGTCACGCATTATATATATATATATATATGTATACACACACGGTCTCAGCGACAGTGGGCACTGGATGTGTTTAGAGATAATATTGTTTGTGTTGTATTGTTGGTACCGTATTGCTGGTCGTCCAGGCTTGCCGTTGGAAGACATGCCGTTGGCGCTTGTGCCAACTCAAAGAAGTCCAAACCTTACGTAATCGACCAGTTACGTGGGTGTGTGCGTGTTTGTGTGCATCGAAACATATTCGTATTTAGCGACTAAGCTATGAACGACTACAATTGAGTAAATTACTCTAAACTGGTCACTGCTACGGAGCGCGTCGTCCTCAAAGGATCTTTTACATCCCTTTTCAAAGATGTGACCACCATTTGTACGTGATCATCCGAGTCACGAGTCAGGTTGTCACACCTTGGAGTCGAACCCACAGCCAGTGGATCATAAGGTAAAGCAGTAAACCACCGAGCCACTGAGACCGGCTTAGTGCCATTCCCTCGGCTTTGTATTGACTTGGTTAAGGGGTCATGTCAAAACATCGGCTAAGGGGTCATATCAAAACATCTAAGGGGCTGCAGCTTATGACATCTATCGAAAAATAGTGCGCGTTACCAACTCCCCTCGCTGACATCTATCGTAAACGTGTGCTGCGCATAGGGTTTCTTAACAAGGCGCAATCACAGACCCGATTGCTTGCCATTGGAAGACTTGCCGATGGCGGGCCTGCCGAATCTAGTTCTTAATCCAATTTGATGACATTTAAGTAAATACGGTTAATTCTGCTTGAACGACTTCATCATTCATGTCGCCATGTTTGTATGTGTTTTTACTGTATGTAATGTCGATGAGGACTTTCCATTCAACTGTGATTTCAATTTTGCTGTTCTATATTCCCCTTGTATCGTTTGTACCATTTGTGGTTAGAAACATAATAAGTCATTATAATTCGTTCCTCTAGGGGTGGTTAACAAGGACCCACTTTAACCAGACTGGATACCCTCTATATTCACACACAGACAAGATGGCAACAAGCAACATGACCGCATGAATCGTTACAAGAACGCCAAGAAATGTTCTTTACAAGGAGTCATTGAGCATTCATCCAACAAAAGACAGGTGAATACTTTTGGATAAAAGTAATTGATTTTGGCAGTATTAATTTGCCTACTTACTCAA
Organism: Urechis unicinctus; assembly: GCA_034190875.2. Classification (NCBI taxonomy): domain Eukaryota; kingdom Metazoa; phylum Annelida; class Polychaeta; order Xenopneusta; family Urechidae; genus Urechis; species Urechis unicinctus. The sequence continues at coordinate 47,881,014 of CM067347.1, read as the reverse complement.
TAATTATAATGAATCTTAATAATGATAATGAATCTTTGTACTAAATCTGCCTATTATAATAATGAATGTTTTGGCAAACAATCACACATGTATAAACATTTCTACTTCTACAATGATGTATGTATATATTTTACCATGTGCTCTGTCTTTAGGTACTGAGTGAGACTGTAGTGAATCATGATGATTCAGTCACCAGAAAAGATGGTATCTCTCTTCAAGACCAGCTCTTCCTCACTCTGGTTAAACTTAGACTTGATATGCATTTTCAGCATATTGCATATCAGTGTGGATTGGGGCTGTCCACTTTGATCGAAATAGTCACATTTAGAGAGTCATTGGGTGTGTTAAAAAACAGATATCAACTGCTGAAGGGGACCCTACCTATCCGGTCGGTGAACTCTCTGAAGGCTGAAGCCAAAGATAATGAGCTCTCTAGTGTGGACAAGATGGTCACTGTGGCTTGTTGTTTGTTAAATGCTGGGGGTAGCATTATTGTACGAGACAGTGATTTGATTGACTGAAATAGTTCAAATTACATATTATGTAGTGGTATTACCTGTACGCTTTTTCATTTTGCAGTTTTGTTTTCAATACACAATCGTAATCAAGCATTTATGAAATGTTCTGGTGGTTTCTTATTGTCCATGCCACACTTAAAGACTACCTATTGTGATATTTCACATTTCTCTTCATCCAGAATTTGCATTTGATTGCTGTTAGTCACATCACAGGGCTAGAAATTAGCCAAATATTTCACCGGCCAGTCGGGCCGGTAACCTTGAAATTCTACCGGCCCTACAAATTTTCTACCGGCCCTACATTTTCAGTATAATATAGTAAAAAACAAAAATGTACGCGTTTTTATTGTTTTTAAATATTTTATTCTAATATTAAACGCAAAATTCAAATCAATATTTACGAACTTGTCAAAACATACAAAAAGCAAGCATTTATTCAATGAGGTCAACAGCACAATTTTCCAACACACACATACTTTTCCTCATCTACATCATCACTTCTTATATATAGTCTGCGACCTCTTAGTCCTGAAGGCAGACATCTTCAGAAATGTTGTACCGTTAACAAATCGCATGCAGTTATATAGGTATGCTTACTGACGGCTTGGAAGTCAACTCGCAAGAAACGCCACGCGCGTTACGTAAGTCATACAACTGTAGGTGGGCCTATCTTTAAATGCAATTAGAACGTACTGCATTCGCAAACCAGACGCGGAAGAAAAGTCACTAGGAGAGCGCAAAGAAAACATCGCACGCGTATGGGTGATGTTACGTCTTTCCGTCGCGTCACTTACAACTGTTACTGGCGCGAGAAGAGTTGACTTGTCTTATGAATACCATTCACAGATGATACATGGTAAATCAAATTAATGAATTAAAATAAAAATGCCTTTATGCGATGGAAAAGCGGTTACATAAAATTTGTCAACAGACAGGAAATGGGGAGTCTCGTTGATTCGTTGTTGCCAAGTAACCGTTCGACTTATTTAGGTCAGTAGGTGCATGTTGTATTCAAATACGAGAGGTTGCCATTAGATAGCTTGGGATGGAGGGAGTGGGGTGGGCTTTTTTCCATGTTCTTGTCTTCACACCAGATACCGTGATGGGTCAAAATTATACACTGAGTGCAGCCAGCTGATCCCTGATCTATGGATTATAAAGTCTTCCCAAACAATCAAGGCACGTTAATTGTATAACTTTTTCTGTGAGCCTATCTATGCCATCGGTTTCAGTTTATACACTGTAGGTCAATAAATTATGCAAGACATGATAGTATACCTGTATACAGCCGGGAAGCTTTCTTATCTCGTGTGTTTGTCGGGTTTATGGTTCAAGAGGCGCTTAATCACGCGAGCCCAACTTCTGTTGTATTGAACTGGGCGCGAGGTGTTAGCGCGAAAAAATCTACCCGCCAGTCGGGCGGGTGGTTGTGATTATTTACCCTCCCGACTCAAATTTCACCCGCCATTGGCAGGCGGGCGGGATGGTAATTTCGAGCCCTGCATCACATTGTAAATTACATGGTGGCACAAATTAATTTAAGAAGAGGATAGAATTTGAGAATAAATTTTATTCGCCGAACTCATCTACCATATAACAGTCAAAGACATCAACATAAGTCTATAAAAGGAACATCTTATATACAAAAAAGGTTGGCTCAAGATGTATTTCTTGCAGACTTGCAATACCAGGCACCCTTTGATACTCTTTTGATGCCGATGCATGAAAAATGAAACCACTTGTATTTACAACATGGATTGTCACATTCAATCATATCTTCACCAGAAGTACATGCACCATCCTCTAATCTGCGTGTCAGAAGTTCTGAAAATACTGCTGACTGCCAAAACATACTGATCTTGTTACACAACTCCAAAAGAAAATCACTGTCTGATCACACACTCCCCAGGAGTCCAGTAGACAAAGTCCCCATATTCAGCTCCTGCAACGTACATTTGACACTGGATCTGGGTGTAGTATTGGTCAGTTTTTGTATATACCTCTTTCGTGCCACGTTGGATAGTCCTTCCAAATACTGGTAAGCCATGATTGTTGAGCTTCAAATAAATCGGCCGGTTTGTAGCTTGTCAGCCATGGCTGATTTTATATCGCCGAGTTTACAGCTGTCACTCGTAAAATGTTCTTGTTCGCAGATCAAAGTATGCTCAAGATCGTTTCTGATTATTGAAATTGTCTTAGATCTTCGTTATCAGCTACTATTTACCGTGTCATTGACGAAAGAGCGCCACGCGCACGTTAAAAGCGTCGTGTCTTCCGCGCAACCAACAAGGTGTCAATACGCTGACAGCTGCTTGTATTCACCCCCGAATCGTTGCTCCGAGGTGACTTCCGGGGGAAGACAGTAAGCCGATATCGAGAATATGAATGAAATCAATACTTTAGCTCTCGCTTGATGTATCAGTCGTCTATGTACCTTAAATATTAATGCCAATTAGAGCAAAGTTGAAAATAACATTGAGTCAGAAGCGCATCCGCCTGTGGCGAGGTTCGGCTGACACCCCATATCACTCGTTGGCAAACGTCCTTAAACCAAATTCTGATAGTCTACTTATAATCACCCACTATTATACCCAATTTTTTACTAACGTGTCTTTCAGACCATTATAAAAACTGTTTAACATATAGTCTACTAAATGATACTCTCTAGAATTAAAACCTACCGATAAACTTATCGGATCGACAGGGTCGCAAGCCGAGAACCACTGAACAATGGAGGTTTAATCCCGCGCCTTCGTAACGGAACACTTCGATCTCCTGCGCATCGGCTTCTGCGCAGGCCGGGATTCGGGCCATTACGCGAGAAATAGTGATACGAATTATCAACTCTTAAATGTTACAAAAATATTTTCTACTGTGTTCGATAAGAAGACTAATATACATTTTGTTATGAAAAACTTTTCAGAAGGTCGAAAATGAGGCATTTATCGAAAAAAATATAGTTCCACGGACGTTTCATGGCCGTCAAGCGTTATCGAAAATCGACTGAAAAAAGCAATAGAAAGTTACAAGCCGGGATTGGAAATGACAGACAAGCAGCGAGAGTGTTTGGAGAAGTTGTTCTTGGGAAACGACGTTGTTGCTAATCTACCAACGGGGTATGGGAAAAGCCTGATATACCATTTCCTCCCAGATTTGCTCCCCCCCCCACCCCCCCCCATGTGAGTTCACATGTTTTATGGAAAAAATAAAAAGACACACATCCAAAAAATGTTGGACTGCTAATGTTAGAATAAGATTTGCCAAAATTTAATACTTGTGACTGCAGGGCCTTGGTTATATAACCTAAATAACTGCAGCGTATAAAGCAAAGAAAGTTCATAATCAAAGACATCAAAATGCTGCCTTTGTGGACAGTAAACACAGCTTTATTTCCCACAGAAGGGCTTACTTCCAAGCTTCCCCGATAAGCTCCATTCATGTTGACCATTCATATTTGTTTATGTTTGACGCGCGCTGCTTGTTATCGCTCGGTCAGAGGTTAAAACCGGGTCAAATCGCATGCGCTCCGTTAACTATTGCAGAGATGTTATGTTAGCTCAGACGTCTTGTAGGGCTACATAGAGTCAAATAGAGTCTGCCATGGAGAGTGTGGGCGAGGCTGTCACGTTATGATTTTCCACCATACGCAAACACATCCGTTCATGATAGGGTACACTCATAACGGATCGGACTCATCGGTTCGTTGGACAACGCAACGTCAGAGCGGCGAGACGTGACATAAGTTAGGCAAACAGTCACAAAGTAAAATGAATTGTGACACCGATCACTTTCGACGACGAGATGGCAAAGACCGAACACACACACATATATATATATATATATATATATATATATATATATATATATATATATATATATATATATATATATATATATATATATATATACATATATATATATATATCATCATCATCATCATCATATCCATATTAGTATTTAGGGTGCTGCCCTTGTCCCATTCAATGGGGTTGGCAACACCAGACAACGTCGCACGCCAGCTTTCCATGCGCCTCTGTCTTGCGGATCAAAGCCAGACAGGCCACATTCACTAACATCTTTCTTTACACATTCCAGCCACGTCTTCCTAGGCCTTCCTCGCCCTCTTACGCCGGGGATTGATAAGTCAGAGACAGATTTGATACAGGACGTGGCACACTGTACATGTCCAGACCATCTGAGGCGCCGGCTGCGCAGGACTGCTGTGATGTCATCAATGCCAAGTTTCTGGAGAAGTGTAGCCGACAGAGTTTCTTCTTGTTGCCACAAATCCAACGAATCATGGAGCGGTCGTTACGGCGGAGCCGCTGAAGGTCGGACGCATTCGGCGCCCATGTCTCGCTACCGTATATATATATATATATATATATATATATATATATATATATATATATATATATGTATATATATATATATATATATATATATATATATATATATATATATATATATATATATATATATATATATATATATATATATATATATATATATATATTTCACTGTATCAACTGGTATATAGCAATGAATATGTAACTTGCAGGTAATCAAAAAAATGTCAATTCAGTTAGACTTATAAATGTGCTGCTCTTGCCACTCTTTTATACAACTGGCTTCCCATTCATCTGGAGTGATGATTAAGTAAATTAACCCAAAAAATATTTTCTAAAAATTGATGTCAAGAAAGAACTTCATTTGATATCCTATCATGATGCTGTACCATAGAAGCAGGATATCCATAAAGCTTTGCATCTCGATGTTTTCAGTAATAATGATATGCTTTCTATGCATAACCACATCTAGAACAAGTACAAGTTGATATCCAACCATAATGTGTATCAAGATAAATACTTAGAGGATTAATAACAGTCCTGGAATCATTAATAACCAGGTTTGAACACAGCTGCACCATTTGCAATCTGCCTCCGTAAAAGCAATTGAATTTGGAATACTCAAAACACAAAGAGAGAACTCAGATCATTGTCAAATGTAATGACTAAATCTAAATCATTAATTCACCAACTTGTCTATTTATTCTGGTTATTGAAATAATGCCATTATTGTTTAATGAATTCATATTCAAAATGAAACACAATATTGCTACATAATATGCAAATATACAAGATGGTATATTGAGACAAAAAAAAAAGACCAGCCAAAATAAAAGTATGACACATACAAATAAAAGTAAAAGCTCATTTTCTGATAAACAAACCATGAAGATATCAATTAGCATCTACTGATGAATTGTGAGATAATTGTGCGTTTTGTTTTTTAGCAACAAACTACAGACCTAGCCCTGCACTGACTTAATGTCTGCGTACACGTCCCATAGGACTACAACAGAACTAACTGATGCACCCATTTGTCCATGCAGAAGAACAGCTAGCTATTGATGGCTATGAATTGCGGTATATTTTCTTGAGTTCATCGATGAGGCTTGTAAAGTGAGGATTGCCCCCGATTTCTTCTAGCTGAGTTACCAGTCTGGGTAAACACACACAAATTATCAATCTGTCACCATCATATTTTCATGGTAAATATACAAGGACAATTGTGACCGGTGAATGCAACTCTTAAGAGCCATGAGTTACATGTTATTAATATATCAGCGAAAGCCATGCTTACCTTTCTTCTAATTCAATAATAACCTTTCTTGTGTAGTCAAAAGCACCTAATTTTTCCATATGTTGAACACAATATTTCTTTACTTCAATATCCTTTGGCCTCTGTCGTAATATATCTAGCAAGTGTTAAGATAAATGAATAAAAGCATTACCAAACTCAAGTTTAAATTAATATTTATAACAAACAAGTCACTTGTTGGACTACAGGATAAGAAGGACTTGGTAGATGATATAAAAAAAACCTGTCATATAGACATTTTACCATGACTGTTGTTTCAATAATATTCATTATGAAAAAAAAACATATAGAGAATGGGAAATTGAAAGCACATTCACATAAAAGATGATGCATTGAGGGCCGCATTTAAGGATACTCATAACTATAGTGTCATTGGGTTGACTCTGTATGGCGTGGATGATGGGGAAGGAGAACTTGCCTTCCGTCAAATCCTCACCATAGCTCTTATTTGCTTCATACTGCAAACAATCAACAAGTCACATGCCATGGTATCTATCTGGTACACTTCAATCAGGTTACAGCTAGAACATCATATATTTTAACACTCAAATCAGGACTTTAACAAAAGATTCTTGGCAGGAGCTGGCGGATGAAGATCAAAGAGATGATTCAATAAACTCATAACTGGAGGACCCAGTGAGGGTTAGACAGTATCCATAGCTTTCAAGGACAAATTGCTGATTAACTCCCTGTGCAACCTGTACAGAAGTGAATAAAGCATCCATTTATCTTATCTATGTAAAACTGACCTCCTTTGAAGCAAGGTTTGCATAGTCATCTCTGATCTGGAAGTACAGGCCCAAGTTGTCCAAGAGGGGTTTGATATCACTGTAGATAACACGTCAATCAGTGCATTGGGGTGAGTTCTGAGCTGGATACATAATCACAATCTAATGGCTATTTGAAAATAATAAAACACCACCAAAACAGAATCATCACAACTTACCTTGGGTAATCACTGAATAACTGCATGAGTCTAACTGCCAGTCCAAACAAACCCCCCGTCTCTAGAAGACAGAACATTACATCATCAATCTGCTCATTCTGCTATGCAGTCAATAGCATTCTTGATGCATATCCCCACTATACCAAACATGTCTCTCCACAGACCACACTATTGGAGCATCATTCAGGCAGTGGTCATAATAACTTACTGCGGATAACCATGAGTTTGTACTCGTCTTCTGTAGGACAATTGTACGTGTCTCTCCAGTAGATGTCCATACCCTGCCCTCGGTGTAACTCCAGCACCTGCTCTGATAAACCATCACAGTAGATGTGAATACCTCAGGCAAACACCACAGCAGGATGAATGTGTTACTGTTGGTTGATTAATGAGGTAAGTTTGTAAGGAGAAAACAAGCTCACAAAATGCACCAGTGTCACGCATAAAGAAACATACAAATAACGATGCTGGAGCGATGTTTTGGGGGGAAAATAACCTGTGAAGACGCGGGTAACTTGCGGATGGTCAAGAGTTAGAGCCTTTTCTAGCCCCAGGAAATATACATAGTTGGCGCTGTTGATTGTATGTGGAACCCCGAATATGTGGTGCGCCACTGAAATCAGAGGAGGGAACACAGCTAAAATAACCAACTAAGTCAGAGTATAAAGTACGACTTTATTGAAAATGGCAGTTGATGAACAATTTGCTTTAGCGACATATGTTACCTGGAATGCCACGCCTTAGGTGGGAATTGTCTTCGATATCATCAATTCTGCACAGCAAATAACCTGCTGTTAGTCTTTGTAAAATGTGTCATCCACTGATTTCTTTCATGTAAAGAACAGAACACTTACAGTAAACTAGCATTGTGCAGCATTTGTGTAACCTCCATAATGATCTGAAGTTTCTCTTGGGGAACATGTAACCAGTAATTGAAGGCCTGAAATAAATTGTTCAAATTATCATTTCATATTGCCTTGACAAATGTGATAAATATCTTGCTGCAAAATATGAAATCTAGAGCAACTGACTTTAAATGCAAAATTGTCTAATAAGTAATAATTTGTATTATTCTAGATAAAAACAACCTTGGAGCAAAAGAACCTACTGTGGCCAGTTTCATTCTTATTTGCTTGCCAGGTATTTGCAGAATGTATGTGTAGGGTTCCATCAAGATCTACATTTATCACACATATACAAACATAGTGGACACTTGTAAGTATGTAAGTCGGTGTAGGGTTTAATGGCACACCACACTGGCATGTTATATGGTGCCAACAAATGTGGGGTAAATATGGATAGATAAGATTGGCCTGATTGAGATGTCACCTCCAACAATAAATTGGAACAAAGTGGGAAACACGTGAATGAAAATGAATTAGAAAAAGAAGATGGGGAAAAAATGCAAATGATTATCCTTTCGCATGTCGCTAATAGCCAATTAACTGGATCATTCCAGCCTCTCATCTTGGTGAAATCTGGGTTACCAGGAGAGCTGCAATCAACCATTGTCCACATTGTCTCACTCCAACCACAACTGGATACCAAGTTTGAATTGCAGAGTACCTCCATTTGTTGGAGTGCTAGGCAACGTTGTTTAACTACAGTTAATAAAATGAACCTCAGTAGAGTTGGCACACGATAACACAATATTGGTTTACTAATTAAACATAAACAGACGTAAATATTGTATGTCCCCAACACTGGTTTGAAAAATTATCCCAGCAACAACATCATGGGACATAATGCATTCAGTGACCGACCTTTGAACTTGACTTGTTGATGCAGAAAATTCATTTGTCATTGTTTTAGTTCACAGTCCTAAATTCCCAATGCTCAAATCATTTATTAATCATAACGTTGCACAATCGTTAGCGATAACAAAACACTTCTCAGAGAGCATACTGGCTTGTCCACTATCGCCATGTCAAGGTGAACATCAACTCGACAATGGAAATTAAAATATATCAAGAAATAAACGCACGCTAACAGTCACCAACACGATTGAGCCTAATTTTGGTCTGGGGAACCTAATGATACAGTCACAAGGTAGAGATTGTGTGTGGGTAAAAAATCTATCATATTTCACGATTGCAGGATACACTGTTGGACTGTTTCTCAGCTGCACGGGCTAGTGATTGAGATACACGTGGTATAGGTGCATTTCATTTAAAATCATCAGAATTCACCAGTGAAACAAATCCATCACATAATGATGTTTACAGGTCATCTCTAGAGTGGCTGTACATTGGTTTTGTTGAGTGATGCTCACCACCTTTCAAATGGGCCAAAACCAAGTTAGCATTAGTGTGCAGCAAAGAGTTACACCAAGGAAGTATATGTTAAACTTAAAGGTATGTGATATAAAAAAAATAACCAAACAGTACACTCATTACAAAAGCTATATTAATAACTTGTGAAAAAAAATGTGGGCCGCCATTGCCTCGCCAAAATATGAGTCACAACCGAAAATAACAGTGTGACAGAAACGCAACCAATGGCCAGTTCCAATGGCAATGGACAGAGCAATATTTGGGCGATAATATAGGTTATCACAGCTCATATAATATTTTTCACATGTTTTCACACGTTTGTGTCGCAAAAATGATAACGTATAGAAAGTATAAAAAAGCACCTGTTCTTGTTCTGTGTTATGCTCTTCGCTGCCATCACAGCGGCCCCGCTGAAACTGCTGTTTGACAAATGCAGGATTATGACTATTCCCATCCATAGTGTACGTTATGATTTACTAGGTGACTCATGATGCATCATCCAATTTTCTCCCGCAACGGGCCGCTTCCTGTCACTTAAAGCATACACCTTTCTCATAACTGATTCACCAGTCCCGGAATTCTCGGGAGTCTCCTTACGCCAAAAACATAGTTCTAAAAATTACCACTCAATACAGGTAAACATTCGAGTCAAATTCTGCACGTGGTTTTACACCGCAATCAGTTCGCTGCAAGGTCCGCGAAAACAGTTTTCTTCGTCAGCTATATATAACTTTGTAATTACCGATGCTTATATTAGAAAAATCACGAGTTCTTCGCATTCATATTTATTTGTTGGGTTGAAGAAATTGGAGGAAAAGAAATAAAAGAAATCATGTGTACACAAACGCGGTGGGCACGGAAGGGGGTGGGGTGAGGTATTCGAAAATGGGTCTCATCCTGTCCCCAGCATATCTGAACCTGAATTAGGGTCGAAAAAGATGTTGATATTCATATTTCTTATTTCAAGAAGCAACCGGTATTGCCACATTTCGGGCGAAAATGGGCATCATCCAAGAAGTCACCTGACGAGGTTTAATCGCCCGCTTAATCGTCAGTTAATGGTCTTCATAGCGTTAAAATGATCAACATCCACTGACAGTGCATGTAAGTTATAAAGTGTTTGTTTGCCAATACACTTTTCCGTGTCTACACGATACAGATAGAAATTTCAAATTTGAAATAATGGTCTTTGCGCTGTTTGGCAGAACCGTTTAGTTACACCTCGACCTCGAAGTCAAAATAAAGTTAAGGTCACGGCAAATGTAAAATAATAATTGTTGGATAGAAAGATATATACATTATCTAGCTGCTGAATGTTATGGAAGAATTTCCTAAAATAGATGTTTTCAGGAAAAATATGCATGCATATGGTTTTGCTGTGAGCGCCTTGGCAAAAAATAGCGGTGACAGAAATGTTCGTGACCATTTTATTGTCGTTAATCTACAAAATAACTTAATCCCAATTAAGATAATCAGAAAATCGACTGCATGACTTCCGGTAACAAGCCAAAAGAATTTGCACCACACAAGGTTTGACCACAAATGTCATATCCTGCACTTTCCAATTAAGAAACGTTATGAGAAAATATAAAGTATCGTATCTTGCATGGACGTTTAGTGTGTTCTCTTGTCAGATATCGATACAACCTCACCAAAAGCGACTTAAACATTTTATTCCGTGTCGCAAGTGTATTTGTATCGTGATGGGTGATGTATGGTGATACGATACTAAACTTATGGAAGATAGAGCACGGGGATATACGAGGGTGTGTGTGGTTTAAGGGGATATTGGAAGTAAGCAGTTGTGTTAAACCGAATGACAGGGTTACTTCTCAAATATGCCCGTGGTATCTGACCAATTTACAGTGAGGGAGTCTAAAGGAATGCTGACAATATCATAACGGTAATTTGGTTCGGAACATATCATAACGATAACTTGGCAATCTTCACCCTATTCTGAGCTGAGCTCTTAAAGAGCGCAGATACATTCCACGTCTATATTGTTATAAGGTCCGATAAAGGTATACATATATTGATTTGATAAGGTAGATCACATTTGTTCATGGATAGACATTCCACGCGTGGTTTTAAATTCAAGCAATGACTATGACGAGCTCGTTTGAAAATTAATTTTCTGTCAAGTTTAAGCAAAGAACGAAGATTCTGCCAAAATATTTGTCCATGATCGAGTCATTCGCATCATTAACGAGTGTTGTACAATCATGTCCCGCCAACGAGCTTGTGTATTAATATTCTTTTCTGCAAGTATTTAGAAGTGCTAACCTGCTATTGCGCGGTCCTTTGACCTGTTGACAAGAAGCGATCCACGGTGTAAACCCGACCGCCGTTATTCTCTATATTTGCACTTCACAGTCTTTACAGGTTAGTTGAACAAAGGAATTGTAGACCTAAAACTTTGTTTACGCATGAGTTTTTTCACAAATATTCACAAACAGCGTTGTCAGTAGTTACATTAAAACTGCAATATCCACCCTACAAATTAGCAGTAACATACTGGAATATATAATTATACATTAGTCATTTACACACAAGGTGAATAATTGGAATGTCTGCGCATGATCTCAAAGAATTAAGATAATTTTATTTCCGCTCAATGTCTAATCCACCCATTTAACAACGATTCCTTATTTGAGCGCACGGTAAAACAAAATCAGTAATGACAGAGAGTAATAGGGACGAGTTATGCTTCATGAAAACCTAGTTCTAGATATGCAACGTTTTGGTTGACCGATCAATTGATACCAAGAAAAGCATACACAGCGTATTTCAACCCATCTCTCCATGTCATTAATGGTTCAAATCAAATATAGAAAGCACTGTTCCATAAAGAAGTAGTCGCTTCACAAATGGTCGCTGTGGTACAGTCACGTGACGTATCATGTATTTTGGACAAAACACATATATTTTGGCAAGGCTGTTTTTCCCCAGTAGGTAGTATTTTAATCTCGCGTAAGGCTTAGGTCCTAGGACTTTTGTGCCACTTTTTGGAGGCTGAAGTCGGTGTTGGGGCCCAGGAAGAAGTCTTTTCCTGTCATGTCCGTTACTGTCGTGCATTCTTTGATCATGGAGTTTGGTACCTTGACAAAAAAGGAGTTTCACATTATAAATAATAGCATTCACTCAAGTGGAATCTTCACACACGATTGTCGAAAAAATACTCATATTATATTATCTGATAAGCGGATAAGAGTTCACCTGTTCGAGGCGAGTGTATTTCGGATGATGATGATCCAACACCGGGTCGTTATCAGCGCGGTTGTACGCCACCAAGAACGCCCAGCGCCGTTTGTCAGATCGGTTCTGATCACTGCGGTGAAGTACGTTAGAATGGAAGAACATGGCGTCCCCGGGTGCCATCTCACAATAGAGTAACTCACAGAAAGCCTTGGCATATTCCACCCGCTCCATATTAGCCCCGGCTTGTTGTCCGACTTTACCATGGTCCACGCGGCCCAATAGGTGCGAACCAACCAAAATCTGTTAACAGGGAGACCGACTATTTAATTTTCCATCGCTGCAAACTTTTATCCTTGTGTGACTGACAGATAGGAGTAATTCTCACCTGAACACAGCCGTTTTCTTTGGTAGCATTGTCCACGGCGACCCAGACAGTGCCCATATCAGGAAACATACACCCGTTTTCATACCAGTAGCTGAACAGAGAAAGATCAACAGCGTGCTTACAAACGGTCGTATCTAGAAATAAATTGTAATGGTCTTTTAACTGAATGATTTAAACGATACACACTCTAATTAAAGTTTATATTTAGATAAGGACTGTGCACCCTTGGCAGTAAATGCATACTAAATCTGTTCATATAATGGAGACGTGTTTATTAGTTCCAACTGCGACTCGCCAAAGATCACAATAGCAGGTACAGCAGAGCTAATGAACCCGCAGTTTAAAGACGGGAATTTTGCGGCTAAAGACGGTATATTCCTCGCGCGGGTTGTCACAATGAAAGCTGGAAATGTTAAGTTTAAAAGACCACAGTCCTCCATCAATTTTGACATGTGAGAATCTATGCGGTCAGAACCCGGAAACCTGGCATAGAGCTCCGGGTACTCTCACCCGTAATCCTGATGCCAGACATGTTGGCCACCGGTAAAGGCTTCCTTCATGATAACCTTGGAGTGGTAATGGTAAACCTCGCCCTTCAGCAGCTGGTTATACAAGTAAGCCACATTGGTGAGGATGGTCTGTGAACTATGAACTCGACATTATTTACATATTTGCAAAACATTGGCTTAGTTACTTCGGAAACAGCTAAATCTATGTTAATGTCATCACCGATAGCTGATGGTGAGGTTTTATAATAGTACACTACTATTCCTTATTTATCTGCCGGGTGTGCGTGTGTGTGGGGGGGGGGGGGGGGGGGGTGGGGGGGGGGGGGGGGGGGGCTGGGCTGGAACTAGTGCGGAGAAAATATTTTAACCCTCCACCTTGTAACCTATTGAAAATTATTACCTTCCATGCATACCCAAGCATAAACATTATGACACCCCCTCTACTTATTTACGCGTATTTTATCAAATTAAAATGATTACTTTTGTTACGGGCGTAAGAAATAAACCCTCCTCATTGAACCAGTCGATAAAACACGACCCACCCCACTACTCTGCTAAGAGTAACACATATATGCTCCCCTCTCACCTCTCTCTAGTGATAGCCCGACGATAGCCCGAATAAGCAATAACTCGATATGTATCATCCAATCCAGTACCTTCTCGAAGGTACCCGCCATTTTGTGACTTCTAGCAATGACTCCAGTAAGGTCGTTCCCTGGTTGGTTCCACAAAACCGTCTTGGTTTTCCGTCCAGCGCCGTCTTCTCGGCCATAGTTCATCGTCATCACTCCCTCATCGTGATCCAGGGCTGTTTGGAGCATTCCAACTTCTTCTCCGTCCAGCAGACCCCTGTCACTCCATTCGAATCAAGGTTACGGCGTCATAAATAATATTGCCTCCCGAATAGAAGCTTATTTTGGAGATCATTTCCAAGCTGATGTACCTAATTAATGAACTGAATAGCTTAAGCTCTTGGTGGGGATTCTAAACGTATGTACATAAATAATAACCTATTGCTTTTGATGGTAATTCAAAACTGACCTGATTATAATGTAGCCATTACGGTCAAAAGCCCGCTGGACATCATCGGTTATCTCAAAGTTCTCATGATATTTGAAGTCTGAAGCACATTAACACAATGTAGGTTAGCATAATGACAGAGAGCAGGTCGCTGCGAGGTAGGTTGGCATTGATGACATATGAAATGGATCTTCATCTACATATATACATAATACAGCCAGTCTGAAATTGTGCAATTGATGGAACAAGTAGGGTAGTAAGGCAGGGTAGCGAGAAAGGTAGGGTAGTAAGGCAGGGTTGTAAGGCAGGGTGGTAAGGTAGGGTAGTAAGGCAGGGTTGTAAGGCAGGGTAGTAAGGCAGGGTTGTAAGGCAGGGTAGTAAGGCAGGGTAGTAAGGCAGGGTAGTGAGGCAGGGTAGTAAGGCAGGGTAGCGAGAAAGGTAGGGTAGTAAGGCAGGGTAGTAAGGCAGGGTAGTAAGGCAGGGTTGTAAGGCAGGGTGGTAAGGTAGGGTAGTAAGGCAGGGTTGTAAGGCAGGGTAGTAAGGCAGGGTAGTAAGGCAGGGTAGTGAGGCAGGGTAGTAAGGCAGGGTAGACAGGGTAGTATGGCAGGGTAGTAAGACAGGGTAGTATGGCAGGGTAGTAAGACAGGGTAGTATGGCAGGGTAGTAAGACAGGGTAGGCAGGGTGGCAGGGTAGGGTAGTAAGGCAGGGTTGTAAGGCAGGGTGGTAAGGCAGGGTAGTAAGGCAGGGTAGTAAGGCAGGGTAGTAAGGCAGGGTAGTAAGGCAGGGTAGTAAGGCAGGGTAGTAAGGCAGGGTAGTAAGGCAGGGTAGTAAGGCAGGGTAGTAAGGCAGTGTGGTAAGGTAGGGTAGTAAGGCAGGGTAGTAAGGCAGGGTAGTAAGGCAGGGAAGTAAGGCAGGGTAAGGCAGGGTGGTAAGGTAGGTAGGCAGGGTTGTAAGGCAGGGTAGTAAGGCAGGGTTGTAAGGCAGGGTTGTAAGGCAGGGTAGTAAGGCAGGGTAAGGCAGGGTGGTAAGGCAGTAGTAAGGCAGGGTTGTAAGGCAGGGTAAGGCAGGGTAGTAAGGCAGGGTAGTAGGCAGGGTAGTAAGGCAGGGTAGTAGGCAGGGTAGTAAGGCAGGGTAGTAAGGCAGGGTAGTAAGGCAGGGTAGTAAGGCAGGGTAGTAAGGTAGGGTAGTAAGGCAGGGTAGTAAGGCAGGGTAGTAAGGCAGGGTAGTAAGGCAGGGTAGTAAGGCAGGGTAAGGTAGGGTAGTAAGACAGGGTAGTATGGCAGGGTAGTAAGGCAGGGTAGTAAGGCAGGGTGGTATGGCAGGGTAGTATGGCAGGGTAGTAAGGCAGGGTAGTAAGGCAGGGTTGTAAGGCAGGGTAGTAAGGCAGGGTAGTAAGGCAGGATGGTAAGGTAGGGTAGTAAGACAGGGTAGTATGGCAGGGTAGTAAGGCAGGGTAGTAAGGCAGGGTGGTATGGCAGGGTAGTATGGCAGGGTAGTAAGGCAGGGTAGTAAGGCAGGGTAGTAAGGCAGGGTTGCGAGAAATGTAGGGTAGTAAGGCAGGGTAGTTAGGTAGGGTAGTTATTAAGGCAAGGAAGTGGGATGGGGTAGTATACTACTCTATAGAGTAGGTATCGGATAGATGGTGGGGTAGCATAACACATAGGAACGCGGCGCGGAGCACAGCACATATATAGGAACGCGGCGTGGAGGACAATACATAGGAACGCAGCGTGGAGCACATTACATAGGAACGCGTCGTGGAGCACATTACATAGGGACGCGGCGTGGAACACATTACATAGGGACGCGGCGTAGAACACATAGGAACGCGGCGTTGAGCACATTACATAGGGACGCGGCGTGGAGCAAAACACGAGACGAAGTCACCCAAGCAAACATCGCATATCAAAGCTGAACAAACCTCACTTTAATTCATGATTCCCACCTGAGTTCGGGCGGTTTTTGCTATAGTCCATCGTTGATTGCGTTCTCGTTGTCACTCGGCACTGCCGATCACTGAATAGTTCTGTAGACACGATGTGTTTACGTTATTCTGCTGTTATATCCAGGTCGAGACCTCGATGTCACATGATCTGGGATTCAATCATTGATTCAACGCAGTAGTTCAAAGGTCCCTCGTGTATGCCGCGCATACGTGCGCTGTCGCAGCCCTCGTCGCGCCCAGCTAGCTATCAATGGTGAAAAACGCTACCTGTCTGGCGAAAGAGAGGTGTTTTACGAAGGCGAACAATAGCGAAACCAATCTGTACATTTTCCATGCAGATAAACGAGGTTAGGCTTGGAAGCGCATACTATCGTCTAGATCTGTCTATTGACAAATATATTCGCATCCGCATCGCCGGTGCTGCGTCTGAACATCGTGTTAACGATTTGTTATATGGACCCCACGCAACCATCACATTTGCCGCGATATCACACGTTTTGCGAATTGAGTGAAATGACATCACGGCGCTGTCATAGCAACATTATCATGTGATACGAGTTTTCTTTTAGACACATTTATCCCGGTGCAAGATTTGTTTTTTTGATATTATATGTCCATATTGAAAATAAGCTTAGTTGTACATCACAGAAGCTATTCAATAGTATAGTATATATAGTAGACAAAACAATGACTTATGCTTTTCCGTTGTCCCCCCCCCCAATAGAGGCATGTTTCTGATGGTTGGCCATAAGCTTGGGCATGCTGCTTTGTGAAGCTTATTGTCCGCTATTGGTCGACTTCATTGTGGTCTACGTAGCACCACGCCAAAGTTCAAACCAAGATTCAGTCTTGTGTTGGTGTGCTATCAAGGATCATAATGCATGAAAGCAACAGGAACTCGAGTCTTTAAACACCCCTCATCCAGAGTGTCTGCGATGGAATCAATTTGTTTAAATGACATTGAGAATGGTGGTATGGAATTGTGAGGATATAATTGTCTTTTTTTCGTATTATTCAAAAGTATATTGAGCTGAATTGCCTTATGTTCGGTAACTCGAAACTCATCAATGTGTAATTCACAAACAAAGGATCCGGGTTAGAGCCGAGAGATCCAATTTTAAAGTGTGATGAATACCGTATATCGCCTGAATTTGTGCTGCAATAGGCGTGTATTTGCAGCATAAAGTTTCGTGACGTAGTCGTTTTTTTTTTACTACATCACACCCGGAAAACACACTGAAACAACCGAACAGCAAAAAGCTGGTTGAGGGTCGTCAGACTATCGTTGTCTACACCATCTTTGTACGATCTTGTAGTAAGGGAGTCAATATGTAGGAAAACTAACAAGGTATAAGGATTTCGATTTTCACTAATCAAACATGCTATGTGGTCCAAGGATTTACCGACGAAAAGAAAACGAATCCCCAACAAAGCAAGTATTCCCTGATGTTATCATATCCCTTTTGACATCAATCTTACCATTTGGTGTGTCTGTATTCATGCGCTAAGTAAACACGCAATGACACAGCAGCGGTGTTGTTCTCATTCATTTGGATAAGACCATGTTTTATATCGTTAATGTAATCATTACACAGAACCGGTCCAGGCCTACCATAAACTCACACTGACTTCTCCCCACACCGAAATGGCATGTTAGGCTGCTACGTAGTCTTTTGTTCATTACTCTGCCAAAACAAACCCAGTCAATAAATTGTGACTACTTCTAAAGTCACAGTGAATGATTATAGCAGTAATCCTATAAATAAGATTTAATGTAGAACGAAATCTTTAATAAAACAAAGCCATGCATAGGTCGAAGTTGATTGAAATGTGCTGATAACAGATTATGCCCATTAAAAGCTACTTCAGATTCTGGAAAGGTTTACATATACATAGACAATGTGCCATCATAGCGCTATCGGTCATCTAAGGAGCATTATTACGTCACAGGTACTGATGGACTTAGCGCAGAATAACGACGCTATTCTGCTTGTATACATGATTCATCCATTCAATTTGAATATAGCAAATAGTGTAATAGCCCACACCAAAGCAACGACATAAAAATGTACGCCAAGCGTCCATACATACACACACACTGTCATTACAGCACGGCTCATCATAACGTATTTACATCAAGATCTGTCATTTGCTTTTCTGGATTCTTGGCGCGAAGAATTGTTCCGTCACCGATAAGGCTGAAGTACGCTTTGGTGAGCGGATGAAAGAGAAGCAGTGTCGTCACAACAATAGCGGTGAGAAATAACCAGAAGAAAAGTCGGTCTATAACCTCGGCTAGTTGGCGCCATTCGCGCGCCCACTCCTCTTCCTGTCTCCTGGCATCCGGTTTCTCATTCATACCTTCCTCGCTGTATGTGAAAGAACTCTTGAAATGCACACCATGCCTGTTAACAAATATATTCCCCATGCCGTTGTCGCTGGTGGTCTTTTTGGGCTTGGCCGCCCTGGGACTAGACGACAGAGCCCCGGGGTTCGCTAGGGTTCCGTTCAGACCCGCCAGAAGTCCTATTTGAGAACCAATGACTTTCCCCAATCCATTCTGCATAGTTTTTGATTTCTTAGGTCTCTCTGTGTCCTCAACTGGTGTGATAGGGTGGTGGTATTGGCACATGCAGAGGGCGCGGGCGAGGTAGAGGAGGACGAGGCGCTGGAGCCAGGGGGGTACGGGTCGGTCTGTGATGTGGTGCAGGTTGAGGATGAAGACGGTGAGTACCATGGAGAGGGTGGTGATCGCCATGGTACACGTCAGGTAGATCCCTGACCACGCCACACACATAAGCACCATCAATATAACAACGGAAAGTAGGGAGTAATGAGGGATGAGTACGGGGGCGAGGATGTTGTAATACAATAGTTAGAGCATAAAAGTAGGTCTAATGAAGCTCGAGAGCCGTGTAATCTTATCTATAATAATGGTATCGTGATAACCGATAACTCCAGTGGTACTGATAATGGAAATGGATTGATTGATTTTCTATGATTCTGATAATAATTGCAACCGTTCATATCAAAACTCCTTTCTCTAAGATGATAATAATTGCAACCGTTCATATCAAAACTCCTCTCTCTAAGATGATAATAATTGAGAATGATGTTAACCATCCATTGTGAATTGAGATTTTTGAACCCACCGAGCAGTGGTATATGGTCTGACGTCTTGGGAATGCTGTCAGTCACGTTGAGGAGGAAAATGCGAAATGAAAGGAGGACGACAACGCCAATTTGGACCTTCTGAGCCGGAGTACAGAAGAAGATGGAGAGCAGGAGTACTGACGTCATCAGGGAGGGCAAGATGACGTTCATAATATAGAATGTATACCTCCGCCGCATAAATATCGAGAACTCGACATTAGCAAACCTCTCATTTGGACAACAATCAAATGCAAACTCATTTCTTTTCACGGTGGTGTCAAAAATATCCCATTCGCCATTTTCCTCGTATGAGTCCAAGTTGACTGTGGTTTCCATATTTGTCAAGTTCATTTTTGATGTGTGGTAACTCCATGCGCCGAAGATAAGGCGACAATGCTGTTCGTCGAAAGGGTAGTAGGTAATATCAATCTCGCAGACTGTTTTAAATACACCCCCTGGTTCCCAATGGACTAGTCCATCTGACGAGATAATGGCGCGAAATTGGCCGTAGTCTCCATATATACCGTCGGCGCTGAAAAAAAACCACGTTTAGCTCTAGTTCAGCTTGGATCCAATTAACCCGTTGAAAAAAAAAATCTCCATTAATTGGAATCTTGTCATACGCAATGTCAGAATATCGTCAAAGTTGCTAACATTATAGTGAATAAGCAAGAAGATCAATTGTATATACCCATTTATTGAAGCAAATTCCGGTCTCCAGAGCATGGACGCTTCGATAACAACCTCGTTAAGAGGGATGTATTCTGGTTGCCATTGGAGACGTTCGTCTCTCCACTCCTGAAATGGGAAATGAACATGAATTGTCAAACGACCTTACCCTGGAAAGTTGTTTCATTTCTAACATGAATAACAGGCTTCTATAGATAATTCATCCTTATTTTCTGTCAATTTGATTTCAGCAGTATTCCGCGGGAAACGTAAGGTGTACTCACGAGGATAAGAAGTCCAGTGGTACTGAGGACTTGGTTCCGGAGGTTCTGTCACACATCATTCAGAGAATATTGGTTGATGTTATTGCTGGGGATATGTCATTGGAGTGCGGGGGTGGGTAGCGAGACGCTTCGAATAGAAACGTAACTTTCAATGAATTAAAATAAGAGATTCTTATAAGTCACCCAACCAAACCTATCCCTATCAAACGGACAAACATGGACTCCGCGAGGTTGTCACGGCCGTCATGGGCCGTCACGTCGCTGATATTGTTTATCTGAAAAAGTATTATACAACCGTGTTCAATCGCAGTGCAACGTGAACAAGACATTTCGAACGCCCTGTCAAATTGATCAAAAATGCGATATATCCATCAAATAAAACAGATACAGTCATGGTTTTATTAACATTGAAATATTAATGAGTAAATATCGATTGAAAGATCCAAATTTTATTCATAAGGTAGATGGCGCGGATAACACGACCTCTTTATTATCACAAGAAAGCTCAGGCGTCCGTTAGTCGGTAAGGTGCGCCACGGATGAAACACTGCATGCGAATTATCCCCGGTCATCCTACGCTATCAGGGCAATGTCAGGCCCCCTGCAATGATGCCGATATACACAATGTCCCGCGCTGCCAGGCTTTATCCGTCCATATATCTCATTCGACTGAATTGGATTTCTTGACAAAAAAACTTCATTATTGCTTGCGCACTAAGATTATGAGCGTGATAAGAATTGACGGCCCACCTAATGATATATGTATAATGGTACTATAATCTTACGGCCGCATTGATAGCGAGGTTTATTGGGAGTTTCCCGTGGACCTCCTAATTGTTATGGCTTTGCGGACGGAACAACGTTTTCAGGATGACTTGATGTTCTAAATACGGAGACATTTGTGGATTAAAAGAATGTGCTTCGGAGAATCATTTATGGATTAACTCGGCGAATATCGAAGACTCATTTACAGAATCCCAGGGTCTATCACGAAGAATCGTTTGTGGATTCACAAGGCGCTTCTTGAAGGATCGGTTGTGGATATATAGGGCGTTTCTCGTGGAATTATTTGTGAATTCACAGGGGGCTTTGGCGTTTCTCGTACCATGATTTGTGGAATCATATATCGTTAAGTGTTACTATTAGGGTCCCGTATATTCCATCATTAAAGTCTTGGCGTATCAACATCGAAATGTCTTGAAGATACATTTGTAAATGACGCTTTGTATCTCATTGGCCGATTCATCGGTGTGAGTACTACGTAGATTCGTTTGCATGGTAACTCGAAAATGTCGGTGAATAATTTTTGATACACAGTCCGAATCTCATAGAGTTAGTCATTGATTCACACAAGGAAGTTCGAAGACATATTTTGAATTAACATATCACCAATATTTTTCGTTTGCAGTATTGAAAGTAATTCTATATTAACTGAGCGTGTAGATTTGTTTTGGTTTTATAGATTGAGCTTCGAATCAGAACAGACAGGCGGATAGATATTTACACGTTTAAGGTCAAAAGAAAAAGGGTTTTAAAGCTTATTTGAGAGTAAAGCAATTTATAGGACTTCTTCCATCTTAACCCAGCTGGAACAACATATGGTCATTATTAAATACAATGAGCACACTTCATTACCTGTCCTTACCCTGAACACCTGTAATCATACGAGAAGCACACGATGCCCTACAGGTGACGTTTCCATAGTTACTTACAATAAGCCGATTACAATGACGCAGAATGTCAAAGCTCTGAGCACTGAACCTCCTATACCCATGTCTGGCTTCCGTAAGGCCGTCAGCGATGTGGATAGATCCGAAACGTCGCTCGGAATCCATATAATGAAATCCGAGCCTTCAAGGTCAGAGATGTAACTGTTCACTGAGGTAATTTGGGAAAAGTATCAATATACGAAGCCCGTGGTAAATGACATAACGCTTGCTAAAGGTGAAGCCCTAACCAAGATGATTTACTTATAAATGCATGGACCGAGACTTACCTGCTCGCAGATAAAAACAACAATCTTACACTCATTCGGTCACACATTTAAGTGCCCTTATATAGCCGCCATTAAACTTAAATGTATAATTCATTGATACTGATTTTTTAAAACATGGATCTGCGCGTGTAAACACCGGCATTCACCACCGGCATATTAAAACATACACACGAACGTACAGAACCATTGACATACACAATATATCCACACACCCATTCTGGCGTTTTAAGAAATATAGATTGTATTTGTGTCCATGAAATCATGCATGAAATGGGTAAGTAACACAAAAGTGGACCAGCCCATATAAACATACATGCATACATTATCACATTCACCAGCTGAACGCCACACAAACAGATGAACTATTATACACACATGCATACAAACTTTTGCAACACCAACAATAACACACCCACACACACAAGTGAGTGCAGTTTTAACGCAGCTAGTATATTAATGAGCGCTGAGATATTTATATCCAGGGAATTAAAAATTACTCCCTTTGTTTTGCCGATTTACCCCCCCCCCCCCCCCCCCCCGCCACGGAACGCCCCATAATACTAGCCCATAATACACTTCCCATCGTGCACCGCAACGCAGGCCCAAATACTCCCCTCAGCGTTATGTCATTTTTGAACGGCCGTTAAATGGTACATCACTTTACATTTAAAATGACTCATTAACATGCGAGCGATTGCGCTTGTCAGACGTAAGATTCCTGTGGTGAACAAACATGCCTCCAGTGTAGGAGTTGGCGGGGTGTGTGTGTGTGTGTGTGTGGGGGGGGGGGGGGGTGTCTCAATACATCCACACCTTAACGAGGATTGGCATGATTGTGTTTGTTGGCATTGCCGATATCGTCCATTAGTGTAGGTGTGTTTATGCTATCTAGTGGGTGCAAATTTACTTGGCAGCGCGCTCACATGCACGGGGAGTCTATGGGTTGTTTATATAATTAATTGCATGCTTACACGATACGTCAATCGGTTGCATTCGGTCTGGATAAAATAAAACCATTTCATCACAGAGTCGACAATAACTATTGGTTAATACGAACTAAACCTTTAGGGCGAGGGTTTTTCATCTGGCCTTTAAAGTGACCACAAAAAGTCATGGCCTCACTTAAAGTAATTGGCGCCAGTCTCAACCAACAAAACTTACATCAAACTGGTTTTGATTGCTGGTTTATTTAAGTCACTCATTCGGCGCCGCCATAAGTCATTTAGACGTAAATATACGATATCGATCCCAGTGGGAAATACTTAAAGCTTTGCACATTTTTATGCGTTAGTGTTCAATATATTCCACCCAGAATAACATTATTCCATTCGGTCAACCAATCCATTTGATTGGAAAAAATAAACCCACAATGAAGCCCCTTAGCCACAAACCACCTCTTCTTGCAAAACACCTCTTCCTACAAACCACCCCTTCCTACAAAACACCTCTCCCTATCAAACACCTCTCCCTACAAAACACCTCTCCCTACAAAATACATCT
Source organism: Urechis unicinctus (assembly GCA_034190875.2). NCBI lineage: Eukaryota > Metazoa > Annelida > Polychaeta > Xenopneusta > Urechidae > Urechis > Urechis unicinctus. The sequence goes on along the minus strand of CM067347.1, from coordinate 47,856,953 downwards.
CCCTACCAAATACCTCTCCCTGGTCAAATATCGGGTATGTTAATTGCGACGACTGCAATACATCAATAAGTCTAACCAATACTAGTACTTACAGTCACTCAATTCGCGCGGCAATTGAGTGAAATCGTATATTTACCAGCTCTTGTATTTGAAGAAGAGAAAATTGTATTCTGACATCGACTGTGTGCGAGGAGTTGATGACGGGACGAGCTGCCGGGTTGTAGCGATCAAACAACATGTCCAGAAGTTTCTCTTCATCCGAGGCCACTCGACTGGGTAAGCTTTGGGCGGACACCAGAACGGCAAATCCGCTGAGTATAATCCGAAAGCATTGAAGACGTAAACTGTAAGGCACTTGACGTGCCATGTTGTTAGTAAGGTAGGCACGTTGATACACTGTTATGCTTGGTTAACAAATACAGCGTGGCACAGCCGAGAAGTGATTCGGCCACGGTAGTCCCCCAAACGACAAAATAAATGTAAATGTTCCCATAGGTAAAATGCCGTGAGATCCGACTGACTACATTAGCAGGTGTCGGTGAAGGAGGTGCTGGGGGCCTGTGATACGGAAGCCGGCAACGAAGCAAGCTTGAATAACTGTAGTCCGAGACTGCAGATGCCCTTTCCTTATCCCTCCATCCGGCTGGCTCCCTGACGAGGCTCTCACGCTTCGCCTTATATCCCAACCCATACAATTGACATGCGCCTCCAAGAGGCTCTGGCGCAGCACTACCACAGCGCTTCCAGCAACTATCGTTCATAAACGTTACCCTCGCGAGAAATTTCGCTCGCGTGATTCCGACAGGGGCGACGCGGTGCGGTTGTCATCGGATATGCATATGAACAACGCGCGTATCTGAATAATAGTAGCGTCACAGAAGGATATGTCCTTGGAGAACCGACTGTCATTGCTTTTTGACATTTCTCGCTTCAGTAAATGATAGATACGTGAGTTGATTTAGTCAGAGCCGCTGCAGATAATTGACATGGATATAATTGAATGTCAACCATCATTATTATGCATTATGGGGTTAGGCGCGGACAATATACATGTAGACATGCACACGCACGCAAGCACAAACTCCCAATCATACGCACACACACACACACACACACACACACACACACACACACACACACACACACACACACACACACACACACACACACACACACACACACACACACACACATACACACTCACACACACACACACATATATATATATGTATATATATATATATATATATATATGTCTATATAAATATATATATATATATATGTATATATGTATATATATACACATATATATATATGTATTTATAAATATATATATAAATGTTTATATACATATATATATCCATATTTTCATATATACATACATATTTATATATTTATGAATATATTTATACATATACTTATATATGTATATATATACATATATATATGTATACATATATAAATACTTATATTTATAGGCATATAAACATATATACATATATATATATATATATATATATATATATAGATGAATATATATAAAGATACGTATATATATACGTACATATGTATATATATACACACATATATATACATGTACATTTATATATATGTATATATATTTATATATATGTATATATATATATATTTATATATATATATAGGTAACAAGGACAGACGAACCCTCAATAATATGTATGGCTACGTAGTAAAGATACGAACCCTTAGTGTTGAGTATGGCAAGTTACAAAGATAGACGAACCCTTAATGTTGAGTATGGTAAGTTACAAGTACAAGCAATGTAGGTTACCAATGGAAAGCATCATCAAGATCAAGTTAAACTGATCGGAACTCAAAGCGACAGTTGAAATGATATTTCCAGTGTGATTTGCAAGGATTACGAGTTTGAAACGAGGTGAAATTAACTTTCCCGATTGGTCAACACAATATAGGCGATCGAATCCATAATGTCCTTCATCGAATTTCTATACAAATTTTTGTGCGATCTCGACTCAATGCCTTTGTTTTAACGTCATCGATTGTGATCATCAGAGTTTCGGCTGATACATCTGGCTGAGTGAATGCCCGCGAAACGTGACTACGTTATGATGGCCTCATGGCATGGCGATGAGATTTTCCACGTATTTCATGGTGCTCGTGTCTTGACCCTAACTTCCCATGACCCACCCAACCCCTCCACGTTCACTCCCCACCCACTCACCATTCGACATTGCCAATAAGTAACCCTCTATAATGCATTTCGTGCAGAGTGCTACCAAGGTACAGTGATTATGTACTAAAACAAAAAGAGCAGAAATATTGATTTCATTGTCACAACTGTCAAACGATGGCAATATAATATATTATCTTGAAAAGCATAAGATAATTTCTTATGGATGAGTTTTGTACGGCCCGCGTTACCGGCGGATTGATTAACGTTTTACAGCTATATGAACTCACTCATCATGTTCAAATGTCATTTCAACATAACAACTAGAATATGCTTCTTCGGGACCTTACTTTTGCGGTATTGCCACCTCCGGTTATGCAAAAACAAAAATACAAACCGCTTGATCTGCTTATCACAGCTGAAAAATAACATCAAAATGGGGCTTCTCTATCGGGTTTTTGCCTCTAAAACTAGCTTTGGACAACCCGCTGCAGCCAATACATCAATGGATAAGCTGTCGTTAGAAAATAATCTGTGGTTAAGAAGCCTTCTTTATAGTAACTGCATTGCTAAGATGACTCATCAAAAGCATTTGAAACGCACCTTACAAGTTGTAGCGTGCCATCAAAGGTAGGGCGTATGTGAACGGTCTGTGTCTCCGTTACAAATCGAAATCCTCGTATACCTACAGAATCATGCCAATATAAATCTAATACAGTAAGCTTGCAGCAAGGTGCATTAGTTTAGTATATTATGCAATGTGATGGACAGCTTTATGTATAGCCATGAACAATGACGTTATCAGGAAGAGTAAAACCAGATACGTGAAAACCAAGAACATATAAATATACATGAAGAATCTCAAACAGTATTTGATATGTAAGCAGCAAGAGGAGGACATAGCTATAACCTCAAATTGCATCCAAGAACCCAATGATGCTTTTTCGACCATAATTCTGTTTTTTTTATCAGTCAGGTAACAGCAATAGTTGATAATAAGCAACATGACTGCTACGATCTTAACCTACTTGAATACACGGGTTCAATGCCGTGTTACAAGGTAACCATGGCAACCACAATCATGGATATTTGTGGAGAACAGGTGCGCGGCGTATGTTTATTAATCGCTGAGCTTATTATCCGCGTGATCAGTGGTGGTGAGATACCTCATCTGGACTATGAGCTTAAGTGACTGGGGAGGAGTGAGGATGGTAAGTAACGGTGATGAATTGTAAGGTGGAGACGGCAGGTGAGTGTTGGTGGCGTGTGAAGTTGATAAGTGCAGGTGATGAAGTTGATAAGAGCAGGTGATGAACGTTGATGGTGATTGTAAGTGGTGAGTGTTGATGGTGATTGTAAGTGGTGATGGTGATTGTAAGTGGTGAGTGGTGATTCTAAGTGGTGAGTGGTGATGGTGAGTGTAGGTGGTGACTGTTGATGATGAGAGTAAGTGGTGAGTTTATATTGTGTTTGTTGGTGGTGAGTGTAGATTGTGATTGTGGGTGGTGAGCTGCTGCTTAAAGGTATGGTACAACTCCAATGAGTTGTACCATACCTTTAAGCAGCAGCGTTAATAGTGCTAAGCATACTGGGGAAAAATCCACGGTGCATATACACACACACATACACACATACACACACACACACACACACACACACACACACACACACACACACACACACACACACACACACACACACACACACACACACACACACACATATATATATATATATAGGGATATAAATATGTAGATATATATATAGAAGATAGAGATATATATATCTATCTCTTTATTCTCTAGATATAGAGATTCTATTATATATATATATATATATATATATATATATATATATATATATATATATATATATCTCTCTCTATATATATCTCTATATCTCTATCTATCTATCTATCTATATCTATATATATATATATATATATCTATATATATATATCTATATATATATATGTGTGTGTGTGTGTGTGTGTGTTTGTGTCTAGGGGTCGTCTATCTTCGTTAGCTTGCCATTCTCATCATTAAGGGTTCGTCAACCCTAGCCATACTCATCATTAAGGGTTCGTCTATCTTTACTACGTAGCCATACAAAGTATTGAAGGTTCGTCTATCCTTGTTACCTAGCTATATTCACAATTCAGGGTACGTCTGTCTTTACTACGTAGCCATACATAGTATTGAGGGTTCGTCTATACTTGTTACCTAGTTATACTCACAATTCAGGGTACGTCTGTCTTTACTACGTAGCCATACATAGTATTGAGGGTTCTTCTATACTTGTTACCTAGTTATACTCACAATTCAGGGTACGTCTATCTTTACTAAGTAGCCATGCATAGTATTGAGGGTTCGTCTATCCTTGTTACCTAGCTATACTCACCATTCAGGGTTCGTCTGTGATTGATACGTTACCAAACACCTGTGCAAGTCAACCTTACAAGTTAACTCCGTTGAATAATATGGAAATGTGTCTTTTTTCTGCTGTACTACTTCACAATGCATCTAGGCTAGAGTGAATTTAACGAAGTTACACCACCTGCCATTGCTATTTATATGAGGATTCACGTCTAAAACGTATGCTGGTCAGCTTGAACTAAACCTCACAATTACCCAACAGCAGGAACGCCCGACGCTACCGATGCAGCCCCAGGCACTACAGTTTTGGCGGGAAAGGACGCAGACAGCCCGATGTAAATGTAGACACAACAAGGATGTAAAGAGACCAAGGCCTGCGGCGACTGCCTAACGAGTACCCGGATACACAGCTTGTCATCTATTAATAGACAGTAGAATCGTCGGGTTTCTTGGCAGAGATTCCGTTGTGACGGTTTGGCGGATGGAGGATTGGGTGTTAGGGGTAGTGGGAAGAATTCACAACAGCCCATGTTGCCTGCAAATGTTCAGTTCATTTTTACAGATCCTGCTAGCCTGGACATACGCATGTTTTGGGGTTCCCCGTGGTTCGCCTCCCTGAAATCGTCTATTGTTTTCAGGGTGGATTCTGTTCATGCATAGGGTTGTGACGTGTAATGGGAAAGCAGGATCTTTATGACACAAACATGAAGCCCCCCATGCTGTAGTATTGCTATTTTCTATGCGCCGTCTTGAATCGGTTTCCTCGCGCGTTTAGACGAGAGCCAGTGTTTGGTTCAAAGCCAAATTTCGGCCCGGATTCTATTAGCGTATACCAACTCTGTCGAATTCACCCATGGTAAAGTACTCCATAGATTATAGTTTACGGATGTTGTCGGTCAACCAATAACCTCGCCACGTAGCCCATATATCCATCATGTATTAAACGTAGCATTGCAATCACCACAAACTTAACCACAACCCCTGTGATTCATTACCCACATTACTCCCACATATGTCCATATCAATAAGAAATATATATTGAAAAGAAATCTTCAGTTGTGGTGTCATATAACCGGTATGAGTTACAGTCAATTGGTCACGACTGCCACGCAATCTACATCCCCTTAGCGTAGTGAATCAGTGAAAAATCCTATTAAAGAATCTGAGTAAAACCCCAATGCGACTGGCGAAATTTCTGAAGCTTTGAACGATCGACTTATTGACTATATAAGGGGGGTTCAACATGCATGTAAACATAGAACATTCACATCTACTGTAAGAACAACAACCCTGAATCAAGTCGACAAGCCTTAGAGGAAGAAACTACCACAAACACTTGAAACCTGAAAAAACACAACAGCGAGTAAAGACAATACCATGGTTAACCAGGAGGTATGTATGTTCCCATGAATATATATACATAAATGCACTTAATGCATTGACAATTTAGAGTTTGAGTTTATTACATATAATTTCAAAAAATCTGATCAAAAACCATATGTAATAGATCTATGTTTTCTCCTTTGCAGTTAAAATTGGCTTTGGTTTGTATACTCGTGTACATTCCTACCAGCTCTACGAGGTCGATTCCAAAAGGAACTTATATGAATGATAGACAACGACATGCTGCAACAGAGCATCGTGGCTCAAATGTTGTGAATCCGGACTCAGTAGAATCATTGCATAGCAATGAAATCATCGGGCAAGACGGACGTCATTGGAATATTATTGCTGAGGACGATCACAGTGAAGCCAATCAAGGCTTGAAGGCTGATCACGATGAGGCTAATCACGGTGAGGCTAAAGACGTCGAGGCTTATTACGATGAGGCCCATCATGATGAGGCCGATCAAGGCGGGTCTACTCACGGCGATGCTGATTACAGTGAGGCTGATCACGGCGATACGGAGGAATTGGAAGATGGCTACCGTGTAAGTTCATCACTCGGCACGCGCAGCAAACGGGATGCGGCTCTGATACTGTACTCAATCCAACGGATTCCGGAAGAGAACGCAACTACCATAAATGAGGCTCTCAACCGACCTTTCCCCACGAGCGAAATCGTTGCGCAGATACCCACAAATAATTACATACCCATGGTCGACATTAAATGGGGCAATCTATATGACATTCATCGTATTCCCAGTAACATCCCTACCATTGAATGCGACGACTGCAAGAACACTCTATGCCATCGTGAAGGAGGTATATGTAGACAGATCTATCAGGTTACACAAGTTCTCCAAGGTTATTTCAGCGAAATACAGGACGATTTCGTTTACAGAGAGGAAACTTTAGACATTCCAGTCGCCTGTACTTGCTACAAACCAAAGATCTAGTCAACTTCTTTTAATAATTCATCTTTCCAGTCAATGTTTTACATTTGGCAGCTCGTTGTAGTTGGAGAATATGAATCTTAATGTAACTGTTATTTTGTTGAACCAAAACATCTTGCAGCGTAGCTTAAATCTTGTTGGTCCAGCGAACTCGGCAGTCTATGCTAAAGTATTGTTGTTTTGTTTACTTGCCAGCTCTTTAGACTTGGCTTTATCACAATATTTATGTAGTTGGAGGATATGAATCTTAATGTTACTATTATTTTGTTGAACCACATACATCAACGTTTCTACTCAGCATCGCTTAAACATTGTTGGTCAAGAACTCAGCAGTCTATGCAAATATAATGTTGTTTTATTTACACATCATATTTTGGTGTTTAACTTTAGGAATGATTGCTATTTATTTGCACTATACCTATGTTATTAGATGCAGCCGCTAACGGGTATTTCGGTTTACACACTTGTTTGATCTTTTGAGTTATTTATTCGTCTCAAAAATATATATCACAATTCATTTAGAATTGATTTATATGGTGGCTAGAAAGCAATGTATAATGCAAAGTATTTTTGTACGCTTTCTAATAAACACAATTTTAAAAACATTGTACGGCTGTCCGTATATTCTCTGCAGGCCAGGGTTAACGGCAAATGAGTGTATATCCCTAGACATGATCGCATATCCGGTCGTGGTGATCTTTCTACAACTTATACCTGCACAACTTATCAGAGAAAGTATGCATCAAAGCTTTGTTCCACCATAAACTGACCAGTCTAAACATTTCAGTTAAAGTAACGATCCATGTACGACAGCAATCGTTGCAAGACATGCTATGTGGACATAACCTGTAATGCAAAGTGGCAATAGCTACAATACATTGATACTTTATGCACAAGAAAATTATGATGCTAGCTTAGACCCAAACCGAGGACTTTCTTCTGCCTGGCTTGTTCAGTAATTTCCACAAAGATGGTTCCTAGACATAAAGCAGTCTATGCAACTATGAGGCCAAACATTGTATCTGCCAATCAGAATGCGTCCTGTAATACAATCGGTAAGGCGTGCTAATGCGCTTTGCAGCAATACGGCGCAATGCTCTAGCTGGCCGGCATATCTCAGCTACATTATCAAAATCTAAATCGATATGGTCTCTGGGAGGCGTATTTCTACAAGCATCGATTTGCGATGTTAAACACCTAATTTTGTAACCTAGCAGCTCCTCTGCCTAACAAGTTTTCATCTTTTGTGCTGCTTTGGTAGTTAAAGTGTGCCGCGCACGTGCAATATAGTCCATTACCAACATTACATTACCACAGACTTCTTTGCTCAATAGGTGCTGCCGATACTGCTCTTTGATAATATGATTTACCATAATAGGGTTCAAACATAGGAGATATTGTGCATAAAAAGTTGAAGCCCTGGAACCAATAATTCCTTTGGTATACGTTGTATTCCGTTAAATGCAATCAAAGGTACGTATCGATGCAGACATGAAATGACATGAAATGTGCAGCCTGTTGTATATATGCTTATCTGCCCTGAGATGAAAAGCTGTATTGTAGATGCAATTATAAACTTGAAAATTCTCACTCAATAGATATATGTAAGAATTACACTCAACAATGATGTGTAGAAACCTTAGCCGATGACGACTGACTGGCGAGCGTTATTCTTAGCTTGTCATCTGTAAATAGAAAGTACAAGCGAAGGGTCTCGTTACAGGTATTCGGCTGAGTCGATTCTGTAGATAGAACGTTGCGTTTTTGGTGTTTTCGAAAGAATTCACCGCAGCCCATGCTGCCTGCAAATGTTTGGTAACTCATAACAATTCCTGCATGCATGGGCTTTGCATGCACTACCGTTTCCGTTTGTTCACCTTCCTTAAAATCGTGTCAAGTCATTCAGGGTGGATTCGATTCATGCATGGGGCTTCGCAGCTGTACCGACCCAAATTGGGGAAGTAGCATAAGTGTGCAAGCTCACTTCCACATTTATAAAACTGAAAATATATCGATGCAATAGGTCGTTTTTGTCACACTTACATATTGCTTGTGCGCGCGTCAATATGCACTCATAGGCCGGAACTTTATGATCCAACAATAAATCTTGCAAGTAGGAGTATGCCCCTGCGTATCCAACGCCTTCTATCGGATTCCTCACGCGATATGCTCTATCTGCTGGATACCTCCTTGTACTTCAAATTCCCCCGACAGACTGGACGCTGTAAGCGTTTACTTATGTGTCAAATCACCGTATAGTATAATATTCTAATACTCAGGTTTCCGGATGTTTTCGGTTACTCAATAGTCTCTCGTCGTAGCCGATATTTCATTCATATATACAACCTGTTGCGCGTGTCACAGTCAACACAAAATAAACGGCGTAAAATGTGAACTATTACAAACAGTACTCACATATAACTCCTTTATTAAACGTTCTATTTACATACAAAATATTCATTTGTAGTGACGGGTGTCATTTTACCAGTCTGTGCTTGTTATGGGCCAATCGGACTGGGCTGCCGTTTGCCGTGCCATCTACTTCCCCTTATCGCAGTGAATCAGTAAAATATCCTGCTAAATATTCTTGGTTAAACCCCAAAGGCGGTACGAGAAGTTATTGACACATTGAATAATCAACTTATTGACTATAAAAGGGGTATACAAGATGCATTTAAACATTGAACAGCTACAACCCTGAATCAAGTGCTTCAAGCCTAAGAGCAAGAAAATATCAAAAATACTTCACTGAAAACAAAACACAGCATGGTTTGCAAGGAGGTATGTAAAGTTTCGACGAATAATTATACATGAATGCAATTCATGCATTGCCAATAAGGAGTTTGCGCTTACTACATATAATCAATCTGATCATAAACCATATGTAATAGATCTATGTTTTCTCCTTTGCAGTTAAAATTGGCTTTGGTTTGTATACTCGTGTACATTCCTACCAGCTCTACGAGGCCGATTCCAAAAGGAACTTATATGAATGATAGACAACGACATGCTGCAACAGAGCAACGTGGCTCAAATGTTGTGAATCCGGACTCAGTAGAATCATTGCATAGCAATGAAATCATCGGGCAAGACGGACGTCATTGGAATATTATTGCTGAGGACGATCACAGTGAAGCCAATCAAGGCTTGAAGGCTGATCACGATGAGGCTAATCACGGTGAGGCTAAAGACGTCGAGGCTTATTACGATGAGGCCCATCATGATGAGGCCGATCAAGGCGGGTCTACTCACGGCGATGCTGATTACAGTGAGGCTGATCACGGCGATACGGAGGAATTGGAAGATGGCTACCGTGTAAGTTCATCACTCGGCACGCGCAGCAAACGGGATGCGGCTCTGATACTGTACTCAATCCAACGGATTCCAGAAGAGAACGCAACTACCATAAATGAGGCTCTCAACCGACCTTTCCCCACGAGCGAAATCGTTGCGCAGATACCCACAAATAATTACATACCCATGGTCGACATTAAATGGGGCAATCTATATGACATTCATCGTATTCCCAGTAACATCCCTACCATTGAATGCGACGACTGCAAGAACACTCTATGCCATCGTGAAGGAGGTATATGTAGACAGATCTATCAGGTTAAACAAGTTCTCCAAGGTTATTTCAGCGAAATACAGGACGATTTCGTTTACAGAGAGGAAACTTTTGACATTCCAGTCGCCTGTACTTGCTACAAACCAAAGATCTAGTCAACTTCTTTTAATAATTCATCTTTCCAGCCAATGTTTTACATTTGGCAGCTCGTTGTAGTTGGAGAATATGAATTTTAAAGTAACTGTTATTTTGTTGAACCAGTTTATGCTAAATGTATTGTTGTTTTGTTTACTTGCCAGCTCTTTAGACTTGGCTTTATCATAATATTTATGAAGTTGGAGGATATGAATCTTAATGTTACTGTTATTTTGTTGAACCACATACATCAACGTTTCTACTCAGCATCGCTTAAACCTTGTTGGTCAAGAACTCAGCAGTCTATGCAAATATAATGTTATTTTATTTACACATCATATTTTGGTGTTTGACTTTAGGAATGATTGCTATTTATTTGCACTATACCTATATTATTAGATGCAGCCGCTAACGGGTATTTCAGTTTACACACTTGTTTGATCTTTTAAGTTATTTATTCGTCTCAAAAATATATATCACAATTCATTTAGAATTGATTTATTTGGTGGCTAGAACGCAATGTATAATGCAAAGTATTTTTGTACGCTTTCTAATAAACACAATTTTAAAAACATGGTACGGATGTCCGTATATTCTCTGCAGGACAGGGTTAACGGCAAATGAGTGTATATCCCTAGACATGATCGCATATCCGGTCGTGGTGATCTTTCTGCAACTTATACCTGCACAACTAATCAGAGAAAGTATTATAGTAATTTCTTAAGCCTGCTTACCTTCTGCTGTCGTAGGGCTGTTGCGTCACTTGATAACTTATTAGGCTCCTTCTAAGACTCTTTACTAGCTTCGTATAGTCTTCACTTCTCGGCGGCTCGGCTACAAGTGTCTGGTCACTTGTATTTTGCCTTGCCGCCTAAGGTCATTGGACCACAGCGGTGACGTACGTCACCACACCCCCCCCCTCCACCGTATGACGATGGAGTTGGACCCCACCCTGGATTTTCCCAACCCCCTCGGACCGATATGCCCCCCATTACATATCGTACAGTCGACAAGTATTCGGTTCAGTGATGTTAATAAGCTCCGCTGGATCCTTGCCGACTCTTTGCGTCACCAAAGCCGCCATTTACCCCTATATGGCTGGGTGATGGCCAACTGAAATAGGGGGCATCTGTCTAACAACAGACGATCCAGGGGAATGGAGCGCAAGGCCTCGAGCTGGCAGGTACTGAAACCTCGCACCAGCCGAGTGAACCCAAAATGGACATTCGGAAACTTCGACGCCCACCTGCTAACCACATCCCCAGATCCCGAGAAACAATGGAGGTGAACCCGCTGCTCCCTGGGCACCTGACCAAGCAGCTGATACAGGGCACAGCAATATGCCTCTGTGCCATCATCTCCCTTCATTCCCCGGATGTGCAAAACCAGCACATGCCGGGGCTCCAGGAGGGACAGCACGTGGTGTAGGGCATGTTGCTGTGTCCCCCATTCAGCAGGGGGGACTGAATGGTCTATGCCAACCTCCCCAAGGCCTACAACCTCGGACCGTTTGAGAAGGTTGGACATCACCTGCATTTGGTCCGATGTGCACTTCGCTGCATACTTGGGGTGGAGACCAATCGCGACCCGTATTTTTTGCTGCCCCAGGCCAATTATTTCATCGACACTGGGGTAAGTGGCAGGATCGCAATAGTTGGCCACCGCACCCCCAACGTCGACAGTGAAGGCAGACTGGGGCTTGGCAGCCATGAACAATTTACTCGGCCCGGAATTCCGTGGTAGGCCCAGGGAAGTCAGGGCCCTGTCCATGTGGAAGTGGGAATCGAAGGCCACAGGAAGCTGAGGTTCCGGTTTGGCAAGCCTCTGCCCCGCCCCGCTCCCCTCGACCCTACCACACTGTGCGGGCTGACGGCCCAAGTCCCAGACGAGCTCCCCCTCACAGGGCCCGGGTTGGGACAGCAGAGCCATCAGAGGTTGCCAGTGGAGGAGGACCGCGGGCGAATTTGGGGGCTTAAGACAGAAGCTATGAGGAACCGGATCCTCGTGGACCCGACAGAACTCACGCATTGACTCCTTTAATAATCCCGTGGGTTACCTCAGGCTTTGGCATCCAAAACCGCCTAACCCCTCTGCGAGGTGGACCAAGAATTTTAAGTCTCGGCCCGGCCCCAGCAGGTAGTAGGCGATCACATGGAGGACAGACAATCGTTGCCTTGTTACATCCATGGGGTCCAGGCCTTCATTGAAAACCTCCGGGACATGCTTGTTAAAGCTGTGCGTCTTACCTGCCCGCTTGGACTTGGAAGGGGTCTTACATCGGGACCAACCAAAGCATCAGCGTCACCTGGGCCTTCAATACATTGCACCCGCCTACGTGGCGAATATGAAGGCCCCATACCAGTGGCAGGGGGAAGGTTACTAAGGGGGGAACCTTGAAGATTGAAATCCTCCCCCCTACCCAACAACTGACCCAGGATGGATACAGGTTCGGAATCTGATCATTCCCCTGTACGTTCCAGCTCCATTGAAGACGTCGAAGCCTCTGCTCTAGTGCCACCCATAGCAAGGGGTGACCCTTTTCCAGAGGCCCCAAACATGGGCACTAAGTCTGGCCCTGCTGAGTCAGGGTGGCTGCTGACCATGCCCCTCCATGAGCTGGCTACAGGCCGCCCTGAGGACGCCTGCAACGTTCGCTCAGGGTCACTGGCACCATCGTTAGCCGAAACATGCCGCAGGGACGGGTCTAAAGCGAGCCTGTAGTCCTTGCTTGGTCCGGCTGGCAACGAAGCTTGGACACGCCCCCTGCTAGGCAGGCCGATAGGGAATACATTGCGGTGTATCCACTCTCGGCTCTGGAGCTGCAGGGACAGCGCTGTCTTAGCTGCCAACCGCAACCACTGCTGGTCTTTTCTTGCTTTCGCTTTAGTCACCTGGTGGATAAACGCTTCAACCCGCTGTGCCCCCGTTGTTTTGGGGCACATCAACAATTGCTCCACCAGGGACCTAGCAGGTATTAGACCCTCCTTCATTGCCCTGGCCACAATTCCGCTTTTATTATGAGTTGCCATCCTGAAATCAGAGTAACAATTGATGTATAGCTAATGTCGTGATTTACAGCGCCCACACCGGTACTTATCTATACTAAGTGCATCTGTCACCGTGACGTTCACACAAGTGCCGTGGTACCATTCACGACAAAAGTCACACTGAATCATGAAACGCCCGTGACAAGGTTGGTGGCAAATGCAATACAACTCTTCGTCATCTTTGACATCTTCTTGTCCCTCTGGCGGTTGTTTCTGCCAATTTGAAATCCACCTTGGCAGATCCCGCTCTTTGCAGGGCTTGATGCGGTCGTGGTTGACGACGAAGAGGGCATTTTTCAGTTGCACTCTGAATAGAAAGTCGGATATGCGCTTTACGATGACCGCAGGTCCTTTCAAGGGGGGACTCAGTTTCCGACATTTCCCGTTCAAGGTGGCCGTATCTAGGATATACACCACATCCCCTTTTTTATACGACCTATTAAATAAGCGGACATCGTAATTACGTTTCATGCGACGCAGCGAGGTTTGGAGCTTAGTCCGGGCAACATCATGGGCACGGCCTATCGCACTCGTTAGCTGGGCGACGTAATCTGCTTCCTCAACTGTTCCTCTTGTATGATGAGGTGTGCCGGTACATTGACTTCCCGCATGAGTTTATTGGCCGTAAAACCTGTGCTTCTATTAACCGAAGCCCTGAGTGCACCGGCCAGCTGCGACAAATGCATGTCCCATTGGTATTGGTTCTTCCCAATGAAACAGCGTACTGCGTCCATTAACGTACGGTTGAATCTCTCCACTTGTCCATTAGCAGATGGTCTGTAAGGCGTCGTGCGTGCCTTATGGATGTGGATAACTTCACACAATGCAGTGAAGAGGCATAACTCGAAGTTTCTCCCCTAGTCAGAGAAAACTTGGAAAGGATATCCAAACCTGGAGAAGAACTCATTCACTGCCGCTCTTGCTGTTACCTCGGCAGTTTGACAGGGGAGAGGTATGCACTCGACCCATTTGGTAAATTGGTCAACCATCATGAGCACATACTCGTTTCCCCTCGAGGTACGCGGCAATGGTCCAAGGAAGTCGAGGTGTACCCGCTCCATAGGTGTGCCTGCTTGGTATTCTCTCATTGCGCCCTTCCCTTGGCGGGTAGCCTTCTTGTTTTGGTTGCACGTGCTACAGGATGCTACATAGTTTACCACATCCTGAGCCAAACCAAACCAATGGAACCTCTCTTTTACTTTGGCCTTGGTCCGTGCAACCCCCTGGTGGCCCGCAGATGGAATGTCATGGTGTAGATGGAGCACATCTTCCTTCAGACTGGCGGGGACCACCAGGTCCTTTTCCTTGACCGTCTTCCTTTCCTTGTACAAGACCCCATCTATTAAGCGCATACTTTCTTTGTTGATACGGTAGTACTTAGATGCAATGCTCAGCCATCGGAGTAGGGCGCCAAGGTCCTTATCTTTTCCTTGTTTATCTCTTACTTCCTCAGTGCTAAAGCCCCAGCAGGATGGATTCTGAAAGGCAGCTGGGTCCGCGTCGGTTACTGCATTACAACTGCGGACTTCTACCTGTTCTCCGTGTCGAGTCACTTCTATAAAGGGCCAGCCTTCCGGTAAAAGGTCCTCTTCTTTAGACACCGGATCCCTGGTTTCTGTTGATGTGTGGGGTGCCTCTATCTGGCACCCCCTAAGGAGCACATCCAGGTTGGGAGCCGCGTGGTCGCTTTCTTCAGCTCGCGCTTCCGGGGCAACCTCTTCCATTTTTCGGGTGGCCAAAGGTACGATGTTGTCCACTTCTTGCTCGAATCTGCCCCAATCCCTCTCAGCACGAGCACAGTATTTGCATCCCTGACATGGCAAATCTTCTAGATCAACCCCAGCCACATAAGCGTTGCATGGCCCTGGTAGTGGATGCATTCTGGACAGGGCGTCTGCATTGGCGTGTTTCTTGCCGGCACGGTGCCGAACTACCATGTGATAGTTCTTCCATCCACCGTGCCAGCTGTCCCTGGGGTTCTTTGAAGTTAAGAAGCCATGTCAGGCTCGCGTGGTCTGTTCGTACCACAAATGGACTCCCCAGCAGGTAATGCCTTAACTGCCGGGTGAACCTTACAACCGCCAGTAGTTCCTTGCGTGTAGTGCAGTACCTGCGTTGCTCCTTAGTTAGGGCGAAGCTGCCATAGGCAACTACCCTCTCCTCACCGTCCTGGACTTGAAGCAGCCCTGCTCCCACAGCCACATCTGACGCGTCAGTGTCAAGGATGAACTCATCCCTCCTGTTTGGTAATGCTAAGACAGGGGGAGAGGTCAGAGCCTCTTTCAAGGCTTGAAAGGCGTCGCGTTGCTCCTTTTCCCATCTGAATCCTTGTTTTCCTGTTACTTGGTAGAGTGGGTCAGCCAACAGGGAGAAGTTTTTGATGAAGGAGCGGTGGTAATTGGCGAGCCCCATGAAGCATTCCACATCTTTCGCCTTGGTGGGCTCCGGCCACTTGTCCACCACCGCTGTATCCATCTCGGACATCCTTATATTGTCCCAGTTGACAATTCTACCTAAAAATTCTACCTCTGTTTGGAAGAACAGGCATTTCTTCGGCTTCAGCTTCAGGCCATTCTGACGGAACCGAGTTAGAACCTCCTTCAGGGCCTGTAGGTGTTGTTCGAAGCTTGATCCGAGAACCAGGACGTCAGGAAAGCCAGGACAGTGTTCCAATTGAGCCCCCGGAGTACCAAGTTGATCACCCTAGCGAACGTGGCAGGGGCATTGCATAACCCGAATCCCATCTTCACGTGTTCAGACAGGCCGTATTTGGTTAAGAATGCAGTTTTCTTCTGGTCCTCCGTCTTGATTCCTATCTGCCAATATGCCGAATTAGCATCCAATTTGGAGAACCATGTATTGCCCACTAGGGTGTCAAGGCAGTCATCCACTAGAGGAAGAGGGAATACGTCTTTGGTGGTTACATTGTTCAATGCTCTATAGTATATACACCAACGTACCGTCCCATCCCTCTTCCGTACAAGCACTGGGGCTGAGGCCCATTCCGATGTCGATTCTTGGATCACGCCGGCATCCAACATCTTTCTTAGATGAGCCTCTTCCTCCGCAGCGAATCCTCGTGGGGTGCGCCTCATACGGACCTTGACTGGCTTGGCGTCAATGGAATGCTCTACCTTTGTGAAGTTGCCCAGGTCGAACTCATCTCTAGCAAACACATCCTTGTATGTCACTAGGGTTGTTTCCAATGCCTCGTAATGTGGCTCTGTTAAATGCTTGCGGGAGGCCTGTAGCATCTCGGTGATATGGTCTGGTGTGCATTCTTTGGCCTCCCCCTCTGTGGGTGTCCTGATCCCTTGTATTCGTGGTCCTGCCGGCTCTGGTGGGGATACATAGTTCGCGATTGGCATAGCTTTCCCCACGAATTCTCTGGCCTTCAGGGTACAGAATCTGTCCGAGGGATTCAGGAACAACACCACCGGTTTCGCTCCGCCGCTACTAATTGTACGAGGCACCAGTAAACCAGTTTCTGTTTCCGGTTCGACCAAATAGTCGGGCATAATGGCACTCACATCGCAAACGATCCTGCTCATGGAGTTGGGAGGTATCACATGCTTCCGCTTGACCGTTACTCGTGCGGCAGACAGGTTGTCTGTTGCCCTCCCAATATTGAGATTGACCACTTGATTGTCAAAGGCAAGGGTTGCATTAGCCATATCTAACACAGCTTGCCATTTGTTGACGAGGATGTCGAACCCCAATAACAGGTCTTGTGCGATAGGTGCAACATATACTTCAGCCTGGTAGAGCTTATGGCCCATATTCAACTCCACCGGTCCCACAACGAACCCGGCTATAGCCATGTCTCTACCTGCAGTCAGTAGCCTGACATCCCTGACCTTCCGCGGCTGTGGGTTTAGCTGGCGGAAAACACGGTCAGACATAATCGCTACGTCCCTCGGGATTTGGCGTGAAATCCACCGAAGCAAGGCTCTCAACGACACCTCCGTAAAATTGCCCTGTTCTTCCCTGATGACAATAATGGCCGCGGCCAGTTTAGCCCCCACCCCCGGTATCAAACTAAGTATATTAGCCGGGGCAAAGTTGATCTGAACAGGGGCGCTAGGGGCCGCAAGCGGGAAGGACACATTACAGGAGGCCATCATCAAGAGCTCGACAACAGAGAAGCACAATCAAAACGGTTACGTTGATAGAAATCCGCCCTTCACGAAACCACCACCACGCAATGAACACAGCAAGGCAAACAACAAGCAACGTAACCCTACAAACAACCACGGCACTTACGTAATAGTCAACTTAATTAGCAAGCACACAATCAAGCTTGACTAAAGTAAGGCGCAAGGCAGCAAGGCCAAGAAACCACCAGGTGTCAAAAGGCGTACAAATTTACTGCGCAAAGCGCCAAATTAAAATGTCTAGGCCGAAAGCGGTATAAAACCAGACGTAAGTACGATCACTTCTGACACCAATATAGTAATTTCTTAAGCCTGCTTACCTTCTGCTGTCGTAGGGCTGTTGCGTCACTTGATAACTTGGTAGGCTCCTTCTAAGACTCTTGACTAGCTTCCTATAGTCTTCACTTCTCGGCGGCTCGGCTACAAGTGTTTGGTCACTTGTATTTTGCCTTGCCGCCTAAAAGGCCAGGGCGGTTCCGGGGGACGTGATTTACTCACGCTGACACGTTAAGGGCCAAGCCCCTCAGAGGTGTTATATGCTTTAATGCAACGCCGTCACGTTAAGGTCATTGGACCACAGCGGTGACGTACGTCACCACAGTATGCATCAAAGCTTTGTTCCCCCATAAACTGATCAGTCTAAACATTTCAGTTAAAGTAACGATCCATGTACGACAGCAATCGTTGCAAGACATGCAATGTGGACATAACCTGTAATGCAAAGTGGCAATAGCTACAATACATTGATACTATGCACAAGAAAATTATGATGCTAGCTTAGACCCCAACCGAGGACTTTCTTCTGCCTGGCTTGTTCAGTAATTTTCACAAAGATGGTTCCTAGACATAAAGCAGTCTATGCAACTATGAGGCCAAACATTGTATCTGCCAATCAGAATGCGTCTTGTAATACAATCGGTAAGGCGTGCTAATGCGCTTTGCAGCAATACGGCGCAATGCTCTAGCTGGCCGGCATATCTCAGCTACATTATCAAAATCTAAATCGATATGGTCTCTGGGAGGCGTATTTTTACAAGCATCGATTTGCGATGTTAAGCACCTAATTTTGTAACCTAGCAGCTCCTCTGCCTAACACAAGTTTTCATCTTTTGTACTGCTTTGGTAGTTAAAGTGTGCCGCGCACGTGCAATATAGTCCATTACCAACATTACATTACCACAGACTTCTTTGCTCAATAGGTGCTGCCGATACTGCTCTTTGTTAATATGATTTACCATAATAGGGTTCAAACATAGGAGATATTGTGCATAAAAATTTGAAGCCCTGGAACCAATAATTCCTTTGGTATACGTTGTATTCCGTTAAATGTAATCAAAGGTACGTATCGATGCAGACATGAAATAACATGAAATGTGCAGCCTGTTGTATATATGCTTAATTACCCTGAGATGAAAAGCGGTATTGTAGATGCAATTATAAACTTGAAAATTTTCACTCAATAGATATATGTAAGAATTACACTCAACAATGATGTGTAGAAACCTTAGCCGATGACGACTGACTGGCGAGCGTTATTCTTAGCTTGTCATCTGTAAATAGAAAGTACAAGCGAAGGGTCTCGTTACAGGTATTCCGCTGAGTCGATTCTGTAGATAGAACGTTGCGTTTTTGGGGTTTTCGAAAGAATTCACAGCAGCCCATGCTGCCTGCAAATGTTTGGTAACTCATAACAATTCCTGCATGTATGGGCTTTGCATGCACTACCGTTTCTGTTTGTTCACCTTCCTTAAAATCGTGTCAAGTCATTCAGGGTGGATTCGATTCATGCATGGGGCTTCGCAGCTGTACCGACCCAAATTGGGGAAGTAGCATATGTGTGCAAGCTCACTTCCACATTTATAAAACTGAAAATATATCGATGCAATAGGTCGTTTTTGTCACACTTACATATTGCTTGTGCGCGCGTCAATATGCACTCATAGGCCGGACCTTTATGATCCAACAATAAATCTTGCAAGTAGGAGTATGCCCCTGCGTATCCAACGCCTTCTATCGGATTCCTCACGCGATATGCTCTATCTGCTGAATACCTCCTTGTACTTCAAATTCCCCCGACAGACTGGACGCTGTTATCGTGTACTTATCTGTCAAATCACCGTATAGTATAATATTCTAATACTCAGCTTTCCGGATGTTTTCGGTTACTCAATAGTCTCTCGTCGAAGCCGATATTTCATACATATATACAACCTGCTGCGCCGTGTCGCAGTCAACACAAAATAAACGGCGTAAAATGTGAACTATTACAAACAGTACTCACGTATAACTCCTTTATTAAACGTTCTATTTACATACAAAATATTCATTTGTAGTGACGGGTGTCATTTTACCAGTCTGTGCTTGTTATGGGCCAATTGGACTTGGCTGCCGTTTGCCGTGCCATCTACTTCCCCTTATCGCAGTGAATCAGTAAAATATCCTGCTAAATATTCTTGGTTAAACCCCAAAGGCGGTGCGAGAAGTTATTGACACATTGAATAATCAACTTATTGACTATAAAATGGGGATACAAGATGCATTTAAACATTGAACAGCTACAACCCTGAATCAAGTGCTTCAAGCCTAAGAGCAAGAAAATATCAAAAATACTTCACTGAAAACAAAACACAGCATGGTTTGCAAGGAGGTATGTAAAGTTTCGACGAATAATTATACATGAATGCAATTTATGCATTGCCAATAAGGAGTTGGCGCTTACTACATATAATCAATCTGATCATAAACCATATGTAATAGATCTATGTTTTCTCCTTTGCAGTTAAAATTGGCTTTGGTTTGTATACTCGTGTACATCCCTACCAGCTCTACGAGGTCGATTCCAAAAGGAACTTATATGAATGATAGACAACGACATGCTGCAACAGAGCAACGTGGCTCAAATGTTGTGAATCCGGACTCAGTAGAATCATTGCATAGCAATGAAATCATCGGGCAAGACGGACGTCATTGGAATATTATTACTGAGGACGATCACAGTGAAGCCAATCAAGGCTTGAAGGCTGATCACGATGAGGCTAATCACGGTGAGGCTAAAGACGTCGAGGCTTATTACGATGAGGCCCATCATGATGAGGCCGATCAAGGCGGGTCTACTCACGGCAATGCTGATTACAGTGAGGCTGATCACGGCGATACGGATGAATTGGAAGATGGCTACCGTGTAAGTTCATCACTCGGCACGCGCAGCAAACGGGATGCGGCTCTGATACTGTACTCAATCCAACGGATTCCGGAAGGGAACGCAACTACCATAAATGAGGCTCTCAACCGACCTTTCCCCACGAGCGAAATCGTTGCGCAGATACCCACAAATAATTACATACCCATGGTCGACATTAAATGGGGCAATCTATATGACATTCATCGTATTCCCAGTAACATCCCTACCATTGAATGCGACGACTGCAAGAACACTCTATGCCATCGTGAAGGAGGTATATGTAGACAGATCTATCAGGTTACACAAGTTCTCCAAGGTTATTTCAGCGAAATACAGGACGATTTCGTTTACAGAGAGGAAACTTTAGACATTCCAGTCGCCTGTACTTGCTACAAACCAAAGATCTAGTCAACTTCTTTTAATAATTCATCTTTCCAGCCAATGTTTTACATTTGGCAGCTCGTTGTAGTTGGAGAATATGAATCTTAATGTAACTGTTATTTTGTTGAACCAAAACATCTTGCAGCGTAGCTTAAATCTTGTTGGTCCAGCGAACTCGGCAGTCTATGCTAAAGTATTGTTGTTTTGTTTACTTGCCAGCTCTTTAGACTTGGCTTTATCACAATATCTATGTAGTTGGAGGATATGAATCTTAATGTTACTGTTATTTTGTTGAACCACAAACATCAACGTTTCTACTCAGCATCGCTTAAACCTTGTTGGTCAAGAACTCAGCAGTCTATGCAAATATAATGTTATTTTATTTACACATCATATTTTGGTGTTTAACTTTAGGAATGATTGCTATTTATTTGCACTATACCTATATTATTAGATGCAGCCGCTAACGGGTATTTCGGTTTACACACTTGTTTGATCTTTTGAGTTATTTATTCGTCTCAAAAATATATATCACAATTCATTTAGAATTGATTTATATGGTGGCTAGAACGCAATGTATAATGCAAAGTATTTTTGTACGCTTTCTAATAAACACAATTTTAAAAACATTGTACGGCTGTCCGTATATTCTCTGCAGGCCAGGGTTAACGGCAAATGAGTGTATATCCCTAGACATGATCGCATATCCGGTCGTGGTGATCTTTCTGCAACTTATACCTGCACAACTTATCAGAGAAAGTATGCATCAAAGCTTTGTTCCCCCATAAACTGACCAGTCTAAACATTTCAGTTAAAGTAACGATCCATGTACGACAGCAATCGTTGCAAGACATGCTATGTGGACATAACCTGTAATGCAAAGTGGCAATAGCTACAATACATTGATACTTTATGCACAAGAAAATTATGATGCTAGCTTAGACCCAAACCGAGGACTTTCTTCTGCCTGGCTTGTTCAGTAATTTTCACAAAGATGGTTCCTAGACATAAAGCAGTCTATGCAACTATGAGGCCAAACATTGTATCTGCCAATCAGAATGCGTCCTGTAATACAATCGGTAAGGCGTGCTAATGCGCTTTGCAGCAATACGGCGCAATGCTCTAGCTGGCCGGCATATCTCAGCTACATTATCAAAATCTAAATCGATATGGTCTCTGGGAGGCGTATTTCTACAAGCATCGATTTGCGATGTTAAACACCTAATTTTGTGACCTAGCAGCTCCTCTGCCTAACACAAGTTTTCATCTTTTGTGCTGCTTTGGTAGTTAAAGTGTGCCGCGCACGTGCAATATAGTCCATTACCAACATTACATTACCACAGACTTCTTTGCTCAATAGGTGCTGCCGATACTGCTCTTTGATAATATGATTTACCATAATAGGGTTCAAACATAGGAGATATTGTGCATAAAAAGTTGAAGCCCTGGAACCAATAATTCTTTTGGTATACGTTGTATTCCGTTACATGCAATCAAAGGTACGTATCGATGCAGACATGAAATAACATGAAATGTGCAGCCTGTTGTATATATGCTTAATTACCCTGAGATGAAAAGCGGTATTGTAGATGCAATTATAAACTTGAAAATTTTCACTCAATAGATATATGTAAGAATTACACTCAACAATGATGTGTAGAAACCTTAGCCGATGACGACTGACTGGCGAGCGTTATTCTTAGCTTGTCATCTGTAAATAGAAAGTACAAGCGAAGGGTCTCGTTACAGGTATTCCGCTGAGTCGATTCTGTAGATAGAACGTTGCGTTTTTGGGGTTTTCGAAAGAATTCACAGCAGCCCATGCTGCCTGCAAATGTTTGGTAACTCATAACAATTCCTGCATGTATGGGCTTTGCATGCACTACCGTTTCTGTTTGTTCACCTTCCTTAAAATCGTGTCAAGTCATTCAGGGTGGATTCGATTCATGCATGGGGCTTCGCAGCTGTACCGACCCAAATTGGGGAAGTAGCATATGTGTGCAAGCTCACTTCCACATTTATAAAACTGAAAATATATCGATGCAATAGGTCGTTTTTGTCACACTTACATATTGCTTGTGCGCGCGTCAATATGCACTCATAGGCCGGACCTTTATGATCCAACAATAAATCTTGCAAGTAGGAGTATGCCCCTGCGTATCCAACGCCTTCTATCGGATTCCTCACGCGATATGCTCTATCTGCTGAATACCTCCTTGTACTTCAAATTCCCCCGACAGACTGGACGCTGTTATCGTGTACTTATCTGTCAAATCACCGTATAGTATAATATTCTAATACTCAGCTTTCCGGATGTTTTCGGTTACTCAATAGTCTCTCGTCGTAGCTGATATTTCATACATATATACAACCTGCTGCGCCGTGTCGCAGTCAACACAAAATAAACGGCGTAAAATGTGAACTATTACAAACAGTACTCACGTATAACTCCTTTATTAAACGTTCTATTTACATACAAAATATTCATTTGTAGTGACGGGTGTCATTTTACCAGTCTGTGCTTGTTATGGGCCAATTGGACTTGGCTGCCGTTTGCCGTGCCATCTACTTCCCCTTATCGCAGTGAATCAGTAAAATATCCTGCTAAATATTCTTGGTTAAACCCCAAAGGCGGTGCGAGAAGTTATTGACACATTGAATAATCAACTTATTGACTATAAAATGGGGATACAAGATGCATTTAAACATTGAACAGCTACAACCCTGAATCAAGTGCTTCAAGCCTAAGAGCAAGAAAATATCAAAAATACTTCACTGAAAACAAAACACAGCATGGTTTGCAAGGAGGTATGTAAAGTTTCGACGAATAATTATACATGAATGCAATTTATGCATTGCCAATAAGGAGTTGGCGCTTACTACATATAATCAATCTGATCATAAACCATATGTAATAGATCTATGTTTTCTCCTTTGCAGTTAAAATTGGCTTTGGTTTGTATACTCGTGTACATCCCTACCAGCTCTACGAGGTCGATTCCAAAAGGAACTTATATGAATGATAGACAACGACATGCTGCAACAGAGCAACGTGGCTCAAATGTTGTGAATCCGGACTCAGTAGAATCATTACATAGCAATGAAATCATCGGGCAAGACGGACGTCATTGGAATATTATTGCTGAGGACGATCACAGTGAAGCCAATCAAGGCTTGAAGGCTGATCACGATGAGGCTAATCACGGTGAGGCTAAAGACGTCGAGGCTTATTACGATGAGGCCCATCATGATGAGGCCGATCAAGGCGGGTCTACTCACGGCGATGCTGATTACAGTGAGGCTGATCACGGCGATACGGATGAATTGGAAGATGGCTACCGTGTAAGTTCATCACTCGGCACGCGCAGCAAACGGGATGCGGCTCTGATACTGTACTCAATCCAACGGATTCCGGAAGGGAACGCAACTACCATAAATGAGGCTCTCAACCGACCTTTCCCCACGAGCGAAATCGTTGCGCAGATACCCACAAATAATTACATACCCATGGTCAACATTAAATGGGGCAATCTATATGACATTCATCGTATTCCCAGTAACATCCCTACCATTGAATGCGACGACTGCAAGAACACTCTATGCCATCGTGAAGGAGGTATATGTAGACAGATCTATCAGGTTACACAAGTTCTCCAAGG
Source organism: Urechis unicinctus (assembly GCA_034190875.2). Lineage (NCBI taxonomy): Eukaryota > Metazoa > Annelida > Polychaeta > Xenopneusta > Urechidae > Urechis > Urechis unicinctus. The sequence goes on along the minus strand of CM067347.1, from coordinate 47,831,947 downwards.
TTATTTCAGCGAAATACAGGACGATTTCGTTTACAGAGAGGAAACTTTAGACATTCCAGTCGCCTGTACTTGCTACAAACCAAAGATCTAGTCAACTTCTTTTAATAATTCATCTTTCCAGCCAATGTTTTACATTTGGCAGCTCGTTGTAGTTGGAGAATATGAATCTTAATGTAACTGTTATTTTGTTGAACCAAAACATCTTGCAGCGTAGCTTAAATCTTGTTGGTCCAGCGAACTCGGCAGTCTATGCTAAAGTATTGTTGTTTTGTTTTTACTTGCCAGCTCTTTAGACTTGGCTTTATCACAATATTTATGTAGTTGGAGGATATGAATCTTAATGTTACTGTTATTTTGTTGAACCACATACATCAACGTTTCTACTCAGCATCGCTTAAACCTTGCTGGTCAAGAACTCAGCAGTCTATGCAAATATAATGTTGTTTTATTTACACATCATATTTTGGTGTTTAACTTTAGGAATGATTGCTATTTATTTGCACTATACCTATATTATTAGATGCAGCCGCTAACGGGTATTTCGGTTTACACACTTGTTTGATCTTTTGAGTTGTTTATTCGTCTCAAAAATATATATCACAATTCATTTAGAATTGATTTATATGGTGGCTAGAAAGCAATGTATAATGCAAAGTATTTTTGTACACTTTCTAATAAACACAATTTTAAAAACATTGTACGGCTGTCCGTATATTCTCTACAGGCCAGGGTTAACGGCAAATGAGTGTATATCCCTAGACATGATCGCATATCCGGTCGTGGTGATCTTTCTGCAACTTATACCTGCACAACTTATCAGAGAAAGTATGCATCAAAGCTTTGTTCCCCCATAAACTGATCAGTCTAAAAAAATCAGTTAAAGTAACGATCCATGTACGACAGCAATCGTTGCAAGACATGCTATGTGGACATAACCTGTAATGCAAAGTGGCAATAGCTACAATACATTGATACTATGCACAAGAAAATTATGATGCTAGCTTAGACCCCAACCGAGGACTTTCTTCTGCCTGGCTTGTTCAGTAATTTTCACAAAGATGGTTCCTAGACATAAAGCAGTCTATGCAACTATGAGGCCAAACATTGTATCTGCCAATCAGAATGCGTCTTGTAATACAATCGGTAAGGCGTGCTAATGCGCTTTGCAGCAATACGGCGCAATGCTCTAGCTGGCCGGCATATCTCAGCTACATTATCAAAATCTAAATCGATATGGTCTCTGGGAGGCGTATTTTTACAAGCATCGATTTGCGATGTTAAGCACCTAATTTTGTGACCTAGCAGCTCCTCTGCCTAACACAAGTTTTCATCTTTTGTGCTGCTTTGGTAGTTAAAGTGTGCCGCGCACGTGCAATATAGTCCATTACCAACATTACATTACCACAGACTTCTTTGCTCAATAGGTGCTGCCGATACTGCTCTTTGATACCTATATTATTAGATGCAGCCGCTAACGGGTATTTCGGTTTACACACTTGTTTGATCTTTTGAGTTGTTTATTCGTCTCAAAAATATATATCACAATTCATTTAGAATTGATTTATATGGTGGCTAGAAAGCAATGTATAATGCAAAGTATTTTTGTACACTTTCTAATAAACACAATTTTAAAAACATTGTACGGCTGTCCGTATATTCTCTGCAGGCCAGGGTTAACGGCAAATGAGTGTATATCCCTAGACATGATCGCATATCCGGTCGTGGTGATCTTTCTGCAACTTATACCTGCACAACTTATCAGAGAAAGTATGCATCAAAGATTTGTTCCCCCATAAACTGATCAGTCTAAAAAAATCAGTTAAAGTAACGATCCATGTACGACAGCAATCGTTGCAAGACATGCTATGTGGACATAACCTGTAATGCAAAGTGGCAATAGCTACAATACATTGATACTATGCACAAGAAAATTATGATGCTAGCTTAGACCCCAACCGAGGACTTTCTTCTGCCTGGCTTGTTCAGTAATTTTCACAAAGATGGTTCCTAGACATAAAGCAGTCTATGCAACTATGAGGCCAAACATTGTATCTGCCAATCAGAATGCGTCTTGTAATACAATCGGTAAGGCGTGCTAATGCGCTTTGCAGCAATACGGCGCAATGCTCTAGCTGGCCGACATATCTCAGCTACATTATCAAAATCTAAATCGATATGGTCTCTGGGAGGCGTATTTTTACAAGCATCGATTTGCGATGTTAAGCACCTAATTTTGTAACCTAGCAGCTCCTCTGCCTAACACAAGTTTTCATCTTTTGTGCTGCTTTGGTAGTTAAAGTGTGCCGCGCACGTGCAATATAGTCCATTACCAACATTACATTACCACAGACTTCTTTGCTCAATAGGTGCTGCCGATACTGCTCTTTGATAATATGATTTACCATAATAGGGTTCAAACATAGGAGATATTGCATAAAAAGTTGAAGCCCTGGAACCAATAATTCCTTTGGTATACGCTGTATTCCGTTACATGCAATCAAAGGTACGTATCGATGCAGACATGAAATAACATGAAATGTGCAGCCTGTTGTATTTATGCTTAATTACCCTGAGATGAAAAGCGGTATTGTAGATGCAATTATAAACTTGAAAATTCTCACTCAATAGATATATGTAAGAATTACACTCAACAATGATGTGTAGAAACCTTAGCCGATGACGACTGACTGGCGAGCGTTATTCTTAGCTTGTCATCTGTAAATAGAAAGTACAATCGAAGGGTCTCGTTACAGGTATTCGGCTGAGTCGATTCTGTAGATAGAACGTTGCGTTTTTGGGGTTTTCGAAAGAATTCACAGCAGCCCATGCTGCCTGTAAATGTTTGGTAACTCATAACAATTCCTGCATGTATGGGCTTTGCATGCACTACCGTTTCCGTTTGTTCACCTTCCTTAAAATCGTGTCAAGTCATTCAGGGTGGATTCGATTCATGCATGGGGCTTCGCAGCTGTACCGACCCAAATTGGGGAAGTAGCATATGTGTGCAAGCTCACTTCCACATTTATAAAACTGAAAATATATCGATGCAATAGGTCGTTTTTGTCACACTTACATATTGCTTGTGCGCGCGTCAATATGCACTCATAGGCCGGAACTTTATGATCCAACAATAAATCTTGCAAGTAGGAGTATTGCCCCTGCGTATCCAACGCCTTCTATCGGATTCCTCACGCGATATGCTCTATCTGCTGGATACCTCCTTGTACTTCAAATTCCCCCGACAGACTGGACGCTGTAAGCGTGTACTTATGTGTCAAATCACTGTATAGTATACAGGGGATGCATATTGCATGTCATAGGTCACCTTGAGGCAACAGTCTTCATCTAATGCCCCGAGGGTCCCGGGTATACAAGGCAATACCCGGGCATACGTCCGTGTCGTCCGCCCGCTTGGCGCTATCTTTGGCTACTCTCTCTTATTTACTTGCCAGATGTTGTCGAATTATCCCTGCGCTAGCGAGAACCGCTGTGCGCTGGATGTTTCCGACCAACCGTTTCTTGTCTCTTACCAGAGGAAATCCTTCCAGCTCCTTCTCTAAGCTGTCTACGTTGCCTAGGTTCCCGACCACTATGGGCACCACTTGTGTGGTATAGCCAGACGTCCTGGCCATATCTGCTGCTAGCTCGAAGTATCGTGCTCGCTTCTCTGCAGTTCGGTCATGCACCAAGTGGTCGAGTGCCACAGCGATTTCGACAATGTAGATCCGGCGCTCTTTCTTGTCCCAGAGCAATAAATCGGGTCTTCGGTGCTCCATCCGCTTTGTGGTTGTCAGACATATGTCCCAGACTAGTTTGTACTCTTCGTTTTCTACTACATCTGGTACTTCTGTCCAACTCCCTTTGGCGGGGGCTCCTACTAGCCCTGTCTCTGTTGCTAGCTGGTACTGGACCTGTCTACATACTGAGTCATGCTTCTCTTTGTAGGTCGAGAAGTTATGGGAAGGGCATTTTGCCAAGATGTGGTCAAGGGTTTCTTGTCCCTCTTTGCACACCCTGCACGTTGTTGAGCCTTGGTACACCCCTATCTTCTTGCAGTGTACTCTTGTTCGAGTCACGTGGTCCTGTGCCGCCAAGATGTAGGCTGCTGACCTAGCGTCGACTCTCCCCTCTTTCAACCATCTGTACGTTTCGTCCGAGACACATGTTTTCCTGAACTCACCATGCTGTTTGTTCGCTCGGAACTCCAGCCATTCTGTCTCTTGTTCTGCCCTGAGCTTTTTGGTTGTTGGAATCTCTTCCAGTACTGGAACTGGACCCTTAGCCTTCCATACCTTCTTCGCTCTTTGCAGCAGTGTTGCCCTGTCAGGTAGTCTCTTGCACATGCTCTCGAGTACGTCTCGCACTTCTAGTATCAATGGGTCTAGGCTCCCTAGAACGTATCTAGACAGGGAAGCTAAAGCCACTTGGTATTCAACCCTGAGGCTCTTGAACCCCCATCCGCCCTGATCTCCCTTCAAGTAGTAGTGGTCCCTGCTTGTACCGAAGAACCAGGCCCAGTTATCGGACATTATCTTTCTCGCTGCGATTTCTAGTTCATCTAACTGCTTGAGGTTCCACGCCCCTGTTGCCAGGGTGTATGCTAGTTTGCCGACTGCCCTCCAGTTGTAGGCCAACGCTTTGTTACGAACGTTCAGTTTTGACTTGAATATCCGCTCGACATCAGCCTTGAACTCTGTGGCTAGTCTGCCCGTCACTTCTTCCTCCGCTATCTCAAGCAGTTGTGGGACCCCCATGTAGGTATAGGAGTCCCCCTTCTTCAATACTCGCAGCCCTTCTAGTCCTTTAACTTGGTCCTTCCCACTGTCGACTTTCCCACGGGTCAGCCTGGCGGTAGCGCATTTTTCCATTCCTAAGCGCATTCCGATGGCCTTTGATACGCGGACTACTGTCGAGTGAAACGCCGGAGCTTGGCTCGGGTCGGTCCAGATCTTCAGGTCGTCCATGTAGAACGCATGATTGACCGGACCTCCGTTAGACCCTCTGCATTTATATCCTTGCAGTTTGTTCAGAGCCGCGCCCAGGGGTGCGATGGTTAGGCAGAAGGCTACTGGGGCAAAGGCGTCGCCTTGGAATAGCCCCCTTTTGTATTTCACCTCAGCCGTTTCTTCCATCTTTTTCCCCTCCCTCACTACATACCGAGTTTTCCACTTCCCTATAATCTCCGTGAGTGTTCGAGTAAACCATGTCGACAATCCTAACCCTTCACACGCCTTCAGTAACCACACATGCGGGACCATATCGTATGCCTTCTTGAAGTCGTACCACATGACTTGAAGGTTTTTCCTTCCCATCTTTGCGTCGCTGACCATCATCTGATCAACTAGCAAACAATCGTACGTTCCCCTTTGTCCCTTCCTTAACGCGCGCTGATTTATTGGAAGCACCTCCTCCTGAATAAGGAAGGTGGTAAGGTACCTCGCCATGGCGCTCGTCAGGAATTTGTATATGGTGTTCAGGCATGCTATTGGCCGGTAGTTGGCCGGTTCACTCGGGTCACCCTTCTTATAGATCAGTGTGCTCCTTCCTTCGCAGAGCCACTCTGGTATTGGTAAGTCACCCGACAGGAAACCTGTGACGATGACTCTGAGGGCCTTGTTTGCCCCTGGGATCCGCTTCCACCAGAAGTTTCGAACCCCGTCGGGACCTGGCGCTTTCCACGGTTTGGCTTCTTTGACCATTCTTTCCCATATTTTATCCGTTAGTAGCTCCGAGACCTCCGGGCGCCACCGAGAACCGGCTTTGCCTTTCTGATCTTCGAGCCACTCTTTCACTTCTATGGTCATTGCTTCTGCCTCTCCCGTGTTTCCGACAATACTTCCCCAAAACTCTTCAATTTGAGCGACTTGGGGTATTCCCTCTGGAATCACTGGTGGGTCGTCGAGGACCTTCGGCCCTTCGAGTGCAAACCTACGGTTGATGGTCTTACGTTCTTCCCGGAGGTCGGACTGTTTCTTTTCGAATGCTCTAGCCTTCAGCTTAGATAGCAGTTCCTCTCGCAGTCGCATAAGTCTGGCGTTCGACTTCCCTCCTGCCAGTTTCGCTAGCTGGCCTAAGATCCATCTTTGTTTTGGCGTTCCGGTCTGCTCGTTTCTACGCCTCCGTAGTTCTTGGTCTACCCACCCGATCTTCTTTCGGGTATCCGCGATCACCGTGCCGTAACCTTTGTCAGCTGGGCGGGGTCGGGTGTCCGACCATCGTTTGCCGTTTCCCTCTAGCTGGCCTAGTGCAAATTGAGCCGCCGTATAGGTGGCCGCACTGAGCTCTTCTGGGGTCTGAGCTGATTTGTTCCAGTATTCACCCGTTTTTATCTTGGCTTCTGGAGCCGTTTCATTCCCCCCGGGTGGGGCTCCTACAACGCTACAGTCCGTTCGGCCGTCCCAATTAAGGGTAGGCCTGCCGTTCAATAAGACATCATCAATTCTAGTTAGTCTTATTATACAATCTCGTGTATCTTTATGGAACATACTGGTAGCACTGTCGGGTTAAGGAAACACGGGGACATGCTGACCCCCGCGCTCCCAGCGATCTTTCCCACTGCGAACGCTCCGCACTTCGTGCGCTCCGTTCTTACGTTTGCTCCAGACACCCGGGAGTAAGCCCGGAAGTTTATCGCTGCTGGAGGTTTTTTCGGTGAAGGAGTGTTAGTTTCGGTCGCCCAGCTGGCTGTCTGGGTCCCCTACTTACGTCGTGCACCGCGTGAAGGCCCTCCCAACTACCCACCCTCCTCTCCAAGGTTGTAACCCTAGGAAGGTGGGCATGCCCCCTACTAGGCATACACTGTATAGTATAATATTCTAATACTCAGCTTTCCGGATGTTTTCGGTTACTCAATAGTCTCTCGTCGTAGCCGATATTTCATACATATATACAACCTGTTGCGCCGTGTCGCAGTCAACACAAAATAAACGGCGTAAAATGTGAACTATTACAAACAGTACTCACGTATAACTCCTTTATTAAACGTTCTATTTACATACAAAATATTCATTTGTAGATACGGGTGTCATTTTACCAGTCTGTGCTTGTTATGGGCCAATTGGACTGGGCTGCCGTTTGCCGTGCCATCTACTTCCCCTTATCGCAGTGAATCAGTAAAATATCCTGCTAAATATTCTTGGTTAAACCCCAAAGGCGGTACGAGAAGTTATTGACACATTGAATAATCAACTTATTGACTATAAAATGGGGATACAAGATGCATTTAAACATTGAACAGCTACAACCCTGAATCAAGTGCTTCAAGCCTAAGAGCAAGAAAATATCAAAAATACTTCACTGAAAACAAAACACAGCATGGTTTGCAAGGAGGTATGTAAAGTTTCGACGAATAATTATACATGAATGCAATTTATGCATTGCCAATAAGGAGTTTGCGCTTACTACATATAATCAATCTGATCATAAACCATATCTATGTTTTCTCCTTTGCAGTTAAAATTGGCTTTGGTTTGTATACTCGTGTACATTCCTACCAGCTCTACGAGGTCGATTCCAAAAGGAACTCATATGAATGATAGACAACGACATGCTGCAACAGAGCAACGTGGCTCAAATGTTGTGAATCCGGACTCAGTAGAATCATTGCATAGCAATGAAATCATCGGGCAAGACGGACGTCATTGGAATATTATTGCTGAGGACGATCACAGTGAAGCCAACCAAGGCTTGAAGGCTGATCACGATGAGGCTAATCACGGTGAGGCTAAAGACGTCGAGGCTTATTACGATGAGGCCCATCATGATGAGGCCGATCAAGGCGGGTCTACTCACGGCGATGCTGATTACAGTGAGGCTGATCACGGCGATACGGATGAATTGGAAGATGGCTACCGTGTAAGTTCATCACTCGGCACGCGCAGCAAACGGGATGCGGCTCTGATACTGTACTCAATCCAACGGATTCCGGAAGAGAACGCAACTACCATAAATGAGGCTCTCAACCGACCTTTCCCCACGAGCGAAATCGTTGCGCAGATACCCACAAATAATTACATACCCATGGTCGACATTAAATGGGGCAATCTATATGACATTCATCGTATTCCCAGTAACATCCCTACCATTGAATGCGACGACTGCAAGAACACTCTATGCCATCGTGAAGGAGGTATATGTAGACAGATCTATCAGGTTACACAAGTTCTCCAAGGTTATTTCAGCGAAATACAGGACGATTTCGTTTACAGAGAGGAAACTTTAGACATTCCAGTCGCCTGTACTTGCTACAAACCAAAGATCTAGTCAACTTCTTTTAATAATTCATCTTTCCAGCCAATGTTTTACATTTGGCATCTCGTTGTAGTTGGAGAATATGAATCTTAATGTAACTGTTATTTTGTTGAACCAAAACATCTTGCAGCGTAGCTTAAATCTTGTTGGTCCAGCGAACTCGGCAGTCTATGCTAAAGTATTGTTGTTTTGTTTACTTGCCAGCTCTTTAGACTTGGCTTTATCACAATATTTATGTAGTTGGAGGATATGAATCTTAATGTTACTGTTATTTTGTTGAACCACATACATCAACGTTTCTACTCAGCATCGCTTAAACCTTGTTGGTCAAGAACTCAGCAGTCTATGCAAATATAATGTTGTTTTATTTACACATCATATTTTGGTGTTTAACTTTAGGAATGATTGCTATTTATTTGCACTATACCTATATTATTAGATGCAGCCGCTAACGGGTATTTCGGTTTACACACTTGTTTGATCTTTTGAGTTATTTATTCGTCTCAAAAATATATATCACAATTCATTTAGAATTGATTTATATGGTGGCTAGAAAGCAATGTATAATGCAAAGTATTTTTGTACACTTTCTAATAAACACAATTTTAAAAACATTGTACGGCTGTCCGTATATTCTCTGCAGGCCAGGGTTAACGGCAAATGAGTGTATATCCCTAGACATGATCGCATATCCGGTCGTGGTGATCTTTCTGCAACTTATACCTGCACAACTTATCAGAGAAAGTATGCATCAAAGCTTTGTTCCCCCATAAACTGATCAGTCTAAACATTTCAGTTAAAGTAACGATCCATGTACGACAGCAATCGTTGCAAGACATGCTATGTGGACATAACCTGTAATGCAAAGTGGCAATAGCTACAATACATTGATACTTAATGCACAAGAAAATTATGATGCTAGCTTAGACCCAAACCGAGGACTTACTTCTGCCTGGCTTGTTCAGTAATTTTCACAAAGATGGTTCCTAGACATAAAGCAGTCTATGCAACTATGAGGCCAAACATTGTATCTGCCAATCAGAATGCGTCTTGTAATACAATCGGTAAGGCGTGCTAATGCGCTTTGCAGCAATACGGCGCAATGCTCTAGCTGGCCGGCATATCTCAGCTACATTATCAAAATCTAAATCGATATGGTCTCTGGGAGGCGTATTTCTACAAGCATCGATTTGCGATGTTAAACACCTAATTTTGTAACCTAGCAGCTCCTCTGCCTAACACAAGTTTTCATCTTTTGTGCTGCTTTGGTAGTTAAAGTGTGCCGCGCACGTGCAATATAGTCCATTACCAACATTACATTACCACAGACTTCTTTGCTCAATAGGTGCTGCCGATACTGCTCTTTGATAATATGATTTACCATAATAGGGTTCAAACATAGGAGATATTGTGCATAAAAAGTTGAAGCCCTGGAACCAATAATTCCTTTGGTATACGTTGTATTCCGTTAAATGCAATCAAAGGTACGTATCGATGCAGACATGAAATAACATGAAATGTGCAGCCTGTTGTATATATGCTTAATTACCCTGAGATGAAAAGCGGTATTGTAGATGCAATTATAAACTTGAAAATTCTCACTCAATAGATATATGTAAGAATCACACTCAACAATGATGTGTAGAAACCTTAGCCGATGACGACTGACTGGCGAGCGTTATTCTTAGCTTGTCATCTGTAAATAGAAAGTACAAGCGAAGGGTCTCGTTACAGGTATTCCGCTGAGTCGATTCTGTAGATAGAACGTTGCGTTTTTGGGGTTTTCGAAAGAATTCACAGCAGCCCATGCTGCCTGCAAATGTTTGGTAACTCATAACAATTCCTGCATGTATGGGCTTTGCATGCACTACCGTTTCTGTTTGTTCACCTTCCTTAAAATCGTGTCAAGTCATTCAGGGTGGATTCGATTCATGCATGGGGCTTCGCAGCTGTACCGACCCAAATTGGGGAAGTAGCATATGTGTGCAAGCTCACTTCCACATTTATAAAATTGAAAATATATCGATGCAATAGGTCGTTTTTGTCACACTTACATATTGCTTGTGCGCGCGTCAATATGCACTCATAGGCCGGAACTTTATGATCCAGCAATAAATCTTGCAAGTAGGAGTATGCCCCTGCGTATCCAACGCCTTCTATCGGATTCCTCACGCGATATGCTTTATCTGCTGGATACCTCCTTGTACTTCAAATTCCCCCGACAGACTGGACGCTGTAAGCGTGTACTTATGTGTCAAATCACCGTATAGTATAATATTCTAATACTCAGCTTTCCGGATGTTTTCGGTTACTCAATAGTCTCTCGTCGTAGCCGATATTTCATACATATATACAACCTGTTGCGCCGTGTCGCAGTCAACACAAAATAAACGGCGTAAAATGTGAACTATTACAAACAGTACTCACGTATAACTCCTTTATTAAACGTTCTATTTACATACAAAATATTCATTTGTAGTGACGGGTGTCATTTTACCAGTCTGTGCTTGTTTTGGGCCAATTGGACTTGGCTGCCGTTTGCCGTGCCATCTACTTCCCCTTATCGCAGTGAATCAGTAAAATATCCTGCTAAATATTCTTGGTTAAACCCCAACGGCGGTGCGAGAAGTTATTGACACATTGAATAATCAACTTATTGACTATAAAATGGGGATACAAGATGCATTTAAACATTGAACTGCTACAACCCTGAATCAAGTGCTTCAAGCCTAAGAGCAAGAAAATATCAAAAATACTTCACTGAAAACAAAACACAGCATGGTTTGCAAGGAGGTATGTAAAGTTTCGACGAATAATTATACATGAATGCAATTTATGCATTGCCAATAAGGAGTTTGCGCTTACTACATATAATCAATCTGATCATAAACCATATGTAATAGATCTATGTTTTCTCCTTTGCAGTTAAAATTGGCTTTGGTTTGTATACTCGTGTACATTCCTACCAGCTCTACGAGGTCGATTCCAAAAGGAACTTATATGAATGATAGACAACGACATGCTGCAACAGAGCAACGTGGCTCAAATGTTGTGAATCCGGACTCAGTAGAATCATTACATAGCAATGAAATCATCGGGCAAGACGGACGTCATTGGAATATTATTGCTGAGGACGATCACAGTGAAGCCAATCAAGGCTTGAAGGCTGATCACGATGAGGCTAATCACGGTGAGACTGATCACGATGAGGCTAATCTCGGTGAGGCTAAAGACGTCGAGGCTTATTACTATGAGGCCCATCACGATGAGGCCGATCAAGGCGGGTCTACTCACGGCGATGCTGATTACAGTGAGGCTGATCACGGCGATACGGATGAATTGGAAGATGGCTACCGTGTAAGTTCATCACTTGGCACGCGCAGCAAACGGAATGCGTCTCTGATACTGTACTCAATCCACCATAAATGAGGCTCTCAACCGACCTTTCCCCACGAGCGAAATCGTTGCGCAGATACCCACAAATAATTACATACCCATGGTCGACATTAAATGGAGCAATCTATATGACATTCATCGTATTCTCAGTAACATCCCTACCATTGAATGCGACGACTGCAAGAATACTCTATGCCATCGTGAAGGAGGTATATGTAGACAGATCTATCAGGTTACACAAGTTCTCCAAGGTTATTTCAGCGAAATACAGGACGATTTCGTTTACAGAGAGGAAACTTTAGACATTCCAGTCGCCTGTACTTGCTACAAACCAAAGTTCTAGTCAACTCCTTTTAATAATTCATCTTTCTAGTCAATGTTTTACATTTGCCAGCTCGTTGTAGTTGGAGAATATGAATCTTAAAGTAACTGTTATTTTGTTGAACCAAAACATCTTGCAGCGTAGCTTAAATCTTGTTGGTCCAGCGAACTCGGCAGTCTTTGCAAAATGTATTGTTGTTTTGTTTACTTGTCATATTGTTGTTTGAATTAAAGACGTTCAGAATGATTGCTACTTATTTACACTGTACCTACAATATAGAAGCAGCCACAACGACTGTCCATATGCAAGCCAAGGTCCTACTGCGAACGAGGGTCTATTCCTATATCCTGTTCGCAGTGATCTTTGTTCAACTTATACCTGTACAATTTGTCAGATATAGGTTGTGATCTCGCTAAAGTTATCTGATATGCCATATTTACCGATATCAGACAAACGGGTAAACCTGTTTATGGAACTATGCACACTGTAGTACCGCTAAGGGTTTTTCAACTAAAGCTGTCCACAAACTCTTTCCCGCATTGCAAGTACCAATAAAACGTCTGGTTCTCAGAGTATCTAATTCACTTTTGACACGGGGACAAAATTAGGGGTGTACCAGTGCCTTGATTTAACTGCATATTGCTCTTTACAACTTTACATGTGAGCCACGCAATCCAAGACGACAAACCCCGCGTCCTCAGTTACATTGTACAAGGTTTAAGGGTACTGCTAATCCCACTTCCCAAGCCCCTTCCAACTATATAGCTTTGGTGCGTCAAGTAAGGTAACGTGTTTTCGTGTTGTTGGGATGATAATTCATTCAACTGTTGCAAGGTAGGGTCAGAAAGAAACTTGATGTATTGATGTCTTGAGAATCAAACTTAGCTTTTCTTGGTTTCACGGAAATGTAAAGTAACCATCACAGGTCCGTCTTCGAAAGGACTGATTCGTGTCGTCTTTTATATCAATTTCTATGGTAGAAAAAGTTTTGGTTCATGCAGGGTAATAAAATATCTTTTCGTATGTCTGTGTCACCAGTTTTTGCATCCGATCATAGTCCATGGGGGCTGTGCGTAACAAGGGGGCCGTCGTGCCTGTGGTTCAATGTGTTGTCATCTCAATACATCATGAACTAAATCCGCTAATTACTTGTCGATTAAACCTTGATTCCCCACGTTCATTCCAACCCACATTTGGGGTTTTTAAGGTGTTCTAACAACAAACGCCCCTTTTTCTAAAATTTAAAAGGGATTGTTTCTACAACTTCCATGATAGATACATCTTCTGGTTTGGGCTTGAGGGCTGAGGGATTAGCTAAGGCCGTGTTGGGTGTCAGGGTTTTGTGTTGTTGGTAATACTCGTGGTGTTTCATTAAAATTTGGTTTGAAGATTCTACTTGAGCTTCCTCGGACAATTTAACACACCCCACATCTCAGCATCCAAGTTTGGTTAACAATGGGAGCTTGATCATAATGTGTACTTGACAGCACCTACCAGTCAACCAACATCATTTCCTTAGCCATTATTAACCAAACAGCTAGCCTAACAATGCACCAGCGATACCTTAAATGTGTCTCGATAACGCCGGGAGAAAACCACCAGTCTTTTTCTTGTCGTAAATTTAGGCGCGATCAAAGCGCGCAGGAGTTGTTTGTGCCGGGTTAATCTACGCTTCTGAACTGACGTCAACGATACGTTACCTCTTAAAACATCAGCCATGAATCAAAGCCCTGTTGACAGAGAGCTTTGACAGATATTACGATGATATCTTCTGGAGAGCCAAAGGCATAGATCAGTCAAATTGTGTTGTTCACACAATACGCGCCATTATTCAGTTGCATGACTCTCGTTCACCTTATTCAAGGTTCGACATACGCAGTGTGAATACATGTCCCTCTGGTTCCCCGCTTGACCAACATTTCATATATTATAATTATTAATTCGAGTAAGATATACAAAGTTTGTTGGTGACAATGAGGACGAGACATCATGAGATGTATGAGTCCTCGTATCATGTTCAAAAGAATAAATTGCATTTAAGAGAAGAACATTGAACAGAATCAAGAATTATTGATCATACACTTTTGGGTACAGTACTGTAAAAATAAAACAAAACCATGTGCCAGGAGATCATAATTCATACAATGTACTTGGCTAGAAAATGAATTCGTAGAGCTTTTTTAAAAGAATGCAATGAGCAATATACATTAAACTTCGTGCAATTTGCGTTCCAGATATTCACGCCTTTCGAGCGCACGCTATTATAGGCAACTTACATAAAGGTACCATAAAATGTCTAGTCTGTCTAGTAGTAATTGTATGATCAGAGGATTTCCTACGAAACATTAATTTGAATATATTAGGCAAATCACCTCTATATTACTTAAACATAAACAACATGATACAGTATTCATACAATTCAGTTAAACGTAATATATTTAAGGATTTAAATAATGTCAACGAACATGTACGCTTTGGCGAACCGGTAATTACTCTACAGCATAGTTTCTGTAATTTGACGATAGAATTTGTATATTTCTTGGCAGCTGTACCCCAAACTTCGAGACAATATATTATGTATGGGTATATAAACGAATAATACTTGTTCTAAAAATATTTTTCGCCTTACAAAGTAAGCCAATATTTTTAGCGATTTTCAATTTTATATGTTAAATGTGAGACTGCCATGTCAATTTGTTATCTAATTTGACTCCTAAAAATGTTGTCGAGTTCTCTCTCCTTATAACCTGATTATTGATATAAAGTGGTTGAGTTGGTGTTGGGCTATAGCGCCCAGGTGCGAATATCAGGTAATGTGTTTGTTGGCATTCAACTAAATTTGTAAGCTCCACATTTGCACAGTTTATCATATCATAAATGTTATTACCAGTTACAAACATATTAGTGTCATCTGCATACAGTATAGGATGCATACAGTTAGAAACATTAACAATGTTGTTGACATAGATTAATAACAAGAGTGGCCCCAAGATTGAGCCTTGTGGAACACCACAAGTAATACGCCCTCGTTCAGAGTGAACACCGTTGTAAGTAACATATTGGTATCTTTCGAGCAAGTAATTTTTTATCCACTCTAATGCGATGCCTCTAATGCCGTAGTGTTCCAATTTTCTTATAAGAATACGGTGATTGATGGTGTCGAACGCTTTACTTAGATCAATGAAAATCCCAAACACATTTTTGTGTTCTTCGTGAGCATTGATAATTTTATCAACTAAGTGGCTTATAGCTTGAGTAGTACTGTGTTTCTTTCGAAAACCGAATTGATACTTATATAATACATCGTGCTTACATATATATTCAGTAAGTCGAGTTTGCATGAGTCGTTCTAGTATTTTAGAAATACACGGAAGAACTGATATTGGTCTATAATTTCTAATCTGAGAGGAGTCACCAATTTTAAATATTGGTATAACTCGAGCGATTTTTAGTTCTTTTGGAATAATTCCACTTATAAGTGACATGTTAAGGGTTTTATAATGTGTGTGAAAGTGCTGTTTATTATGATTGGAGATATGTCATCCCAACCTGGACTTGAGTGTTTCAGGGATTCTACTATATTAGTTACCTTTATTTCATCTGTGTTTCTAATAAATATATTTATAAGCATTCATATACTTTAAATATTTAAGAACATCTGCATTAAAAGCAGGGATCTGTTTTTCAAGGGTAGGTCCTATATTTAGATATAATTTGTTGAACTTGTTTGCAATTAAATTTATATCAGTGGTAATTTTACCATCAATAATGAATTCTTCTGATAGTTTTGTCTGCTTTTTCTTATTAAGGACATTTTTAATCAACTCCCACGACTTCCTCATGTTACTTTTGTTTTTAGAAAAGGCATTTTCATAGTAGTTTTGTTCATTTGTTTTCATTAGTGAATACTCCTTGCTTTTCTCCTCCTCCATCCTGAATGAAAAAAATATCTGTCCATATTCTCGCAATTATACACCTTATCGGGCTGATGTAAGGGGTTTTTCATGATCGCACGATGAATTACATTCTGACCCGGTAAATCACAGGTAAATCACATCGTATCGCAAACACACTTGGATTATGGGGGTTTGTTGGGTATCAGCTGCTCTCTGACGAGAGTCAAATTCTACACAAGTATCCATGTCATCAATTTGAAGATTCAGCGTCTACTGACAGCAAACTTGCTGTTAACCAATATTCATAATTACTTTAATCCACCTCATCTTCTGACACGTACGCGCTTAAATGACGACCCATTAATCACTCTCCCCCTTTGATTGCTTTACTAAGAGCCGTGTCCAAATCGTAACCCTGCTCCCTGAAGCGCTGTTGACTTGTACAAATAAGTTTTTATTGACTCTCAATTCTTGTGTAAGTTGTGCATACATCTTTATCTGCCACGCAAAACCATTAAATCTCATTGTCACAAGACCCTTCTATATCATCACCATAGGGTTTGGTTGGCACACACTCAACGTCACATCTGTGCCAATTGGTACCTTGACACGACTCTCGTCTCCCACTGCTACCTGTCATTTCATAACCACAGTCCAATAAACAGATCATCTCCCACTCCATGTGACATTTCATGAAATAGTTTTTCATAAATACCACATCTTTACTCCAAACCACTATTGAATACTTCGCACAGTAGTGCATGTATAGTAGTTTCACTTGATCCATCTCAATTTGTGTCACTGATCAGTTTATTGCGTTTGCTATCCTCATAGAGCAGCCATAGTGAATGATAAAAAGGTGAAAGGTTTGAGTTGTGGTTTGCAGCCATGATGAATGATTAACTGCGACCATCCTCTCGTGTTTATATACACCCCTAAAATATTTACGGATCATTGACATGAGGTATTATTACTTAACTGCTAAGTCATTGGCAGAAGACAAATGTAAAATGTTGTGTTTTCTCGAAAAGTCCAGCAAAATGGTTGTGTAATATCTGAGAAAATAGTGAAATCGAACAACACCAGAGTTGATATACGCTCGAGTTATCTACCTCATTCCCTTGGACAGTGGAAGTCAATAGCCACTTACAAACCCCTTTCAAAGAACCCTCCTATAATCACAATAGAAATCATTTTAACACCCTCAACACATTGTAGACCTTTTCACGTGACTCCAAACTGACAAACTCATTAACTCATTCAAAGATTGACTTAATAATCTCTTCAACACAATTACAATAGAACCAGGTAAAAACTTACGTCGTCAAGTCTT
Organism: Urechis unicinctus; assembly: GCA_034190875.2. Taxonomy (NCBI): domain Eukaryota; kingdom Metazoa; phylum Annelida; class Polychaeta; order Xenopneusta; family Urechidae; genus Urechis; species Urechis unicinctus. The sequence goes on along the minus strand of CM067347.1, from coordinate 47,814,750 downwards.
GCGTCGTCTTTTCTTTGGCCCCATTTCACAATAGACATCGCCAACTGTTATGTCATTTCCAACAAGATTGAGAAATCCGTCACCCGGAAAGGTCAAAATAATGGTATAATATCTGAGAAAATTGTGAGCGGAAAAAGTCACCGGAAATATCGCCCTCCGAACTCCATACGGGGTGCCTACGTCATCGGAATAAGGGACATAATTTTGCATCAAAAACGGGGGTCAATGGTACGAACTTTTACTACTGACTCGGTGTGCTACGAAATAAAATACCTTGTGACCAAGAACAGTAAAAATGTTATTTATTGTGCAGTCTATAGATAACGATATATTTATATTACCTGTTAAACCATACATCTAACGCGGACCTGAACGTCATTGTAATATCTAAGGTTGCACAATTTGACAGATGAAAAGTCACAATACAATGAGTAGTACACAAGGGGATTATCCATCCATCAGCTGAACGATGTATCAAAATCCAGCAAAAGCTGAATGGTGAACAGAAGCATCCGACGAGAGCTGCGAAGTGGCATGATAAGGTGCCATGGTATATTAGGACTTCTCACCTACTAAGTTATCCCGCATAGCAAATATTGTACTGGAAACAGTGGACGACTCTAATGAATCATTAAACGTTATGGTTCTGAACCAATTCTACAGATATGAATATCTGCAGCTCCATATGAAACCGATTTGGAGACAATTCATGAAATAATTTTGTGTTATCTATCTCGAGCGGAGTATTGTCTTGATATGAACAATTATGCTTTATACCAAGGATACTTTATTTCAGATTCATTTGTCGCGTTTTGTTCAACACAGTCATCTTAATGAAATGACAAGCAATAGCCGAAAAGGGACAGTATAACTGCCGTCCTGTAACAGCAAGGTAAAGTGATATGGGTACAAATATAACTTCACATGTGTTCAATAATGGTTTACTATGCACATTAGAGAGTAAATGTACCTGAGACAATGGATATTGTACTAGAATAACTAACATTAATGCACAAGTAAATGCAGAATAGATCCATGGGCGCCTTGTATGTGTGACACTATGATTACAGGATACGTGCCAAGTACGATACAAATGCGTATCCTTTACCCATAAGCTAATCCATTGCAAACATGAAAAGCAGTCGAGCGAAATAATTAAAGCCATTTTTCAAGGGCGTCTACAAACATGGGTAGGTTCACAGCTCCGATTCTCAAATGTCATTCGCGAGCAATGGTAATGAAAGCTCCTGAATTGCCCTCCACATTACACGGTGCAATTGGTAGTGAATGTCAGCCGAGGAACTGGTCAGCTGAGTATATCATGAAAATATCATATTTTGTAACCACATTGTAGTCAAATCAACTGCCATGGAATAGAGGCAGATGTTAAACTTTCAAATGCATTAATGCAATGCAGCCAAGCGATGACAGTATTTTACAGGTGTTAAGTGATTTTATAACTTCATTTGTCATGATCTCCCATCATCGAATATGAATATAGAAGTAAAAACGCATATGATTTGTACTGATGTGCCTAGAAGCATTGTAGCATGTCAAATTTTATCACATAGTTACGCAGCTAAGGTGTAATCTGCAGATAATTTAATGCTGCTACATTATAGCTCCTTACAAATGGTATCGATTATGCGTTGTTCATCATGCAGCCACTGTAATACCTAAGTGACTACTGGGTGCCGGCAAATTCTTACAGGCCGTACGGCGGTCCGGCTGTCGGATAGTTAACTGTAGTGTGCCTGTCCGGTGCATTGCGATCAGCAGCCGCTATCTGGCGGCAATTAGTCGATTAGCGGGTGAGGTATGTGTGTCGCTGTTCTGGCCTCCTCCATTCACCGACCTTTCTCTTGGAGAAACAAGAAGACAAAAAAGAAAATACCTCCAAAGCGTTTGTGGCCACCGCAACATGACGTGCTGGCCCCTGCACAGTGCGGACAGGCACCTGCACAGGGCGTGCGGGTCGACCAGTTGAGGGAGAGATTGACGTTCGCACGCTACAAACTGGTTCTTGCTGCATTGATGGCTGAAGAAGAGAGGCATGCAGAAATGTTCGAGCCTGGTTGATGCGAAGACCCTTATACGACCAATATAAGACCCTCTTTGCTGAGATGAGGAGGGAACGTCATGAGAAATTTAGGGCCAAGTCGTCCGAACGACAAACTGATATACTAAACAGCGCTTACCCTGAGACTGCCATGTATCCACAATAATGTCTAAAATATACACTGCCGACAACCATCAAAATATTACTGACAAGCCCAAATGGCCTTAATTTTAACCCATAATGTAAATTCAACAACTGATTGATTTCAAGCCAACAGCAATCTCAAATATGCTTACACCTAAAAGAACAAGGTGATCATGATGCCTATCCGAAATCTAAAACGCACTCTACATGGATCCATGATTAACTTATCGCGTCGCGTTGGTCCAGTTTACTGACTATGATGACAATTCACTTATTTAAATTGATGGCATGCCGCCAAATTTTCGCCGTATTGCCATTGCCATGCTGCAGACAATTTTTGGCCTGCTACAGAATAATAATGCAATGTTCGTAACGTGTTTTGCTAATTGCAATAAATTGATGACCTTCGGTAGAGATGGTGATATGCTGAGAAGCTGGAATGGGAACGACGGTCTGCATAACGGTTAAGCAACACAGATAATCATGCCATCAATGAAGTTAAGACAGTATATTCAGCCAATTAGAATGATCTGGTGAAACATTCGACGGATTTCTTGAATCATTTCACATTATGGTCCTCGTACATTTGAGTCGATATGAATACGCTTTGTATGTAGGAGGTGCATGTAATTCTACTGATATGAATAAATAATCGGCAGCTATTCATATGATTTGATTACCAATATATCGATGTAAGACTAATGCGTGAATTGCCTACATTAAAAGATGCATATTATCAATGTGAAAATCAAAATAAGCTTCACTACAAGTGCTGCACCAATCACCCACGTCTGACATATCGATTATTCAACATTTAATATGGTTATAGTTAAACTGGTGGCAGGGTAATTTATTCGGCTGAGTCTCATTTCAGATGACATTATACACTATTTTAGTCAGCATTTATTGTCGAAGATACTTTATGTACACCTGATGCACTTCATGGGTACTTCAGGCAGCCTTGTAAAAGTTCTATGTATAACCTGATTATTACAAAGAATCTTCAAATGCACCTGCAAACATTTAACTGATAGCGTGGTGATATTTGGTATGGTATGTATACTGAGCAGCATAATGGCATATTTGTTATAGAGGTAGTAGCAAACGAGCCAGCGTTTTGCTTAAATCCCATTACACATGCTTTTGTATGTCATATGGCTAGTAAATATCGACTAAAGCAATTTTTCTTGGTAAAAGGTTGACATTCAGCATGTTAAGGTCAAAGAATATATCAAAGAATCATTCGTTAATTTGACGATACTATTTCCAGCCTCAGTTAGTAATGCAACTGATATTGAAATGGCGTCAGATACGAGAAGAGGTGTCAGTTATACGTAAATTACTTCAGCTACAGGTGGTACGACACCGATGTAATAATGTCATCTACATGTGTATCACGCCATAACCAATGCCAGGAAGTCAGCTTCATGTGAATGACATGGGTATTTCATAAGATATACTTGTCAGCCATTAAGTTAAACCATATCTGCAGTTTAGTGTCGATTGACCATGCATTATATCAACGATGCTACTGATATCATCAATTGCCACCGTTTTCTTTAGAAGTAACACTAACCAGCTGCTGTTGAAAACGTACAGCGTATGGTGCAGCATGTGCAAGTTACTTTTGTGGTCTTAACATTCCACGACGCTGAATTCCGCGAATCCTTGTCCAAAACACAGGGTCAAATAAACAGCACACACATCTTGCACTAACACGTTTGGTTCACATACTACCGGCCTTGCTAAGGGTACTTTACGATGACCATTGCATTGGGCTATCTGCATTAATTGGGTCATTTCATTAAGCGGTTTTGGTTAAAATCAGCCGAAGCGAGGTGTATTGCTATTAAGACTACAGTCAGTCAGGGTCACGGAAACCATAGTCCTGTATGCCTTGGGTATACTTCATGGCTTCATTATGCAAAACGTTTCTATGTACCACCCTTATTCAAACATCGTTGAATGTTTCGCCTTGTGAATGGACAGTTATTAAGGATTGTAGGTGTAATTCCAATGTAAAATTGCTCGGTTAAGCAAATATTCTGATACCTTTGTTATATATATACCGAGCCATGCATGAACTAATTACCAAAAAAAATTTCATGGATGTATCACATGGCTGGTTGAACGAAACGACTCTCCAGCAATTTACATGCTGATACGTGACTAATTGCAATGAAATCGCCTTGAAAACAGGCTTCAAATCGTGTCGACTATAGTATGTAAGACCGTGAATATGGGATGACCGGACTTAACTGATGCCGTTTATGGAATCAGTGGGCATCTGGTTAGTGACGTTTTAATCCCTCCGAGTTGTGAGGATATTTGATGAAACACACCCATAGCCTTCTGGTTCTCAAACAGCCAAAGTGCATTTATATCATCTAATATGTGTGTTTCGTAATGTTTTTGAGTTGGCAACGTTTCACAGTTTGGTATTTACATTTATGGTAGAAACAACTACCGCAATATGGCTGCCATACAGAGGTGGACAGTGGAGGCTTTGGTCTAGCGTCGATTTGTATCATGCCTTAAGGCGTATGCATGTTACAGAATGATACAGCCATTACAAAATCCAAGCGTAACCTGTTTTATAGGTACATCACATTCTGATTTCTTAATTCAGTCAGAATGCTGCTGAAATTGCCTTTCACCAGTCGCAATTGACTCTCCCTACCACATCCAATGTTATTGACGAGAGCGGATCGCCATAGCGTGAAAATGGAAATTATTCCATCAATAATCAATTGCGCATTACGCGCTCACGAGTCTGAACAATGATGTTGTTTCTGCATAGAATAATCAATAGCTGACAACTGCGGATGCAAACAAGCCACCTGAGCTGTGCGCCTGCCTCCGTCGGAGCATTATCAACAAGAAAATGAACTAACGTATTATTGGTTGCAGTTTTAAGGAATCGCTGTTAACAACAATTCTGAAAACAACTAGAGCAATTCAAGACAATCAAAGTTGATAAAGTAAAAGCCAGCCTAGTTCGAATAAGGCGCCCCCCAAACTCTGCAGTTACTCTACCTCGCCGTTAACCACCCCCCATGGTGCCTATCTTAATTTCCGTCGTAACCTCAGTCAAATACTCATCCTGCCGTACAGCATTGAATCAAGCCTAATCCCTTCGGAAATGAAGCGGTATTCCATTACGCCTGTAGTCGTCTGGTGTTTGGCGCATGGCAGCACATTTCGGTGACTATTGGTATATGCGGACCAACGTACACCTGGATGGGTTCAGTACTTGGGAAGGTGAATATGGAAAAACAGTCACACTGTCTTATTTATAGTTAAACCCTTCGCGAATATATTCCAGGCTATTTTGGCAACAGTAGACGCCTCTGATGAATCATTGTCCTTTGCCATTTCCATAAATGTATTCAGTTTTGCAAAACAGACAAAATATGAATAAATCCCCCTAAGCCACATGCATGCCTGAATATTCAGCATCAAATATGCCTCTAGCTAAACTGCTGACAACTGAAATCATTTGGCTTGATAATGGAATTTCATAATGCGCTCGACTTCACCCTTTGCAAGAAGCTTATTCGTTGTATACGACATGCTCTTTATGCTCATTTAGGCGGCCTTGACGAATACTATGTATAAAAAGATGTTGGGCGTGTTCCATTCTAAAACGAATAGGGCTAACATAAGTGCAACGAATCTTGAAACACCGTTGCAAGAACCTAACTGATATAGTGGTCATGTACTCCTTTTAAAAATGTCTACATAGCGAGATTTTAGGCCACCGTTGTCCAGTATCGAGCACATTCTTTTGTAATCAAACGTTACGTGGCTTCAATTAACAATACGTCAGTTTGCAAAGATGTGTCAAGAAATGGAAACAATTTGGTTAAAATTGTGATAAAAGTGCAAGTTAGAACCGCTACTCTTGTGTTATTGAATTAGTTAAAATACTTCACCATTATAGTAATGTTAGCTACAGGCAAATAAAGCAACTGCCGTTGAAATAATGTACGCTTTCTGTACATAAAACCATTGCTATTATGAACGCGTTTTCAGCTAGTGGTAGATAAACATTCGCTATTGTAATAAATAGAGGAACACATATAGCCACTGACGCTATAAGCTGTAAGCTACCGATAAATGAGGCAAATACTAATAACATGGCGTCAGCTACATACACATGAAGCACCTGCCATTATAATGCTACTGATCAATATATAATGGTGTCAGCTAAATAAAGCATGTCTCATTATATGTCTATACGGAGAGCTTCCTGTAGCCCTACCTCTACATGTAGATACTAAACTACTCATGGATAGTTGAAGGCATTAATATTACATGTAAACAAGTGACTAGACACTTGTTGGGTGTGGCATTGTGTAGGGAGACTGAGCTGAATGAATGTGAGCGTTAAGGCGATGTATCCAGTATATTGCAATAGGAACAAGAACATGTTCTCGTTAAAGTAACCATTTGTCCCGTTTCGAAGCGTTCTTTGATTTAGTTAGTATTCCCAAAAATATTCATCGAGAGAATTACTTTAACTGTGCAATTTTAGGCGGCATATTTAATGACGCGACGTAAGACGAAATGTAACATGTTTGATTTATGTTACATTGATAACTGTTGGGCGATTTTGTTCGCAACTATCATGATGACAATAATTTGCACGGAGCAAGAATAGGTTTTAGCAGAGTTCGGACGACCAATATTGTTCTGATTCAAGCGATTGGAATATGACTGGTGGCTTTCGAGGGAGGAGCATTATGTAATACCTACACAGTTGGAGTTTCATTCTGTAATGCCTGTACTGGGTAGCAATCGAATCCCATTAGCGGTTTGACATAAATGGAGATAAATCTAGCGTTGCATGATATTTCAATAAAATGCGAAACGAGATTAAGCATCCAGAAGTGTTCCTGAATATGGGTAGTGCACTAGAATAACGCAGCAATCGTAATAAGTGCACTACCCATATTCAGGAACATTTCTGGATGCTTAATCTCGTTACGCATTTTATTGAAGGGCGTTTTTCTGCAATATCATGCAACGCTAGTTTTATTTCCATTTATGTCAAACCGCTAATGGGATTCGTGTGCTCTTGTCTCATTTAAAAAAACCCCCAACAATATGAGTGGACCCATAAAAACATTTTCTGTCCATTAAATTCAAACATTTTCGTAAAGAACAACAATCCCCCACATGAGTCTTTTTGTTGAGGCCCCTTCAATATAAGCATGAGGGTGCTCAGAATTAAAATCGTTAATTACAACTCAGCATGGTGCCTTAAGCACATTTGTTTACAAAACAAGGGCATAGATATTTACTTTGGTGGCTTTATTGTTAACCTATGAATGTACATTAGTGTGTGTTATTTTTATGCTGAACAACAAAACAGCATAGCGCATTACTTATTCCCATCATCACCTGAATCATCTGTGTGGCTGTTCTCTTTTGATACACTGCTTCTTTGATTTGTTTGAGGTCCCTGATGTATTTTATCACATATTTAATTTTTAATACTAATGCATCAGTTGATCTTAAATCTAGAGCGCACTGACAGGTCTGAGTAGCATTTCGTCTCTTACCGCTGAGCAACTCGGAAAGTCCATATAATAAATATCGCTCTCAACCATGCCTTTGAATAACAACTGGTGATTGGTGGTGCTGAAACGATCCAACATATTTGAAAAGTCATCTCTCGTCTGAAATGGACAAATGTGCTTACAATGTGTTAAGGGCAGCATGCGCTTAAAATCAGGTCCAGGTCACAAAACAGTTGACCAACCAAGAAGTATATGAGTTGTTAATGTTCCCAAAGCGTACATCTGGAATGGTTCTGAGCTTCCCGGATAATTATGATAACTGAGTTCGACATCGTCGTTACAAATGGGTTAACAAACAAACACTGGCGTTTATGTAAACATAAATGTGCATGATCTGAACATTAATGGCCAATGCGTTGCATAGGTATATTTATTGACGAGCACCTATCATGGAATCACATGTCATGCACATAATCACTAAACGCGCTCTACTCGCTATTAAACACATGCTCCCTCAAACAGCCTTGCGTAATCTTCACTTCACTATGGTGCACCCATACATGACATATGGCATCCTAGCTTGGGGTAATGCAAGGGACTCTGTACTGAAAAAAACTTAACTTTTACCAAAACGCGCAATACGTTACATAAATAAATCCTCCTTTAACGGTCACACAGAAGATCACCTCTTCAAGCGTTGTGGAATACTGAAATTGAAACATTTATACGAATATCTCGTCGCAGTATTTATATACGAATTTAAAAACCACCTATATCGTTTAACGACTGTTTTCATCAAAATTATGAAATAAAATGCAAATATGAAAGGCGAAATTCCAAATTGTTAGATATACCACACTCTAAAACACATTTTGCGGACAGCCTTTATATGGAACAAATGGTGTTCCGATGCCGCTACTAAGTCGTCCTTCTCACAGTTTAAAGATACTGTCCGAAATGGCCTGTTGTCTACCTCCCTGCAAATTTTACATTGCAACAATGCTATGTGATCGAATTATAGCCTGTAATGTCCAACCCTCTGTTTTGTTTCACTATTTACTCGGATATGTTTTCAGTCTACTTCAGGTTGCATTAATGTTTGTGTCGGTGTCTGTATGATCTAGCTTATGTATAGAAGCTTGGCGTTCATGCACGTGAACGCATACCATTATATATATATATATATATATATATATATATATATATATATATATATATATATATATATATATATATATATATATATATATATATATATATATCTCTCACAAATAACTATCTGCAAATCTGAAATGTATGCAAAATTTATGCCAATTGTTTACTCCCGTATGCTACAATATGTATATATGCCTGTGTTGACGTAGCATATATATTTGCTTATATGCGCCTTAATTATATGTCCTCCATGAACAGTATCTGGTAGCATATGATCAATTATTACCAGCCCTCTGTCCAGCCCCTTTCATCAATTATAACAGGTCAACAATGGTCCTCACTAAAATACACTACAGTGTCGCTTAACATCAATATCCATAAAAACCATTTTGTGCAAAACCTTCTGAGGGACAATGGGAAGACCCTACTTATAACATTATATTTATTATGTATGTATTTTTTCCCTAGTTAATATCTATGAATTGTCGTTGCTGCAAGTTAATAAATTTGATTCTATTCTATTCTTTTCTGTGTCCTCTATGGTCCCTAGTTGACAGAAAGTAACAACGACCATGTCGGAAAACTTTTTCAGACACTCATCATTGCGTACAAAACCAATAATATTAACATACAGAGAAAATCTGAACTGAGTCCGCCCAATATGAAATTGATGAATATTCGATGAACGAGTTTATGATATTATCGTCCAACAATGCACGAGTAAATCGCCCAATTGTGACAAAAGTAATTAATCACCACTGCACATATAGCATTCAGTGTAGATCTATTTAAAGATGCTCACCAGGCAGCATTCAGTCAAAACTAATCAGAGCAAGTACAAATGAAACTAAATTATATTTGTAATGGTAGCCATGCATTCTTTCTTAGCCAATCAAAACATCTGTATAATCTGGACAATCTCAATTACAGATATGTAACATATCTTGCATGGGATAACAGCAACATCAATGTGTTATATCTATTATAAGCGAATATAAGCTATGCTACATATCATAATTATGCTCAATTGGCATTAGGATGTGTTTGGTGGTAATGAATTGTGTGTCCAATTGAGGCAGAATCATGGAAATCATTTTGGTGACAACATTATCAGCGTGCAGCATTTACCAAACGATACGACAGAAGATTGATGGGTGCATAGCTTGAACAAAACCCCTGTGAAGACGACTCTTCCTTTTAGGATGAAGATCGTTAGACGTTAACGTTGTTTATTTCGATCTTCATATTGACATTTTGCTAGGTCATCATGTGTCAAAGAAATGACAAAAACAAGTGACCCTTTGATACAAAAAGTTGATAGGTGAGGCTCTAGCTTCGCGTTGACTATAATGTATTTTGTGCATCAGGCCTTTATTCCTTTGAATTGTTAAATATTGGTACAGCCATTGTCCTGATCCTGTTTTATGGGGGCATCAATCATTGATTAAACTCAGGGTCAGCATTTGATCAATCAAGCCCCTACCATTATCATGCTACCGATGTATAAAGTAACAGACTATCAATATTAAACTTTGTTGCTGCGTTGCAGACATATGTATATGTATGTTTGTGTGGTCTTGTAGCGCAGAAAGACAGCACAGCACGAACACGAAGGCAAATGCATTACATCCAGCATTGCAAGCGTGTTATGGTTTATGTTAGTGAAAGTACCTTAATACCTTAACTGCAATCGATTATAACGTATATCTACTATTTGATATGACGTAGAGAATGAAACAACGTATGAAGAAATTTTGCATGATGGATTAACTTCTCATCGATAACCGTTGGACAGTTTGCCTTGTGCGTTAAAGCGTGATACGGGTAAAAGGTAAATATTGTATCGACATTAATTCACACGGTGCATGTCTTTAAACGGAGTCCATATGATAAATACTGTCTTAGGCAGGCTAATTGAATAGGTCCAGAGTATAATGAAGCTGGTATAATGCCACTCAGTTCAGTATCTATAAACTTGGTATTCATCTATTTGGAAGCATTGATCAAACCGGTTCCTGGGCTCAGCCAATAACGTAAGTAGACAAGCCAATATGTGCCCGAAGTGGTTGCAATGATAAATGAAAATTGACATCTATGGCACCCATGTCGACTAACGTTGTCTGAACATCGTCATTGCAAACCGAATAACATATGTCAAACTCTCGACCGAGTACACCATATATCGGACTTATAAGAAATCTTAAAGAGACAGAAGCATCATGCAGAGCAATTATATCAACCGATGTATCATAGCTTGTAAAATGTATATGAAAGTTCAAAATGTGATAGCTTCTGTCTTGAGAAAATGAACGAGAAGGTTAAAACAATGGTGATGTTTTTTCCCCCAGCTATTGGGTTCAATACCATCGCCCATTATAATAAAATGGCTACACAACTAGCGTTTGATAACAGAATGTTATTAATGTCTTGAGGCTTACAGCGTGACTTGTGTTGATAGAAAATAAATATAACGCTGATTTCGTAAAGTTTATCGTCGTTTAAAGGCTTTTGAACATATATCTGATTACTACAGCGGTGAACAAAACTCAGAACTTCAATATTTTCATCTTACAGAACAATCGCCTCTCCATAACGATTCTCAACATAGTAAGGCCGTGCATGCAGCTTATTCCCAGATCCAAAAGAAAAACACACAGTGCTTATTAAGTAAACTAATTTGATTTTCGCATTTTCATTACCGCCATCCTAACTGGCAAGTCCCTTTTGACAAAAACTGTCACCAATGTTTTAGTTTGGCAGCTTCGTAACCATATATTCGTCTCAGATGTTTTAATTACGCGTACATAGGGTTTTGATTAGCACACGACACGGCGTAATCTTTTAAGTGAAGGCTTTCTAGCAAAATCAACCATTTGTCCCGGTCTGTAAGCTTTCAGTATATGTGTAGCCGACAAATGATACTACAAATTATTAAGTTATGATGCTGCATCGATGGTTGCATACGTTGATCATCACCGTGTAATGTCCTCGTTGTAACGATCATGAATTCGTCTAGCATAGTACACCTCAAAGGAGTAAAGGTAAAATGTATGTTAAATAACATACATGACATTACCTAATTATTCTATTAGGAATCGCACTTCGGGCGTTCTGAAACAGCTGCTTTAAATACATATCATATGAGTGTATATATATATATATATATATATATATATATATATATATATATATATATATATATATATATATATATATATATATATATATATATATATATATATATATATATATGCGTATGTAACATTGAATCTTGTAACGCATGCTTATTAAACTGCGATATGTACATTGTAGCTTCCCTATTATGTGGGAGATGGATAGATTATATGTATAGATTATCGTCCATGTGAGTATAGGTGATAATCGTATTGCGTTCCCACACTTACACAAACAATGTGTAACACATTGATTTGCTTGGGTCTTTTAGCCATATCATCAAAGTCTTACTGATAATTCTTCATCACTCAACGCACAAATTACTTAGGTCTTAGTTGTCATGAGCAAGATAACTTTTAATAGCTTCATAGTTGGATAGTCAGTACTGATACACAGTGACAAAGTCTGTAATGTGCAGCGAGAGAGAAAGAGGAGCTTGAATGTAGATTCTACAAATAGACATATTGGCATTTAGCCATGTCTAACGAGATATAGGTGATGCCTACAAACGGAGTAAGTGGTGTCTGTGCTTCAAAAGCTGGTTTACAGTGTGTACACAGACAAGGGTAGCTTGTAAAGTTTACAGATTGAGAGGGGAGGACTCTAACATCAATACAGCGAGTTTTCCTGTCAGTAATGCCTGCAAAAGTACATATAGTTCGTGACTTCCGCATCATAAGCCATTCCGACGGTCTTCACGGTCTGCTCGTTGAGAGATAATCCACAAAGTCTACAAAGACTGAATATACTGTTCGGGTAAGAAGCTGAGTCTGCTCGTTATTATCCATCGTGTTCAAGGTCTCTTGGCTATTTGGCTTCCGCATACAAGCGGCTAGGTCAAGTTTATCCTGTTATAAGAGGGCATAATTGTTCACAATAATAGTGAGAGCCACATTGAGCTTAATACATCGGCATGTATCATTTAGTCATGACTGACGCTGCAATGCGCAAATTACGCCATCACTCCAGGAAGATATGTTTACCAGAGTTAGTTGACATAACGTGCTATTACATCTGATCAATAACTGCGCATCGCGGCACGTTTGAGACTGGGCAATGACGCTACATGTGTTTGTCATTATAAGCGAGTAGCACATGCCGTTGTTATCAATAATCTGATAACTACGTCAAGAAACGTAACAGAAGGCCGGCGTTTGTCAGTATTCCACTCTTGAACGATCGTAATTCTAGGCACCAGCTCCAAGCAATCGCTGTACCAATCGATGTCAACTCAAATATGTTCACGCCCGAGATTACCTTATTATTATGATTGTAAACTTAAATAGTAGCAACGCACGATATGGCGATATGATATTTGTTTTGATGTCGTTTTGTCATAATTTCACATGATAAGTGCTTGTAAATTAGCTACTTGTATAGGTACAATATCATGAACCTATCATTGACGGTGTATTTGCCATTTATTACAATTTGTTGTTTGCGTTAGTGGTATTTGCATTAAGAATTGTATATTCCAAAAGTATAGCTGCAATGAGGCAAAACACTGCTTATTCGGTCGGTCGTATACCCGAGTTATCATCGCTAAAAGGATGCGATGTAGCAATGTCCGCTGATCAATGTTTGCATGTCTCCGACAAAGAGTTTGATGATAAATGATCAACAAAACCAAATGTTGAGTCGGTGTACTTCTGGTATTTTAATAATGATATGCTAATTTAAACTGCATTCTCTCAAATGGCTAAATATAAGTTGCTAAATACCAACTGTAAAAAATTACTGTGAAACACAACCACATGTTATTCTAACAAAACATGTAAGCACATTTGCTTGACAGCAGCGCATAGAATAACGAGCTTTCCCTGAAGCTGATCCTGATCAAGAGTTGTTATCGTTATTTGGTTATTGGATTCATTTAGACTTCTTTGAACTGTTTCTTAAAGGTGGACGCGGGTCACATTAACGAAGTAACTTTAAGTGGTTGGAAAAATATGTCTTCCTCTGAAGTCCATTAATTAACTGAAGTACCTGCTCATTGCATGAATTAAGGGTAATGCAGAAAATACAGCGTGTCTTTGCATTTTACATGCAACATTAGAGCCTGGTGATCAATACATAGGCTGATGATGCTCAGATAGTTCTCAGACAGAGTGTTCGCCTTCAGGATTATGACCAGTCCGTTTGGTACCGTTGGTGTCTGTATTAACCGGTTCAATGCGCCTCTATACAAAGAATCACATTATAGTTTTTGCATATTAAAACGAGTTGATTTGAATGGATATGAACTAATGTGGAATCACAACGGGTCTCTAACCGCTTGTTAATTATCCATGTTCTGATATATGAGCACAGGTACCAACCTCAAGCAGACTCTTGCAAGGCAAATCGCGCATTATTTAACATTTGCGCAATCCCAATATCAAAACCATTTACCTAATTTACCATTGTATCTATAGACACATCGAAATAAAACAGGATTATAACTTAAACAAGAATTTATCTCAGCTAGTGTTATCCTAGCCTCTGTTAATGTGCTGCTTATATTATTGCAAATATACGCTAGCCTATGCTGGCCTCTTGACTTGAACCTTTTATCGGCATTGGCATCACTGCACGCTTTGATCAAATTAACATTTGTTATTTGAATATATTGTGACCGATCCTGTATAGATATAACGGCGTCTACTAACATAAAGGAAGGTTTTCAGTTCTCATGACCATTTGAAAAGATAATTATCCAAGCGATCAAATGGGCTCTTATTTCGGCATACATACAGCGTTAAGATAACGAGGATCTTATGCGGTTGAGTACAATATTTGAATCACCATGTACACCGAATTGCTTACGACAGTGGTCCGAAATTGGATGGCACATTTGGCTCGGTTAATATATTGGTTGTAAATGGGCAGTTTTAAAGCTCATATGGCGTAAATATTGCTATGAAGCCGTTTTGAAACGCCATCCCTCCATTCAATATATTGTAATTTAATTACTTATTTTGCATCAACGACCATCATATATCTAAGAAACGACTGAAACATAATTACGCTGTGAAGCCCTCCATATTATTCTGTTGCGTTGAGGAATGGGAATAATGAATGAGGATGGTGTACATTTGACGCAAAACGTGAGGGTGGGTTTGAAGTGCTCATTGCACGAGTGTCCACAGCCTTCTTGGTCTCAAAGCATATTGGCTGCGAAATTGGGCTTTATCGGAGATTTTAAGGCATTATGTTTGAACCATTGTCTAAAAGATATATACTTAATGTGACTTCGAAATAGTGGACATGTATCGCATATCAACAAACTGGCAGATATATTTTGCAAAACCTCTCCACGTTAATGGTAACAATAATGTCCACTAACATTTAAAAGACCACAGCAAAACACCTACTGGCTAATCCCAGCACTTAGCATGATCAAAGCTTCGAGCGTTCTGCCGAAGCTGTGCCTGACCATGGGTATGTTTAGATTTCTAGATATGATACTTTTTGTGAGGTCTTAAAGAATCGCTGCTGTATATATCACAGCCGCTAAGTAGCTTTTCTGCTGTGTTATTTTATGATGAAGATTGTGATGAATATAAGGGTGATCGTGAAGATGTCCACCCATTTAATCGTCATCAACACATATCTGTCAAGCCGGTGCTCTTGACGAGGCATTGCAAGTACATGAGCGCCTGTGTTGGAACACTCAGTATCGCCATTAAATTACGAATGAAGTAACAGTTGTCATTTGAGCCAATTGTGAACCAAGCTGCTATATATCCACTATCGGAGCCGCGGTCGAACAAAATTGTCTCGTGTGATTTGTTATCACTGCTAAATTTATGCACTATTTCTTGAGGCAGACAAGCGAAAGTGATAATTAAGAGAAATGAACTCCGCAGATGTTTACATTTGCTTCTTACTATACACCTAAGGATAAATGTAACAATAGCAGTGTGTGCTTCATGTTGAAGTAGAATCACCGATACGTTTGTGAATATTTTGGATTCGATTCATAATCACTAAAGCGTGTTCGACACTATGGTTTTACAGCTATCTTATACCATAAGCTTCTGCATCGGAAACATTGGCAAAGGGTTGCATACAATTATCCATGTCGAGTTTCGTGAAGCGATTCATTGTAACAGATATACACTCTGATTGGTGATACTAGCAAATACACCAAGGGGCAAATACACTTCAGCCTCGGCAGATAAACAGCATTTTGTCAAGGATGTAGTAGAAACAACAATATTGTAATGAAATCACAGTTGACATTGAACAGCTTAAAAAGTGCATCTACATGCATCACGGCTACGACAGGAACATTAAAACAAATCGTATTTACCAAACGTTGATCTATAGTAATGGGTACATTAATGTCTGCCATGAATTCATAGTCGTTAAATAATTCTGCAGTGTTTCGTACACTCGTGCCGGCCTTTGCATCGATGCTTCAAAAATCTGGTACATGTCAATTCTGAACTAGTTGGGCGTATTGCATCAAACGTTTTCTATGGGGGCTGTTAACCTCATATTGCTTTGCAGATCATTGATGATAGAATAAACTAGCAAGCAATGTGATGTCAATCATATATTAAGTGTAGTCATATATCTGTGGTCACCGGTGCTTTGTAAATAGTTTTCTCAATACCTTAATTATTGTTTCCATGTATGATTAAATATTGAGAATTATTGATATGCCATTCGGTGAACATGAATCTGCAATCGTTACACTACGTCACGTAGTCAAACAAAGCAGTAATCATATCCTCTATCATCCTAACATTCAAAGATTTCTGCAGTTATAGTACATTAATGTTAAAAGATAATACCCAATACTTTTTTTACAAATACCAAAGTCAGGTTAACGCTCTTTGTAACTGTATAAAGGGAATTATATTTCACCGAATAAGTCATTGCAAATGATAACTCAAATCATGGCAAAAATGAGTAAATGATTGTCATAACGTTTGTTTATGGTGATTACTTAGTTATTCAGAGTCAATGGGCTAGAACCATGTTTCGCACATAATGGGATCGATCCAAATATCACAATCATCCTCTTCCACCACCGTCGACATATCTCTTTGTTGATCAAAGTGACGTCGATCAGTCCATTCTATTTGAGCGCAGGCAAAGTACTTCGATATCAGACAGGCCTTTATCGGTACCCGCCAAGTGGAAAAGTAAAATTGGTAGTTTAAGTTGAATAACCCTATATGGTATTATGATGTGGCTGGTTGCGAGTTACCACCTCAGTACACCGTACTATGGTACGCATTTATTGACAATTGTACCCACAGGTCTGCCTTCGGAATACATAGCCTCTATCGGATAACCTTAGCGGGCTCACAACCTATCTCTATTAAGTTGTACAATTATAGGTTGCACAAAGATCACTGCGAACAGGATATGCGATAATGTCTAGGAATAGACACCCGTTTGTAGTAAGACCCTGGCCGCTGACAGATGTTCAGAATTGCAGTTATTAGATGGCATATAAAGATATAATAACAACTGTACAACTGTTATGAGTTTGCGTTATAAAGTGCATAAAGGTCGCTCTGTATACCAATTCTAAATGAATTGGGAAATAAACAAACGACTTAAAACCTCAAATGCAATCACGCACAGCATAATACCAGTTTGCGGCTGCTTCTATATTAATGGTATAGCGTACAATAATAGCAGTCTTTCTGGAGGCCTCAATATAAGCAACAATACAAGTAAACAAAACAACAATATATTTGCTTGACAAACAAGATTTTAACTACGCTGAAAAATGTTTATGGCTCGACAGAATAACAATTGTTTTGAGATTCATATCCTCCAACTACATAAATATTATGATTAAGCCAATACTAAATAAATGGCAAATAAAAAACATTGACTAGAAAGATGAATTAACAATAGGAGCTGACTAGATCTTTGGTTTGTAGCAATTACAGACGACTGGAATGTCTAAAGTTTCCTCTCTGTAAACGTAATCGTCGTGCATTTCGCTGTAATAACCTTGAAGAACTTGAGTAACCTGATAGATCTGTCTACATATACCTCCTTCATTATGGCATAGAGTGTTCTTGTGGTGTAATTGTTTGTGGGTATCTGCGCAACGACGTAGCGAGTGATGAACTCACGCGGTAGTCATGTTCCAATCCTGCGGCATCACCGGTATCAGCCTTGCTATGAAAAGCCCGCCGTGATTAGACCCACCTTGATCGGCCTCGACACGATTGGCTTCGACATGATCAGCCTCACCGTGATCAGCCTCACCGTGATTAGCCATGATATGTCGGACCTCGTCGTGATCAGCATCACCGTGATTAGCCATGATTAACGGACCTCGTCGTGATCGGCCCCGCCGTAATTAGCTTCGCCGTGGTGGGCTTCACCGCGATCGGATTCAGCAATAATAATCCGCAGGCTTCCATCTTGACTGAAGACTTCAATGCTATGCAATGATTCTTCTGAAAACTGATTCACGTTGCTCTGCTTGTCGCGGTGTATTTGTTATATAAGTTCCTTTTGGAAGCGACCTCGTAGAGCCAGTAGGAATGTATACGAGTATACAAACCAAAGCCAAGCAAAGGTGAAAACGTAGAATATATTACATATGGTTATGTTATGCTAATAAACGCAAACTTTTAATTGTCAATGCATGAATTGCATTTATGTCTATTTATTCGTTGAAGCTTTACACACACACCTCCTTGCAAACCAAAGTGCTATGTGGTGCTTTATTTTTGAAAGTTGCTAAGGCTGTTCAACGAGCAGTCGATGTGGATATTGTATGTTTACATGCATCTTTATATAGTCAATCAACCGAATATTTAATTTTTGACGAACTTCTCGTAACCCACGTTCTTTGATAGGATATTCTATTGATTCACGGAGCTAAAGGGAAGTGGTTGCTCGGCAAACGGATGTTATGGTCACTTGGCCCATTACAAATATATACAAGTAAACTGACACCACAACTGAAGATAAGATACAGGGCACTCAATCAAGGAGTAACATGTGTAATGTGTGTAATGTGTTTTTGCGTTGACTGCTACTCGACGCAATACGATGTAGAACATGAAGTATATAACTGCTACGATGAGAGGTGGTTGGGTGATCCGGGAACCAGAGTATTGGAGTACTATACCATCCTATGGATATGAAGGGCAAGATGGTTTTCAGCAGATATAGCATATTGCGCGATGAATCCGATATAAGATAAGATACACGGGGAAATACTACTGCTACTAGAGGTCAGGCTTATGGGCTCACATTGTCGCACGCATAACAGATGTATAAGCAATATGCAAATGTAACTTAAGTGACTTGTTGCATAGATATAGTAGCGACTATATGGACGGGGAACTGTGTTAGCGCACATATGCTACTGTCCCATTTTAGTAGATATGGGACAGCTGAGAAATCCCAAGCATGAATCGAAAACACGAGACGATTTCCCAGGCCAGCAGGATGTACTAAGAAGCGCCGAACATTGGTAAGCAACATGGGCGGCTGTCAATCGTTTTTCGAAAGCCCCAACACTCCAACTGGCATCCTCAGCATCGACTCTAGAATCTCTGTGGTGCAACTAGACGGTTGTACAAACTCTATATAGATGACACACTATAAATCCGTCATCGGCTTTTTGCTATGTACATCCTTGTTAGGTCTCCATCTTCCCGGCAAACATCAGTGCGGTTACTTTTCAAGGTCGGACCGAACCCTTCATAGTGTGAATGTCGCTTTATCAGCGAACGATTGATTTTGCTAGAACCTCATAAGGTATCATTACTTTGTTCGCGTGAGAATCAAATTCGTCTCCGTCTGAAGAACCAAACTTGTTGACCTGTGGGTCGAGAACGGTTACGCATTGCAACGTATGTTCGAACGTAAGCTACCAAAGCAGAATACAGTAAAGTAACCCTATTTACAATGTCACCAGCACTCCAGTAATATCATGCGTGACATCACTTGCTGATTGCCGTGTTAACAATGGAACATCGCGTAAGTTTATAATTATACATATATAGATATATATATATATATAGATATAGAGATAGATATAGATATATATATATATATAGATAGAGAGATATAGATATAGAGATAGATAGATATATAGATAGAGACATATATACATATATACATATATATAAAAGAAATATATATAGATAGATATATATATATATATATATAGATCTATCTCTCTCTATATATAGAGAGAGATATGATATCTATAGAGGGAATATGATAGATATAGATATAGATATCTATCTATCTCTCTATCTCTCTCTATCTATTATTAGATAATAGACCTATAGATCTCTATATATAGATAGAGATATAGATCTCTATAGAGATATATATCTCTCTATATATCTCTATCTATATATATACTCTATGGATAGTCTATATATATATATATATATATATAAATATATATGTCTATATATATATAGTAAATCTATATATATGCATATATATATATATGCATATAAAAAATCTATATATATATATATATATATATATCTCTATATATATATATATCTATATCTATATATATATATATATATATATATAGACCTCTATATATATATATATATATATATATATATCTATATATATATATATCTATATATATATATATCTATATATATATATATGCATATATGTATATGCATATATATATCAGAGTTCAGAAAAGACCGTCGGACAACGGACATGAACGGTATTTTTCTCTTTGGTCCGGTAAATAGAGTCATTTCCATCGGTCATTGTGTCCGACAGATTATTTCGTCAATTATGTTGCAAAAATAGAGAAATATCGGCTGTATAGCCATCTTTCTAATCCAGCGTCGCCGTTTCGCGAGATCTATATTAAGGACCCACTTTTATGAATCAAACAAGTGACCGGAACAGTGTGGGGATTTGGGAGAGCGAAAGTTGGGTTTTCTTTTTCTAAATATAGGCTATTATCAGTAGCGAGGTTCTGTGCTTCGCTGGATAACTTCGCTGGAGAACTTCGCTGGACACCGGTCCTGTAAAGTCTGAAATTCTTTCCTGAACTCTAAATATATGCATATCTATATTACATTGGGAGATAATTGTGAGTTCGTAATTACTTCTACAAACATGATTGGGTAGCCTAGATGTGGGATATGCTTTTACGTTAGGGTTGATAAATATGCGTACCATGCGTACCATAGGTTGCGCTTTGAATGTCTAAGCAACCACCGCATTTACCGATATGTACGTTTGATTGCATCTAACGGAATAAGACGTTTACTAAAGAAATTATTGTTTCCAGGGCTTCAACTTATTTGGACAATTTCAACACTGTTTGAACCCTATCATGGCACATATATGCAATCAAAGAGCGGTATGAGCAGCACTAATTGAGAAAAGATGCCTGTGGTGAAATGATAAGTGTAATTGACTTTATCGATATGTTCCGGATTGTGCGGCTCAATTTACATTACCAAAGGAACAGAAACGATGAAAACTTGTGTTACCCATATGTGCTGCTAAGTAATAAACATTATGTGTTAAGCATTGCATATCGATGCTTATATGAATACTCTTCCTAGAGATCTTATCGATTTAGATGATATTTCTGTGAAATTCTGGATAGCTTGAGTGCAAAGTGCATAAGGCTGTTGTCCAACCAAATGCGTATTACAGATTGCATTGCAAGGTGTATTCAGACAGGCAGATAATATTTTGCGACAACATAGCTGTTTTAACTGGCTTATGTATAGAATCCATCTAAGTGCATATCGATGAACCAAGCCAGAAAGATAGAGCGTGGCTTGGTTCCAGGCTAGCATCATCATCGCCTGATGCATAAAGTATGTGATCTATTGCTGTATTTCATTACATGTTATGTCAACATATCATGTCTTGCAACGATTGATGTATATATTCGGAATAGTACATTTCTCGTAACTCTAACTACAATGTTTAGTGTCATCAGTTTTAAGGGAGAATTGCTTGTATTCATTGTGTTTCTTACGAGACACGATGTCGCCATTTACGTTGATATGCACACCGGCAATTATCAATCAAACAATACAACCTCACATTAAGGGAAATTGGTTTCATGATATATGGCATCAACAGTATCGTTGATGATACAATCAGGCACGTCCGTTAAACTCTTAACAAGTTACATTGCAGGCCATGCATGCGTCACCTCGGTCCAATTGATTACTCAGCATTTAACTAAATGACAGATTAACTGGTGGCAGATGCAACTATTTGACTTGTTCTCATCTTGGACGATCGATGCATGTATACCTGATTAACCTCATGCTCACTCATGTCTGTGATGAAGACTGCTATTCATAACCCGATGGCGCACTTGCTTACATTCCCCATCGAGGAAGAGAAATGGAATTGCAACGAATCAAAAACTGAAGTTGCAAATACATTACTGATTTCATGATTATGCATTCTAATTTGTGCGATGCGCACAACTACGAACGTATTTGACGCTACCATTGTCGAGTATTGATGGTTCATAGTTACATAATTACATATTTCATGCTGCAAGTGGTACGAATTGTCATATGGTATATGCCAACACTTTTGGGATGGTTATAACGCCGATGTATTATACTATTACCAGAGTATTGGTACTAAAAGTTATAATTTTTCTTTCCACTTAAAGGTTTTATTTTCTCAATTTTGTTAACAACGTTGTTTATTCCTCTTTTCTTACGCTGCTTTTCATGTACATAGCTTTTATTGTTTCATTGTGACATCGAAAAAAACCAATGATCTATTGTAAGATTTAAGAATATTCATTGTAAAGGTTTGCATGCCGGTCTCTGAACGGTCTTTTGTTCCTGTTACTGCTGGGGGCGTTGAGCTTGACCACAGGCTGCTGCTGCTGCTGAGGTCGCTATGGCATCCCAAACTGCGCCTGCTGCTGCTCGGGTGGCGGCTGTTGGGCCGCAAAGCTGTATTGCTGTTGCTGTAGATTTATTGGCGATCAATTTGCGACGTGAAACGCCGAACCAGGTTTTTATTCCGAGTTAAAGTCACTCGATGCCCGGCCAATGCCAAAAAATGACCCGGCAGCCACGAGGAGTCCCGTGGGGCCCCCGACATAAAATTCATAGAATTTCGTTGCAAACTACTCGCAAACCCATCGCAAGCTAATTATGACTTAGGTTTTACATATACCGTTGCCCTCATATAGTTCATAGAACATATCATTTGGTATAGATGCTTGTGGATTGACGGTACCGATTCATTATAATCACTTTTGATTACCACTCAACTCTCCCAGTCAAAAATGCATCGCAAGTTGTGCCATAATATAGCCGATGTAGGAGATTGCTGCTCCAACATACCTGAGTACCTACATCTATGATTGGCTCATGCCAACCACTCACTTCTTACAGATGGATAAATGACAGCAACAAAAGGTTTTGTACAAATGAAATCACCCACACCATTTGTCTTTTCGCACCCAGTTCAATAGTCTTGAAGGTTTGCAGACTGACAGCGTTGCTGTTTCGTTAATTATCAGGTCGATTGCATAACAGCGGAGTAAACATGCAACTTAGCATCTAGGTTTGGAATGCTGCATAATCAGGTAAACTCAAATGCTACTCAGGAGAGATGCATTTTCGTAACGGCTATATATTGTACAGTATTAAATGATCAAATCTTACTTATCAGTATAAAACGTAATTCAATACACAATATCGAAAACTTTATCGACGAACCAATCTATATGTTGTAAAACTAGGGCGCATTATGAGCCACCATCGTAAGGAATTACTGGTTGAAGATATGTGCCATTTATGGAAACGCGATGCGTCAATCAAGTGATTATTGTTCGTGTTACAATCCCTGCAACCAAGCTGTCATGCAAACGCATCGTAGCAGTCGCAGTTGCCTTAACCCTTCATCAACAAGGATAGTTGCCTTTCCAGCTACCGAGATTGATAGATTGAATTATTACGTTTCGGTCAACAAAATCGTCCCCAATGAATTGTTATCGGGGCCTAGAGGAAGCTAAATGCTTGCACAATTTCATGAGGCAGACGAGTGAAAGTTATAAGGTAAGAATTATTCCCCCGTAGTGCTTCACATTGTACGCTTAAGGGTGAATGTTATAATGGCAATGCGCGCTTCATATTGGTATAGAATTACTGATTAGTTAGTACAGATGTTTGGCGTGATTAATATTCGCCTTGCTTGTGGGACACAATGATAGCCGACAGAGTTTTACAGCTTCACCTCTCTTACCATAGGCTACTGCATCCGAAATATTTACAAGAGGCGGTGCCAAATAATCAGAGCCGCCCTTTACAAATATCCATCAATAAACCTTATAAGTCAGTTCTGAACTAGGTGGGCGTATTTCATGAAACATTTCCCTGATGTATAAAGCTATCCGTGTTTAGCATTGCAGACAGTTGATTCTGGGGATAATTTACATAACACTTCACAGATGTCAATGGCACGTGCGAGTACGCTCCATCTTGATGTAGCGTCAATAAATTATTTTCATTTGCTTCTGCTTCGCTGCTGTTAGGACAGTGGTGTCCTTAATTTAGTCCGATACAAATTAGTAAAGAACACAAATGCCAAGTTAGTATCACGCCGTAGCCTCCAAGCAAACAAGCATGTACAGCGCATCATAAATCTTAAATGCCGCTTCAAGTGATTTGTTATCATCGCCTTATTCAGATATAGTCATCATACGGCAAAAAGCCAGTCGAACATCACCGTTTGTATCGTGATTATTACAAGCTGAAACCATGCATTTTGGACAGTTTACCTATCTTTGCCACTGTATGCAGTTAGACCATATTCCGCCGAGTTATTCATTACAAATTGGAGTTCATACTAAGGTTATATATCTCCCGTTTTTTAGATACTTTTTTCCCATGAATCAATAACAGACAAACCTCATCGCAGATATCATTCACTTCGGCTTTTCATGATTGTGAATTAGTCTGCAAGGCTTCCCGTTGAGTCGAGGTTAACACGCTTAATATTCGTATTCTAGAGCTCCAACATATGGCATATTAGTCGATGTGTCTGTACAACAATGAGTGACTGCGTGTTAGGTGGCTACACATTATTTTGATAGAACGCATTGCTCGGCACGGCCATTGCATGGAAAGAAAATGAAGCCATTCAATTGTTACCGTATTCCTGTGAAGAAGCTCGTGTAGGTTCCAGTGGGATCATTAGTCCTGCAACTAAAGCTACTTATTTATTCTGCTTGCACATCTCCTCCGCACTGTATAGCACAATGTGAAGCAACTGTGTCTTCGTTATATGATTATTGGCATTTCGATAGAAGAGGTATGGTCATTGTTTGATGACCTTATCAAATCATGTAAACAACCGGCATGGTTACAACAAGGTTACATGGGTCGTATCATACACTGATCACCAGACTACGAAATGTCGGCATGTATGCGATTTTGGTTAACCTCAGCTAATTAACGAAGCATCCCTGCAGCGCCGTGCCACGCTATCCCAATGGGCATTATCAACATTCTACAAGAGCAGCTGGAACTTGTCTTCGTGTTGTAGCTGAAGAATAGTAAAATTAGGTTTATTTCTAGTAGTCAGATTAATTTCATTGACATTGTACATGCGTAATATTAATATCAATGAGCTAACTTTACATAGTTCATTTCTTTTTCGTCGCATTAATGTGAACAGATAATCCGATTATCTGAAGACTACCATGAAGACGTAAATATGCGGTTTACGGTCCCTTATCAAAGCAGTAAGGCGTCTTTAGTGCAGCATGCCATCCTATACCCTGTTGCATAATTATCGATCCACAAGGAGAGCTAGAGCTTGTACAACCAACTCCCATTCATGTTCTATTATTTTGATAGAAAATTACTGGGAAGCAGGTTTCTACATCAGCCTACAAAGGAATTACTTGCTTCCTTTGATGTAACTATAAACATGATCGTTCGAGAAACATTTTCAATATGAAGTGATTGCTTATTGTGGACTGGCTTCCATTTTGCATAATTTGCAAAAATACCAAA
Source organism: Urechis unicinctus (assembly GCA_034190875.2). Classification (NCBI taxonomy): domain Eukaryota; kingdom Metazoa; phylum Annelida; class Polychaeta; order Xenopneusta; family Urechidae; genus Urechis; species Urechis unicinctus. The sequence goes on along the minus strand of CM067347.1, from coordinate 47,788,708 downwards.
GTCAGAAATGATTTAGATGATACCCAACTTGTCACAGATCACTTGTGGTAATATAAACAGACCGCAAACTAGGTAAAAACATTGACCTTGGCAAAATAATTACTTCTACAGCGCATTTCAGTATGATTTACACCAGTCGTATTTCAATGCGTTCTAGTATAGCTATGACCATTACAGTTTATATAAACTAGTGCTGACAAATCGTTCTAAATTGATCTCTTTCGGACAAGATTGCGCTGAATCAACAGCGCTGTGAGGATAGATAAGCGCAACAAGTGATCATAATGGATCTGTTTAGAAGCCAAATTAGGACATTTTGCATTACCCTTAATAGCATTTAAACATCACGCTTACACTTTTTGGTCTTTTACGCTAGTCCACAAACATATATTTCCAGACATCATGGTAATTGCTTGTAGACTGTATTGTATGAAAAGAAAACAAAGCCATTTCATTGCTACTGTAGTGTTTGTAAGAAGCTCATTGGGAATAGTTGTCTTGCCATTCAAAGCGCGTCATTTTTTACTTTCATACCACCTCCGCACAGTATAGCACAATGTGAAGCAACTTGTGTCTTCGCTATCTTATTATTTGTATTTCGAGGTTAAAAGACGTTAGCAGCTTTATATCCAATCATAGTTTTATTCAACACAATAGTTCTTAAGGTCTTCTATTTCTATACATAGCTCGATCTGCTCCAGACGATGGCTGTCAGAGAACCATGTCCAAGATCGCCTAACTTTTGCCCATTCATTTCAATTTATCAATGGCAAACATGCCAGTTTTCATGTATTATCGCCAGTTGCATCAATGATTATTATCAGTCTGTCGGGCATATTCCATTTATGCACGAAAAGGCCGTCGTCAAGTAAACTGCAGTAGTATAATTCAATGATACCGTTGGGTTTCATTGAAACCTCAAAGATATATTAGTTTGCAAACTGTAATTTGTTGATGCTTCCTGTGGAAAGCAAATCTTTGTTGTTGTCATATGTCTCTCCTCCAGTGACAGAGATATTGTTATATTCCAGTTTTCTTGCGCAGATTGGCCAGTATTTGTTGATGTGCCAGCCTGCTACTTTACATATATTTATTTGATAAGGCCGCTGCTTTTGTTGCTACAATGACTACACCTTGAAACGTTTATGCTGGTAAGTGCAACCATACAAATGGTCCGGAATGTGGTAACCAACGTCTTTGCCTGCTGCCTCTCCTTACTCAAAGAACCAATCCAGGTGGCCTGTGATGTAAAGAAAATACTTTCATATCAATACCAATATGGCTTATTAGCAGTGGGAACATCAATATATTAAATATTTGAGAGGCGAGATGCTGTAGAAAACCCATCTGACGCTCACATATCAGCTACATGCGAAGCAAAGAAAAATACGCTCGGAATGCTGCTTCGAAACCTTTGTGTCTTTTCTCACATCAGTGTAATACAAACTGGGGTAGACTTGTTCTTTGTGGTAACAGTGTTGAATAGTTCGAAGTTTAACAAAAGAAATATTTGTGCCAGCGTTTATTTGCACAGAGGAATGCGCAAAGACAAGCGTGCGTAAGGAGAAGATACATCGGTGCAGTGACCGCGCGGTAAACTCTGATTTCCCAAAACTATCCTCGAAATTGTATCTTCGTCGTACCAGTGCCGTTAATAAACATATCTGTAGTGCTTCAATATATCACATAAGTAATATATGGTGAATATTCTATAGATATGTATGTGTATAGATATAAGTTTATACATATATATATATATATATATATATATATATATATATATATATATATATATAATATATATATATGTATATATATAATCATATACATATATATATAATCATATAAATATATATATAATCATATATATATGTATATATATACCGTGATATGTTAACATATGAATATATTAGTATATATAAAAATATATAGATATAAAGAGCACACACATATATATATTTATATAAATATAAATATATATATACATATATATATACATTTTGGTTCACATATACATGTTTATATGCATTTATATATGTATATATATATATATATATATCCAAATTTATACATATATATATCAAATGTATATATATATATATATATGTATATATATAAATATATATATATATAATATATAAAATATATATATATATATATAAAATATATATATACATAAAGTTATATATATACATATATATTCATATATTTACATATATATGTATGCATATATGCATATATATGCAAATATATGCATATATAGACATATCGAAATTATTGCAGGTAGATCAACAGCTTATAACCTCACTAATTATGGAGCGTAACGTGAAGCAACCTCTACAATCTTTTCTTTGATGTCTGCAATGTCTATGATAGAACGAGAGCGTTGCTCGATGCCTTTGTTATGTCAGGTAAACAATCAGTGAGCATCATAAACACGAAACCTCTGGTCGAGCAGTTTATATTCGCATTTGGATCTGTTGTTTAAGGTAATCATGACTCTCAGGTAGTTAGATTACGTGTAAATAACTTTGAAGATGTAAATAAGCGGTCTGACCCCTCATATCAAGGCAGCATGGCATCTTTTGTGCGGCACACCATGATCTACCTAATGGCATAACCATAGATCCACAATATTTCTTTAATGCCGGATTATAGATAAACAACGCCCTTGTAATGTCTCTCATTATTAAACATCACAAAATATATATTTATAGAAGTTCCCACTGCCTTTATTTTGCTGATGTTGTATGCTTTTCCCGCACTGGTAAGCATTGTTCGATTCTTTATCCACTCCCGGTCAACAATGTCTTCAAAATGTAGATTACAAAAGTGAATCATATTGGCCCTTTATTTAGTGTTTTGGTACAGGCGGGGTTTGTATTCTATAAATCATCCACTATTCACGCAAATGCTTTGATATATTGTTTTCTAATATAAATAGCAATCTAACGGGGTTGCATTTGGCTTGAATGTTTAATAGCTAGAATGTGATATTTCTTCCCTTATCAAGTTACGCAAGCTGCCGTTGCAAAACGTGTAAGGATTCACCAAGCTACTTTAAACCAAGAATTAATCAATCCATGTTGAAAAAAACCAGTTTGCCTTGGTAGTTTAAGCGTGATACGAGTTACAATTACGTTTGGTATCGAAGACAATTTACACGGTGCAAGAAATGCCTGTAAGCGGAGCCCCTATGATCCGTATTGTCTTAGGCAAATGATTTAAATAGGTCATGAAGATAATGAAGCTGGAATCATGCTACTCACCTCACCATCATAAACGTGGTACACATCTATTTGTGTTTGCAAGTTGATAACGGTAGCTTTAATCAAAACTCGTTCATGGGCTCAGTAAATAACGTAAGTAGACAAGCCAATATGTGTCCGAAGTGGTTGCAATAATAAATGAAAATTGACATATATGGCACCCATATCGACTAACGTTGTCTAAACATCGTCGTTACAAACCGAATAACATATGTCAAACTCTCGACCGAGTACACCATATATCGGACTGATAAGAAATCTTACAGAGACAGCAATATCATGCAATAATATCAACTGATGTACCACAGCTTGTAAAATGGGTAGCTTTTGTCGTGAGAAAAACAACGACAAGGTTTAAATGATGTTTTTTTTTCAGCGACTCGGGTTAATACAATCGCCCATTACAATCAAATGACTACACACTTGATAACAATGTTATTAATGACTTTGCGCCTACTGCATGTCTTGTACTAGTAGAGAAGATATATAACGTTAATTTCGTAAAATTCTATCGTCGTATGAATGATTTTGGTTCCCGATCTGATTACTAAAGGGGTGCACTCAGAACATCAATACTGTCATCTTACAAAAAAATCACCTGAGTATTAGCGACTCTCTAATATTAAGGCCGTGCGGAGCTTAAGCCCAGACCAAAAACAAAAACGCTTTTTGCTCATTAAGTAAACTTATTTAATTTTCGCATTTTCATTGTCGTCATCGTTATAAATGGTCGGTATTAAAGTTCATATGGCGTCAATATTGCTCTTAAGCATTTGGAAACTTCACTCCCCATTTCATATGTTCAAATTTAATCGCATCAATGACCATCATACATCAACGAAACGACTGAAGTGTAATTACGCTGTAAAGCCGGCTATATCATTCCGTTGTGTTATGGAATGAGAATTTAGAGGAGTGTTAAGTCTTACGCATATGTATTTGACTCAAAGCGTGATGGTAGGATGGAAGTGCTCATAGCATGAGGTCAAAGCTGCGAGACGTTATCGTAACGTTTTCATAGCAGTACTCTTAAGTTAATGGGCGCAAATGTAAAATTGATATCCCGCCGTTACTTTTATGCAACAAAGGAAATACAGCTTTGAGGAAAATGAGAGAATGACTTGAATGTCGCTGACAAGCCATTATTATCGATTTTCTGCATCGCTTTCCTACAACAACAGAAACATTTTTATCAGACAGTTATCACTACGCAGTTTTTGAAATGATAGTCAATTGACCATAACCGGGTTTGTCTGATAATTGTAACAAGCTGATACCATAGTTGATTTGAAATACAAAAGTCAGTTAGCACTCGTTGTTACTGTATACAGGTAAAGTATGTTCCACCGAATAAATCATTGCAAATGGCAATTAAAACCAATGAAAATGGAAGGTTTTGGTAAATGTTTTTATCTCATTCCCAAATGCTTGAGAAATATCATACGAATACGATATAAAGGCGATAACGCACGTAACTTATGATTTTGTGTGCACAGCAGGAGTCGCTCTTGACGGCTGACTGAGTCGACGGGCTAGTGCCATATTTCGCACATAAAGGGATTGATGCAAGTATCACAATAATCCTCTTGTATCACCGTCGCGATATTTTTTGTCGTTTTAAGAGACGTAGTCCATTTTATTTAAGCACAGGCTAAGTACTTCGATGTCAGAAAGGCAAAAATGACATGTTTCTGAGACGCAGACGTCATCATCGGCATCCGAAAAGCGCAAAAGTATGATTGGTATTTTTAGTTGAATAACCCTTAGTGGTCATGTGATGTGGTTGGTTCCGAGTAACAATCGCAGCAAATCGTACCATGGGTACGCCTTCGATGACAAATGTATCCACAGGTCTGCTATCGGCAAACATTGCCTCTGGCGGATTACCTTAGCGAGCTCACAACATATATCTGCCAAGTTGTACAGGAATAGTTTGTACAAAAATCACTGCGAACACGTCTAGGAAAAAACACTCGTTTGCTGTAATACCCTAATCTGTAGAAAATATATGTACCGCTGTAAAATGTTTTAGAATTGCATTTATCAGAAAACTGTGCAATAGTCAAAAGTTTGCATAATAAATTTCATCCTATTCGCCTGGTATATTGATTATACATAGATTATGATAAATACATTTTAAAGCATCTAATATTTATTATGTGTACAGTTTAAATATATTGTAATTATTCTAAGAGTCTCAATATAAACATAAATTTTGATAAGTAAACAAAACAACAATGCATTTGCATAGACTACTTAGTTCGCTGGACCAACAAGATTTCAGCGAAGCTGAAAGATGTTTATGGTCCAACACAATAACGGTTACTTTGAGATTCATATCCTCCATTTACATAACTATTATGATAAAGTCTACAGAGCAAGCAACTATAAACCAATGACGAGAAAGATGAACTAACTATAGGCATTCACTGGATCTTTGGTGTGTAGCAAGTACAGGCGACTGGAATGTTTATAGTTTCCTCTCTGTAAACGTAATCGTTCTGCATTTCGCTGTAATAACCTTGGAGAGAACTTGAGAAGTCTGATAGATCTGTCTACATATGCCTCCTTCATGCTGGCATAGAGTGTTCTTGCAGTCATCGCATTCAATAGTGGGGATGTTACTGGGAATACGATGTATGTCATAAAGATTGCCCCATTTAATGCTGACCATGGGTATGTAATTATTGGCTGGTATCTGTGTAACGATTTCGCTCGTGGGGAAAGGCCAATTGAGAGCCTCCTTAATGGTAGTGGCGATCTCGTCCTGAATTCGTTGAATTGAGTAAAGTTTCAGAGCTGCGCCCCGTTTGCCAAACATGGAGAGTGATGGACGCGCGCGGTAGCTATGTTCATATTCCTCAGTATCATCTTGGTCAGCAGTACCGTGATTAGGCGCACCCCTATTGGTCTCACCGTAATCACTCTCACGGTAATAACCCACGATGTGATAAGCCTCACCGTGGTTAGACCCACCTTGATCGGCCTCGCCGTGGTTGGGCTCGACATGATCAGTCTTGATTCGGTGATTAGCCATGACATGGTGAGTCTGCCGGTGATCGGCCTCGTCGTAATGAGCCTCGCCGTGTTTGGCTTCACCGTGATTGGCCTCAGTAATAACATTCCTCAGTTTTCCGTCTTGACTGAAGATTTCATTTCTATGCACAGATTCTACTAAGTGGGGATTCATGGCACTTAAATCAAGTTGCTCTGTTTTGGCTTGTTGCGGTGAATCTGATATAAACGTCCCCATTGGAAGCGACCTCGCTGCGCTGGTGGGAATGTATACGAGTATACAAACCATTGCCAATTTGAGCTGCAAAGGAGAAAACGTAGAATCTATTACATATGGTTTACGATCAGATATTTGTTATTATATGAAATAAAAGCAATCTCTTATTGGCAAAGCATAAATCGTATTTATGTATATGTATGCGTCAAAGCATTAACATACCTCGTGGCAAACCATAGTTGTTTTGCTGCTGTGTTTTTGTTTCAGTATATTTTTTCAAAAAGTCGCTTGCTCTAAGGCATGTAGCACTGGATTCATCTAATAGCAGATGCGAATGTTCACTGCTTACATGCATCTTGTAACCCTTTTATACAGTCAATAAGTGGCCATGGCCTCACGCTACAAAACAGCACAGCCATGACTACAACAGAGTTTAGAGAGGTTGCAGGTGCACTTGAAAGGAATTACAAGCGGCATTGGCGCAAACTACTTACACTTTTTGGTCTTTTACGCTAGTCCACAAACATATATTTCCAGACATCGTGGTAATTGCTTGTAGACTGTACTGTATGAAAAGAAAACAAAGCCATTTCATTGCTACTGTAGTATTTGTAAGAAGCTCATTGGGAATAGTAGTCTTGCCATTCAAAGCGCGTCATTCATTTTTTACTTTCATACCACCTCCCCACAGTATAGCACAATGTGAAGCAACTGGTGTCTTCGTTATCTTATTATTTGTATTTCGAGGTTAAAAGACGTTAGCAGCTTTATATCCAATCAACAAGATACATTTCGTTTTCATAGTTTTATACAACACAATAGTTCTTAAGGTCTTCTATTGCTATACATAGCTCGATCTTCTCCAGACGATGGCTGTCAGAGAACCATGTCCAAGATCGCCTAACTTTTGCCCATTCATTTCAATTTATCAATGGCAAACATGCCAGTTTTCATGTATTATCGCCAGTTGCATCAATGATTATTATCAGTCTGTCGGGCATATTCCATTTATGCACGAAAAGGCCGTCGTCAAGTAAACTGCAGTAGTATAATTCAATGATACCGTTGGGTTTCATTGAAACCTCAAAGATATATTAGTTTGCAAACTGTAATTTGTTGATGCTTCCTGTGGAAAGCAAATCTTTGTTGTTGTCATATGTCTCTCCTCCAGTGACAGATATATTGTTATATTCCAGTTTTCTTGCGCAGATTGGCCAGTATTTGTTGATGTGCCAGCCTGCTACTTTACATATATTTATTTGATAAGGCCGCTGCTTTTGTTGCTACAATGACTACACCTTGAAACGTTTATGCTGGTAAGTGCAACCATACAAATGGTCCGGAATGTGGTAACCAACGTCTTTGCCTGCTGCCTCTCCTTACTCAAAGAACCAATCCAGGTGGCCTGTGATGTAAAGAAAATACTTTCATATCAATACCAATATGGCTTATTAGCAGTGGGAACATCAATATATTAAATATTTGAGAGGCGAGATGCTGTAGAAAACCCATCTGACACTCACATATCAGCTACATGCGAAGCAAAGAAAAATACGCACGGAATGCTGCTTCGAAACCTTTGTGTCTTTACTCACATCAGTGTAATACAAACTGGGGTAGACTTGTTCTTTGTGGTAACAGTGTTGAATAGTTCGAAGTTTAACAAAAGAAATATTTGTGCCAGCGTTTATTTGCACAAAGGAATGCGCAAAGACAAGCGTGCGTAACGAGAAGATACATCGGTGCAGTGACCGCGCGGTAAACGCTGATTTCCCAAAACTATCCTCGAAATTGTATCTTCGTCGTACCAGTGCCATTAATAAACATATCTGTAGTGCTTCAATATATCACATAAGTAATATATGGTGAATATTCTATAGATATGTATGTGTATAGATATAAGTTTTATAGTATATATATATATATATATATATATATATATATATATATATATATATATATATATATATATATATATAATATATACATATATATATATAATCATATAAATATATATATAATCATATATATATGTATATATATACCGTGATATGTTAACATATGAATATATTGGTATATATAAAAATATATAGATATATAGAGCACACATATATATATATTTATATAAATATAAATATATATATACATATATATATATTTGTTCACATATACATGTTTATATGCATTTATATATGTATATATATATATATATATCCAAATTTATACATATATATATCAAATGTATATATATAAATATATATATATATGTATATATATATAAATATATATATAAATATATATATACATATATATAAAGTTATATATATACATATATATGCATATATTTACATATATATGTATGCATATATGTATATATATGCAAATATATGCATATATAGACATATCGAAATCATTGCAGGTAGATCAACAGCTTATAACCTCACTAATTGTGGAGCGTAACGTGAAGCAACCTCTATAATCTTTTCTTTGATGTCTGCAATGTCTATGATAGAACGAGAGCGTTGCTCGATGCCTTTGTTATGTCAGGTAAACAATCAGTGAGCATCATAAACACGAAACCTCTGGTCGAGCAGTTTATATTCGCATTTGGATCTGTTGTTTAAGGTAATCATGACTCTCAGGTAGTTAGATTACGTGTAAATAACTTTGAAGATGTAAATAGGCGGTCTGACCCCTCATATCAAGGCAGCATGGCATCTTTTGTGCGGCACACCAAGATCTACCTAATGGCATAACCATAGATCCACAATATTTCTTTAATGCCGGATTATAGATAAACAACGCCCTTGTAATGTCTCTCATTATTAAACATCACAAATATATATATTTATAGAAGTTCCCACTGCCTTTATTTTGCTGATGTTGTATGCTTTTCCCGCACTGGTAAGCATTGTTCGATTCTTTATACACTGCCGGTCAACAATGTCTTCAAAATGTAGATTACAAAAGTGAATCATATTGGCCCTTTATTTAGTGTTTTGGTACAGGCGGGGTTTGTATTCTATAAATCATCCACTATTCACGCCAATGCTTTGATATATTGTTTTCTAATATAAAGAGCAATCTAACGGGGTTGCATTTGGCTTGAATGTTTAATAGCTAGAATGTGATATTTCTTCCCTTATCAAGTTACGCAAGCTGCCGTTGCAAAACGTGTAAGGATTCACCAAGCTACTTTAAACCAAGAATTAATCAATCCATGTTGAAAAAAAACCAGTTTGCCTTGGTAGTTTAAGCGTGATACGAGTTACAATTACGTTTGGTATCGAATACAATTTACACGGTGCAAGAAATGCCTGTAAGCGGAGACCCTATGATCCATATTGTCTTAGGCAATGAGCTAAATAGGTCAAGAAGATAATGAAGCTGGAATCATGCTACTCACCGCACCATCCATAAACGTGGTACACATCTATTTGTGTTTGCAAGTTGATAACGGTAATAATAATAAATGAAAATATGACATCAATATGAAAATTGACATCTATGGCACCCATATCGACTAACGTTGTCTTAACATCGTCGTTACAAACCGAATAACATATGTCAAACTCTCGACCGAGTACAGAATATATCGGACTGATAAGAAATCTTACAGAGACAGCAATATCATGCAATAATATCAACTGATGTACCACAGCTTGTAAAATGGGTAGCTTTTGTCGTGAGAAAAACAACGACAAGGTTTAAATGATGTTTTTTTTTCAGCGACTCGGGTTAATACAATCGCCCATTACAATCAAATGACTACACACTTGATAACAATGTTATTAATGACTTTGCGCCTACTGCATGTCTTGTACTAGTAGAGAAGATATATAACGTTAATTTCGTAAAATTCTATCGTCGTATGAATGATTTTGGTTCCCGATCTGATTACTAAAGGGGTGCACTCAGAACATCAATACTGTCATCTTACAAAAAAATCACCTGAGTATTAGCGACTCTCTAATATTAAGGCCGTGCGGAGCTTAAGCCCAGACCAAAAACAAAAACGCTTTTTGCTCATTAAGTAAACTTATTTAATTTTCGCATTTTCATTGTCGTCATCGTTATAAATGGTCGGTATTAAAGTTCATATGGCGTCAATATTGCTCTTAAGCATTTGGAAACTTCACTCCCCATTTCATATGTTCAAATTTAATCGCATCAATGACCATCATACATCAACGAAACGACTGAAGTGTAATTACGCTGTAAAGCCGGCTATATCATTCCGTTGTGTTATGGAATGAGAATTTAGAGGAGTGTTAAGTCTTACGCATATAGTATGTATTTGACTCAAAGCGTGATGGTAGGATGGAAGTGCTCATAGCATGAGGATGACCCTGCTTTTTAGTGTCCGAAACGTTCCTAGTCTTAATGCAAATATTCTTCGAGATTGGGCTTGATGGAAGCATTTAATGCATTATGTATCGACCATATTGCTTTCAGCAATGGCTTTAGACTATGTGCTTCAGACTACTGCATCAAAGTGTTGGATATTATTAGAAACAGGCATGGCATTGAACTTACATGTATCATTTAATCGCTGTTATCTTCGAAATTGTGCTAGCTACAAGAACATAATGCCAAAGGCGTTACATTGGCGTTACGAATAAGTTGAAAATGGGCATTTCAATGGAGTCAGCTACATTAAGTTCATAGGGCAATTCATTCCGATTAGCATTGGCGATTTAATATGATTACATTCTTTTATCACTACTTTGTTGCAGTCAAAAACTAATTGCATGTTATGCAATTGAATAGACCATGCAAGTTAGTACTGCCCCTACATTTATGGGTGCCTACTGACGGAATGTTCCCACATCACTCCCAACATTGAATCTAGGCCATACGCCATAATGGCTTAGAGACTTGCAGATTGCTATTGCAGTTTGGGTTGGCATGCTGCTTTATGAGGTTCTTACGGTTTTGTAATGGTAAATAAGTTATCATACCATATGAGGTGAGAGGCCTACCATTATCCAAACCATTAAACCACCAAACCGATCTATATGTGGACAAAGTAAGGTGCATTGTGAACCACCGATTACCAAACGGAATTATTATTTGAGCCAATGTCGCAAATATAGATACTCACTGTGACTTCGAAATAGCGGAAGTGAATAGCATGCCAAACCGCAAACATTCAAAAACCACAGCAAAACACCGACTGGCTAATCCAAGCACTTAGCAACATCAAAGCTGCGAGCGTTCTGCCGAAGCTGTGCCTGACGTGAAGCTAACGAACGAGTGGTTATACTCAGTTGGTAATAGAGTACTGTTTGGTCATTTGGTTGATGGATTGATCTAACTAAAGTGATGGACACATTATGGGTCAATGCAGTTAACCGATGAGATTCCAGCTCGATGACCAATGCACTTACACGCCCTCCGGTGCACATTCTCGCAAGAGATCCGCTTAATTGAACCATGCTCGTTATTTACGCTGCAACTTCCACAGATAATAAGCTTTTAGGGTTGTTTTACCTTTGGATGTATCGTGGTTATTTCTGCTTTCGAGGAGAGAAGTGACAAATATTAGTACGGGTCACGCATCTCCGCCTGAACCCATGGGTATGTTTGGATTCCTAGATATGATATGATACTTTTTGTGAGGTCTTAAAGAATCGCTGCTCTATATATCCCATATAGTAGCATCTCTGTTGTGTTATATTTCAATGGCGATTGTGATGATTATGAACATGATCATGACAATTTCCACCCATATAATCTTCATCACCAACGAAGATCTGTCAAGCCGATGCTCTTGATGAGGCATTGCAAGTACATGAGCGCCTGTGTTGGAACACTCAGTATGGCCATTAAATCACGAATGAAGTACCAGTTGTCCTTTGAGCCCATTGTGACTAGCATTAGAATCAAGCTGCTATATATCCACTATCGGAGCAGCGTTTTCCGTTGCTCATCATTATTTCCAGCTAATCTGATAGCTCAAATTGTTTCACTTTGTTCAACAAAATCGCCCCATGCGAATTGATATCAGTGCTAAATCCTTGCATAATTTCATTAGGCAGACAAGTGCCGAGGAAGAGAAATGAACTCCGCTGATATTTGCGTCTGCTTCTTATCATACACGTAAGGATAAATGTAACAATGCCAGTGTGCGTTTGAAGTTGAAATACAAGTTTAGATACAGATTTTCGATTCCATTCATATGAACCGAGCGTGTTCGACAATATGATGGGTTTTAAACCATGAGTTACTGCATCGGAACAGTTGACCAACGGTGGCGTACAATAGTAGGTGTCGTGTTTCATGAAACCTGTAATTAAGCGATTCATTGCATCAGATTTACCATTAGATTGATGATACATACAAAGACACCAAGGGGCAAATTTACTTTCGTATCGGCAGGTTAAGGTAAAGTGTCATTTTACGCTTTCTGGTCAGCTGTAAATTGCTATGAAATGTTTGTCTGGATGGACAGGTAATTTGAAATGTTGATATGCCATATCGGTAGACACGAGGATGCCACCGCTGTACTGCAGCATACTATCGAACAAAGACACTAAAAGTAAGGTCCACTCAAATAATAATGGCAAATAATAGAAGGATCCGCTTTCATCGTAACGTTTTTCATAGCAGTACTCTTAAGTTAATGGGCGCAAATGTAAAATTGATATCCCGCCGTTACTTTTATGCAACAAAGGAAATACAGCTTTGAGGAAAATGAGAGAATGACTTGAATGTCGCTGACAAGCCATTATTATCGATTTTCTGCATCGCTTTCCTACAACAACAGAAACATTTTTATCAGACAGTTATCACTACGCAGTTTTTGAAATGATAGTCAATTGACCATAACCGGGTTTGTCTGATAATTGTAACAAGCTGATACCATAGTTGATTTGAAATACAAAAGTCAGTTAGCACTCGTTGTTACTGTATACAGGTAAAGTATGTTCCACCGAATAAATCATTGCAAATGGCAATTAAAACCAATGAAAATGGAAGGTTTTGGTAAATGTTTTTATCTCATTCCCAAATGCTTGAGAAATATCATACGAATACGATATAAAGGCGATAACGCACGTAACTTATGATTTTGTGTGCACAGCAGGAGTCGCTCTTGACGGCTGACTGAGTCGACGGGCTAGTGCCATATTTCGCACATAAAGGGATTGATGCAAGTATCACAATAATCCTCTTGTATCACCGTCGCGATATTTTTTGTCGTTTTAAGAGACGTAGTCCATTTTATTTAAGCACAGGCTAAGTACTTCGATGTCAGAAAGGCAAAAATGACATGTTTCTGAGACGCAGACGTCATCATCGGCATCCGAAAAGCGCAAAAGTATGATTGGTATTTTTAGTTGAATAACCCTTAGTGGTCATGTGATGTGGTTGGTTCCGAGTAACAATCGCAGCAAATCGTACCATGGGTACGCCTTCGATGACAAATGTATCCACAGGTCTGCTATCGGCAAACATTGCCTCTGGCGGATTACCTTAGCGAGCTCACAACATATATCTGCCAAGTTGTACAGGAATAGTTTGTACAAAAATCACTGCGAACACGTCTAGGAAAAAACACTCGTTTGCTGTAATACCCTAATCTGTAGAAAATATATGTACCGCTGTAAAATGTTTTAGAATTGCATTTATCAGAAAACTGTGCAATAGTCAAAAGTTTGCATAATAAATTTCATCCTATTCGCCTGGTATATTGATTATACATAGATTATGATAAATACATTTTAAAGCATCTAATATTTATTATGTGTACAGTTTAAATATATTGTAATTATTCTAAGAGTCTCAATATAAACATAAATTTTGATAAGTAAACAAAACAACAATGCATTTGCATAGACTACTTAGTTCGCTGGACCAACAAGATTTCAGCGAAGCTGAAAGATGTTTATGGTCCAACACAATAACGGTTACTTTGAGATTCATATCCTCCATTTACATAACTATTATGATAAAGTCTACAGAGCAAGCAACTATAAACCAATGACGAGAAAGATGAACTAACTATAGGCATTCACTGGATCTTTGGTGTGTAGCAAGTACAGGCGACTGGAATGTTTATAGTTTCCTCTCTGTAAACGTAATCGTTCTGCATTTCGCTGTAATAACCTTGGAGAACTTGAGAAGTCTGATAGATCTGTCTACATATGCCTCCTTCATGCTGGCATAGAGTGTTCTTGCAGTCATCGCATTCAATAGTGGGGATGTTACTGGGAATACGATGTATGTCATAAAGATTGCCCCATTTAATGCTGACCATGGGTATGTAATTATTTGTGGGTATCTGTGTAACGATTTCGCTCGTGGGGAAAGGCCAATTGAGAGCCTCCTTAATGGTAGTGGCGATCTCGTCCTGAATTCGTTGAATTGAGTAAAGTTACATGGCTGCGCCCCGTTTGCCAAACATGGAGAGTGATGGACGCGCGCGGTAGCTATGTTCATATTCCTCAGTATCATCTCTTGGTCAGCAGTACCGTGATTAGGCGCACCCCTATTGGTCTCACCGTAATCACTCTCACGGTAATAACCCACGATGTGATAAGCCTCACCGTGGTTAGACCCACCTTGATCGGCCTCGCCGTGGTTGGGCTCGACATGATCAGTCTTGATTCGGTGATTAGCCATGACATGGTGAGTCTGCCGGTGATCGGCCTCGTCGTAATGAGCCTCGCCGTGTTTGGCTTCACCGTGATTGGCCTCAGTAATAACATTCCTCAGTTTTCCGTCTTGACTGAAGATTTCATTTCTATGCACAGATTCTACTAAGTGGGGATTCATGGCACTTAAATCAAGTTGCTCTGTTTTGGCTTGTTGCGGTGAATCTGATATAAACGTCCCCATTGGAAGCGACCTCGCTGCGCTGGTGGGAATGTATACGAGTATACAAACCATTGCCAATTTGAGCTGCAAAGGAGAAAACGTAGAATCTATTACATATGGTTTACGATCAGATATTTGTTATTATATGAAATAAAAGCAATCTCTTATTGGCAAAGCATAAATCGTATTTATGTATATGTATGCGTCAAAGCATTAACATACCTCGTGGCAAACCATAGTTGTTTTGCTGCTGTGTTTTTGTTTCAGTATATTTTTTCAAAAAGTCGCTTGCTCTAAGGCATGTAGCACTGGATTCATCTAATAGCAGATGCGAATGTTCACTGCTTACATGCATCTTGTAACCCTTTTATACAGTCAATAAGTGGCCATGGCCTCACGCTACAAAACAGCACAGCCATTGACTACAACAGAGTTTAGAGAGGTTGCAGGTGCACTTGAAAGGAATTACAAGCGGCATTGGCGCAAACTACTTACACTTTTTGGTCTTTTACGCTAGTCCACAAACATATATTTCCAGACATCGTGGTAATTGCTTGTAGACTGTACTGTATGAAAAGAAAACAAAGCCATTTCATTGCTACTGTAGTATTTGTAAGAAGCTCATTGGGAATAGTAGTCTTGCCATTCAAAGCGCGTCATTTTTTACTTTCATACCACCTCCCCACAGTATAGCACAATGTGAAGCAACTGGTGTCTTCGTTATCTTATTATTTGTATTTCGAGGTTAAAAGACGTTAGCAGCTTTATATCCAATCAACAAGATACATTTCGTTTTCATAGTTTTATACAACACAATAGTTCTTAAGGTCTTCTATTGCTATACATAGCTCGATCTTCTCCAGACGATGGCTGTCAGAGAACCATGTCCAAGATCGCCTAACTTTTGCCCATTCATTTCAATTTATCAATGGCAAACATGCCAGTTTTCATGTATTATCGCCAGTTGCATCAATGATTATTATCAGTCTGTCGGGCATATTCCATTTATGCACGAAAAGGCCGTCGTCAAGTAAACTGCAGTAGTATAATTCAATGATACCGTTGGGTTTCATTGAAACCTCAAAGATATATTAGTTTGCAAACTGTAATTTGTTGATGCTTCCTGTGGAAAGCAAATCTTTGTTGTTGTCATATGTCTCTCCTCCAGTGACAGATATATTGTTATATTCCAGTTTTCTTGCGCAGATTGGCCAGTATTTGTTGATGTGCCAGCCTGCTACTTTACATATATTTATTTGATAAGGCCGCTGCTTTTGTTGCTACAATGACTACACCTTGAAACGTTTATGCTGGTAAGTGCAACCATACAAATGGTCCGGAATGTGGTAACCAACGTCTTTGCCTGCTGCCTCTCCTTACTCAAAGAACCAATCCAGGTGGCCTGTGATGTAAAGAAAATACTTTCATATCAATACCAATATGGCTTATTAGCAGTGGGAACATCAATATATTAAATATTTGAGAGGCGAGATGCTGTAGAAAACCCATCTGACACTCACATATCAGCTACATGCGAAGCAAAGAAAAATACGCACGGAATGCTGCTTCGAAACCTTTGTGTCTTTACTCACATCAGTGTAATACAAACTGGGGTAGACTTGTTCTTTGTGGTAACAGTGTTGAATAGTTCGAAGTTTAACAAAAGAAATATTTGTGCCAGCGTTTATTTGCACAAAGGAATGCGCAAAGACAAGCGTGCGTAACGAGAAGATACATCGGTGCAGTGACCGCGCGGTAAACGCTGATTTCCCAAAACTATCCTCGAAATTGTATCTTCGTCGTACCAGTGCCATTAATAAACATATCTGTAGTGCTTCAATATATCACATAAGTAATATATGGTGAATATTCTATAGATATGTATGTTTATAGATATAAGTTTATATATATATATATATATATATATATATATATATAAATATATATATATATATGTGTATATATATATATAATCATATACATATATATATATAATCATATAAATATATATATAATCATATATATATGTATATATATACCGTGATATGTTAACATATGAATATATTGGTATATATAAAAATATATAGATATATAGAGCACACATATATATATAAATATAAATATGTATATACACATATATATATATTTGTTCAACATATACATGTTTATATGCATTTATATATGTATATATATATATATATATCCAAATTTATACATATATATATCAAATGTATATATATAATATATATATATATGTATATATATATAAAAATATATATATAATATATATATATACATATATATAAAGTTATATATATACATATATATGCATATATTTACATATATATGTATGCATATATGTATATATATGCAAATATATGCATATATAGACATATCGAAATCATTGCAGGTAGATCAACAGCTTATAACCTCACTAATTGTGGAGCGTAACGTGAAGCAACCTCTATAATCTTTTCTTTGATGTCTGCAATGTCTATGATAGAACGAGAGCGTTGCTCGATGCCTTTGTTATGTCAGGTAAACAATCAGTGAGCATCATAAACACGAAACCTCTGGTCGAGCAGTTTATATTCGCATTTGGATCTGTTGTTTAAGGTAATCATGACTCTCAGGTAGTTAGATTACGTGTAAATAACTTTGAAGATGTAAATAGGCGGTCTGACCCCTCATATCAAGGCAGCATGGCATCTTTTGTGCGGCACACCAAGATCTACCTAATGGCATAACCATAGATCCACAATATTTCTTTAATGCCGGATTATAGATAAACAACGCCCTTGTAATGTCTCTCATTATTAAACATCACAAATATATATATTTATAGAAGTTCCCACTGCCTTTATTTTGCTGATGTTGTATGCTTTTCCCGCACTGGTAAGCATTGTTCGATTCTTTATACACTGCCGGTCAACAATGTCTTCAAAATGTAGATTACAAAAGTGAATCATATTGGCCCTTTATTTAGTGTTTTGGTACAGGCGGGGTTTGTATTCTATAAATCATCCACTATTCACGCCAATGCTTTGATATATTGTTTTCTAATATAAAGAGCAATCTAACGGGGTTGCATTTGGCTTGAATGTTTAATAGCTAGAATGTGATATTTCTTCCCTTATCAAGTTACGCAAGCTGCCGTTGCAAAACGTGTAAGGATTCACCAAGCTACTTTAAACCAAGAATTAATCAATCCATGTTGAAAAAAACCAGTTTGCCTTGGTAGTTTAAGCGTGATACGAGTTACAATTACGTTTGGTATCGAATACAATTTACACGGTGCAAGAAATGCCTGTAAGCGGAGACCCTATGATCCATATTGTCTTAGGCAATTGAGCTAAATAGGTCAAGAAGATAATGAAGCTGGAATCATGCTACTCACCGCACCATCCATAAACGTGGTACACATCTATTTGTGTTTGCAAGTTGATAACGGTAATAATAATAAATGAAAATTGACATCTATGGCACCCATATCGACTAACGTTGTCTTAACATCGTCGTTACAAACCGAATAACATATGTCAAACTCTCGACCGAGTACAGAATATATCGGACTGATAAGAAATCTTACAGAGACAGCAATATCATGCAATAATATCAACTGATGTACCACAGCTTGTAAAATGGGTAGCTTTTGTCGTGAGGAAAACAACGACAAGGTTTAAATAATGCTTTTTTCAGCTACTCGGTTTAATACAATCGCCCATTACAATCAAATGACTACACAAATAGCGCTTGATAACAATGTTATTAATGTCTTTGCGCCTACTGCATGTCTTGTACTAGAAGAACTTGTACTATCGTCGTAGAAATGACTTTGGTACCATATATTACTAAAGGGGTGTACGTTACTGTCATCTTCGTAAAATCTCTAATCGTCGTATGAATGCGCTTTTTGGTATCCCGATCGTGCTGATCCCGTACTGAACCTGGTCTCAGGGGATGATGCACTCAGAACATCAATACTGTACTCATTTACAAAAAAAATCAACCTGAGCACTGTCAACTTAGCGACTCTCATATATATATAATGGCCCAGTGCGGAGATCGATAAGCCCAGACCAAAAACAAAAAGAAATTTTATGCTTATCTGTTCTAAGTTAAGTTAAACTGACGGCTTTATAACCAGTTTTCGCATTTTGTATCATTGTCATCCAATCACGAAATATGTTCGGTATTAAAGATTTATGATGTTATTCAAAATTGCGAGTTAGAATGAATACAATCGGAAGAATATCTGAAGAAAGAAATGAAGAATTATCTAGTATGGCTTATGACAACACATTTAGGCTTTAGTTTAGACAGTGCATAATGCCATTTTCATTGTAATGGTGACAATAACAGTACATTACGCCACTGTCCTTCTACTACACCTACTAATTCAATGCATGATAAAGCTGCGCTTGATATCATCACGTGGGGAATGGAATGATGTACATTCACAGTACCGTTAATCTCAACACCAGCAGAACATTTATCTTAGACAAGCAATACTCTGCCGAAGATGGAATGTATCGCATGTGGACAATACACGTCAGTTTAAGTTGACCATTTTTTAACCATGTCCGCCTAACCAACAATTTACCTAGTCTAATGCATCCAATTCAGCCAGATTGGGCTTGTATTAATATCATTAACACCCACATCGTTTTCGACTTCAAATTGCTTTCAGCGATGGCTTTAGACTAACTCGCTTCAGACAGAATAAACCAGATATGCGGCTGCGACCAAAAGGGCTCTTACATCGGCAGACGTAAAGCTTGTTTAAGTCAGTCAACGAGGATCTCATGCAGTCGAATACAATATTGGAATCGCTATGTACATCGAAACGCTTACCAGAGTTGTTCAAAATAGGATGACACATTTTGCTTGTTAATATATTGATTATAAATGGTCGGTATTAAAGTTCATATGGCGTCAATATTGCTCTTAAGCATTTGGAAACTTCACTCCCCATTTCATATTTTCAATTTAATCGCATGATTACCATCATGCATCAACAAACGACTGAAGTATAATTACGCTGTAAAGCCCGCCATATCATTCCGTTGTGTTGTGGAATGAGAATTTAGATAGAGTGTTAAGTCTTACGTGGATAGTATGTATTTGACTCAAAGCGTGATGGTGGGATGGAAGTGCTCATAGCATGAGGATGACCCTGTTTTCGAGTGTCAGAAACGTTCCTAGTCTCAATGCAAATATTCTTCGAGATTGGGCTTAATGGGAGCATTTAATGCATTATGTTTCGACCCTATTGCTTTCAGCAATGGCTTTAGACTAGGGGCTTCAGACTACTGCATCAAGGTGTTTGATATGATTAGAAACAGGCATGGTATTGAACTTACATTGTCGACATGTATCATTTAATGGCTGTTATCTTCAGAATTGTGCTAGCTACAAGAACATTACGCCAAAGGTGTTACATTGGCGTTACGGATTTCAATAGTGTCAGCTACATTAAGTTCATAGAGCAATTCATTCCGATTGGCACTGATGATTTATGATGATTACATTCGTTTACCACTACTATATTGCAGTCAAAAACTAATTGCATGTTATGCAATTGAATAGACCATTCAAGTTAGTACTGCCCAGCATTTACGGATACCTACTGACGGAATCCAAGCACATCACTCCCAACATACCAGCTGCGAGCGTTCTGCCGAAGCTGTGCCTGACGTGAACCTAAAGAGTGGTTATACTCAGTTGGTAATAGAGTACTGTTTGGTCATTTGGTTGATGGATTGTTCTCCCTAAAGTGATGGACACATTATGGGTCAATGCAGTTAAACGATGAGATTCCAGCTCGATGATCAATGCACTTACACGCCCCTCCGGTGCACATTCTCGCACGAGATCCGCTTAATTGAACCATGCTCGTTATTTACGCGTTACAACTTCCACAGACAATAAGCGTTTTGGGTTGTTTTACCTTTGGATTTATCGTGGTTATTTCTGCTTTCGAGGAGAGAAGTGACAAATATTAGTACGGGTCACGCATCTCCGCCTGAACCCATGGGTATGTTTGGATTCCTAGATATGATATGATACTTTTTGTGAGGTCTTAAAGAATCGCTGCTCTATATATCCCATATAGTAGCATCTCTGTTGTGTTATATTTCAATGGCGATTGTGATGATTATGAACATGATCATGACAATTTCCACCCATATAATCTTCATCACCAACGAAGATCTGTCAAGCCGATGCTCTTGATGAGGCATTGCAAGTACATGAGCGCCTGTGTTGGAACACTCAGTATGGCCATTAAATCACGAATGAAGTACCAGTTGCCCTTTGAGCCCATTGTGACTAGCATTAGAATCAAGCTGCTATATATCCACTATCGGAGCAGCGTTTTCCGTTGCTCATCATTATTTCCAGCTAATCTGATAGCTCAAATTGTTTCACTTTGTTCAACAAAATCGCCCCATGCGAATTGATATCAGTGCTAAATCCTTGCATAATTTCATTAGGCAGACAAGTGCCGAGGAAGAGAAATGAACACCGCTGATATTTGCGTCTGCTTCTTATCATACACGTAAGGATAAATGTAACAATGCCAGTGTGCGTTTGAAGTTGAAATACAAGTTTAGATACAGATTTTCGATTCCATTCATATGAACCGAGCGTGTTCGACAATATGATGGGTTTTAAACCATGAGTTACTGCATCGGAACAGTTGACCAACGGTGGCGTACAATAGTAGGTGTCGTGTTTCATGAAACCTGTAATTAAGCGATTCATTGCATCAGATTTACCATTAGATTGATGATACATACAAAGACACCAAGAAGCAAATTTACTTTCGTATCGGCAGGTTAAGGTAAAGTGTCATTTTTCCGCTTTCTGGTCAGCTGTAAATTGCTATGAAATGTTTGTCTGGATGGACAGGTAATTTGAAATGTTGATATGCCATATCGGTAGACACGAGGATGCCACCGCTGTACTGCAGCATACTATCGAACAAAGACACTAAAAGTAAGGTCCACTCAAATAATAATGGCAAATAATAGAAGGATCCGCTTTCATCGTAACGTTTTTCATAGCAGTACTCTTAAGTTAATGGGCGCAAATGTAAAATTGATATCCCGCCGTTACTTTTATGCAACAAAGGAAAAACAGCTTTGAGGAAAATGAGAGAATGACTTGAATGTCGCTGACAAGCCATTATTATCGATTTTCTGCATCGCTTTCCTACAACAACAGAAACATTTTTATCAGACAGTTATCACTACGCAGTTTTTGAAATGATAGTCAATTGACCATAACCGGGTTTGTCTGATAATTGTAACAAGCTGATACCATAGTTGATTTGAAATACAAAAGTCAGTTAGCACTCGTTGTTACTGTATACAGGTAAAGTATGTTCCACCGAATAAATCATTGCAAATGGCAATTAAAACCAATGAAAATGGAAGGTTTTGGTAAATGTTTTTATCTCATTCCCAAATGCTTGAGGAATATCATACGAATATGATATAAAGGCGATAACGCACGTAACTTATGATTTTGTGTGCACAGCAGGAGTCGCTCTTGACGGCTGACTGAGTCGATGGGCTAGTGCCATATTTCGCACATAAAGGGATTGATGCAAGTATCACAATAATCCTCTTGTATCACCGTCGCGATATTTTTTGTCGTTTTAAGAGACGTAGTCCATTTTATTTAAGCACAGGCTAAGTACTTCGATGTCAGAAAGGCAAAAATGACATGTTTCTGAGACGCAGACGTCATCATCGGCATCCGAAAAGCGCAAAAGTATGATTGGTATTTTTAGTTGAATAACCCTTAGTGGTCATGTGATGTGGTTGGTTCCGGAGTAACAATCGCAGCAAATCGTACCATGGGTACGCCTTCGATGACAAATGTATCCACAGGTCTGCTATCGGCAAACATTGCCTCTGGCGGATTACCTTAGCGAGCTCACAACATATATCTGCCAAGTTGTACAGGAATAGTTTGTACAAAAATCACTGCGAACACGTCTAGGAAAAAACACTCGTTTGCTGTAATACCCTAACCTGTAGAAAATATATGTACCGCTGTAAAATGTTTTAGAATTGCATTTATCAGAAAACTGTGCAATAGTCAAAAGTTTGCATAATAAATTTCATCCTATTCGCCTGGTATATTGATTATACATAGATTATGATAAATACATTTTAAAGCATCTAATATTTATTATGTGTACAGTTTAAATATATTGTAATTATTCTAAGAGTCTCAATATAAACATAAATTTTGATAAGTAAACAAAACAACAATGCATTTGCATAGACTACTTAGTTCGCTGGACCAACAAGATTTCAGCGAAGCTGAAAGATGTTTACGGTCCAACACAATAACGGTTACTTTCAGATTCATATCCTCCATGTACATAACTATTATGATAAAGTCTACAGAGCTAGCAACTATAAACCAATGACAAGGAAGATGAACTAACTATAGGCATTCACTGGATCTTTGGTGTGTAGCAAGTACAGGCGACTGGAATGTTTATAGTTTCCTCCCTGTAAACGTAATCGTTCTGCATTTCGCTGTAATAACCTTGGAGAACTTGAGAAGTCTGATAGATCTGTCTACATATGCCTCCTTCACGCTGGCATAGAGTGTTTTTGCAGTTATCGCATTCAATGGTGGGGATGTTACTGGGAATACGATGTATGTCATAAAGATTGCCCCATTTAATGCTGACCATGGGTATGTAATTATTGGTGGGTATCTGTGTAACGATTTCGCTCGTGGGGAAAGGCCAATTGAGAGCCTCCTTAATGGTAGTGGCGATCTCGTCCTGAATTCGTTGAATTGAGGAAAGTTTCAGAGCTGCGCTCCGTTTGCCAAACATGGACAGTGATGGACGCGCGCGGTAGCTATGTTCATATTCCTCAGTATCATCTTGGTCAGCAGTACCGTGATTAGGCCCACCCCTATTGGTCTCACCGTAATCACTCTCACGGTAATAACCCACGATGTGATAAGCCTCACCGTGGTTAGACCCACCTTGATCGGCCTCGCCGTGGTTGGGCTCGACATGATCAGTCTTGATTCGGTGATTAGCCATGACATGGTGAGTCTGCCGGTGATCGGCCTCGTCGTAATTAGCCTCGCCGTGTTTGGCTTCACCGTGATTGGCCTCAGTAATAATATTCCTCAGTCTTCCGTCTTGACTGAAGATTTCATTTCTATGCACAGATTCTACTTAGTGCGGATTCATGGCACTTAAATCAAGTTGCTCTGTTTTGGCTTGTTGCGGTGAATCTGATATAAACGTCCCCATTGGAAGCGACCTCGTTGCGCTGGTGGGAATGTATACGAGTATACAAACCATTGCCAATTTGAGCTGCAAAGCAGAAAACGTAGAATCTATTACATATGGTTTACGATCAGATATTTGTTATTATATGAAATAAAAGCAATCTCTTATTGGCAAAGCATAAATCGTATTTATGTATATGTATGCGTCAAAGCATTAACATACCTCGTGGCAAACCATAGTTGTTTTGCTGCTGTGTTTTTGTTTCAGTATATTTTTTCAAAAAGTTGCTTGCTCTAAGGCATGTAGCACTGGATTCATCTAATAGCAGATGCGAATGTTCAATGCTTACATGCATCTTGTAACCCCTTTATACAGTCAATAAGTGGCCATGGCCTCACGCTACAAAACAGCAGAGCCATTGACTACAACAGAGTTTAGAGAGGTTGCAGGTGCACTTGAAAGGAATTACAAGCGGCATTGGCGCAAACTACTTCAGGTCGACCCCAGACGGGACTTAAAACGATCAATAAGTGGGTTTCACTTAAATACTTTATGACACGCATAAGAGGGGTGGGCCACTATCCGACGCATTTTTGGCCTCTTCAACAGAGCGCACAAGCTTGACATTGACCCGCTGGTGCAGGTTCTCTATTGTTTTACCAGATACCGAGTTGCTCATCAGCTTGTAGAGGTCTTTCTCCAAATTGAAGCTGGCCACCTTTTGGAGGTCCGTGTTTATGCTGATGTAGAGCTCCAAACTGGGACTCTGGCTAAATGAAAAACGCTCTGGGAATCTTTGTAAGCTGCATTCCGAGAGAGAGGTAGAGCTTTAGGCTCCTGTAGTGAATCACGTACGTTTCAGTTGTCGCGTTGGTTGGGTACCAATTGATCAATATCATAGGGAGTCCTCACTTACCCTGGGGGATCATTTTGTTATTCTGACAACTATTCCTTTTGAGCCACTATCCTTGCAGGTGCTAGAGGGTATTCGTTGGGTGCAGCGTGTAGCTCCTCAGGATATTCAATGTCTACCTCAAGCATGTATCATGTCTCTGCATCATTGGGATGTGTTGGTATAGCTTTGCTCAGTGCGTCCGGGTTGCCACCCACTCCGTCGACACTGTTGGTAAAGACTGGCTCATTGCCCATTCATATAGGCTGTTTGCATTGAGGTACTTTATATAGCTTGTGGGCGAATTGATGCACATGTAGATTGTTAGCCTTTGTGTGGCGCTTTGCAACCATGTTGAGCCCTCCCCATAGTCCCTTTTCAATGAACAGGTGCTGGTCATAGTCGGTCAGTGGTTCTAGCTCTACGCCTGTGCTTTTTAAGAGGGTAGTAGTAGGCCGGGTACAGGCCGTACTGTCACAGGCATAATATCTCAATTACGTCTACCAGGAGCAGTACGTCTGTACGCAGGTATATATCGAAGCAGTCGCCTGTGTGACACTCGAACGTCGCATACCTTTTGGGTACGCTTATAGTTCTTGCCTTGCTCCTGCTTCGGAGGTAGCTTTGCGTCAAACCTCTACAGCAGTTTACACATGTTAGAACCAGAACGTCATAATTGACGGCACACGTTGATGGAGGGTTCTTTTTAAGATATATGTTTAATTAAACATATCAATTGTATGTTTTCTTTTCGTTATGTACCAAATCATAAATCTTTATAGCATAAGACTTCGCCAGCAAATATGGTGCGCAGAAGCCAACATTTAAACCATTTCATTATAAAATCTGGGCAGGCTTGCTTCCTTAGGGTGATGTCATTTGCTCTTTCCCCTTGTGTCCCTTGGGCAGATACCACAAATGAATCAACATATTCCTGAACATGCATTCAATAATGTTCATGCTGTCTTGAACAACAAATGGTGCAGTTTATTTTCAACCGGTTATTATAGAGTAAGTATGAAAATACAGGAATATATTACATTCATTGTTGGCGTTGTAAGAGAGGGACGCGTGTTTATAGTGGGATGGAGGGTAGGCAAGGTGATAGCGTGGCTGGGGAGTTCAACGTGGTATTAACCTGTCCAAGTAAGAACAGGCTGTAGGAGAGGCTGGGCGATGTCAGCTCAATTCATGGAACGAAAGAATAGTTTAAGATCGTCGGGAGCAGAGGGGACTTACTAGCGTCAAAACGGAGGACAGTGGGGAAAGGGAAGGTGGATCTGAGTCTGTTGGCGTCAGGGAACGTGGGTCATAGCCCAGTAGATTGTGGTAAGTTGTAGTTTTTGGATTCAATCGCAGCTTTAGGTTGCATGCATTGTCACGTCGACCACCTGCGACTACCAGCGGGTTGCTGCATATATGACGACCAGTTGCAATCCATATAGTCCTGCGGAGTGATAATATATTGCTTTCGTCTTGCACTTTTCCTGCTTCAGGCCCTGCAACTACTTTTGCCAGCATCCGGTCCTCAATACACCTCAGGAGTGTTTGTATTGTCACCTTACCTCGCTTCTACATACACATTTTTGTCTACGCCACCTTTCAAGAATATCAGTGTTTCCTTGCCAAGTGGGTGTTCCTCTGGATAATCCATAACCCAACCCATGAGGAATTTTTTCATGTTCCACTTTGCCTTTTTGAAAACGAGCCAGCGCTGCTGGTCCAGAAGCTGGTGCATCAATTGCTGCCCGCATTCTATTCACGATTTTCTTGTGCATGCGGACCTGTTCCAGGCGCTTTTCGTGCGTGTAGGGTCACCCATGATCTGAGTTATGGAGGACCTCCCCCTGTTTTTGCAAAGTATTCTCTATGGACTTGGCGTGCGCGTTGATTACGTGTCATAACCAATTGTGGTATGCCCATCATATTTTGTATGTCTAACAGTTTGTTGCATAAATTTCTATATGCAGCAACGTAATAACTGGTGCATTTCTTCTGCTTGCTTGCGTAGTATGTCGTGGTTTATCCTATCAAACCCACAATCCATGCTCACTCCTATTATATTTCTTATTACCTTCCGTCAAACCATACAAGGAATATTGACGAATCCGTGTTTCATCTTATATCTGTGTAAATAGAACTAGTGTAGAACTAGTGTGTACAGGGTCTGTTGAAAGGGTCTCTTTTTCCTAGTAATATCAAAGGGCACTTGTTTGCAAATCCCAACATACTTTTGTGTTTTGACGTGTATGAAGTTATCTGTATGATGCATCATCTTACGCTTCAAACTGATTGGATCATTTTGTGAACAATAAGGTGACCTACGAATCTCGCATGAATGTTCTTTTGCCAAGCCGTTTCGAGCAGCATTTGTTACCCTACCGCCTGATGCGGTTATGCATGTTAAACCCTCAGCTATGAATGCAAGTGAACATCCTGTAGTGGACCATGCAATGTTCACATTAGTCAGTCTGTCAGTCTAAACTATAAGAGTTGCAGGGTTATTTGCCAAGAGGTCAGCAGGGTCAATGTTTTGTTAACTTATGCTATTTCCCATTGTTGTTTTCTTTAATGCATCAGATTTTGGTAAGCGGTGGCCAATGCACAATGGTAGGGAGCGTCCAAGTGTCCCGAGGCTGGACAACTTACTTGCATTTTATGGTACTTCATATAATACGTTATCAGCCACATCAGAGAATTGTTAATGCAAGGGACTATGACATTCAATATAAGATAAATGAGAGCGGTCAATCTATATGAGTCTAGCACTGGTAATACAAGATAAAGGAGTATTGACTACAACTCGTATGCCATGTTCGATACACTACACATGATCATGTACCACAGGTGTTACGTTGAATGCCAAATGGAAAAGGAGAATGTCAATGACGTTGTCTACATGTAGCTGCTATTGGTGAAATCATAATGACGACTTGTACTTGTAGCCGACACAAAAGCAAAGGCAGCGGCGCTTAATGGTAGGTGACACCATTAGAATGCTAAATCGTTTAATTGTAGCAGCCATCAGTAAATACTATCAAACAAAGATTAAAAACTGTAAATTCCACCAAGTCAATATTGCCAAATGAAAGATGGATCCTCTTTCATCGTAACATTCATAGTTTTTGTCAGTGAAAATTACACAAATATATATATTTATAGTATTTATTTCGTACATATATACGTACATATTTGTAAAGAATCAGTGCAAGAAAGATATGACGATTAACATCGTAACGTGCAAATTGTGGACAGGAGCTCGTCAATTTCTTGTGGGGTAAGAATAGAAATTGCTCGCCCATCCCGTTGCATAATGAGCTCTCTTAATAATGAAATAGTGTTTAACACATTAATGTCTGTTTCATTCTCACCCAACCTGAGTAGGTACTCAATGTAAGAGGCAACAAAGCAAATACAGCGTTGCGGAAATCGAAAGTATACTTGAATTGAGATAACAAGCATTTATTATCGATTTTCTGCACCTACTTTCCAAGCTGATACCATACTTTTTTGCACATAAGGGTTACGATCCAAGTATCACAAACATCCTCTTCTATCTCTTTGTCGTTCAAAGTGACGTAGAACAGTCCATTTTATTTCAGTACCTCGATGTCAGAAGGGTCTATACTGACACGCTTCTAAGAACCGGATGTCATCATCGGTACCCGCAAAAGAGAAAAGTAAAATTTGTAGTTTTACTTGTATGACCCTTAGTCGGTTCCGAGTTACCACCGCAGCAAATCGTACGACGTTACGCTTTCATTGACAATTGTTACCACAGGACTGCTATCGGCATACAGGGCTTTTATCAGATAACCTTAGCGAGCTCACAACCTTTCTCTGTTAAGATGTTCAGGAATAGGTTTTACAAAGATCACTACGAACAGGATATGCGATCACGCAATAAAAATAGACACCCGTTTGCAATAAGACCCTCGCCTGTAGAAAATAAAAGGACGGATGTAAATGATTTCGAATTGCATTTATTAGAAAGCGTATAAAAATACAATAACAACCGTACAACTGTTTGCGTAATAAATTGCATACTATTCGCTTTGTATATCAATTCTAAACGAATTGTGATAAATACTTTTGAAATAAACAAATAATACCATCAATTGAAAGTGCGCACATTAAAATACCCGTTTTATGTAAAAAAAATAGCTGCCATTCTTAAAGTCTATATGCAATAAAAATATGGCAAGTAAACTGCACAACAATATGTTTGCATAGAGTTCACTGGACCAACAAGATTTTAGCTACGCTATGGTTTGACACAATAACAATTACTCTGAGATTCATATCCTCCAGCTACATAAATATAATGATAAAGCCACGTCTAAAGAGTCGGCAAAAGTAAGACATTGACTAGTAAGATGTACGAACTATAGGAATTTACAAGATATTTGGTTTGTAGCAATTACAGGCGACTGGAATATCTATAGTTTCCTCCCTGTAAACGTAATCGTCCTGCATTTCGCTGTAATAACCTTGAAGAACTTGAATAGCCTGATATATCTGTCTACATATACCTCCTTCACGATGGCATAGAGTGTTCTTACAGTCATCGCATTCAATGGTAGGGATGTTACTGGGAATACGATGTATGTCATATAGATTGCCCAATTTAATGTCGACTATGGGTATGTAATTATTTGTGGGAACCTGTGCAACGATTTCGCCCCGAGAGAGAGGCCGGTTAAGAGCCTCGTTTATGGTAGTTGCGTTCTCGTCTGAAATCCGTTGAATTGAGAAAAGTAACAACGTCGCGGCCCGTTTGCCACGTGTGGCGGGTGATGTACGTATGCGGTAGCCATGTTCCAATTCCGTAGCCTCACTGTGATCCGCCTTGCCGTGACGAGCCCCGTCATGATTAGACCCACCTTGATCGGCCCCGCCCTGATTAGCCATGACATGGCGAGCATCGCCGTGGTTGGCGTCACCGTGATCGGCCACAGCAATAATATTCTGCAGGCGTCCCTCTAGACTGAAGACTTTATTGACATGCAAAGATTCTACCAAATCCGGATTCATTGAATCAAGTTGCTCTCTTGTAGCCTGTAGCGGTGTATCTGTTATAAACGTCCCTTTGGAAGCGACCTCGTAGAGCCAGTAGGAATGTATACGAGTATACAAACCATAGCCAATTTTAACTGCAAAGGAGAAAACATACAATGTTTCAAATACGGTTTATCACATGCAAATAAACACAAACTCTTAATTGGCAATGCATGAATTGTATTTATGGGTATGTATTTGTCGAAGCTCTACATACCTCTTGGCAAACCATAGTGCTGTGTGTTGCGGTATTTTTGAAAGCTGCTTGCGCTAAGGCTTGTCACACTTGATTCGGTTTTGTTCTACTACAAGTAGATGTGAATGTTCAATGTTTACTTACAAAATGTAACCCCTTTATATAGCCAATAAGTCGATTATTCAATGCTTGACGAACTTCTCGAAACGTATTGGGGTTTCACCCACGTTCTTTGACAGGTTATTCTATTGATTCACGGAGCTAAAGGGAAGTGGTTGCACGGCAAACGGATGTTATGGCCACTTGGCCCATTACAAATATATACAAGTAAAATGACACCACAACTAAAGAAGTTGTTCAGCATATAGGTCATTCAATCAAGGATGTATAAATGAGTAATATGGGTAATGTGTGAAATGTGTTTTTGCGTTGACTGCTAATGGACGCAAGACGATGTAACACATGAAGTATATAACGGCTACGATGGGAGGTGATTGGGTGACCGACAACATCCGGGACCAAAGTATTGGAGTACTATACTATGTGGATTTGATGGATTAGTCTACGCTAAAAACATCCAGCCCGTTATTTGGATATGACGGACAAGATGGTTTTCAGCAGATATAGCATATCGCGCGAGGAATCCGATATAAGATCAGATACATAGGGAAATACTACTACGTGTTAGCGTAATAGTTGGATCATAAAGGTCAGGATTATGAGTTCACATTGTCGCACGCATAACAGATGTATAAGCAATGGGCAAATGTGACAAAAGTGACTTATTGCATAGATATAGTAGCGATTATATGGACGAGGAACTGTGTTAGCACACATATGCTACTATTACATTTGAGAAGGTACATATGGGAGAACTGAGAAACCCCAAACATGAATCAAAAATACGAGACAATTGCCCAGGCAAGCAGGATATAAAGAGAAGCACCGAACATTGGTAGCCCATTCTGCTGTCACTTCTCTTTCAAAAACCCCAACACTCCTCCTTCTATCCTCAGCATCGACAGTATTCTCTGTGACGCAACCAGGCAGTTGTACTACCTATTTATAGATGACACACTTTAAATCCGGTGACTCTCACAGGACAGTCGTCTTCGGCTTTTGGCTTTGTACATCCTTGTCAAGTCTCCATTTACATCAGACTTCTCGCGTCTTTTCCCGGCAAACATCAGTGCTGGTACTTCTATTGACCCTATTTACGATTTCACCAGCAATCCAGTACAATCGTGCCTATTACCACTCGCTGATTGCAGTTTTAACAATGGAACATCGCGTAAGTCTATCAGAACCCCTTAGCGGGAAATCAAATCAGTATTCAAATAAACTCAATCTGGCAATAAGTTTGTTAAACTAACACTTCGCATGGGTTTTAAATGAGCGTCCCAATACGCCCGCCATACATTGTAGGCACTCAATGATACACTCCAGGATTTTGTTAGTGTTTTGAGATAGAAAACTTACTTATATTTGAGGGCAGTTTAAATATAAATGTATATATATATATATATATATATATATATATATATATATATATATATATATATATATATATATATATATATATATATATATGAATATATATATATATATATATATATATGTGTATATATATATACATATATATGTATGCATATATATAGGCATCATATATATATATATGTATATATATATATATCTCTATATATATAGTATATATATATATGTCTATATATATATATGTATATATATATATATATATATATATATATATCTATATATCTATATATATATATATATCTATATATATATATATATATATATATCTATATATATATATATATATATCTCTATATATATATATATATATATATCTCTCTCTATATATATATATATATATATATATATATATACCACCATTGGGAGAGAATTCAGAGTTAGTAATTACTTCTACAGTAACAATCGTGTAGCGAATGTGTGGGTTACGCTTTTCATTTTAGGGTTGGTATGCATATGTACCGTAGGCCGCAATCCGCCGCATTATGGCCCTTTCATATATTTAACGATACGTAAGTTCGTTTGCATTGGACGGAATAAAACGTTTACCTAAGGAATGTTTTGTTCAAGGGTTCAATTTTTATGTTCTACTCTTTTTGAACCATATCATGGCAAATCAAAGAGTAGTATAGGCATCAGTAGTATACAGACTGGGGGTACGAGCACAGCTACCAAACTGGACTAACATTAGCCAGCGAACCGCTCGCACCTCCCCCTCCCGGGTATTGTCAGCAGCCCTTCCAGCCCAAGGTCCACCTTCTCCTGCCATATATGTTCCACATCTGCCCGCAGCTCGGCCACTTCATCGGTGCTCATTCTATACCTTAGCCCTCATCTGTTCAACAGATTGACGCGTGCCCATAGGCCAGAGTGTCTACTCCTCCCGGAGCTATCCACCGCTCATGAGTCGAAAATGGGAAAGAGACACCTTGTTAACGTGGAGCCCATATATTTTGTGGCAGTCACTCCTGAGCATGTTGATTTCGTGGCAAAACTGCTTTTGGGCGAACAGCGACACCACGTACTGAGCGTGCCGTAGATTTTTCTTCACCACCACCTTCTTCACACCTTTTGCTTTTTTGATCTCATTCTGGCTCGACATCAAGATCGAATACATCTTAGGGCGCAGACCAACATACTTGATCTTCCCCAGAGCCTTCTTGTTCACACTGCTGAAGAGGCTACGGAGGGATGAAAGTTACTAGTGTCAAAGAGATGGGCATCTTCCTTCATGTCAGCAAACACGTCAGGCGTGCGTATCTCCATAAGCAGAGAATCCGTATCCGTGTACAACAAGCCAAGGGTTTGCCATATCTGGGCTTCATGGTATTTTAATAAAAGTCGTACATCAGGTGCTTGGAGAGGTCGTGTATACACATGCCCACATACACCGGGCGGTTCAGTACCAGGTGAGTCTTGTGCATGTGCAGAACGGCCAGGTCATCATCAAACACCTGATGACACACGTAGGCGAGACTTGCGATAAGCCTACACATTCTTTCTTCTTCCATAGGAGGTTCTCCATAGTCTTGCCAAATACAGAGTTGTTCATAAGCTTATACAGGTCCTTCTCAAAGTCGCTGTTCGCCACCTTACGCAGATCCACCCAACTCGCCCAGGAGGCTCTTCTGATAGTTCGACAACCAGTCGTTCTCTACAAAAAGCCGCTCCGGAGCCAGCGGGTAGTTGTTGTGCTCGTCATGTAGTGCAGTAGG
This sequence comes from Urechis unicinctus, assembly GCA_034190875.2. Classification (NCBI taxonomy): domain Eukaryota; kingdom Metazoa; phylum Annelida; class Polychaeta; order Xenopneusta; family Urechidae; genus Urechis; species Urechis unicinctus. The sequence continues at coordinate 47,754,698 of CM067347.1, read as the reverse complement.
ATAGTCAACCTCAAGTATGTATCCAGTCTTGGCATCATCTGGGTGGTCCTGTATCTGTAGATCCTCTGGCCGAGCCACCCACTCAATACCCGCATACAAATTGTTAGCATCAAGGTACTGGATGTAGCTCGTTGGTTTATCCTGGTCAAAGTCATCCACGAGCGGGTTATTGACCTTAGTGTGGCGGTGCGACACCATGCTTATACCACCACGTAGACATTTCTCAATGAACAGGTGCTTGTCATAGCCGGTGAGTAGCTCGAGTTCCACGCCTGTGCTCTTAAGCAAAGCATCCCATGACAAACTGGGGCTGGTATAGTAGTGAGCCGGATCTAACCCGTACTGCTTGAGACAGGTCTTGTGGAACACCTCAAACACATCAGCCAGGACCAGTACATCTGTCCTCAGGTACAGGTCGTGGTAGTCACCCATATTCTTACACCCGAACACGCTCCAGACCTTCTGTGCATGGGCATAGTCTACAGCAGATATACCCTCCTCAGAGAGCTTGCTGTACAACTCCTGGATTGGCGGCAGAGGGGAATCAAACTTATCCCAGCTGTCCATGAACTCATAGGGGAAGACTCCCTTACGCAACAGCAACCGCCGCTTCATCTGGTCTGGCTCATATTCCGCCGTCACAGCAAAGGCATCTGGGTTGTTAGCAGACACCAGCTTATCAAGCGAGGCAAGAGGAACTGCGCGCTGTCAATGAAGCACAACTGTCCAAGCGACAGGGAAATATATTTCTCCATATTGTTGGGGATACAGTTGATGTTTCCCTTCACTTTGCTTATACCCTATATCAAGAGATAGGAGTCATAGCCCCGCAGGTTATGGAACACCACAGGGATGGGTGTTGTCTTGGGACTCAGCCGAAGTTTCAGGTTACACACGTTATGGGATGGCCCTCTGTACAAGCCTGTTATATGGCAGTGATCAAGGACAAGTCACAGCCCAGTTTTTTCTTGCACACGTGACAGTGGGTTACAGCCTTATGTGCCCTTCTATCCTCCTGAGTCATCCGCACAGGGACAGGCTTGGACAGAGCTGCTTTGATCTTTTGCTCCTCCTGCTGCAGAGCCTGTAAGAACTTCTCCACAGCATCACTTCCTCTGTAAACCACAGGGGGTTCGGTCTGCCCATCACAACGAACAATTACATAGCCATAGCCGCATCCTTGGTGTTCCTGCGTTCTTTGAGTGTTGCTCTTACCAGGATTAAGCACAGGACACGGAAGCTTCACTGTGAGCGCCTCAAAGTCAGCATAGATGACGTAGGGTGCAGCAAGCTGCTTCTGCCAGTTCTTGAAGGATAATATGTTCTTCCCTTCCTCAGGCATATCCACTTGCACAGCAATTTGCCCTATCCCCATGCACTAAGGCTTAGGCGCCAGGAGCAGACCCTCTGAGGTATATCCATGCAGACATAGCTCACAGAAGAACTTGCGCTCTTTATGTTTGGTCTGGTCATACAGCAAGCAATTCAGGTCTTTGATTTGGGTGTAATGAAACTTGCCGTCCTTCTCAATCAGCATGAGATTTATACGAGTACCAGAGTGCTTACTGATGCGGTGTACAATAGTGGTCTTCCCATCCCAGCCAAAAACATTCAAGGCTAGGTTCTTGGGTTCTTGGCAACCGGGTGCAGAGCGGCTACAATAGCCCATAGAATGCAGAAGTCCTCCCAGTTCTTTACGTTTATGATGGCCTGCTTAGCCGCCAGCACAGCCGGAAGTCGCAGGTAGGAGCCACCCTTCAACGGTTGGTAGTTGGCAATATCAATCCACTGAGTTATGACCGCCTCAAACTCCCAACCAGAACCTTGGCTGGTCCACTTCTCCAACCACTCTTGAATATTAACAGCACTCTGGTCCAGCGCAACGCCCACGTCCTCTGAGGAGAGAACCACCTGCTGCTTATTACGCAACACAGGCTCAAAATACTCAGTGCTGTCATTACCGGCGTGCTTGGAGAGTCTTACCTTTAGGGCAAATTGACACTTGATTACACCTAGCTCTTCCAGCTCACCAGTCAAAACTTTATGCATCTTCCGACGCATGCCCTTTAAGAACATCATAAGGTCCGAGCCAAGAAGGTAAGACTCAGGAACGTTCATCACCCATCCGCGCAAATAGTTTTTAACAGCCCACTTAGTCTTCTTGAACTCAAGACGCACTGTGGGGACTGGGGACTGGATTGCAGGGACTGGTCTGCATGGGGCAGGGACTGATCTGTGTGTGGCAGCGGTGGGGACCACCTCTTGCAGCTTTAGGGCCTTCAACTGTGCCTCCTGCTCTTCCAGGCTGACTTTGAACGGGCATATGGTGGACGCTTCCCAGTCTTTGCCTCCAATTATTTGCGTACAGCCTTTGCTCTCTCTGCATGAGTCATTGCGTATACCATATGTTTTCCATTAGTCTAAAAGGGATTTTTTGTGATTATACACAAAAGACAACAACTATACAGCGAGCAGACTTTGACCTTGCTGACAGTGCTACAGGATTTCTATTTTTATTCAGTGGGGAATTCCCGTCCAGTGGCTCCGGCTGCAGTCTGTTTTTTTCTTTTGACGAAGACGACTGTGGTTGACTTTATCGAACCAACAATCAATACACAATCCTACCTTATTATTTTTATAGCCTTCTGACAACCCGTACAAAGACGATTAACGACACCATGTTTGGTCTTATATCTGTGTAATTTGCAAAACTTTTGTGTACAGGGCCTGTTACAGGGGACTTTTCTTCCGAGTAACATCCTCAGGCACTTATTGTCATATACTATCATTGTTATATCTATAGATCTCTAATGTCTTATTGGTAATACCATCTGGTGGCAACTGGGTATCAGACGGCACCACAAGCAACTCCTCCTTTACAAAGCCACGGAGCGGTCCATCCAACAAATAGTATAGTACAGGCTCACCAGATTTAGTGACAGAGCGTCCAATCCGGTAAACATTAAGTGACCACACAGGGTCAGTGGCCCGCCGGCGCTGGTCTTGCTCTGCCTCACCGGGCTGGTAGAGGTAGCGAACACCAACATCAGAGGGAAGCTTTTGCTCTTTGACCCCCAGAGGGCACCCTGGTACTACTGCAGAGGGCTTTTGTGCAACTCGTTTTGCCTTTATAGCATCCTTAGGCTTTTTTCCAGTAAACCGGGTCACCTCAATATTTATGGCAGAGACTACAGCCTGCAATCGAGAAACCCACTCAGTCGATCGTTTTCCAGTATCCTTTAACTCTACGGCATACTGGTGTCCAAAGAGCCGCTCAGCCAGTGTTCGGTTAATGCGTTCCACTATACCCTGGTCTCGATGGATATTCACAGCGCCACGCCTGACTGATACTCCATGTTTTGCTAACAGCTGATTTGCTACTCCCATAAACTCCCCTCTGTGGTCCACCAGAAGTAGTTTGGGCCACCCCAGCGGTCCTCACTTGTATATCCTCTCCAGTGCAACTGCGACCTCTTTAGCCTCTTTTGTAGTCAATGGCTCGGCCGCTTTGTAGCGCGAGGCAACATCAACCACGGTTAGGGCTTTACAACGCCATGAGTAAGCAATAAGAGATCGGCTTGGTGAACCTCATTAGGGACAGGTACATCAAACTTTGGTCTGGGAATGTGCTTTAGCACTGGCAGGAAGATTTGCCGTATAGCTTGCTTTGTTAGCCACCCCCTGGCAACTTCCTCAGAAACCCTTGCTTCTGTTGCAAGCTTCTTGATAGCTGTTATGCCTTTCCAGTAGCCCTTAGGACTATAGTATTTCTTCTGCATGCCACGATCCATACAAAGTAAATGCCCGAGTCTCCAAATGACCTACTTGGCAAGCCTGTATGCAACCAGCCCAGTCGCAGCCATACCCAGTATAATGAACGCCACCTCACGCTCTTTTTGACCATCTGAGGGCTCGTAGAAGTCTGAAAGCTGCGGCTCAGAGCCCAGCAGGTCGACGGTTTTATTCGTAATCAGGGAGTACTCACGCATAGCCTCGTCTGCATCCCTAAAAGTATGCTCGGCATGTCCCTGGCGGCGCAGTTGCTCATTGATGAAGTCGAAATGCTCAGTTCTCTTCTTGGCCCATGCTGCCTGAGCAGATTCAAGCTGCTCGATTGCTATATCATGGCGTTTACGTTCCGTGTCCACTTGGCTGCCTCGTAATTTAGAGAAAAAAAAGTTGCTCCCAGAGAATGCAGGGGCGTTAACAAGAGCGCCTCCAACAAGCAGCGCGAGTGTGGCCAGTATATCAACTGGTAAGATTCCTTGTTTAATTAGCATATCCTTTGTGGCCATAGCTAGTGATACATCAGCAACAGCCATAGCCAGGTCCCGTAGGTTGAAATCAAGACGTGGCACCCCACCACCCAGAGCCATATTAGCAAGCTTGGCATAACCTATTGATACCGGAAACAACTGCACCATGGTACAGAGTGTTAACGAGCATTTTTCCATCAGTAATTGGTGTTGTCATCTTATTCCATATAAAAAGGATCCTTTAAATGAGTGTCCACATAATTTTGTACCACAACCTGTTTAGGGTGTGAGGCTACCATCTGGTGCCAGTAGCAATACAATGCGAGTCCAAACACCCCAACAACCAAAGGCGCAGCCAATCTTCCCCACGCCCACCTTTCCGGAGGCTTGCTGGTTGATATTGGCTCGACAGCTTCGTCTCTAGCATCTGTAAGCGGGGCCTTAGCCTCTCGGAGCTCTCTCAGAAACTTATTTTGATTGGCTTTCCAAGCTGCAGCACCCTTTAATCCTGCCACAACCCTTTTAGCGTTTTTAATAGTGGTCACCGGTCTCCACTGTTATTGTCTCTCCTTGATTCGTGTTCGTTTCTTCCATGTTTACTTACTAAATTTATTTGTCCAATTGACAGCTCTTAGTTAGCTCCTTTTTAGCGGAGTTAAGCACCTGTAATAGCGTAGTTAAGCTCATGCTATAGCAGAGTTAAGCACATGCTATAGCACGCAAGTGTCTTCCTCTCCCCCAGCCCCTGTTGATTCAGTGCTTGTTTTTTCCAAATTGACAGTGATTAATCGTTATTAAAGCCGCGGTTAATGGAGCTAAAAACATGCCATAGCGATGATATAGCTCACAAGTGGCAGTGCTTAGTGCCTGTCCAACAAACGGGTCAGTCTCGAGGTCTGTAATTAGCTTTGGCTGGTGTTCTGGTGGGATTGGTAGAAACATACAAGCAATACCTGAGTATAGCTGTAGCAATGATTGACCTAGAGTGCGCGTCATGCTAGCGCCTAGACGAGCCTTGTATCTCACATACAGCTTTATGATCTCTTCATTAAACATTGATTCAACCTGGTCAATTGTAAGCCGCTCCAAACCAAGGTACTGACGGGCCTGACCGCCGGATATGACGGCAGCAAGCCTATCTCTCTTAGAAGACATATCTACACCAGGGGTGCAACTAGGTTCTGCTCCCTAAGACTGTGTCTCCACTAAGCTAGTCGTGTCCTGTTCAAGGAGTTTATCAATAATGGTATCAGGATCCATGATTATACGTATACGCCTTCGAGCTCCAAAATACTGCACCACTACCCAGATGAAGAAACCTTAATTGATTACTGAGGCAGCGGCTGCTATAAAGGCCAATATCACTTCAATCAACGGCATATGCAGTAGGTTGATCAGTCTTGAGCAGCAGTTTTGCGTGCTTGGTCTTTGCTAGTAGTTGACGTATTGTGGCACGTTCCTCCTTTGTTGGAATTACATCCTTTTCACGTAAGGCGTCTTCAAACGAGTCACGGTCCTTGGTCTGAAAGAGCACCATCCATCGAGTCTGCTCAAGTAAGTCCTTTAGCACAGAGTTGTACTTTTAGGTGAGGACCCAGACACTGCTGCGCATGGCCGCCGCTAAAGGCCAGCTTGGATAACATGTTTTTTCTTCTTGGTTAGGGCTTTTGTTGCCGAAAAGTCATCAATAATGTAGAGGGTAGGCTCGCACTTAAAACTATAGTAGAAAGCCCTCAGGTGGTCATGGAGCCGCTCCCCTGGATCAACGACGTAGACCTCTGAATCATCCCACACCTATGACCGCGTCTGATAGGCCTCGTTGAAGCGTATGGTAGGGTAGAGAATTACAATATGCTTGAAGGCACCTAAGAAGGGCCCTTCAAGTAGGTCGAGGATGAATGCGGTTTTCCCACATCCTATCTGCCCACAAACAATTGCCAGGGAACATCTGGAAATGTACCATCTGGAAAAAACCTGTTGTAGACTGCGCTGACTCAGTTTTTTAAGGTTTCCATTACATCAAAACCTTGTGTTTTTAGACTGCGCCCTGACGAACCCTGCCATCTTTAATGTCCTAAGCCGTGCATCCATTACAATAGGGTAGAGAATACATATAAACGTTGCGGTTTTCCCACAATCTGCGCCGGCCGAACAGGGACCATGTGAAATGTAAACTTTTTTGGTTTCAAAACCTGTTGTAGACTGCGCTGACGAACCTGCCATCTTTAATGTGCCGTGATCCATTACAATATACAGACGTTCATTCGCGCCGGCCGCCTGTGATTTTTTCATGATCTGAATGGTGATACCCTCAGACGCATACCGGCCCTGCCACTACCGTGCAGCTGGTCGTCATCACTCGTCCTTAAGTCGAGCCACAGAGCATACTTACTGGTTAGGTACTCTCCTAGGGACACGTCCGACAATGCCAAGTCTTTTGCAGCTATTGCTACACTGGGGTCGCGTTTACTCGCTGCTGCAAAGGCCTTCTTCACTTCATCCAACTGCCGGTAGCCACGCATACCTTGGGCATAGAGTTGGTTGGGGATGCCCTCAATGGTCACCTCTACTTTTGTAATCTTTCGGTTGTAGAACAACTGGCGAATGAGGCATTGGCTGGGTCTTCAAAGAGCAGTAGGATGTCCTTCATGCTGCGAGCAGGCACGTTCAGGTTGATGTTTCACAGTGTATTTCTTTTATTGTATACAAGCTTCCTGTGACGAAAAACACGGTCATACAGAATCGAGAGCCGACCTGTGTACTGGGTGGGTATCATGCGAGCCAATTCTCTTTGGGTAACCATTTCATACTCCAGCAAGATGCCATCAATTTTGTAGCTGGCAGCGGTGTCGCCTGTTGCCTGAATCACGCGGTTGTAGTCATTGAACATGAGCTGGTACTCCAGTCTGTCATTAAGCGCGCTCTGGTAGAATGGCATGTGACTCTCGAGGAGTTCAAAATCAAGTGGAATGTAGAACCTATTACAATACACATCGGCTATGGCCAGGTCCTATTTCGCGGTCTCATCCTTGTCTCCTGTCCCCATTCGTATCTTAGTTGTGTTTCTGTCATCTGATGTGTCAATGCCCTGATACTGGAGGCCCTGTCTCTCCTGTGCAGTCCGCCACAAGTCGTGGTAACAGTGGTACACATCGCTGTCATCAATAGACATGACCTCATTGCCAGAAATCTTGATTGTCGTTTTCTTGACCACGGTCGAGGTCAGCGTGATTGTAAAGGCCAGCCGTGCTGTCCCTGGAACAAGACGTCGTCTGCGCCTAGATTGGGGAACCGAACCAGCAGTTGGTTCTGGTCAATAGTGCTTGGATTGTTTGTAACGACTACAGACTGTCGCACGCACTTTACCCCGAGCGGTTCGGGTATCCGGCGGTGTGGGTTTAGTTTGCGTCCATAAGTAACACACAGACATGGAGTTTGATAACCCAACATTTGACGATGCAGATGAGGAGGGGGCTATGGGAGGGGAGAGGAATGAGACTAACTTTGATAATGAGGAGACTCTCCCAGAGGCCACTCTCCCACCTGTTACAGAAGGGGACATTGGGGTGGATAAGTCTATACCACAAGGAGGCCTACTCGTTATAGGCGCTGTCAATGATTATTACGATGCATTAGCTGAAACAGGTCACATACCAACTCTCGGCCGCGATTATACAAAGTTTGAACTTGTTGGAGGACAGTTACATTTGAAGGACTACCCTGACTTACGTATTACAAATTCTCGTACCAATAACCATCTTCACTTGGAACAATAACTAGATCAAGAGGGGGGCATAAGGCTGTCTGTGATGGCTTGGAGTTCACTGAGTGGTCCTCACAAGTGATGTCATGAAAGGAAGCAAAAACCCTCCAAGGCGTTGACCAAGCAGCTGCTAAAGCCGCAGAGAATTTAGAAATGAGTGGCCCTGAAGCCGTGACAGAGCAAGGTGGTGTGGAAGAAACAAGCTTCATAGAGGACGCTCATAACACCATCCAAGACCTAGGTACACCAACAGACAAGGATCTACCATTCAGAGAGCTTGTAGGGTTTGACAAGGCTATGCAGACCCAGAGGGGTGAGCTGGTGAACAACCTAGCTAAGATAACTGAGATAGAAAGGGATATAGTCTGACGGGAAGCTAAAATGGCAAGCTTGGAGGAGGATAGGAGGGGTGAAAGTGGAGCATGGAGATTCCAAGCAAATGAGCTTGCAGAGTTGCAGGATCTTAGGATTTCTCATTCTCGTGCGCCCCACACAGACCAGGCACGGCCACAGGGGCCGGTCCTGAAGAGGGGACTCCCATATATGTATCTGGCGGAGGGTCAAAGCTTCCTCTACTGAGTTGACATCAATATTGATGCCAATCTGCTGTTCCTGAGTCGCGATGGTAATCTGATTGTTATACCCAGCAATGTTTCCAATGGCGAGGCTCATATCAGACGGAGCCATGTACAGGCCCGTTCCAAACACATAATCAACCTTTGAGGAAGCTTTCTGGAGGACGTTCTGATACCGGCGGATGGATGACGGAATGTCCACTGGGGAGTTGACGGCATCCTCAACGTCAGCCTGAAATTGCTTTTGGGCATCGAAGGACGTTCCAACACCTAGTATCTTTGAGTGGGTCTGCGCCTGGGCCTCAAGAATGGCCCATACATAGGTCCTGATGCTGTCGTTAATTCGCTCAACGCTGTGTAAAGCCCTCAGACGTGTCCAGTATGAATGTACTCCAGACCTCGTCTGCTTCAGGTCCTTGTGCTATATGTAGAACAGCACCCATGCTCGCATGGCCAAAACCTGGCTTTGTATCCTTTTTCCGCCTCAAAGGCCATCCGTGTGTGGGGTCATAACGAACGTTTCGACCAGCAACCTTTCTACTGTTGGAAGCTTTTTAGGATGAGATTGATAAACGCTTGTCTTGATTCCGACTTTATCGAGAAGAACGACGCTAAGGTTGCTCAGTTTATACAGGACCTCGACCGCGTGAAAAATGGAACTTACAGCGACGGTTGCAGATATTTCTCACTCGATGACCTCTATGGTGACTAACTACTGATGTGGCCTTGGACCATGGGGGCTGGAATGGCCGCTGACAATACCCTGGCTCATGTTAGTCCAGTTTGTTAGCTGTGCTCGTACCCCCAGTCTCTATACTACTGCATCACTAAATGAGCAAGGAAATCAGTGGCGCGGCCCAAATTATACTACCAAAGGAACAGAAAAGATCAAACTTGTGTTAGCCAGAGGAGCTGCTAGGTTATAAATATTATGTGTTTAGCATTGCATATCGATGCATTTAGAAATACACCTCTGTTAACATCTCTGAGAAATGCTGAAAAACTTGAGCATCGAGGCCGTATTACTGCAAAGTGCATTAGGCCTTTGTCCAACCGAATGCGTACTACCGATTGCATTGCATGGTGTATTCAGACAGACATAATATTGTGCGGCAACATAGTTGTATAGGCTGGTTTATGTATAGGATCCATCGTAGCGAATATCGATGAACCAACCAAGGAATATAGAGCGTGGCTGGGTTCCACGCTAGCATCGCCATCTCCTGATGTATACAGTATTTGATCTATTGCTGCGTTACATTACATGTTATGTCCTCATATCATGTCTTGCAACGATTATTGTTGATAATCGGCATAGTACATTGCTCGTAACGTAAACTAAAATGTTTAGTCTCATCAGTTTTAGGGGAGTATTACTTGTACTCATTGTGTTTCGTACGAAGACACAATGTCGCAATTTACGTTGATATGCACACCAGCAATAATCAATCATACAATGCAACCTCACATTAAGGGAGATTGCTTTTATGATATATGGCATCCATAGTTTCATTGATGATGCAATCAGGCACGTCGGTGTAAACTCTTTGTTGCATCAGACGTTTAATGGTACATCAAATTATAGTATAGGTCGAAACAGAAATATAGCTCATTACGTCAGAAAGCCAATTTATTCATGATAACTGTAAAACCTACATTTCAAGACGTCTCCTTTTGTCAATGAAATGTATCATTCATATCAATGTGCGTGAAGCATCGCTCTTTGTTAGTTTACAAAAGTTTCGGTATTTACTAAAGCATTACAGTAGGTCGGTGAATCAATTATAACACGTTTAAGGTGGCATGTCCAAGTTGCGTTTCTGCGTCTTCAGACATCTGCAGCATCGCGATCATAATGTTTTCTTTGAGAAAACCAACTTCAAAGTATCAAAGGATTTTAGGGTACATCATTACCTGAATCATTGACAACTGTTAGAAAATGGAAGACAAACATATTTTATATCGTGAAGTGACATAAGTAAAAAAAGTGAAATGTGTACACCGCATTATTTAATGTAGAAAACAATAGCCGAACATTGGACGAATACGTATGGGGTTACGAGATTAGCGAATCCATGGCTTCACTAGTGCAATTAAATGATAACATAAACCCTCGTAGTTTATGTTACTTATACAGCAGGTTCTGTATGAAGGCTATGCCAGAGGCAGGGATTTATTTACAGTGGATTATACTTTACCTGGCAAGGATTATGTTTGTCTTATCGTTCATTGCCTCAACTATTGGGGGGAACGATGTTGCGCATACATGAAATATGAAATTTGGACAATGCAGTGCCGCTTGTCCAGCTTTGAGGTATTTTATTCCAGTACGGTAATACCTGACCAGCAAGCAGCACGTTTGTAAACGTATTGACATAATTGAGGCATATTACAGTGGCCGATTATAATACTGATAGTTCGATAGTGTTGATTAAAGGACGAATATCTTAAATGATAGATTACCACGTTCAGCAATTGTGCCTTGTTCGAATTGTATAAAACTTAATAACACGGCTATATTCATCATTTTTCCCTGCTCGAATTGCATAAGATATAATACCAATGTTGATGTCATCGTATTTTGCTCCATTGTGTGAATGGAAACCAGCTGAGCAAGCATTTGAGTATCAACTTTCCCCTCAATACATTGCCGGCTGCATTACCGGGAAGGGACATTATTGTGCCAAAACCTTAAACATGGTAGTGGACAAATTACTTGCCCTGTGGTAATGCCAGCCTACTTGCTGCAGCTTTCTACCAGCATCGTGAATGATCAGGCCCATTCGACAAGTCTTTCCCGATAAAAAACGGCTGGATATCAATTTGACGTTACTAATGCAACCAATATGCATCTAAAATTAGCAAGGAAAGGAAATAGCGGTGGTTCTTTGTCAAATGGATTTATTTGTAACACTACAATTGTAACTGTGAAGACAGGTCAACCTTGAAGTCCAACACCTGTAGATAGATGTGTTAATTGCGGACGCTTTAGTCAGGCTATTCTCCAGACCATAACACACACACACACACACACATGAGGTAGCGGTCAGCACAGGACATGTCATTATCGCATAGATGAACGCATTTCGGCAAAATTGACTTTGCCACGAAATATCATATCTTTCAGAACTGGGAGTGCACTAAAATGGTAGTATGGTATGGTAGAATGATTGATGGGAAGATGGAGTTGAAGAGGGAGAAATGCGAAAAAAATCATTAATAAATATTTCAACCGAAAATTCAAATGCTGACTGCTCGTGGTTCAATGCTCTTTAATACACAAGACGTGCGGGACATTCAGTCATTGCAATTTATCTGACAATGCAACAAATGATTTCCCCAGAGTAGAAAGAACACCGTGAACGTCTATGAAAGGGGCACTAAAGTAATAGTTCAAGCAGTACTATAAATTACCATAGATGCAACCCAACTTCGTTTCCCCATATTGTGATAGCCATTAAGTCTGATTGGGTAAATTCGATAGCGACATATTGGTATTGCACAGGTAACTGTGTGTTTCCAGAACGCTTACATATTTCAATGATCATGCTAGTTAACTGATTACTTGGCGATCAGTATACAAATCACAAAACATGCATTTGTATGCACTATTGTTTTAGAGGAACATTTCTACTATGAATAACTCGAGGAGAGGTTTTACTGCATATGGGAGAGGTTTTACAGCATATTGTGTTAGTACAAAGGTATCTGTCACTCGGATGCGTTTTGGATTTCAATTACAGCACAATCACAATGACAGAAAATACATTGGGGCTGAAAAGGAATGACATTGTATGTCGTGGTTATACTCTGCGTGTCTTCATCTCTCATTAGCAATATTTCTACATAGAGATGTAAATCAATATCGACTATATACTATCAGGGTCTCAAAAAGCATCTATGAACCATATTTGCCATTCATAGACGCGCGATATGATTTTTAATGACTAACATAAATAATACAACAGCGCTATCACTGAGGGTGCCATTTTCCAACACGCAGACGGCATCTTATTGTTTGAAGCATGTCACGTATTTGCGTCATCAACTGGCTAGATGCAGCTGTTTGATAGAGAAGATAAACAAAACTGATTCTGGTCCTTAATTCACACGTCTGTCATATTGTAGTGTATTGCAACAGATTCTGGTAAATACTTGTACATGTGGACCATTTGGTGACTGGACAGGTTCAGTATTTTTGAGACAAAAGGAGAGGTATCAGGTTCAAATACACATAAGGCTTTGTTGAAAACAGAATATGTTTCTGCAGAAACATATGTCATTACGGTCTTAAGACAATTTAGTAAATATGAACAGTTTTCGTAAGATAACGAGGTGGTAAAGGAAAATCAAGCACATTCTCCCAATATGAATACATTAACTGTAGCTATTTTGTGACTTATTTACTGACTAATATTTATAATGAGGCTAATCTAAGCCTCATGAGATAAGATTTATCTATCATCTCGTCGTTGAACAAGTTACATTGCAGGCCATGCATGCGTCACCTCGGTCCAATCGATTACTCAGCATTTAACTAAATGGCAGATTAACTGGTGGCAGATGCAATTATTTGACTTGATCTCATCTCCAACGATCGATGTACGTATACCTAATGAACCTCATGGTCGAAGAAGAGTATTGAAATCTTACTGATATCATGATGATGCACTCGAATTCGAGCGATGCGCTCTAACACAAATATGAGCGGATTTAAAAGCAATTAGACGCCGCTATTGTCAACTAATTATGGTTCATATGATATGATCTTATATTTCATGTTGCGAATAGTACGAAAAATGTTACCATGATATTGATTTTATCATAATATTGGCGCTATCGCAAGTAATTGACGCCATCTTACATAACCAACTAAAGTGACAGTACGTAATATGGGGTATAGACTGATAAATTCAAAGAACGGGTACATTGTGCGCCGGCCGAATCGTTTGAATAAGCACTGAACAGCTGCAATTGAAACGTATCGCAGGTTAAGCCATAATATGGACGTCAGCTGTGCTGCCCCAGCTCTAGTGGACGCTCACCTCCGCTCTGCATCGCGAATCAACCACTTAACACAATGTGATGCATTGAAGACAACCATACAGGAAACTTGTATGCTAAACAAAGACTTCACATTGCTCAACGCTTAACATCTAATCTAACGGTCCTAATGGTTGGCAGCCTGAACAACTGTACTGTCAACAATAACAAGTCCACTACAAGATGTTAGTCTGAATTAAGAGCCTGCGGCGTAATATGCGCCATCGCATCAGGCACATGGGAATGGAATGCTGCTTAAACAGGCCAACCATTATATCAGCGAGATGTATGCCCATCAAAATGAATTGCTGTTAGAGGTCGCAAATTATATTGTGCTGTCTGCCTAGGGTGCTGTATTTGCCATAATATGAGCGAATCTTACCTATCAGTATGAAACGTTACACTATGCAAAATGTCTATATATTCATACTTTCATGTTCAATATAGGTAAATTGAATCCCTCTAAATACCTGGGTGTGGCTTTACATGGGGCTTTGCATACTACCATGGGGGAAATTTAATGTTTCAATGTTGCGAAACCATACATAACCAATTTTCTCACAGCAAGCTACACGCTGGCTTTGTCTTGCCAGTAAAAGAGCACCCTTAATACTGTCTTTTGAATTAACTGTGTTCCTGACCAATGGGATAACTACTGGTTCATAGAATTACGAAAGCTTGTTCTGGTTCAGAGATGATAATATATTTGGTTATGGGATTCACTTCTATGACAGGCTTCTTAATGGTGGACGCTTGTTACGTATGCTCAAACACTGTGAGCTAGTTGATTGCAGTGTCTTGCCTTATGGTCAATTGATCACGGTATAGGCTGACGATACGCATCTGACAAGGTTGTCGCTTTCCTGATTGCGACAGTTCCGCTTCGTATCATCATAGTGAACACTTACCTGCTTCATGATAAGCCTCAATGTTAACGCGGCAATAGAATTGCTGCATGCCAATATTAGCATAAAGTTAAACCGATCACTAGGGAATAATTTCATTTATATGACTGGGTATCTATCAATCTTGGGTCATCTGCTATGCATCGGAACGCGGTACCTTACCACTTGCTAATCAATCATTTAATGACATTTAAACACAGGTGCCAACCAAAAGCAGATTCTTGCGAGGCAAATTGCACACATTCTAGCATTGTCACAGTCCTCATGTCACAATTTTGTGTGTCATTTACACATCGAACTACGGTAGGCTTACATTTTGATTGCGGGACACTTGGAACAAATAAAGGTTGTGGGTATGTGAAGTCTGTGATGTGGTCCACTTGCTTTGCCGAATTTCGAATAGAACAACCTTGCGTGAGTAATCTCCTCTGCCAAATTGCATTTACCCTGCTAGCTTCCGCCTATCACGGTTCATCTAACTTAGTCGTCTCTATGGAATTGCTATCAGTTACCGAGGGGAAGTTGTTCATAGATCGATTACTAAGACACGCCTGTTGAGAGATAAAGGGAAGAAATTTCAACCTGCAGTTGTTTTCTTATGCACACTAGTGTGTAAATGTACCTGATACAGCACGCGCTTGGTATCAGAATAGCGTAATTCATCCTACATTTGTTAAGCTTTATGTGCGTCGTTCGGCTTAGACACGTTGATCATTGGCTACTTTTCAAGATTTCACAGCTGCTGATATAACACCGTGAGATATTGCCCTGAAAATATGCGCACACATGCATATTGGTAGTCGCGGTATAATAATAAAGCAACAACATGCAATGATAACATGGTACATTTACTCAATTTATTGTATTCCTCATAAAATGATCATTTTTCCTTATCATTATGCAACCTAAGATGATACTCAATATTTATTACTCTATACCATCGTACAACCTTAGCATGTGGAGTTTTATTTGATGTGTCTATACTGGAATGAATGACTGTGTGTTAGGTTGCAATTCACTATATTAATAGCCCTATCAATGAGGGGTAAAATCTAGCACTGCATGATAAAGAATCAAAACCGTTCCACTGCTGCTGTAACGCTTGTAGGAAGCTCGTTTAGGTTCAAATAGGGGTAGTAGTCCTTTCAATTGAAGCGCGTAATTTAATCGGCTTTCATATAACCCATGCCTTGTATAACGCAAAGTGAAACATCATTGCTTGATGACCTCATCAAATCGTGTAAACCATTGGCATGTACGACAATGTGGTTATAGCAAGATAGTTTGGTTATCATGGTGCCGTGATCACCAGACTATGTAAGGTCGGTATGCATGCGATTGTGGGTTACCCCATCTAATCGACTAAGAATCCGTGCAACGCCGTGCCACGCTATCCCCAAGGGCATCATCAACATTGTACAAGAGCAGCTAGAACTTGTATTTGCTACTTTAGTATCGTATTTCTGGCAGACAAATAAATTTCGTTCTCCGATTACTAACATCTCACAAGTGTCATATGGGTCACCAGTGAGTATAATGGGTACACATTCTCAAACAAATACTAATACTCTAACTACATACAAATATGATGATATGACGCTACTTGGCAACACCGGTTTTTGATACTATTTTATAACTCAGGTTGAAATATATATGCTAAGAAATATTAGGAATTTGGCAGCATATTCGATTTCCCGCACACCAGTACTATTAGTCGCCTTACTGCTCATTTTAGTCAATCGATTTTACTTTTCAGCCTTCTAGGTTGTCAGATTAAAGAAGAACTGCATACTGCTATAAAGTTCGTTTTCATTTATACTCTGACACTGCTTATAACTGCCGCGCACAGCTGTTTTGGATTGCAGGATCTACGAGTGATGTGGTAGCTTAACAAGTTTACCAAATCCACGTTCTGAGTCACGAGTGATTTCAATTGTTTGATGTTTCAGCAAATTGTTTGTTGACATGTATCTAATAGTTATATCAAATAGTAAATGATGTTTGTTGGATTCGATATAATGAAGCAAAACACAATGCTCCCCAACTTATGCCGCATCTGACGGTATTGTTATAATGCGAAAGCATAAATGTGTAAGTTTCACCTGCAATGATAAGCAATGCCAAACTGTCCATTGGAACTAGCCGTCGACGCCTTAATTTGATTATATGAACCGTTGATGTTGTTGGAGCATAGCCAATGCGTAATTACGACTGAATGTTTGGATTTATTATTCCGGAGATATTTGCATCCTAGGATTTATATGATATGGTTAATGTACCAGGGATGCCACCTGGCCACCCATAGGTTTGGGATAAGGCCATATGGTACGAACATTACGGCATGCGTTATGAGACTACATTATCTAAATCCACATCGTTAAGTCCCAACTATTCCATGAATACAGTTTACACGAGCATCAATTGTAGCTATTCCAATATTGGTGCCTAATACACATCCAATCGCGGTTCCTTTGTGACAAGTATCTTCTGTATTACATTGCTTATCAACATAAAGTATCTGATCCCCCGAGGGATTGCTTACTGTTCAAGGTTTAGTAAGCCTATGGGTTCACACAAACCCTTTTTAGCACTGCAATTCAATTGCCACAACATTCGTTAAGAACACACCTTGGTGAATCAGTATATCACACTTGGTGGCAATCGCAAGCAAATATCACAATGCAGACCACATATTACGGCACATTGGAATTCTGATAAGGTAAAGACTGGAGATGTTTGTGGATTTTCATTAATCATGATGACTCGCGGTTTTGGCACATTCGAGATTGACCTGATGCGGCGGGCTTATATTCCCGTTTTATATTCACTCGTCAAACAACTCCTGTAAGTGATCGTGCTGGGCATTTATACGTAAGAGACATGATATCAAGGCAGCCACTTTATCTATCTCAAATCGTAATAGCAGTTGGTTAATTCGTCAATATCGTTTTTACGTCAATCATAATAACCAAAAGTCACTGATGCCAAATAACATACACTACAGTATGGGTGCGTGCAAACATTTTCAGATCGTGACAAGCGAAATATATTGACACATGTGAAGAGCCAACGTTAACAAACATAAGATAAATAGATACATTTTGCTACTAGAAATGAGCAATTTAAATATACATATTCCAAATGACTGATTATCGCTTTATTTTTTTTCAGCAGTTAATAACGGAATAATTACTCAACGCATATTCGGTCTATGCTTGACACTCTACACTTGACGCTACAAATATTCCATGATTCAGGAAAGACATAAGTTATTCATTTACCAAATATACTTGCAGTGTTCCATATAAGGCTGTGTACGATATAAAGAACATACTGACGATGGCGTGCCAAAGTAATGAAGACATACCATCTTAAAAATATCTCTAAGTAATATTTCTTCCCTCATTACATCACTCGTGTTGCCGTTTCAACATGCACAACACAATCATTTGTAATTCAAGAAGCAATATGTAAATCAGACATAGCGGAAGGTAGGTATCTGTTCGAGAAACCGAATAATTATCTTGATATGATTTATGCAATAACGGTAGTTGTCAAGCATGTACTTCAATCTGTTGTATCATTAACAAGTTACGTCTACACAGACTCATGTCTAGTCTATATTAAGTGAATATTTTAAGCATAACGCGAGGTTTGACAGAAATATCAAAGTATTTTTTCAAAAGAAAGCCACAAGCGTGGCAAATCCTATGACTCAAGTTGAGAAGAGAAGCTATCGAACGAGCTTGCTGCTTGTAATACAAAGAACCCAGTAGTTGCATGTTAAAAGCAAAACCGTTTTGTTTTCTAGCATTTTATTACAAGGAATTCTGCCGGGCTGCGTTTTAAATACTCGAGCCAAGGGACGGTCTAACATGATGTTATCATTTGCAACATGTAACAACTGAAGTAGGAAATATATATATATATATATATATATATATATATACTGGTGCAAAGGCTTTAGGCGCATACCACAGTCATTACTATTGTTTGAACGGTATGAAATAGGATCGGTGGCATAAGTGCACAATGACTAGCAACAAAGTAAATCACAATGCAGGAGATGCTTTATTGTACAGGGACTGATCGTAATAAAGTAAAAGCTGGTCATCTTTTATGGATTTTTTTCATTAAGGTACATTATTCTTGTGTCACTGCTGCAATGAATCTCATGCAGGGCACTTATATTCCCATCGAATTAAGCCCATCTAACAAGACCTCCTGTAGTAGAGCGTGCCAGGTATTATCGGTAGGACAATATGACATATCGTTAATCGTGTGCTTCATTGAATAAGGGACTACATTTTGACGTAATGCATGGTCGTCAACATTTCATGCTGATGTTCTCCATCCTCTCGCTTTTTGATTATAAACGTTCTGAGAATTACACCGACACTGCAATGTGAATAGTATCTGCCATAACTATGACACTTGGAGCCCTGTACCTCATAATTTCACTTCCGTCTGTATCCATTTTCTTGAACTGTCTTTCATTGATAATGTTCCGATTCATGGCCGGAACAGCAGATTAACAAGGAGGCTTATTCAATACACTTGACTGAATATATTTCAGTACAAGATATCGGTGAATCAGATGATTGTTACATAGCATGAGTAATATTTCTCGAATGCCAAGTTATAGATAATCAACTCACTTGTCATGTCTCTTATTATAAACTTAACAAATACACATATTTATAAAAAGTTCCGCTGCCTATATTTCGCTGATGTTAAATGCAATTCTTGCACTAGTTAACATTGTTCGATTCGTCATCCACTCCCGGTCAATAATTTCTTTAAAATGCAGATTACACCTGTCAATCATATTGAGCCTTTATTTAGTGTTTTGGCAGAGACGTTGACAGTATTTTATAGGGCTTCCGGTTTTCACGAAAAGGCTTCAAGATGTTGTTTTCCAATATAAAGAGCAATCTAACGGGGGTGCATTTGGCTTGAATGTTAAACAGCTCAGATGCGATATTCCTTCTCTTATCAAGTTACGCAAGCCTTCGCTGCAAAACGTGACAGGTTTTACATAGCTTCCTTTTAACCAATAATTAATTAAGCCATGTTTTTAAAACAATAGCACAGCCCCAGGGTTGAAGCATAGATCGACATTTGTATTACCGTTACTTAGTTTGCGCAATAAAGAATTAATCAATATTATTTGAGGTTATGCATACGTACATTTCTCTTAACACTTAATAGATCGGGCTTTATAACACATATTATACGTAGAGCAATTATCTAATGCATATTAGCGTTTTCTCGCATGTTTTGTAGAAAAGCGGTAGAAAATTGTCAACTCTTTACGGATCATTATTCGGATTTGGTGCATAGCTGTATCTAAATGTCTAGCTTCATTGATACTTGCAATGTTTTGTACGTAGATAGGCTAGGGTATGTGTGATTTGTAGCATTAAGTTACCAATGCTGCTTCTGTCTGCCATGATTCAACTTTTCGAAAACGGATTAAAAGCGTTCTAAACATCTTCCTCAGCTTAACAAGATATACTCAGCAACAAAAATCGTCTGATTGTTTCCACATGTTTAGATTACAAGAGCCTGTTTCAGTAAATCAATATTGTCTTATGTCTTAATGATTAGATGCATGCGGTCAAATATTGGCCCAGGAAACATGTTAGTAGCCGTTATATATCCGTCAGAATTGTGACATACGGTTAATATAGTTGCAATTATGCACTTATCAAAATGGCAGTGAACAGCGGGTTTAGATTTTACTAATGTCTATGTCTTCACTCAACCGACATGTGGATGAAGTAGAATGACGGCGGACTGTTACTTTAATTTTCGGAACCAAGCAGCAAATAGCTTATTGGGTTATGGTCACCACCACCCTTTGAAATACAACAGCCAGCTATATATAAGTGACTCTATCGAGGTTTATATGTGACGCATTGTGTATCTTGGACTATCCCCTTAAAACAATTAAGACACCTAATACCTTGGATGTAAAATCGAGCTAAAGGTTGAAGGCAAAGAACTCTTTGACTCGATCGACATAAGATTTGTCATTCACGGTCATTTGCATAAGCATGATGAGAACCTATCCGTCTCTGTATCCCCGTCAAAACCTTATCTTAGGATGTACTGTGTGATAGCCTACGATATCGGTGTTGTTGTGCACTGCCAACTAAATATCCTCAAAAACATAGTAACCCATTTTCCTCTGATGTATAAACATTCACTGCTCATGATGTTATTACTCAAATTGCCACGCAATTTATTTGACCGACTAAACCGCAGTTCGTGGGATGTTCGCTTGTTTGAAACTCTCTAACTGTTTATCTGCAAAGAAGAATGGGTTGTGATACATGATGGATTGATAACTATCCCAGGAACAATAAATGTCATGGCACATTACATTGTAAAGAACATCAAATGACGACATATCCATCCCTACTAAAAGTAGATGTCAGTGTTCTTGAATACATGACCTGTCTTTGCAATCAAGCCCTTGGTAACCGAAGAGTTGGAAAAGGATGCCATTTACATAATAATTCAGCCGCTATAATGTACAATGTAGGAGTCATACCATTCAATAGTTCGTATGTTTCAATCAAATGTTTCATGCAAATATAGTCATGCGATGAGATGGTCTTTTGGACGTATGAGCGCAGGTTTCTTTTCTGAATGCAGCGTTAAATTCAGGAAGCATACAATATGTTTGCAACATTTTAGGCATATTACGGTACAATAATATACCTATAAAAATTAACGCTCATCTTTATATATATTTTAATATTTCACAATTCATTTGAATGCAGACGCGGATGCTTCTGCATGTTGTGAATCCGGCAATGAAATCATCGGGCAAGACGGACGTCATTGGAATATTATTGTTGAGGACGATCACAGTGAAGCCAATCAAGGCTTGAAGGCTGATCACGATGAGGCTAATCACGGTGAGGCTGATCACGATGAGGCTTATCACGGTGAGGCTGATCACGATGAGGCTTATCACGGTGAGGCTGATCACCATGAGGCTAATCACGGTGAGGCTAAAGACGTCGAGGCTTATTACGATGAGGCCCATCATGATGAGGCCGATCAAGGCGGGTCTACTCACGGCGATGCTGATTACAGTGAGGCTGATCACGGCGATACGGAGGAATTGGAAGATGGCTACCGTGTAAGTTCATCACTCGGATGCGGCTCTGATACTGTACTCAATCCAACGGATTCCGGAAGGGAACGCAACTACCATAAATGAGGCTCTCAACCGACCTTTCACCACGAGCGAAATCGTTGCGCAGATACCCACAAATAATTACATACCCATGGTAATGGGCAATCTATATGACATACTTCGTAATCCTTTATATGTCTAGTTGGAGGATATGAATCTTAAAGCAACTGTTATTTTGTTGAACAAAACCATCTTGCAGCGTAGCTTAAATCTTGTTGATCCAGCGAACTCGGCAGTCTAAGCTAAATGTATTGTTGATTTGTCTACTTGCCAGCTCTTTAGACTTGGCTTTATCACAATATTTATGTAGTTGGAGGATATGAATCTTAAAGTTACTGTTATTTTGTTGAACCACAAACATCAACATTTCTACTCAGCATCGCTTATACCTTGTTGGTCCAGAACTCAGCAGTCTATGCAAATATAATGTTGTTTTATTTACATATCATATTTTGGTGTTTAGCTTTAGGAATGATTGCTATTTATTTGCACTATACCTATATTATTAGATGCAGCCGCTAACGGGTATTTCGGTTTACACACTTGTTTGATTTTTTTAGTTATTTGTTCGTCTTAAAAATATATATCACAATTCATTTAGAATAGATTTATATGGTGGCTAGAACGCAATGTATAATGCAAAGTAAAACGACAATACAGTTATTTTTGTACGCTTTCTAATAAACACAATTTTAAAACATTGTACGGCTGTCTGTATATTCTCTGCTGGCCTGGGTTAACGGAAAATGAGTGTATATCCCTAGACATGATCGCATATCCGGTCGTGGTGATCTTTCTGCAACTTATACCTGCACAACTTATCAGAGAAAGTATGCATCAAAGCTCTGTTACCCTATAAACTGATCAGTCAAAACATTTGAGTTAAAGTAACGATCCATGTACGACAGCAATCGTTGCAAGACATGCTATGTGGACATAACCTGTAATGCAAAGTGGCAATAGCTACAATACATTGATACTTTATGCATAAGAAAATTATGATGCTAGCCTAGACTTCCTTCTGCCTGGCTTGTTCAGCAATTTTTACAAAGATGGTTCCTAGACATAAAGCAGTCTATGCAACTATGAGGCCAAACATCGTATCTGCCAATCAGAATGCGTCTTGTAATACAATCGGTAAGGCGTGCTAATGCGCTTTGAAGCAATACGGCGCAACGCTCAAGCTGGCCGGCATATCTCAGCTACATTATCAAAATCTAAATCGATATGGTCTCTGGGAGGCGTATTTCTACAAGCATCGACTTGGGTTCAAACATAGGAGATATTGTGCATAAAAGTTGAAGCCCTGGAACCAATAATTCCTTTGGTATACGTTGTATTCCGTTAAATGCAATCAAAGGTACGTATCGATGCAGACATGAAATTACATGAAATGTGCAGCCTGTTGTATATATGCTTATCTACCCTGAGATGAAAAGCTGTATTGTAGATGCAATTATAAACTTAAAAATTCTCACTCAATAGATATATGTAAGAATTACACTCAACCGATGTGTAGAAACGACCGATGACGACGACTGGCGAGTTATTCTTAGCTTGTCATCTGTAAATAGAAAGTACAAGCGAAGGGTCTCGTTACAGGTATTCCGCTGAGTCGATTCGGTAGATATAACGTGGCGTTTTTGGGGTTTTCGAAAGAATTCACAGCAGCCCATGCTGCCTGCAAATGTTTGGTAACTCATAAAAATTCCTGCATGCATGGGCTTTGCATGCACTACCGTTTCCGTTTGTTCACCTTCCTTAAAATCGTGTCAAGTCATTCAGGGTGGATTCGATTCATGCATGGGGCTTCGCGACTGTCCCACAAGTACCGACCAAAATTAAGGAAGTAGCATATGTGTGCAAGCTCACTTTCACATTCATAAAACTGAAAATATATCGATGCAATAGGTCGTTTTTGTCACACTTACATATTGCTTGTGCGCGCGTCAATATGCACTCATAGGCCGGAACTTTATGATCCAACAATAAATCTTGCAAGTAGGAGTATGCCCCTGCGTATCCAACGCCTTCTATCGGATTCCTCACGCGATATGCTCTAACTGCGGGATACCTCCTTGTACTTCAAATTCCCCCGCCAGACTGGACGCTGTTATCGTGTACTTATCTGTCAAATCACCGTGTAGTATAATACTCTATACTCAGGTTTCCGGATGTTGTCGGTCACCCAATAGCCTCTCATCGCAGCCGATATTTCCTTAATGTATAACAACCTGTTGACCGTGTCACAGTCAACACAAACTTAACGGCATAAACAGTGAACTATTACAAACAGTACTCACGTATATTTATTTGTGGTGACGGGTGTCATTTTACCAGTCTGTGTTTGTTATGGGCCAATTGGGCAGGGTTGCCGTATGCCGCACCATCTACTTCCCCTTTTCGCAGTGAATCAGTAAAATATCCTGCTAAATATTCTTGGTTAAACCCCAAAAGCGTTATTGAAACATTGAATAATCA
Source organism: Urechis unicinctus (assembly GCA_034190875.2). NCBI lineage: Eukaryota > Metazoa > Annelida > Polychaeta > Xenopneusta > Urechidae > Urechis > Urechis unicinctus. Next base: position 47,730,462 of record CM067347.1, on the reverse strand, counting down.
ACTTATTGATTATAAAAGGGGGATACAAGATGCATTTAAACATTGAACAGCTACATCAACTCTTGAAAAAACAACCCTTAATAAAGTGCTACAAGCCTAAGAGCAAGCAAATATCAAAAATACTTCACTGAAAACAAAATACAGCAGCGAGTAAAGACAATACCATGGTTTGCAAGGAGGTATGTAAAGTTTCGACGAATAATTATACTTGAATTCAATTTATGCATTGCCAATTAGGAGTTTGTGCTTACTACATATAATCAAAAATCTGATCGCAAACCATATGTAATAGATTCTAAGTTTACTCATTTGCAGTTAAAATTGGCTTTGGTTTGTATACTCGTATACATTCCTACTTGCTGTACGAGGTCGATTCCAAAAGAAACTTATATAAATGATAGACAACGACATGCTGCAACAGAGCAACGTGGTTCAAATGTTGTGAATTTGGACTCATTGCATAGAAATGAAATCATCGGGCAAGACGGACGTCATTGGAATATTATTGTTGAGGACGATCGCAGTGAAGCCAATCAAGGCTTGAAGGCTGATCACGATGAGGCTAATCACGGTGAGGCTGATCACGATGAGGCTTATCACGATGAGGCTAATCACGGTGAGGCTGATCACGATGAGGCTAATCACGGTGAGGCTGATCACGATGGGGCTAAAGACGTCGAGGCTTATTACGGTGAGGCCCATTATGATGAGGCCGATCAAGGCGGGTCTACACGCGGCGATGCTGATCACAGTGAGGCTGATCACGGCGATACGGAGGAATTGGAAGATGGCTACCGTGTAAGTTCATCACTCGCCACGCGCAGCAAACGGGATGCGGCTCTGATACTGTACTCAATCCAACGGATTCCGGAAGGGAACGCAACAACCATAAATGAGGCTCTCAACCGACCTTTCCCCACGAGCGAAATCGTTGCGCAGATACCCACAAATAATTACATACCCATGGTCGACATTAAATGGGGCAATCTATATGACATTCATCGTATTCCCAGTAACATCCCTACCATTGAATGCGACGACTGCAAGAACACTCTATGCCATCGTGAAGGAGGTATATGTAGACAGATCTATCAGGTTACACAAGTTCTCCAAGGTTATTTCAGCGAAATACAGGACGATTTCGTTTACAGAGAGGAAACTTTAGACATTCCAGTCGCCTGTACTTGCTACAAACCAAAGATCTAGTCAACTTCTTTTAATAATTCATCTTTCCAGCCAATGTTTTACATTTGGCAGCTCGTTGTAGTTGGAGAATATGAATCTTAATGTAACTGTTATTTTGTTGAACCAAAACATCTTGCAGCGTAGCTTAAATCTTGTTGGTCCAGCGAACTCGGCAGTCTATGCTAAAGTATTGTTGTTTTGTTTACTTGCCAGCTCTTTAGACTTGGCTTTATCACAATATTTATGTAGTTGGAGGATATGAATCTTAATGTTACTGTTATTTTGTTGAACCACATACATCAACGTTTCTACTCAGCATCGCTTAAACCTTGTTGGTCAAGAACTCAGCAGTCTATGCAAATATAATGTTGTTTTATTTACACATCATATTTTGGTGTTTAACTTTAGGAATGATTGCTATTTATTTGCACTATACCTATATTATTAGATGCAGCCGCTAACGGGTATTTCGGTTTACACACTTGTTTGATCTTTTGAGTTATTTATTCGTCTCAAAAATATATATCACAATTCATTTAGAATTGATTTATATGGTGGCTAGAAAGCAATGTATAATGCAAAGTATTTTTGTACACTTTCTAATAAACACAATTTTAAAAAACATTGTACGGCTGTCCGTATATTCTCTGCAGGCCAGGGTTAACGGCAAATGAGTGTATATCCCTAGACATGATCGCATATCCGGTCGTGGTGATCTTTCTGCAACTTATACCTGCACAACTTATCAGAGAAAGTATGCATCAAAGCTTTGTTCCCCCATAAACTGATCAGTCTAAACATTTCAGTTAAAGTAACGATCCATGTACGACAGCAATCGTTGCAAGACATGCTATGTGGACATAACCTGTAATGCAAAGTGGCAATAGCTACAATACATTGATACTTTATGCACAAGAAAATTATGATGCTAGCTTAGACCCAAACCGAGGACTTTCTTCTGCCTGGCTTGTTCAGTAATTTCCACAAAGATGGTTCCTAGACATAAAGCAGTCTATGCAACTATGAGGCCAAACATTGTATCTGCCAATCAGAATGCGTCTTGTAATACAATCGGTAAGGCGTGCTAATGCGCTTTGCAGCAATACGGCGCAATGCTCTAGCTGGCCGGCATATCTCAGCTACATTATCAAAATCTAAATCGATATGGTCTCTGGGAGGCGTATTTCTACAAGCATCGATTTGCGATGTTAAACACCTAATTTTGTAACCTAGCAGCTCCTCTGCCTAACACAAGTTTTCATCTTTTGTGCTGCTTTGGTAGTTAAAGTGTGCCGCGCACGTGCAATATAGTCCATTACCAACATTACATTACCACAGACTTCTTTGTCAATAGGTGCTGCCGATACTGCTCTTTGAAAATATGATTTACCATAATAGGGTTCAAACATAGGAGATATTGTGCATAAAAAGTTGAAGCCCTGGAACCAATAATTCCTTTGGTATACGTTGTATTCCGTTAAATGCAATCAAAGGTACGTATCGATGCAGACATGAAATAACATGAAATGTGCAGCCTGTTGTATATATGCTTAATTACCCTGAGATGAAAAGCGGTATTGTAGATGCAATTATAAACTTGAAAATTCTCACTCAATAGATATATGTAAGAATTACACTCAACAATGATGTGTAGAAACCTTAGCCGATGACGACTGACTGGCGAGAATTATTCTTAGCTTGTCATCTGTAAATAGAAAGTACAAGCGAAGGGTCTCGTTACAGGTATTCCGCTGAGTCGATTCTGTAGATAGAACGTTGCGTTTTTGGGGTTTTCGAAAGAATTCACAGCAGCCCATGCTGCCTGCAAATGTTTGGTAACTCATAACAATTCCTGCATGTATGGGCTTTGCATGCACTACCGTTTCTGTTTGTTCACCTTCCTTAAAATCGTGTCAAGTCATTCAGGGTGGATTCGATTCATGCATGGGGCTTCGCAGCTGTCCCACAAGTACCGACCAAAATTAAGGAAGTAGCATATGTGTGCAAGCTCACTTTCACATTCATAAAACTGAAAATATATCGATGCAATAGGTCGTTCTTGTCACACTTACGTATTGCTTATGCGCGCGTGCATATACATTCAACGGCCGGACCTTTATGATCCAACAATAAATCTTGCAAGCAGGAGTATTGCCCCTGCGTATCCAACGCCTTCTATCGGATTCCTCACGCAATATGCTCTCTCTGCTGAATACCTCCTTGTACTTCAAATTCCCCCGACGGACTGGACGCTGTTATCGTGTACTTATCTGTCAAATCACCGTGTAGTATAATACTCTATACTCAGGTTTCCGGATGTTGTCGGTCACCCAATAGCCTCTCATCGCAGCCGATATTTCCTTAATGTATACCGTGTCACAGTCAACACAAACTTAACGGCATAAACTGTGAACTATTACAAACAGTACTCACGTATATTCATTTGTGGTGACGGGTGTCATTTTACCAGTCTGTGTTTGTTATGGGCCAATTGGGCAGGGTTGCCGTATGCCGCACCATCTACTTCCCCTTTTCGCAGTGAATCAGTAAAATATCCTGCTAAATATTCTTGGTTAAACCCCAAAAGCGTAATTGAAACATTGAATAATCAACTTATTGACTATTAAAGGGGGATACAAGATGCATTTAAACATTGAACAGCTACATCAACTCTTGACAAAACAACCCTTAATAAAGTGCTACAAGCCTAAGAGCAAGCAAATATCAAAAATACTTCACTGTAAACAAAATACAGCTACGAGTAAAGACAATACCATGGTTTGCAAGGAGGTATGTAAAGTTTCGACGAATAATTATACATGAATTCAATTTATGCATTGCCAATTAGGAGTTTGTGCTTACTACATATAATCAAAACAAATCTGATCGTAAACCATATGTAATAGATTCTACGTTTACTCATTTGCAGTTAAAATTGGCTTTGGTTTGTATACTCGTGTACATTCCAACTGGCTCTACGAGGTCGATTCCAAAAGGAACTTATATGAATGATAGACAACGACATGCTGCAACAGAGCAACGTTGATTCAATGTTGTGAATTTGGACTCATTGCATAGAAATGAAATCATCAGGCAAGACGGACGTCATTGGAATATTATTGTTGAGGACGATCACAGTGAAGCTAATCAAGGCTTGAAGGCTGATCACGATGAGGCTAATCACGGTGAGGCTGATCACGATGAGGCTAATCACGGTGAAGCTGATCACGATGGGGCTAAAGACGTCGAGGCTTATTACGGTGAGGCCCATTATGATGAGGCCGATCAAGGCGGGTCTATACGCGGCGATGCTGATCACAGTGAGGCTGATCACGGCGATACGGAGGAATTGGAAGATGGCTACCGTGTAAGTTCATCACTCGCCACGCGCAGCAAACGGGATGCGGCTCTGATACTGTACTCAATCCAACGGATTCCGGAAGGGAACGCAACAACCATAAATGAGGCTCTCGACCGACCTTTGCCCACGAGCGAAATCGTTGCGCAGATACCCACAAATAATTACATACACATGGTCGACATTAAATGGGGCAATCTATATGACATTCATCGTATTCCCAGTAACATCCCTACCATTGAATGCGACGACTGCAAGAACACTCTATGCCATCGTGAAGGAGGTATATGCAGACAGATATATCAGGTTACTCAAGTTCTCCAAGGTTATTACAGCGAAATGCAGGACGATTACGTTTACAGAGAGGAAACTTTAGACATTCCAGTCGCCTGTTCTTGCTACAAACCAAAGCTCTAGTGAACTCCCATTATTAATTAAATTTTCTTGTCAATGTTTTTACATTTGCCAGCTCTTTAGACTTGGCTTTATCCTTTATACATGTAGTTGGAGGATATGAATCTTAAAGTAACTGTTATTTTGCTGAACCCAAAAAACTCTTTATGGTCAAGCTAACTCGGCAGTGTATGCAAAATGTATTGCTGTTTTGTTTACGTGTCATATTGTTGTTTGAACTGAGACTTTCAGAATGATTGCTACTTATTTACACTGTACCCATAATATGTTCGCACTTACATTTGGTGTTTTTAGTTATTTGTTTGTTTTGAGAATATTTATTACAAATCATTGTCGATTAATATACAGGGCGACGAGTTCGTAATTTATAATGCTAAATCATAACAATTATACAGCTGTTATTTTTTTTTTCGCTTTCTAATAAACACAATTTCAAAATATTACACGACTATCCATATGCAAGCCAGGGTCCTACTACGAACGAGTGTCTATTCCTAGGCACGATCGCATATCCTGTTCTCAGTGATGTTTGTTCCACTTATACCTGTACAATTTAGCAGATATAGGTTGTGAGCTCGCTACAGTTATCTGATAGGTCATATTTGCCGATATCAGACAAGCGGGATACCTGTCAACGGATGTGTACCATGGCAGGTTTTGCTGCGGAGCTACCTCAGAACTATGCACACTGTAGTACCGCTAAGGGTTATTCAACTAAAGCTGTCCACAAACTCTTTCCCGCATTGCAAGTACCAATAATAACGTCTGGTTCTCAGAGTATCTAATTCACTTTTGACACAGGGACAAAATTAGGGGTGTACCAGTGTCATGATTTAGCTGAAAATATCTTTTGACAACCTCCACGTCGACGGTATGAACTACCCTATAGAAACCGGGGTAACGTGAAAGTATATGGTAGGAGTCTTCTCAAATTCACTCACAATGTCATATGCTCTTTACAACTTTACACGTGAGCCACGCAATCCAAGACGACAAACCCCGCGTCCTCAGTAACATTTTACAAGGTGTCAGGGTACCGCTGATCCCACTTCCCAAGCCCCTTCCAACTGTATAGCTTTTGGGCGTCAAGTAAGGTAACGTGTCTACGTGTTGTTGGGGTGATAATTCATTGAACTGTTGGAAGGTAGGGCCCGAAAGAAATTTGATATAGTATTGATGTTCTTGAAACTCATACTTAGCTTTTCTTGGTTTCACGGAAATGTAAAGTAACCATCACAGGTTTCGTCTTGTATATCAATTTCTATGGTAGAAAAAGTTTTGGTTCATGCAGGGTAATAAAATATCTTTTCAAATGTCTGTGTCTACGTTTTTTCCATCTGATCATAGTACATAGGAACTGTGCGTAACAAGGGGGCCATCGTGTCACTGACCACTTGTGATTCAATTATACCACAATAGACATAAAGTGACTACAAACCTCAAAATATATTAGGATCCCCTTCCATGAGTCTGTCAACCTTATGGTATCCAGCTCGATGAGCCACAATAACAAAACTAACGTTCTACCCAGGGAACATGGTACTGAATTTCCGCTAATCCCACTTCCCATCTGTGCGATTTTAACTTTCGGAATATATCAACCAAATATGGCCTAAGGGTGGACCCGATCACTCCCCAAATCATCCATCCTCATGATTCTTTTATTCCTGATCTCAGTTTGTATACAGATCCACACTATTGACCCAACTATTAAAACTGGCACGGTGTCCAAACCATTTGACAAAATATTGTTTTTGTCCATTCCGTTTACGTTCGTTGATAATTTTTTTAACCCGAAATCCAGGTTTGTCATTCGTAATTCTCCCTCTAATACTTTGTTATTATCATCCTTTATCGTATACTCATTAGGGGAGCCTAAGGGAACGCCTTCCACCCAAAACAGCTCTTTTTTAAAATTTACTGTGTGCTTGACTGATGCTTACAAGATCCCGGATATTATACTGGGGTCGTTTAACCCCATCAGAGCGTTCCCCTTATAACGTCATCCTCGTGTCTTCTTAATTTTGCAACGAGACCGATATTGGGGTGCGCTTAATGCTGCGATGATAGCTGAGATTGTACTCTTTCACCAAGAAGGCAAAACTGGTAGATAAACACTGATGTTATGATTTGTAAAATAACGCCATATTTTAGTTTTTAACATACAATTAAACAACTCTACTATACTAGCTTTGGTTTCTTTGTTTTTGGTAGTTAATAATCGAATCATCTGTTGCCTTAGAAAAATCTGAAATTGACGGTAGATAAATTCCCCACCCTTATCGGTCTGTAAGCATAGGGGCTTCTATCCATGTTTTAGTATACTCTTGAAGGCTCGAATCATATCTCCCCATTTTTATTGCTCGGATCACCCACGCATATTTTGAGAATACATTGATACAGGTCAAGAAAAATTTCATGCCTCGGTTCTGTTTGGCTAAGTGGGCAATGTCCCCTAAATCTACCTGTCAATGAAGATCAGTCCCCCCCCCCTACTATGTAGCGTTGTCTTAGAAACAGACGATGGGTCGGTTTATGCAATGTATACGCATCTCGTTCACCCAACCATTGTCTGACGGCTTTTCCCTTGAGCTTTGTAGCTCTGACCAACGGTTGCACCCCTCCATACACGGCCGGTGCCTCAGGGTCGAAATGCACACATAGCTTTGCCATGACGTCCAACCAAAGATCTTGCTATAATAAGATACCCAACTCGGACGTTTCTGTTGTGAAGCTCGCAACCAGCGCGCCACCTGGTTTCATGGAAGCTAAAATGTAAACAAAAGCGCATGGCTCAATGGTAAAAGATCGATCGGCGATGGTATGTACTAAAAAATACCGCGGTATTTCCAAAATTTAACTATTTTTTTATAGAGCCAATACATAAAAACAAAGCCAATTACTAATGACACCTTTTTATCAATTTGTGTGACGATTTATTAACTGCGATATTTTTTGATGAACGTTGGAACGAAGTCGCATCTATCAGTATCTACCCCAGGGGTAAAAGACAGACTTACTCAGACGTCCTGTAGGGATGAATTTACCCCTTTTGTAGACACAGTCGGACGTATAGTCTACCCATATTTGATGTTAAAAGATTAATCTGAATCATATTGATTTTGTCATTAGTGTGGACATATTTGCAGAGGAATATAAGAAGTTGATTTAAATACAAGCTCATGATTTCCCGATTGAATGATATTTGATTTGTAACCCGAACCTCCACCGAATCAACAAGCTGCATTGTCGGTTGTTGGGGTGACCTGTGCAGACGTATGATTTTAATATGTAGTACTGTAACATTTTGAATACCAATATAATAATGAATTATTTCAGGACATATCATATACTAAAACATTGATGCAGTTGAATTTAATCATCATTAACTCTCTCATTCTATCTCTCTCTCTCTCTCTCTCTCTCTCTCTCTGTCTCTCTCTGTCTCTCTCTCTCTGTCTCACTGTCTCTCTCTCCGTCACTCTCTGTCTCTCTGTCTCTATGTCCCTCTGTGTCTCTCTGTCTCTGTCTCTGTCTCTCACTCTCTCTCTCTATATATATTTATATATTTATTTATATATATTTACATGCATATGTATATATATATATATATATATATATATATATATATATATATATATATATATATATATATATATATATATATATATATATATATATATATATATATTAAGGACATTACAACTAAAACTCTCAGTCTTAATAGCTTACTCAGAACAACCACAAATGAAATGAGATCATCAGCATACATTAGAAGATTAACAACAAGCACGCTAAAACTACACTGAACACAACAATAATTTAAAACCAGAGCTCAATTCATCCATATAAACACTGAACCGACAGGTTGACAATATGCCCCCCTGTCTTATGCCATTAAACACAGCAAATCAGACAGACATAGTTATGCCCTTTCTTACACACATCTGATAGTACCAGTGCCATGATTTAGCTGAAAATATCTTTTGACAACCTCCACGTCGACGGTATGAACTACCCTATAGAAACCGGGGTACCATGCAACCAACCATTCTAACAGTATATCAAGGGACACCTTTGTTCGACAAGCTCCCCCCACCCCTACAATCTAAGGTGCAGTAGTCCTATATACTGGTGTGGATTTGTGATAGAATAGTACATTCGCCGTAGATGGCTTTCAAGGAACTAAGTAAACAAATATCAATATTTGATTTTTCGGAAATCTACACATACAACAGCACTTTTCATGTGTGGGAAAATGTCAATATCTTACGATTTTTTTCTTTCCTTATGGTCCCTTAACTTACAGTTAGCCTCTTTTAGGGAATGATGCAACCTGATTTTCACCATAATACATAATACAGAAACATGACACCTGCATGATTCACATTGGAGTTTCTCTAATGATGAATGCTTACAACCCTGGCTTTTACTTGCTTTCTGTATAATACTGTGTCAATGAATTTGCAGCAATGTTCCTTAAGCCTGCATAATGCAGCTACTAGTGATTTTCTTGGAACAACGAGCCTTTCCTTTGCACTTCGGTAATTATTCTGGTCATGCATATCATTGACTAAAAAAATTTTGTTTCTGCATATTGCACACAACAACATAATTTCCAGAGACATATGCTAGAACATTCACTTCCTGGGTGGAAAGGCCTTTGTCAATTCAAACAGTTAATTGCGCACAGAAATGCCCATTTGTGTTTGACTTCTAGTCAGACATACTCGCAAGTCATAACGAAGTCGGTTGGCTGCTGCGCGTCGAGTAGCTTCCACAAAAGTAGGGGGCGCTGCCTACGCGGTGTTGCGGAATTTGTCTGGCGAGCTGCCGAGTCGGGTATCTTATTATAACAAGATCTTTGGTCCAACCGTGTGTAACCGTCGCACCCTCACTAGGTCTTTTATCTATTCTCGCGGCACTTCGCCGGATATAGTTCCATCGATCAGGGTGACTTACTAAATTTTCGGAACATATGATTCCCACAAGGTTTCAGCTAATCTTTTCCAACCCTGTGGTTCAATGTGTTGTCATCTCAATACATCATGAACTAAATCCGCTATGCTAGTTACGCTAATTACTTGTCCATTAAACCATAATTCCCCACGTTCATTCCAACCCACATCTGGGGTTTTTAAGGTGTTCTAACAACAAACGCCCCTTTTTCTGAAATTTATAAGGGATTGTTTCTACAACTTCCATGATAGATACATCTTCTGGTTTGGGCGTGAGGGCTGGGGGATTAGCTAAGGCCGTGTTGGGTGTCAGGGTTCTGTGTTGTTGGTAATACTCGTGGTGTTTCATTAAAATTTGGTTTGAAGATTCTACTTGAGCTTCCTCGGACAATTTAACACACCCCACATCTCAGCATCCAAGTTTGACAACAATGGGCGCTTGATCATAATGTGTACTTGACAGCACCTACGAATCAACCAACATCATTTCCTTAGCCATTATTAACCAAACATCTGGCATAACAATGCACCAGCGATACCTTAAATGTGTCTCGATACCGCCGGGAGAAAACCACCAGTCTTTTTCTTGTCATTAGTTTTAGGTGCGATCAAAGCGCGCAAGCCTTGTTTGTGTTGGGTTAATCTCCGCTTCTGAACTGACGTCAACGATACGTAACCTCTTAAAACATCTGTCAGGAATCAAAGCCCTGTTGACAGAGAATCAAAGCCCAGTTGTTTTCAGACAGCTCTGCCAGGTCAATGTGTTACGGTTATGATGATCGAGTATATTTCTTGATTGGGTTGTATTATGTCTGTTCGTAACTGTGAGCTGGTGTTGCTTGTTTCAAATCCTAACTGGGGCTGTGAGAGCCAAAAAGGCACATAGTTTCGAGGGTCATTTGTCAAATTTTGTGTTCTAGGGTTTTTAAATACAACAATGCGCGCCATTATTTTTGTACTAAATATGCATGGTCTCGTCCACCTAGAGTGATTCAAGGTTCGACATACGCAGTGTGAATACGTGTCCCTTTGGTTCCCCGCTTGACTCCCGCCACACAGTCGTTGTATTGCTTTGGGGTCCATATCAAGGTGACATAAAATACCTCCCTGTATAGGCTTATTATATATCTGATAAAACCCACCATCCCACCCATCAGACGATCCACGGTTATTCCTCTTTTGTTTGCGTTCTCTTAATTCTTCATAAGATTTTATCAGCTGCCACCAATGAAATATATCAAATCGCATGACCACTCAACCTTTGGTCACTTCGATCCAAGGGAATGGGGGTTTCACTAATCCAATCGTTTTACCTCAATATCAATCTCTGATTGGTCGGCATTAACAGCATCAAACGATACGGTGAGTGAAATAAGAGCCATCCAACTGACAAATGCGTGAGTGGGTAAGTTTATTTGATGTCCGTACCAACGGTCGCTAATTCGTTAATCATTGGTCAAATGTTCCAGGTTACTAAACCACTGAGCGAATTGAAATCTACCCCGACGTCGACTTGTAAACAATGGTCCATCAAGGTAATCATACTCCTTGCTGTCCATATTCTCTTATTTATACTCCCGATCGGGCTGATGTAAGGGGTTTTTCATGATCGCATAATGAATTACATTCTGACCCGATAAATCACAGGTAAATCACATTGTATCGCAAACACACGTGGATTATGGGGGTTTGTTCGGTATCAGCTGCTCTCTGACGAGCGTCAAATACTACACAAGTATCCATGTCATCAATTTGAAGATTCAACGTCTACTGACAGCAAACTTGTTGTTAACCAATATTCATAATTACTTTAATCCACCTCATCTTCTGGCATGTAAACGCTTAAATGACGATCCATTAAGCACTCTCCAGCTTTGATTGCTTTACTAAGAGCCGTGTCCAAATTGTAACCCTGCTCCCTAAAGCACTGTTGATTTATACAAATTTGTTTTTATTGACACTCAATTCTTGTGTAAGTTGTGCATACATCTGTATCTGCCACGCGTAACCATCTCAGATCATTGTCACAAGACCCTTCTATATCATCACCATAGGGTTTGGTTAGCACACACTCAACGTCACATCTGTGCCAATTGGTACATTGGCACAACTCTCGTCTCCCGCTTTTACCTGTCATTTCATACCAACTGTCAAATAAACAGTTCATTTCCCACTCTATGTGACATTTCATGAAATAGTTTTTCATAAATACCACATCTTTACCCCAAACCACTATTGAATACTGCGCAAAGTAGTGCATGTATAGTAGTTTCACTTGATCCATCTCAATTTGTTGTACAGCTTGTAACAAGTATGAATCAATCATCAGCATACTGCGTTTGCTATCCCCAGAGAGCAGCCATAGTGAATGATGAAAAGATGAAAGGTTTGAGTTGTGGTTTGCAGCCATGGTGAATGATTAACTGCGACCAACCTCTCGTGTTTATATACACCCCTAAATTATTTACGGGTTATTGACATGAGGTATTACTTAAAGGTCACATACAACGATTTTCATCATTTCTTTATTATGTGTTTCAAAATGGAGATTAACAACTCATTAACCAACGGGAACCAATAATTCATTGCACCAGCATACATAAGTACTAAAAATCCACCGATAAGGTTCCACTCGGAAGAAAATACGAAGCCATCTTCTCGATGCCATTTTGCCTCAGTTGGCCGCTAGGGGCAGGTTGAGTGACTACGCAGCCTCCAAGAGAATTTGACAGCGAGTGAGCGACCGAAGCGAAAAGCAATTGCTTGGATTTTAAGATAACACCGTATTTACATGAAGCCATGTCGTCTTCTGATGAAGATAACGATGCCCCATAGCATAACATTGGGGAAAATAATGTCCATGACTTTTTAATTGAGCAAATACGGGCGGGAGTTGAATCATCCAAGTCTGGTAAAAAATAACCGTTAGTATCAGTTACCCAATATATTTACACATTCTGTAAGTTGAGGATGGTATGTTGACAGACCGAACTACTACAACAAATATTACTTGGTTAGTGAATGTAGCTTTGTCATTGTACCCTCAGCACATTAAATATTGTGGACAGATGTTTGCATGCAGTATATAAAGTATTTTCCTTTACATTCATTCATTGTACCACAAATATAAATTTGCAATGACTCTTTAATTAATTTAAGTATCCCAGATTCCTGGCAAACTGCTTGAATAAAAATGTGCTGGAAGCGTCCAAATTTGAATCTATTCAAATGGATGGACCTGTTGGAGATGAGGTCTCTACAATGAGTAAGTTAGCTATTATTGCTACTGAAAAGGACGGTTTGAGGGTGAACAATCATATTTATTGCTAAGGGAACATCAATCCCGCTGTGTAAAATATTCAGTGTTCATATTGATAAACTATAATATATTTCACATAGCCAAGAATAAATAATACCAGTAACATGAAATCCAGAGACACAGCTTACAATAAAATTACAAAGTGAGGGAATGATTGACAAATGACAATTGTTTTTTTAACTATACAACTTATTTCAAAACCATAGACAACTAATTGACATATTGCTTCAGATTATTCAGGTATCTAGCCTACCGCCAGTTTACATTCTGGATATGGCACAGACTGGGCAAAAGAAACAGGAAAGTGTAGACAGCCTGTGTGGTAACAGCTGTTAGAGAATCCTTCCCTGACCCGGGCGGCAAATATACAGGTTATCTACAATGGAGCCGAAGATTTCTTGGTCAGGTTGAATCGACACCTATGAGCACCTACGAGAAGATTCTTTTCAGGTTTCTCGGACTGTGAGGCAATAGTTGGTGGGACAGTCCTGTCCTTTGCAAGGACCTCAGCAAGTCTGTAGCTTGGGTATTTTTGCCTGAGATCAAGCACCTCAGCAATGAACGGATGTACATAGTCTGAAGCAAATCAATGTTATTCATATTTTATGTTAGTCATATAATAAGTTAGTTATATTATATGCCCATATTAAATTGGGTAACAAATTTTGTGCAAATGAAACTAATGGGTAATAAATGTCAAAATAACATGTGTCGGCTTAAGTCACACAAAGAAACTAACCTTTGGCAACATGCCACACATCAAACCAGTGTGAGACTGTAGGTTGCTCTTCCCTCATGTACTTTTTCACTCCCTAATGACTGTCAGTAGTGATGGATTCAATGGTCAAGATATTCTCAGACAGGGATTTCAAAGCAAGCTTCGGACCAGCTAACTCCATAGCATTCGAATTTTTAACTTGTTTGCTCTGAAAGAAATTAACAGGCAATTGATAGTACAATAGACATTAACGAATCCATCATATACTGGTCATAAATTGTAACTTTTATGCCTAAACAAGTTGCATGTCTAGAACCTTCGAAGTCTTTATAGGTCCATCAGGGTCAACCCCAACGTGGCTAAAGAGAGTCGGTATAGCTTTTTTCGGAGCCTAGGGTTTCTTACAAAATCCTAGACTTTTGAGCAGCTCGGGGTCAGTCTCATAAGCACCTTTCTCGAAATGATCAGAACATAGAACTGTCGTAACGCGACGTAAGGGTAGGTCACCAGTGCTTATGCTTGACTTTCGACACCCATATGCGGCGCATTTTCCTGTCTTTTGGAAACAGAAAAAAAACTCACGCCTGACTTCTCATTGTTCCGACAACCAAACGCACAACAAGAAATGCTCCAGACCGGAAGAAAGACGAGTTAGTCACACGCTGTCAACGAACCGTTAAGGCTGAAGATGGCGAGGGATACTCGCGAACAACCCGAATGACGTCACTGTCCGGAAATTCACGAATTTTACCGAGCAGTATCTTGTCAGATTCGACGTGGAAAATGTACATTTAAAAAGCATTTTTTGAAAAGAAAAAGTGCGCAGTCACCTTATTTTGGTTACGATACCCTTTTAAAACATAGAACTTTGGAAAAATGGAATGAAAAAAAAATAATTGTAATTGACCTTTAACTGTCAAGTCATTGACAGAGGACGAATGTTAAATGAATAGAAGGGCTCTTTTGTCGCGTTTTCTCGAAAAGTCCAGCAAAATGGTTGTGTAATATCTGAGGAGATTGTGAAATCGAAAGGACAGCAGAGTTGATATATGCTCGAGTAATCTACCTCATTCCTTGGGACAGTGAAAGTTAAAAGCCACTTACAAACCCCTTTCAAAGAACCCTCCTAAAATTACAAGAAATCATTCTAACACCCTCAACACACTGTAGACCTTTTCACTAGACTCCTAACTGACAAACATATTAACCTATTCAAAGAGCGACTTAATAATCTCTTCATCACAATTACAATAGAAGTAAAAACTCACGTCGTCAAGGTTTTTTCTTTGGCCCCAATTCAACATAAAAATCGCCACCTGTTATGTCATATCCAAAAGATTGTCAAATCCGTCATCTGAAAAGGTCAATAATGGTATAATATCTGAGAAGATTGTGAAATTCATCAGTGGAAAAAGTCATCGGAAATATTGCCTTGCAAACTTCTACGTCAGCGGGGAAAAAAACGTGTTTTCAAAGGGTACCTACTTCATCGGAATAAGTACGGGGGGTCAATGGTATGTACTTTTACTACTGACACGGTGTGCTACGAAATGAAATACATTGTGACCAATAACAGTAAAAATGTTATTTGATGTGCAGTCTATAGATTACGGTATTTTATACTACCTGTTAAACCATACAACAAACGCGGCCTTGAACGTCATTGTAATATCTAAGGTTGCATAATTTGACTGATGATAGTCACAATACAATGAGTAGTAACAAGGGGATTATTAATCCATCAGCTGAACAATGTAGCAAAACCAACAAAAGCTGAATGGTGAAAAGAAGCATCCACCGAGAGCTGCGAAGAGATATGATAAGGTGCCATGATACATTAGGATATCTCACCACCTAAGTTATCTCGCATAACAAATATCGCACTGGGAACAATGGACGGCTCTAATGAATCATTAAACGTTATGGTTCTGAACCAATTCTACAGATATGAATATATGGTCTGCAGCTCCATATGAAACCGATTTGGAGACAATTCATGAAATAATTCTGTGTTATCTATCTCGAGCGGAGTATTGTCTTGATATGAACAATTATGCTTTATACCCAGGATACGGTGTTGTTATTAAAACATTATAATAAATCTAGAGACACAGTGTGGCATCACTTGTCATTAAGATGCATGCTTTCGGATTCATTTGTCGCGGTTTGTTTAACACAGTCATCTAAATGAAATGACAAGCAATAGCCGAAAAGGGACAGTATAACTGCCGTAGTCTTGCACATTATCCTGAAACAGCAGGATAAAGTGATATGGGTACAAATATAACTCCACATATGTTCAATAATGGTTTGCTATGCACATTAGAGAATAAATGTACCTGAGACAATGTATATTGTACTAGAATAACTAATATTAATGCACAAGTAAATGCAGAATAGATCCATGGGCGCCTTGTATGTGTGACACTTGGATTACAGGATACGTGATACAAATGCATATCCTTTACCCATAAGCTAATCCATTGCAAACATGAAAAGCAGTCGAGCGAAATTATCAAAGCCATTTTTCAAGGGCGTCTACAAACATGGGTAGGTTCACAACTCCGATACTCAAACGTCACTCGCGAGCAATGGTTTTGAGAGCTCCTGAGATGCCCTCCTTGTCATTACACGTGCAATTGGTAGTGAATGTCAGCCGAGGAACTAGTCAGCTGAGTATATCAAGCCATTGCAGTATTTTACAGGTGTTAAGTGCTTTTATAACTTCATTTGTCATGATCTCCCATCATCGAAAATGAATATAGAAGTAAAACCGCACATGATTTGTACTGATGCGGTTAGATGCATTGTAGTATGACAAATTCTATCACATAGTTACGCAGATAATTTAATGCTGCTACATTATAGCTCCTTATAAATGGCATCGATTATGTGTTGTTCATCATGCAGCCACTGTAATACCTAAGTGACAACTGGGTGCCGGCAAATTCTTACAGGCCGTACGGCGGTCCGGCTGTCGGATAGTTAACTGTAGTGTGCCTGTCCTGTGCATTGCGATCAGCAGCCGCTATCTGGCGGCAATTAGTCGATTAGCGGGTGAGGTATGTGTGTCGCTGTTCTGCCTCCTCCATTCACCGACCTTTCTCTGAGGGAAACAAGAGACAAAGAAGAAAATACCTCCACAGCGCTTGTGGCCACCGCCACAGCACTTGCTGGCTCCTGCACAGTGCGGGCAGGCAACTGCACAGTGCATTAGAGATTGACGTTTGCACGCTACAACCTGATTCTTGCTGCATTGATGGCTGAGAGGAGAGGCATTCAGAAATGTTCAGAAACCTATATAATATTCTCACCTAATAGTATGGAGGCGATTGTCAAATTTTCCGCAGCAACTGGTTAAAGAACCGCCGCAAGGGTCAAGCCTCCGGTACATCGGTGCATCCATCCACCGCTGCAGCTGACGCGGCGCGCATCTGTGGTTATGTAACCAACCCGTGTGTTCCGCGCCTCGCGGTTTCCCAACAAGGAAAAGAGAACGCTCTCAGGGTTGTCAAATTGACTAGGTAACTAGTCAAATACCACCGGACCAGCCTTGCTAGTCATTGTGGCAATGTTGCTTAGTCGATTTGACCATGGAAGTAGTCATTACAGAGTTTGACTAACTTCAATAGCTGGGTGACCAATTTAGCTAGTCATTGTGACTAGATTGGGTTAATGTGCAATGCTTATTATTCCAATTGTGTTGCTACATATTCAACTTACGTATTTGATAGCGATTTGAGGATGAGTCTGCATCAATACAAGCTTTACCGGATTTCTGCTATGATATTGCACCAACGATTGTACATTATTTCCATCAAAGTAGCTGTTTGCCATTGATAGAATGATTCTATGATGTGCCAGGTCTGCCAGGAAAATGCAATTATAGATGTACTTCTATGTGTTATAAACTGTTATATACGCAACGTGTCTGAATTATATATCATGGCTGATCGCCGTTTTCCCAACTTCTGGGTTAGATCAATATGGCGCTTATGCAAGCCATCGATTTAAATCTCAGTGGTGTTGGAAATCATGCGTAACCGTGGTTGCCATTTGCCCATAATGACAACCGAACCTAATGTACTCGCCTCGTGACATGTCTTTGCTTATATCAACCGTCGGTGTATCAATTTGACGTCACTATGGTAAATATTATACATCTAAGATATGCATTAAATCGCAAATCGCCAATTCTGCTGTTACGAAAACTTGACTGACATTTTGAACGTATGAAAGAATATATCAAATATGGAACGCGTTTGACACATTAAGGCACCCGAAGCTAGAATGTTTTTTAGCTAGAAAATGTCAGAGATTGATGATTGTGCGCATGTAAAGTTATTCGACTCATTCACTACTTGTCTGAGGCTAATTTTCGTAGTGTCCCGAATACCTAGAAGGGATTACAATTGAGTCATTTAGCAATTTCACAAAACGCAAAGCTGCCAGAAATAGTGCAGTTATTTCTATCAAATTGGCTAGAATGAGTATATGATCGGTTGGTGAAGAATTCTTTAATAGACTAACTTAGTAATATATATGTATCATGCCATTTTGAAGTAAGCAACATAAGTCAAAATACGGCATATTTCAATTACCTTGCACCGCTGACCGCTGTATGATTCCCCCTGATTGATTTAAGAGTGACAGGTACAATATCATGCGGATAGAACTTGCGAGGGACCAATATTTACCTGATCCAAGCGATATACCATGATCTGATGGCTGATTTCACTGAGCAGCCTCGGAATGGGCATTTTGTCATTCGTCTGAAGGGTAAAATGTTGTACAAGGTATTCGTGATGACATTTATTAAAAAAAGCCAAATTACATATCCTTGTACAATTGCCTTAAATGAGTTGGCAAACAAACATATCTGTTATTAATATTTTTGTTATCATTTGTCTGGATAATTACACAAAATGTGAGCAACAGCATGTTAATATCCGATCCTAAATATAGCGATAATGATATTTAACTGGCGTGTATGCCGTCCATGGGCGTTTTAGGGTAACATCGGTTATATTAAATAGCACATAGAATATAACAATATTGTGATTGAGTGCATCATATTTCGGAATGTGTGATAATCGCTATTTGCTATTGGCTACAAATAATAAAGCAGATAAATCTCCGAATTTATCAATGATAACAGCAAGTGTGGCACTCAGTGTTTATATTTGTTCAGATACTACTACAGGTATTTTTATCGCAATTCATTCTTGCAATTAGAATAGATACTCACACAATTAAAAAAAGTAGGGGGTAAATGCCATTGTTCATGCGAATCCTGTCCTGCAGCAATTTATGACCACTTGAATGCTCCCAAAGATCGCAGCAGTAGACCAACATCAAAACATCAATACAGTCATCAGACTGGACACCCTCTTGCATTTAACCACTACTCAAATAAGGGACCCGCACGTGGTGCCTTCTTTGATTCAAATGTGAATACAAATCGGTATCTGTATGTAGCTGTGTTAATTGTGGATCTTTAATCAGGTGATATCTGAGACCATAAAACGCATCCCGAGGTAGCGATCAATGCACGATGTGTCGCATAATTGTAGGTGTTGTTACAAAAATGTCACAAAATATCATTGTTCACAGTTGTTAGAGTTGTCTTAGCAATATAATCGGTACATGGTCGTACGATTGAGAAAAAGTTGCGTAGAAGAGGAATAAATGCGGAAAAAAAACACTTTCAGTAAAGATTTACGGTTCACCTGTCATGAAAGGTCGGTACTGCTTCAGTAACCTAAGAGTGGTGCCATATGCCATACATGAAAATATGTATAGCAACGTTGTAGGTAGTTGTCTGGTCTCAACACTATTGGAAGCTTCCTTGCCAACCACTTGCTTACATGTGATGTATTTAAGACAGCAATAGAGGGCCATTGTATAAATAAACATAACACCCACTCTGTTCTCCTCATCGCATCTAGTTCCGTAGTATAAAATGATCGAATTGTACTTATCAGTATGAAACGTAAATGATGCGCCATACAGATAACTTCTCATACCGTGAACCCACACTACATGAGGCTAATCTCTTGATTAAAGGGAATTAATTACTCCTGTAAAGTAAAAAAACACTTACGAACCCATAAGTTGTCCCGTACCAACTTGAATCATTTCACATTATGGTCCTCGTCCATTTGAGTCGATATGAATACGCTTTGTATGTAGGAGGTGCATATAATTCTACTGATATGAATAAATAATCGGCAGCTATTCATATGATTTGATTACCAATATATCGATGTAAGACTAATGCGTGAATTGCCTACATTAAAAGATGCATATTATCAATGCGAAAATCACAATAAGCTTCACTACAAGTGCTGCACCAATCACCCACGTCTGACATATCGATTATTCAACATTTACTATGGTTACAGTTAAACTGGTGGCATGGTAATTTACTCGGCTGAGTCTCATTTCAGATGGCATTATACACTATTTTAGTCAGCAGTTATTGTCGAAGATAATTTATGTACACCTGATGCACTTCATGGGTACTTCAGGCAGCCTTGTAAAAGTTCTATGTATAACCTGATTACTACAAAGAATCTTCAAATTCAGCTGCAAGCATTTAACTGATAGCGTGGTGATATATGGTAAGGTATGTATAATGAGCAGCATAAAGGCATATTTGTTATAGAGGTAGTAGCAAACGAGCCAGCGTTTTGCGTAAATCCCATTACACATGCTTTTGTATGTCATATGGCTAGTAAATATCGACTAAAGCAATTTTTCTTGGTAAAAGGTTGACATTCAGCATGTTAAGGTCTATTTAAATATCAAAGAATCATTCGTTAATTTGACGATACTATTTCCAGCTTCAGTTAGTAATGCAACTGATATTGAAATGGCGTCAGATACGAGAAGAGGTGTCAGTTATACGTAAATTGCTTCAGCTACAGGTGGTACGACACCGATGTAATAATGTCATCTACATGTGTATCACGCCATAACCAATGCCACGAAGTCAGCTTCATGTGAACGACATGGTTATTTCATAAGATATACTTGTCAGCGTTTAAGTTGAACCATATCTGCAGTTCAGTGTCGATTTACCACGCATTATATCAACGATGCTACTGATATCATCAATTGCCACAGTTTTCTTTAGAAGTAACACTAACCAGCTGCTGTTGAAAACGTACAGCGTATGGTGCAGCATGTGCAAGTTACTTTTGTGGTCTTAACATTCCACGACGCTGAATTCCGCGAATCCCTGTCCAAAACACAGGGTCAGAGTACAAATAAACAGCACACACATCTTGCACTAACAAGTTTGGTTCACATACTACCGGCCTGGCTAAAGGGTACTTTACGAGGACCATTGCATGGGGCTATCTGCATTAATTGGGTCATTTCATTAAGCGGTTTTGGTTAAAATCAGCCGAAGCGAGGTGTATTTCTATTAAGACTACAGTCAGTCAGGGTCACGGAAACCATAGTCCTGTATGCCATGGCTTTATTATGCTAAACTATTCTATGTACCACCCTTATTCAAACATCGTTGAATGTTTCGCCTTGTGAATGGACAGTTATTAGGGATTGTAGGTGTAATTCCAATGTAAAAGAATCATGCTCGGTTAAGCAAATATTCTGATACCTTTGTTATATATATACCGAGCCATGCATAAACTAATTACCAGACAATTCCATGGATGTATCCCATGGCTGGTTGAACGAAACGACTCTCCAGCAATTTACATGCTGATACGTGACTAATTGCAATGAAATCGCCTTGAAAACAGCCTTCAAATCGTGTCGACTATAGTATGTAAGACCGTGAATATGGGATGACCGGACTTAACTGATGCCGTTTATGGAATCAGTGGGCATCTGGTTAGTGACGTTTTAATCCCTCCGAGTTGTGAGGATATTTGATGAAACACACCCATAGCCTTCTGGTTCCCAAACAGCCAAAGTACATTTATACCATCTAATATGTGTGTTTCGTAATGTTTTTGAGTTGGCAACGTTTAACAGTTTGGTATTTACATTTATGGTAGAAACAATTACCGGAATATGGCTGCCATATAGAGGTGGACAGTGGAGGCTTTGGTCTAGCGTCGATTATAATGCATTGTGTATCAGGCCTTAAGGCGTATGCTTCTTACAGAATGATACAGCCATTGCATAATCCAAGCTTTAACCTGTTTTATGGGTACATCATTCTGATTTCTAAATTCAGTCAGAATGCTGTTGAAATTGCGTTTCACCAGACGCAATTTACTCTCCTTACCACACCCAATGTTATTCACGAGAGCTGATCGCCCTAGCATAAAAATTCAATTTATTCCATCGATAATCAATAGCGCATTACGCGCTCACGAGTCGGAACAATGATGCTGTTTCTGCGTAGAATGATCAATAGCTGGCAACTGCGGATGCAAACAAGCCACCTGAGCTGTGCGTCCGCCTCCGTCGGAGCATAATCACAAGAAAATGAACTAAAGTATGATTGGTTGCAGTTTTAAGGAATCGCTGTTAACAACAATTCTAAAAACAACTAGAGCAATTCAAGACAACCAAAGTTGATAAAGTAAAAGCCAGCCTAGGAGATAGTTCGAATAAGGCGTCCTCCAAACAGTTACTCTACCTCGCCGTTAACCACCCCCATGGTGCCTATCTTAATTTCCGTCGTAACCTCAGTCAAATACTCATCCTGCCGTACAGCATTGAATCAAGCCTAATCCCTTCGGAAATGAAGCGGTATTCCATTACGCCTGTAGCCGTCTGGTGTTAGGCGCATGGCAGCACATTTCGGTGACTATTGGCATATGCAGACCAATGTACACTTAGATGGGTGAAGATGGAAAAGCAGTCAGTCTGTCTGATTTATAGTTAAAACCTTCGCGAATATGTACCAGGCTATTTTGGCAACTGTAGACGCATCTGATGAATCTTTGTCCTTTGCCATTTCCATAAATGTATACAGTTTTGCAAAACAGACAAATAATGAATAACCACCGAAGCCACATGCGTGCCTGAATATTCAGCATTAAATATGCCTCTAGCAAAACTGCTGACAACTGAAATCACTTGGCTTGATTATGGAATTTCATAATGCGCTAGACTTCACCCTTTGCAAGAAGCTTGGTTAAAATTGTGATAAAAGTGCAAGTTGCAAGTAAGAAACGCTACTCTTGTGTTATTGAATTAGTTAACAAACTTCACCATTATAGTAATGTTAGCTACAGGCAAATAAAGCAACTGCCGCTGAAATAATGTAAGCTTCGGGTACATAAAACCAATGCTATTATAAACGCGTTTTCAGCTAGCGGTAGATAAACATCCGCTATCGTAATAAAGAGGGGAACACATATAGCCGCTGACGCTATAAGCTGTAAGCTAGCGATAAATGAGGCAAATACTAATAAAATGGTGCCAGCTCCAGATAAATCAAGCACCTGCCATTATATTGGTACTGATCAATATATGATATTGTCAGCTAAATAAAGCGTCTATACGGAAAACATCCTGTAGCCCTACCTCTACATGCAGAAGCTAAACTTTGCATGGATAGTTGAAGGCATTAATATTACATGTAAACAAGTGACTAGGCACTTGTTGGGTGTGGCATTGTGTAGGGAGACTGAGCTGAATGAATTTGAGCGTTAAGGCGATGCATTCAGTATATTGCAACAGGAACAAGAACATGTTCTCGTTAAAGTAACCATTTGTCCCATTTTGATTTAGTTAGTATTCCCAAAAATATTTATCGATAGAATTACTTCATTATATAAATGTGCAATTTTAGGCATTGTTATGATTGTAATCTTAAATAGTAGCAACGCGCGATATGGCGATATGATATTTGTTTTGATGTCGTTTTGTCATAATTTCACATGATACGTGCTTGTAAATTAGCTACTTGTATAGGTACAACATCATGAACCTATCATTGATGGTGTATTTGCCATTTATAACAATTTGTTATTTGCGTTAGTGGTATTTGCATTAAGAATTGTATATTCCAATAGTATAGCTGCAATGAGGCAAAACAGTGCTTATTCGGTCGGTCGTATACCCGAGTTATCATCGCTAAAAGGATGCAATGTCCACTGATCAATGTTTGCATGTCTCCAACAAAGAGTTTGATGATAAATGATCATCAAAACCAAATGTTGAGTCGGTGTACTTCTGGTATTTTAATAATGATATACTAATTTAAACTGCATGCTCTCAAATGGCTAAATATAAGTTGCTAAATACCAACTGTAAAAAATTACTGTGAAACACAACCACATGTAATTCTAACAAAACATGTAAGCACATTTGCTTGACAGCAGCGCATAGAATAACGAGCTTTCACTGAAGCTGATCCTGATCAAGAGTTGTTATCGTTATTTGGTTATTGGATTCATTTAGACTTCTTTGAACTGTTTCTTAAAGGTGGACGCTGGTCACATTAACGAAGTAACTTTAAGTGGTTGGAAAAATATGTCTTCCTCTGAAGTCCATTAATTAACTGAAGTACCTGCTCATTGCATGAATTAAGGCTAATGTAGGAAATACAGCGTGTCTTTGCATTTTACATGCAACATTACAGCCTAGTAATCAATACATAGGCTGATGATGCTCAGATAGTTCTCACACAGAGTATTCGCCTTCAGGATTATGACCAGTCCGTTTGGTATCGTTGGTGTCTGTATTAACCGGTTCAATGCGCCTCTATACAAAGAAGCACATTATAGTTTTTGCATATTAAAATGAGTTGATTTGAATGGATATGAACTAATGTGGAATCACAACCGGTCTCTAACCGCTTGTTAATATTAGCCATGTTCTAATATTTGAGCACAGGTACCAACCTCAAGCAGACTCTTGCAAGGCAAATCGCGAATTATTTAACATTTGCGCAATCCCAATATCAAAACCATTTACCTAATTTACCATTGTATCTATAGACACATCGAAATAAAACAGGATTATTACTAAAACAAGAGTTACTCTCAGCCAGTGTTATCCTAGCCTCTGTTAATGTGCTGCTTATATTATTGCAAATATACGCTAGCCTATGCTGGCCTCTTGACCTGAACCTTTTATTTGCATTGGCATCACTGCACGCTTTGATTAAATTAAAATTGGTTATTTGAATATATTGTGACCGATCCTGTGTAGATATAACGGTGTCTACTAACATAAACGAAGGTTTTCAGTTCTCATGACCATTTGATAAGATAATTATCCAAGCGATCAAATGGGCTCTTATTTCGGCATACATACAGCGTTAAGATAACGAGGATCTTAAGCGGTTGAGTACAATATTTGAATCACCATGTACATCGAATTGCTTACGACAGTGGTCCAAAATTGGATGGCACATTTGGCTTGGTTAATATATTGATTGTAAAGGGCAGTATTAAAGCTCAAATGGCGTAAATATTGCTATGAAGCCGTTTTGAAACGCCATCCCTCCATTCTATATATTGCAATTTAATTACTAATTTTGCATCAACGACCATCATATATCTAAGAAACGACTGAAACACAATTACGCTGTGAAGCCCTCCATATTATTCTGTTGCGTTGAGGAATGGGAATATTGAATAAGGATGGTGTACATTTGACGCAAAACGTGAGGGTGGGTTTGATGTGCTCATAGCAGGAGTGTTTACAGCTTTCCTGGTCTCAAAGCATATTGGCTGCGAAATGGGGCTGTATCGTATATCAACACACTGGCAGATAAATTTTGAAAAACCTCTCCACGTTAATGGTAACAATAATGTCCACTAACATTTAAAAGACCACAGCAAAACGCCTACTGGCTAATCCCAGCACTTAGCATGATCAAAGCTTCGAGCGTTCTGCCGAAGCTGTGCCTGACCATGGGTATGTTTAGATTTCTAGATATGATACTTTTTGTGAGGTCTTAAAGAATCGCTGCTGTATATATCACAGCCGCTAAGTAGCTTTTCTGCTGTGTTATTTTATGATGAAGATTGTGATGAATATAAGGATGATCGTGACAATGTCCACCCATTTAATCGTCATCAACACATATCTGTCAAGCCGGTGCTCTTGACGAGGCATTGCAAGTGCAAGAGCGCCTGTGTTGGAACACTCAGTATCGCCATTAAATCACGAATGAAGTACCAATTGTCATTTGAGCCAATTGTGACTAGCTCTAGAACCAAGCTGCTATATATCCACTATCGGAGCCGCGGTTGAACAAAATCGTCTCGTGTGATTTGTTATCACTGCTAAATTTATGCACCATTTCTTGAGGCAGACAAGCGAAAATGAAAATAAAGAGAAATGAACTACGCAGATGTTTACATTTGCTTCTTACTATACACTTAAGGATAAATGTAACAATAGCAGTGTGTGCTTCATGTTGAAGTAGAATCACCGATACGTTTTTGAATATTTTGGATTCGATTCATAATCACTAAAGCGTGTTCGACACTATGGTTTTACAGCTATTTTATACCATAAGCTTCTGCATCGGGAAAATTGACAAAAGGTTGCATACAATTATCGATGTCGTGTTTCGTGAAGCCAATGATGAAGTGATTCATTGTAACAGATATATCCTCTGATTGGTGATACTAGCAAATACACCAAGGGGCAAATACACTTCAGCCTCGGCAGATAAACAGCATTTCGTCAAGGATGTAGTAGAAACAACAATAGTGTAATAAAATCAGAGTTGACATTGAACAGCTTAAAAAGTGCATCTACATGCATCACGGCTATGACAGGAACATTAAAACAAAATCGTATTTACCCAGCGTTGAGCTATAGTAATGGGTACATTAATGTCTGCCATGAATTCATAGTCGTTACATAATTCTGCAGTGTTTCGTACACTCTTGCCGGCCTTTGCAACGATGCTCAGAAAATGTGGTACATGTCAATTCTGAACTAGTTGGGCGTATTGCATCAAACGTTTCCAATGGGGGCTGCTATCCTTGAATTGCTTTACGGATCATTGATGGTAGAATAAACTAGCAAGCAATGTGATGTCAATCATATATCAAGTGTAGTCATATATCTGTGGTCACCGGTGCTTTGTAAACAGTTTTCTCAATACCTTAATTATTGTTTCCATGTACTAAATATTGAGAATTATTGATATGCCATTCGGTGAACATGAATCTGCAATCGTTACACTACGTCACGTAGTCAAACAAAGCAGTAATCATATCCTCTATCATCCTATTCAAAGATTTCTGCAGTTATAGTACATTACTGTTAAAAGATAATACCCAAAGTAGCATCCAGGCAACAACGCAGCTGCAGTCTTAGTGAAATCAAAAATATCACAATACTTGAATGTTGCTAACAAGCATTTGTTAATAAGTTTCTGCTTCGCTTTCCTAAAACATCAGTAAAATTTCATTCGGACATAGTCATCACTACGCAGTATTTGAAATAATAGCCAATTGAACATAACCGTGTTGGTCTGTTGATTGTTAGATCTCCATCTTTCCGGCAAACATCAGTGCTGGTACTTTTCAAGGCCGGACTGAACCCTTCATAGTGTGAATGAGGCTATATCAGCGAGCGATTTGATTTTGCTAGAACCTCATTAGGTATCAAACTTTGTTCTCGTGAGAATCAAATTCGTCTCCGTCTGAAGAACCGAACTTGTTGACCTTTGGGTCGAGAACGGTAATGCATTGCAACGTATGCTGTTACCCCGTACATACTGAAAGTTTAGAACGAAGATATCTGTTTGGCAAGCTTTCTAGTTTCTACCAAAGCAGAATACAGTACAGTAACCCTCTTTACAGTTTCACCTGCACTCCAGTAATATCATGCTGATTGCCGTTTTAACAATGGAACATCGCGTAAGTTTATAAGAAACCCCTAATGTAACAGCTGAAAATTAAAACAGTATTCCAAAAAAATCCCACCAACCTCTTGCCGGGTGCAGTTTAAAAAAAATAAACATTTCTAACAGAGCTTAAAATGGACAATATCAATTACCACTTACTGTGGTATAGGGAATAAGTTGTACCATTCATGTAACGAGGAACTGTAGATCATATCAGTAATGCAAATCTTTTTCGCAATAGGTGTTACACTACCACTGCTCAGCGCTGTACTTTGAGATCTATAACTTAACTTCCAGTGTAGCTCACACACACACACACACACACACACACACACACACACACACACACACACACACACACACACACACACACACACACACATATATACATAGACAGATAGTATATATATATATATATACATAGACACAGATACATATATATATATTATATATAATATATTTAATATATATATATATATACATATATATATATATATATATATATATATAATATATATATATATATATATATAAATATAGACATATATATATAATATATATAGATATATATATATAATACTATATATATATATATAATATATATATATATATATAAATATCTATATATATATATATATATATATATATATATATATCCTTTATATATATATATATATATATATATATATATATATATATATATATATATATATATATATATATATATATATATATATATATATATATATATGCTATATATATATATACATATTTATATTACATTGGGAGATAATTGTGAGTTCGTAATTACCTCTACAAAAATGATTGGGTAGCGAAGATGTAGGATACGCTTATACATTAGGGTAGACAAATATGCGTACCATAGGTTGCGCTTTGAATGTCTAAGCAACCACCGCATTTACCGATATGTACGTTTGATTGCATCTAACGGAATAAAACGTTTACTAAAGGAATTATTGTTTCCAGGGCTTCAACTTTTATTGACAATTTCAACACTGTTTGAACCCTGTCATGGCACATATATGCAATCAAAGAGAGGTATAGACAGCACTAATTGAGCATAGATGCCTGTGGTAAAATGATAAGTGTAATTGACTATATTGATATGTTCCGGATTGTGCGGCACAATTTATACTACCAAAGGATCAGAAACGATGAGAACTTGTGTTACCCATATGCGCTGCTAAGTAATAAACATTATGACTTGTTCTCATTTTGGACGATCGATGCATGTATATCTGATAAACCCCATGTTCACTCATGTCTGTGATGAAGACTGCTATCCATAACCCGATGGCGCACTTGCTTACATTCCCCATCGAGGAAGAGAAATGGAATTGCAACGAATCAAGAACTGAAGTTGCAAATACATTACTGATTTCATGAGGATGCATTCTAATTTGTGCGATGCACACAGACATAACTACGAGCGTATTTGACGCTACCATTGTCGAGTATTAATGGTTCATAGTTACATAGTTACATATTTCATGCTGCAAGTGGAACGAATTGTCGTATGGTATATGCCAACACTTTTGGGATGGTTATAACGCCGATATATAATACTATTACCATAGTATTGGTGTTATAGCAAGTACTAAGCACCATTCTACTTGACCTAAAAAAAGTTAAATAAGTGAGAATTTGCTCTTGCAGTACAATGGTACTTCTGACAACCGGCTGAATCTCTTGAATAAGCCCTGACCTGTTGCAATTGAAACGTATCGCTAGTTTTGCCATAATGTGGACGTCAGCTGCGCTGCGCCAGCTCTAGTGGGTCCTCACCTCCGTTTCGCATCGCGAATCATATTCACATCTTATTTGATTTCCCTAGCAGTTTGCATTTTGATCAACTGTAATGTGAACAATACCAAGTCCGCTACAAGAGGTTTATCTGAATTCGGAGCATTTGGCTAAATATGACTCGTCGCATCAGGCACATGCGATTGTAATACTGCTTAAGCAGGCCAACCATTACTTCTGCGAGATGCGTGTCCATCAAAACTACTTGCTCTCAAGGGTCGCGAATTATATTGTGCTGTATACCTAGCTTACTGTATTTGCCATAATATGATCGAATCTTACCTATCAGTATGAACGTCAAATTATACAAAATATAAATATTTTCATGTTCCAGTGGGATCATTAGTCCTGCAACTAAAGCTACTTATTTATTCTGCTTGCACATCACCTCCGCACTGTATAGCACAATGTGCAGCAACTGTGTCTTCGTTATCTAATTATTGGCATTTCGATAGAAGACGTATGGTCATTGTTTGATGACCTCATCAAATCATGTAATCAACCGGCAAGGACGGTGGTATGGTTACAACAAGGTAATATGGTTCGTATCATGCACTGATCACCAGACTACGTAATGTCGGTATGTATGCTATTCTGGGTTACCTCATCTTATTTATGAAGCATCCCTGCAACGCCGAGCCACGCTATCCCCATGGGCATTATCACCACTCTACGAGAGCAGCTGGAACTTGTCTTCGTATCGTACCTGAGGAATAGTAAGATAAGGTTTATTTCTAGTAGCCAGATTAATTTCATTGACCAACTACTGACAGTGTACATGCGTTATATAAAAATCAGTGAGCTTACTTTATATTGTTCATTTCTTTTTCTTCGCATTAATGTGCTATTTGCAACCGCATTGACGCTACGGTCTTTGATAATATGATATTTTGATGCTGATAGATAGCTCGTTTTTCTTGAAATCACTGTAGCACTCAAATGTATTTGCTTCGAAACGTGTATTTTACAGCGCATTCTATTCTACGCAGACCAATACATATCATATCATTAATCGCCTTGCTAATCATATAAGCCAATCCTTCTAGATGGTCTGATTAAAGGAGAACTGTATATTACAAAGACTTTTGTGTTTTCATTTATACTGCGGCACTGCTTATAAATGCCGCGCACAGCTTTGTAGACCAGCATCCACTGGTGACGAGGTATCTTACAAGTTTACCTAAACAACGTTCTGAGTCATAAGTGATTACGACTGTTCGATGTTTATGCGGATTGGTTTTTCGCATGAATCTAATAGTTATATATAATGATGAATGGTGTGTTTTAGTTTTGATATAACGAAACGAGCCAACTACCTTTGCTGCTTTTCGATGATAAGCAGCAAATAGGATTAACGCCTGTAACAGACCAATTGAAACTTACTTAATGACTGTGCTTCAATGTTCCAATATGGCTTAGCCAAGCTATATGACAGGACATGCGGAAACGACGGTTGAGAATCCTTGAAGCTAGCCTGCGAGACATAATTATAGCTCGCTCATTAGCCAACAATGCTGATCTCGACAAAAAGCAGTATTGTCAACTCATGTACTAATCACTTACCTGAATGATGTCATGTATAACGTAATGCTCACTGAACTCAGTGAATCTTGTACTTGAAGCGACCGAGATAAATTCATACATCGCTTGCTTCCTTCAGCAGCAGTCCAGCATTATAGGATTAACGCCTGTAACAGACCAATCGAAACTTACTTCATTGATGAATTAAGCATTATATGTTTCTCTGGGTCACTCTAAACAGGCCTAACAATCGTTCAACCCATATTGGCAGGAATATATGATGGCAACATTTATACATGAATCGTGCATGCCGTTGTGAAGATAACACATGAATTTGAGAACATTCAAGCAATATTAAATGTCGATGGAAGGTAATGAGGTGAATGGAATCGCTCATTCTGTATCACTTATTTGTATCTGAATGCCAGGAAGTGGCAGGTATAGATGCTATTACGTTGTATATATACATATACATACATAAATACATATACATATAGATATATGCTTAGCGCTTATGAAGCGTAGCCTTAGTCACGATATTAACATTGTGCTGGTTCTGCTCAGCGAGGTTCTTCTGTTCCCTGACACGATAGATGAACGACATATGATGGTACTGCTGCGTCGTGGGGCGCTACACGATATCATAGATTCAGTGGCGGAAATTTCGGCGATAAACGAGCCAGGGGATATCATTAACACGAGCCGTGAAACTGTTTGCATTCGCGAGTATGTCGGACGCCTAAGACACACAGCGCTTAACATGTCGCACAGATAATCAGATTATCTGAAGATTACCATGAAGAGGTAAATATGCGGCTTACGGTCCCTTATCAAGGCAATAAGGGGTCTTTAGTGCAGCATGCCATCCTATACCCTGTGGCATTATCATCGATTCACAAGGAGAGCTTGAGCTTGTACTACCAACTCTGATTCATGTTCTATTATTGTGATAGTAAATTACTGGGAAGCAGGTTCTTCATCAGCCTACAGGGGTTTTACTGGCAACCTTAGATGTAACTATAAACATGATCGTTCAAGAAACATTTTCAATGTGAAGTGATTGCTTATTGTGGACTGGCTTCAATTTCTGCATAATTTGCAAAAATACCAGAGTCAGAAATGATTTAGATAATACCCAACTTGTCACAGATCACTTGTGGTAATATAAACAGACCACAGACTAGGTATAAAATATTATACAGCGCATCATCGACAGTTTATATTAAATTGCTGACAAATCTTTCTAAATTGATCTCTTTCGGACAAGATTGCGAGTATTGATTAGGGCCACAAGTGATCATAACTGATCTCTCAAGAGGCCAAATTAGGACATTTTGCATTACCCTTAAGTGCAACCACATGATTCTAAAATAACAGACCACAGACTTATTGATTCTACATAGTAAATTACTTGAAAGCAGGTTCTTCATCAGCCTACAGGGGTTTACTGGGACAACCTTTGATATTGTAAAGTGATAAACATGATCGTTCGAGAAACATTTTCATTTGTTTGTCTTTTTAATGTGAATGCATTGCTTATTGTGGACTGGCTCATCCATTTCTGCATAATTTGCAAAAATACCACCTACCAGAGTCAGAAATATGAAGCAACTGGTGTCTTCGTTATCTAATACAGAAGAAGAAGACGTTAGCACTTTATATCAATCAACAAGATACATTTCATTTTCATTGCTTTATCACTTAAGGTCTTCTTTTGCTATACATAGCTCGATCGGACCACAGACGATGGCTGTCAGAGAACCATGTCCAAACGTTTGCTCATTAATTTCAACCTATCAATGGCAAACATAGATTTCATTTATTATCGCGCATTTCAGTATGATTGTACCAGCCTGCTACTTTACATATATTGTTTCCTAAGGCCGTGATTTTGTTGCTACAATGATTACAAACGTTTATATGGTAAGAGCAACCATACAAATGGTCCGGAATGTGTAACAAACGTCTTTGCCTTCTGCCTCTCATATAAACTAGTGCCGACAAAAAATTCTCGAAATTGTATCTCTTTCGGACAAGATTGCGAGGATTGATTAGCGCCACAATATATCACATAAGTAATATATGGTCAAGATTCTAAGATATTATGTACATTTTGCATATATTACCCTATAATAGCATTTTAACATCACGCTTATATTTGTATATATTGTCTTATATATAGTGCACATATATATATATTTCATTGCTGCTTTAGTATATTATATTATAGATCATTTACATATATAGTATTGCCATCCAATATTCGTCATATATTCATATTATACCATCTATGTTTACACAGTATATATATAAAAATGTGAAGATATACATATCTTCGTATCTTATTATATATATGTTTTATCCATGCATATATCAGATATCATATATTATATATTTGGTATATATATCAAAAAATATCGTAAATCTTATAGGTCATATATTCTATATACTGTTCATTCACAAAAGCTACTTAAGGTCTATATGCTATAAATATATCTGATCGGCTCAAAACGATGGCTATCAGAGAACCATGTCCAATATCGCCTAACGTTTGTATTATATATATATATTTATTATATAACCTATCAATATAATACATGCCAGTTTTCATTTATTATCGCCAGTTGCATCATAAACATATTGTTATCAGTCTGTCGGGCATTTTCCATATACAAAAAAATATACCGTCAAGTAAACTTCATATATGGTTATATATAATGATACCGTTGGGTTTCTATATGTATAAACCTCAAATATATATTAGTTTGCAAACTGTAATTTGTTGATGCTTATTTATAGCAAAGCTGTGTTGTTGTCATATGTATCTCCTCCAGAGACAGATATATTGTATATATATTATCCTTGCGCAGATTGGCAATATATATTTGTTGATTTGCCATATATATGCTATTATTACATATATATGTTTGATAGGCCGCTGCTATTGTTGCTACAATATACATATATTAAATGCTATATATTATAACCATACATATGGTCCGGATATATATGTAACAAACGTATATATATATATGCCTCAATTATATGCATATATAGACATATCGAAATTATTGCAGGTAGATCAACGGTTTATAACCTCACTACTTAATTGTGGAGCGTAACGTGAAGCAACCTCTATAATCTTTTCTTTGATGTCTGCAATGTCTATGAGAGCGGTTATCGATGCCTTTGTTATGTCAGGTATACAATCAGTGGGCATCATAAACACCAAACCTCTGGTCGAGCAGTTTATATTCGCATTTGGATCTTATGTTTAAGGTTATCATGACTCACAGTTCGTTAGATTACGTGTAGATTACTTTGAAGATGTAAATAGGCGGTCTGAGCCCACATATCAAGGCAGCAAGGCATCTTTTGTGCGGCACACCAAGATCTACCTAAAGGCATAACCATAGATCCACAAGAAGAGATGGAGTTTGTACTGCCAACTACAATTAATTATCTATTATTGTGATAGTAAATTACTTGAAAGCGGGCTCTTCATCTGCCTAAGATTCTGGCATCCTGCAACATTAGATGGGTACTTATAAACATCATCGGTTGAGAAATATTTTAAATGTCACGTGATTGCTTAATGTGGACTGGTTTCCATTTCTGCAAACTCGTAATAATACCATCGGCTGATTCATGGCAAATCTCAATAGCTATTGCTTATCGGATGGTTACAGACATCATCATATTGAGATGCGGTTTTCCATGGACCTAGCACTTGTAATAAGTTGTAAGCTTATTCAACGCATTCATGTCAGAGTGAATCTTTTTACTGACGCAACATTGCACTACAGACAATATATTGACAATGGAAAGCCCTAGCATTCTTCTTGTTAGCTGGAGAAAATTAGTACCAACAGGTCCATTGGGGACCATTTATCTATGTATCAAATGTTCCACGGTATGACAGACTACCCTACTCCTCAAAGATCACCCGTTATAATATCAAATGTTCGCCGCAAAAACCGGCATAATCAAGCGCTGGCTAAACGTTCTAAGATCTCTCTTTCGGTCAGGATTGTTCTGACACAAAAGAACTGTGAAGATAGATAAGCGCAACAAACCAGTATAACTGATCTATCTGATGTCAGTAACTGACGAAATTGACAAGAAACATTTTACTTGACCATTAAAAACATATATCATCATGACATTACGCTAACACCCAATAGAATCACTGCAGCCAAAACACTGACCATATTATGTTTGTTTGTCCCACTAACAGATATTTCCTGACATCTAGGTTATTGTTGATTTGACTTATGTGTCCAATAGACTTTGATCGTTGACTAACAAATGTAGCAATAATGCGCTCTTTGTTTCCTCTTGCATCGCTTCTTTGGGTGCGGCACATTGCAAATCTTATTGATTCTACATTACTGTGAATTTCATAGGATCTCTTGGCTTTCATTAACGATTCATGGAATAATAAAATTCAAGGCCGATAACTCTGGTATTAGAATGAGTTTCAGTTGTCTTCGTGTTGGAAGAAGATTTTCACTGCAATCAGCCAACTTTTAAGTCAACATATCCATATTGTAGGAAGCAATTGAAATGTACACTGTAAAATGCAAATATTTGTTGAACCCTCGAATCAACTTTTTTCATTGTCTCTTAATACGAAATCAAGATTTTTAGTCGATTGTTTGAAGACGGCATGATGTTTTTAAAGGGCATTTAAGGGTATCATACATTTTATAAATATTTTTTTTCTTCTGAGCGTGGGTACGATAACCGAAGATAATGTTTTATTATTTCAGTAATTATGTCTAAATGCCTGTCAGTGTTATTGTGTGTTAGTTATTTCAAAGAAACAATGCCTTCCTCTGTAATCGACACAATGGGTCACATACGATATTTAATCGATTTATCGTCTGGTTTACATATGAAATTGCCACTCACTTGATACTCAACGATCAGACCAATTTTAGAATAAATCACGATTAGAATAATATGGTGTTCTACATCAATAATGATAGCGCCAAATGGTGTACAAATACACTATCCTGTGCTGGCTGGCATACATGTGCTGCCAATCACTATTAAAAAGTTGACATCGCCCACAACGACATAAATTTTACCTTTGCCAGTATTTTCAGGGGAACTTGTAGGTATTGTTAAGTGTTGCATATTGATTAACAGTGCAGACGAATCTTAATCTAACTTATTCATTAGCCAAACCGAACATATATTTCATTCTAGTTTTCGTTCGCTTTCCAGGTTAATAATGATGACATGTGACTCTCGCTCCCTCTAGTTTCAAACGACATTCGACAATATGAAGTTATGATTCCAAAATAGGTGCCTGCTATTATTCACTAAATGGATTATTTGAATTGCTCAGCAGGACGCAACAACACATATAGCATTTTATAGCGTTGTTTCGGGTTATGTATCATATTGAGGAGATCGCTATCTTATTGAAGGAATATTGATCCTACCATGATTTTGTCGCGTGCATGAAATCAATTTATGCATACGCATGGTATGTTACGCTTATCCAGACTCTCATTCTCAATTGTCTTCGCCAACAGCAGGGTTAAGAAATCGAAAATTGCTTTGGGGCTTCCTCATAATCAACGACTTCCCTGTTATGAGAGGTTAAATAAATGAATGAATGACATAAGGTAATACCAAAATAATAAGAATATTTATCTTAGGAGGATTGCCAGATATAGTATCTCATATTTGCTATTGATATATATGTTGTACAATCAGCATGCCTTTGTATCTGCTGCAATGAACTTTATATTCACAAGCGAATTAATTAGCAGGTGATAACTGTGATTCGTGTGTTATAAGCACATTGTACTCTCTCCTGCGGAGAGCTATTGATGTGCTAAGAACTTCCAGACGAGGCCTCTGAGTCATAGGTATGGCATTATAGTGAATTTGTATGACATTAAATGTTGATGGAAATCCCGCACCCTCACGAAAACCAGCACTTGCGGATTTTACCGACACTTTAGGGAGACAGACAAATCGATAACCATTTTTGACGCTCATTATGGTATCTTCTGCCTTTTCATACAATGTGATTTGGCTATTTTGAAACATATTCGAATCGTTCATTGTTGCAAGGAATATATATACATATATAGACATATAGATATACTTATATATATATATATATGAATAGTGTAATAAATATATTGTTGTACGTATGTGCATACATCGATATATCTATATTCATGAAGGAATAAATGCGTGTTTTAATAATAAACGTAGTGCTTATCGATTACTACTGATTTTCTCGCTCTTCTCCATCATGAAGACCAATAACAGTCAAGCTGTATCTGAGGATCAGTACTAAATGCAACACATTTAGGCATGTTAATCCGCAATAGTCCAAGTTTTAATAAGCATTGTATGGCAATGATGAACAAGCTTCATGACATTCAAAATGAACCGGGATTCAAGGTAAGGTACCTTGTTTGTACTTGTAATATTTTATCAGTAACTTGAATTCGACAGTTGTACGACTTTAAGAGTGAATGCAGTGCCCATGTACCGTTATATGCCATAAATTGCCATAAATATGTGCAGCAAAGTTAGCACACGCTGTTTTATATCGTTGAAATATACAAGTACAAGTGTATTAACCACAGGCAAGCAAATATTTCATCGGCAAGCCAGGACGCCTTTAGCCGCTACCCTTGGGGGGTTCTCACCAAATGCCGCGCTAATATTTCATTAAAGGATCCGCGTTAGAGGATGTATCCAGAATTTTTGATCCTAATTAGTATAAACTTTTACAACATATGACAACTAAAATGGGAAATGTATATATGTTACCAAATAGTGCAAACGACATTCACTTCTATTGCTTGAACACTTTCAAATACGATCAGTGGCATACCAATTCACTGCATTGCCTTCAGGTGTTCGAGACGTACAACTCACTAAATTTGAGAGAAGTACTTTATGATGTCTTCCGACTAGTAACCATTTAAACACAGCAGCTTGTGCTTCCTTCTAACCACCCACATCGACTGACCCGTACATAATATCATATCATGCAATCGAATAAATCACAATGCAGGACATGGTTTATTGTACAGGGCGGGATCATAATACAGTAAAACCCGTCATCTTATGTGGATTTTTACTCGATTAAGATACATGATTCGTTGATCACTGCAGCGATAAACTTTCTGCAGCGGAGCTTATATTCCCATCAAACTACGCTAATCATACGACACCTGCTTTAGTAGAACGTGCCAGGTATTATTGACAGGCAATATGATATCTCGTTAAACGTGCGCTATATTGAATAAGGGACTACATTTTGTCAGGCGGCGGTCATCTTTGTCTCTATTCGTAATGCATGGTCGTCAACATTTCATGCTGATGTTCTCCATCCTCTCGCTTTTTAAAAAAAATAACTTGTTGAGCATATCACTCCACCGACACTGCAATATGAATATATCCGTGGCACTTGGCGCCCTATACTTCATGCTTTCACTTCCATCCGTACCCATTTTCTTGAATTGTCTTTCATTTATAATGTTCCGAGACATGTCCGGCACAATAGATTAACATGGATGCTGATTAATAACACTTGACTGAATACATTTCGGTACAATGTGAATCTAATAATTTTTCCCGCACTGGTAAGCATTGTTCGATTCTGTATCCACTCCCGGTCAACAATGTCTTCAAAATGTAGATTACGAATGTGAATCATATTGGCCTTTTATTTAGTGTTTTGGTACAGGCGGGGTTTGTATTCTATAAATCTTCCACTATTCACGACAATGCTTTGATATATTGTTTTCTAATATAAAGAGCAATCTAACGGGGTTGCATTTGGCTTGAATGTTAAATAGCTAGAATGTGATATTTCTTCCCTTATCAAGTTACGCAAGCTGCCGTTGCAAAACGTGTAAGGTTTCACCAAGAATTAATCAATCCATGCTGTAAAAAAACAGTTTGCCTTGCTAGTTTAAGCGTGATACGAGTTACAAGTACTATTCGTATCGAAGACAATTTACACGGTGCAAGAAATGCCTGTAAGCGGAGTCCCTATGATCCATATTGTCTTAGGCAATCGAGCTAAATAGGTCATGAAGATAATGAAGCTGGAATCATACTACTCACCGCACCATCCATAAACGTGGTACACATCTATTTGTGTTTGCAAGTTGATAACGGTAGCTTTAATCAAAACTCGTTCCTGGGCTCAGCCAAAAACGTAAGTAGTCAAGCCAATATGTGCCCGATGTGGTTGCAATGATAAATGAAAATTGTCATCTATGGCACTAACGTTGTCTGAACATCGTCGTTACAAACCAAATAACATATGTCAAACTCTCGACCGAGTACAGCATATATCGGACTGATAAGAAATCTTACAGAGACAGCAATATCATGCAATAATATCAACTGATGTACCACAGCTTGTAAAATGGGATAGCTTTTGTCGTGAGAAAAAGAACGACAAGGTTTAAATAATGCTTTTTTCAGCTACTCGGTTTAATACAATCGCCCATTACAGTCAAATGACTACACAAATAGCGCTTGATAACAATGTTATTAATGTTTTTGCGCCTACCGCATGTCTTGTACTAGAAGAACAGAAATATAACGTTAATTTCGTAAAAATCTATCGTCGTATAAATGACTTTGGTACCCTATCTGATTATTAAAGAGGTGTACTCAGAACATCAATACTGTCATCTTACAAAACAATTATCCCGCATTAACGACTCTCTATTGGCCGTCGTCCCAGATCTTTTTGCTTAAAGTTTAAACCTATTTAATTATCGCATTCTCATTGTCGTATGATAAAAACTGACACCTAGTCTCAGACGTGTTGATAAGATGATGTACCAGTCTTTTAGGCGTCCAAAGAGATGTGAACAGCACACGACATAGCGTACTCATTTAAGTGAAGACTTTTCAGCAAAATCAACCGTTTGTCAAGCACTGTCAACTTTCAGCACATAGGTATAGTCTTAAACAAACAGGTAGAAAATAATATCATTTATATATACATAACGTAATGATAGACCCAGCCAGCGCATATGTACGATCGATGGACTTAATGGCTCAGAGTTATTTAGCTTTTGATAAACTGACAAAGTTGGAAGAAATTCTATAGCCTTATCTGTTCTAAGTGTATCGATGAGCTTATATGTCAGCGATGATGACGGCTATGTATAACCAGTTGGTTGACACTTTCATCTACATATAGAAAAAGTTGTATCAATATTTCATCCAATCACGAAATATGTTCGCAAGTATGTAACTGATATTATGACACACTGTTATTTAAAAGATGCGAGTTAGAATGAATACAATCGGAAGAATATCTGAAGAAAGAAATGAAGAATTATCTAGTATGGCTTATGACAGCACATTTAGGCTTTAGTTTAGACAGTGCATAATGCCATTTTCATTGTAATGGTGACAATAACAGTACATTACGCCACTGTCCTTCTACTACACCTACTAACAAGTTCAATGCATGATACTCTGCGCTTGACGGTACATCACGTGGGGAATAAACGGATGTACATTCACAGTACCGGTTAATCTCAACACCAGCAGAACAT
Source organism: Urechis unicinctus (assembly GCA_034190875.2). Lineage (NCBI taxonomy): Eukaryota > Metazoa > Annelida > Polychaeta > Xenopneusta > Urechidae > Urechis > Urechis unicinctus. Next base: position 47,689,789 of record CM067347.1, on the reverse strand, counting down.
TTCTCTTAGACAAGCAATACTCTGCCGAAGATGGAACTGTATCGCATGTGGACAATACGCGTCAGTTTAAGTTCCCCATTTCTATGCTATGTGCGCCTAACAACAATTTACCTACATCTAATGCATCCAAGACAGCCACTCATGACCATGTATTAATATCCTTAACATCCACATCGTTTTCTACTTCAAATTGGTTATTGCGATTAAAACAGACTAACTTGCAGACAGAAAAAACCAGATATGCGGCTGCGACCAAAAGGGCTCTTACATCGGCAGACGTAAAGCTTTAAGTCAACGAAGATCTCATGCAGTCGAATACAATATTGGAATCGCTATGTTCATCGAAACGCTTACCAGAGTTGTTCAAAATAGGATGACACATTTTGCTTGTTAATATATTGATTATAAATGGTCGGTATTAAAGTTCATATGGCGTCAATATTGCTCTTAAGCATTTGGAAACTTCACTCCCCATTTCATATTTTCAAATTTAATCGCATCAACGACCATCATACATCAACGAAACGACTGAAGTATAATTACGCTGTAAAGCCCGCCATATCATTCCGTTGTGTTGTGGAATGAGATATGTATTTGACTCGAAGCGTGATGGTGGGATGGAAGTGCTCATAGCATGAGGATGACTTTTGAGTGTCAGAAACGTTCCTAGTCTCAATGCAAATATACGAGATTGGGCTTAATGGGAGCATTTAATGCATTATGTTTCGACCCTATTGTTTTCAGCAATGGCTTTAGACTAGGGGCTTCAGACTACTGCATCAAGGTGTTTGATATGATTAGAAACAGGCATGGCATTGAACTTACATTGTCGACATGTATCATTTAATGGCTGTTATCTTCAGAATTGTGCTAGCTACAAGAACATTACGCCAAAGGTGTTACATTGGCGTTACGAATAAGTTGAAAACGGGCATTTCAATGGTGTCAGCTACATTAAGTTCATAGAGCAATTCATTCCGATGGGCATTGGTGATTTATAATGATTACATTCGTTTTCCACTACTTTATTGCAGTCAAAAACTAATTGCATGTTATGCAATTGAATAGACCATGCAAGTTAGTACTGCCCCTACATTTATGGATGCCTGCTGACGGAATGTTCCCACATCACTCCCAACATACCAGCTGTGAGCGTTCTGCCGAAGCTGTGCCTGACGTGAACCTAAAGAGTGGTTATACTCAGTTGGTAATAGAGTACTGTTTGGTCATTTGGTTGATGGATTGTTCTCCCTAAAGTGATGGACACAGTATGGGTCATTGCAATTAACCGATTAGATACCAGCTCGATGATCAATGCACTTACTACCAACACGCCCTCCTGTGCACATTCTCGCACGAGATCCGCTTAGTTGAACCATGGTCGTTATTTACGCGTTACAACTTCCACAGACAATAAGCGTTTTGGGTTGTTTTACCTTTGGATTTATCGTGGTTATTTCTGCTTTCGAGGAGAGATGTGACAAATATTGGAACGGGTCACGCATCTCCGCCTGAACCCATGGGTATGTTTGGATTCCTAGATATGATATGATACTTTTTGTGAGGTCTCAAAGAATCGCTGCTCTATATATCCCATATAGTAGCATCTCTGTTGCGTTATTTTTCGATGACGATTGTGATGATTATGAACATGATCATGACAATTTCCACCCATATAATCTTCATCACCAACGAAGATCTGTAAAGCCGGTGCTCTTGATGAGGCATTGCCAGTACATGAGCGCCTGTGTTGGAACACTCAGTATGGCCATTAAATCACGAATGAAGTACCAGTTGTCCTTTGAGCCCATTGTGACTAGCATTAGAACCAAGCTGCTATATACCCACTATCGGAGCGGTGTTTGCCTTTGCTCTTCATTATTTCCACCTAATCTGATAGCTCAAATTGTTTCACTTTGTTCAACAAAATCGCCACATGCGAATTGATATCAGTGCTAAATTCTTGCCCCATTTCCTGAGGCAGACAAGTGAAAGTGACGAGGAAGAGAAATGAACCCCGATGATGTTTGCGTCTGCTTCTTATCATACACGTAAGGATAAATGTAACAATGCCAATACAAGTTTAAATGCAGATTTTCGATTCCATTCATATGCACCGAGCGTGTTCGACAATATGATGGGTTTTAAACCATGAGTTACTGCATCGGAACAGTTGACCAACGGTGGCGTACAATAGTAGGTGTCGTGTTTCATGAAGCCTCTAATTAAGCGATTCATTGCATCAGATTTACCATATGATTAATGATACTTACAAAGACACCAAGGGGCAAATTTACTTTCGTATCGGCAGGTTAACGTAAAGTGTCATTTTACGCTTTCGGGCCAGCTGTTCTCTTTGTTAATTGCTATGAAATGTTTGTCTGGATGGACAGGTAATTTGAAATGTTGATATACCATATCGGTAGACACGGAGATGCAACCGCTTTACTGCAGCATACTATCGAACAAAGACAGAAAAAAGTAAAGTCCACTCAAATAATAATGGCAAATTAAAGAAGGATATCCCGCCGTTACTTTTATGCAACAAAGCAAATACAGCTTTGTGGAAAACGAAAGAATGACGTGAGTGTCGGTGACAAGCATTTATTATCGATTTTCTGCATCGCTTTCCTACAACACCAGAAACATTTCTATCAGACGGTTATCACTACGCAGTATTTAAAATGGTAGTCAATTGACCATAACCGGGTTTGTCTGATAATTGTAACAAGCTGATACCATAGTTGATTTGAAATACAAGAGTCAGTTAACACTCATTGTTACTGTATACAGGTAAAGTATGTTCCACCCAATATTATATATAGAAGCGATAACGCACGTCAGCAGGAGTCGCTCTTGACGGCTGACTGAGTCGATGGGCTAGTTGCATGTTTCGCAAATAACGGGAATGATGCAAGTATCCCAATAATCCTCTTCTATCACCATCGCGATATTCTTTGTCGTTTTAAGTGACGTAGTCCATTTTATTTAAGTACAGGCAAAGTACTTCAATGTCCGAAAGGCCTATTATGACACGTTTCTGAGACGCTGACGTCATTATCGGCCTCCGAAAAGCACAAAAGTATGATTGGTCGTTTTAGTTGAATAACCCTTAGTGGTCATGTGATGTGGTTGGTTCTGACTAACAATTGCAGCAAATCGTACCATGGGTACGCCTTCAAAGACAATTGTACCCACAAGTCTGCTATCGGCAAACATTGCCACTATCGGATTACCTTAGTGAGCTCACAACATATCTCTGCTTAGTTGTACAGGAATAGTTTGTACAAAGATCACTGCGAAAATGTCTAGGAAAAAACACTCGTTTGCTGAAGAACCCTAACCTGTAGAAAATATACGTACCGTTGTAAAATGTTTTAGAATTGCATTTATCAGATAACTGTACAATTGTTAAAAGTTTGCATAATAAATTGCGTCCTATTCGCCTTGTATATTGATTATCCATGAATTATGATAAATTCATTTTAAATAAAAAGATAACTGGAAGCATCTAATATATATTATGTGTACAGCGTAAATATATTGAAAATATTCTGAGAGTCTCAATATAAGCATAAATATGATAATTAAACAAAACAACAATGCATTTGCATAGACTACTTAGTTCGCTGGACCAACAAGATTTCAGCGAAGCTGAAAGATGTTTATGGTCCAACACAATAACGGTTACTTTCAGATTCATATCCTCCATATACATAACTATTATGATAAAGTCTACAGAGCTAGCAACTATAAACCAATGACAAGGAAGATGAACTAACTATAGGCATTCACTGGATCTTTGGTGTGTAGCAAGTACAGGCGACTGGAATGTTTATAGTTTCCTCCCTGTAAACGTAATCGTTCTGCATTTCGCTGTAATAACCTTGGAGAACTTGAGTAGTCGGATAGATCTGTCTACACATGCCTCCTTCACGCTGGCATAGAGTGTTCTTGCAGTCATCGCATTCAATGGTGGGGATGTTATTGGGAATACGATGTTTGTCATAAAGATTGCCCCATTAAATGCTGACCATGGGTATGTAATTATTGGTGGGTATCTGTGTAACGATTACGCTCGTAGGGAAAAGCCAATTGAGAGTCTCCTTAATGGTAGTGGCGATCTCGTCCTGAATTAGTTGAATTGAGTAAAGTTTCAGAGCTGCGCCCCGTTTGCCACACATGGAGAGTGATGGACGCGTGCGGTAGCTATGTTCACATTCCTCAGTATCATCCTGGTCAGCAGTACCGTGATTAGGCGCACCCCTATTGGTCTTACCGTAATCACTCTCACGGTAATAACCCACGATGTGATAAGCCTCACCGTGGTTAGACCCACCTTGATCGGCCTCGCCGTGGTTGGGCTCGACATGATCAGTCTTGATTCGGTGATTAGCCATGACATGGTGAGTCTGCCGGTGATCGGCCTCGTCGTAATGAGCCTCGCCGTGTTTGGCTTCACCGTGATTGGCCTCAGTAATAATATTCCTCAGTCTTCCGTCTTGACTGAAGATTTCATTTCTATGCACAGATTCTACTAAGTGCGGATTCATGGCACTTAAATCAAGTTGCTCTGTTTTGGCTTGTTGCGGTGAATCGGATATAAACGTCCCCATTGTAAGCGACCTCGTTGCGCTGGTGGGAATGTATACGAGTATACAAACCATTGCCAATTTGTATATGTATGCGTCAAAGCATTAACATACCTCGTGGCAAACCAAAGTTGTTTTGCTGCTGTGTTTTTGTTTCAGTATATTTTTTCAAAAAGTCGCTTGCTCTAAGGCATGTAGCACTGGATTCATCTAATAGCAGATGCGAATGTTCAATGCTTACATGCATCTTGTAACCCCTTTATACAGTCAATAAGTGGCCATGGCCTCACGCTACGAAACAGCAGAGCCATTGACTACAAAAGAGTTTAGAGAGGTTGCAGGTGCACTTGAAAGGAATAACAAGCGGCATTGGCGCAAACTACTTCAGGTCGACCCCAGATGGGACTTAAAACGATCAAATAAGTGGGTTTCAATTAAATACTTTATGACACGCATAAGAGGGGTGGGCCGCTATCCGACGCATTTTTGGCCTCTATTGTTTTACCAGATACCGAGTTGTTCATCAGCTTGCAGAGGTCTTTCTCAAAATTGATGCTGGCCACCTTTTGGAGGTCCGTGTTTATGCTGATGTAGAGCTCCAAACTGGGACTCTGGCTAAATGAAAACGCTCTGGGAATCTTTGTAAGCTGCATTCCGAGAGAGAGGTAGAGCTTTAGGCTCCTGTAGTGAATCACGTACGTTTCTGTTGTCGCGTTGGTTGGGTACCAATTGATCAATATCATAGGGAGTCCTCACTTACCCTGGGGGATCATTTTGTTATTCTGACAACTATTCCTTTTGAGCCACTATCCTTGCAGGTGCTAGAGGGTATTCGTTGGGCGCAGCGTGTAGCTCCTCAGGATATTCTATGTCTACCTCAAGCATGTATCATATTTCTGCATCATTGGGATGTGTTGGTATAGTTTTGCTCAGTGCGTCCGGGTTGCCACCCACTCCGTCGACACTGTTGGTAAAGACTGGCTCATTGCCCATTCATACAGGCTGTTTGCATTGAGGTACTTTATATAGCTTGTGGGCGAATTGATGCACATGTAGATTGTTAGCCTTTGTGTGGCGCTTTGCAACCATGTTGAACCCTCCACATAGCCCCTTCTCAATGAACAGGTGCTGGTCATAGTCGGTCAGTGGTTCTAGCTCTACGCCTGTGCTTTTTAAGAGGGTAGTAGTAGGCCGGGTACAGGCCGTACTGTCACAGGCATAATATCTCAATTACGTCTACCAGGATCAGTACGTCTGTACGCAGGTATATATCGAAGCAGTCGCCTGTGTGACACTCGAACGTCGTATACCTTTTGGGTACGCTTATAGTTCTTGCCTTACTCCTGCTTCGGAGGTAGCTTTGCGTCAAACCTCTACAGCAGTTTACACATGTTAGAACCAGAACGTCATAATTGACGGCACACGTTGACAGAGGGTTCTTTTTAAGATATATGTTTAATTAAACATATCAATTGTATGTTTTCTTTTCGTTATGTACCAAATCATCAATCTTTATAGCATAAGACTTCGCCAGCAAATATAGTGGCGCAGAAGCCAACATTTAAACCATTTCATTATAAAATCTGGGCAGGCTTGCTTCCTTAGGGTGATGTCATTTGCTCTTTCCCCTTGTGTCCCTTGGGTAGATACCACAAATGAATCAACATATTCCTGAACATGCATTTAATAATGTTCATACTGTCTTGAACAACAAATGGTGCAGTTTATTTTCAACTGGTTATTATAGAGTAAGTATGAAAATACAGGAATATATTACATTCATTGTTGGCGTTGTAACAGAGGGACGCGTGTTTATAGTGGAATGTAGGGTAGGCAAGGTGATAGCGTGGCGGGGGAGTTCAACGTGGTATTAACCTGTCCACGTAAGAACAGGCTGTAGGAGAGGCTGGGCGATGTCAGCTCAATTCCTGGAACGAAAGAATAGTTTAAGATCGTCGGGAGCAGAGGGGACTTACTAGCGTCAAAACGGAGGACAGTGGGGAAAGGGAAGGTGGGCCTGGAGTCTGTTGGCGTCAGGGAACGTGGGTCATAGCCCAGTAGATTGTGGTAAGTTGTAGTTTTTGGATTCAATCGCAGCTTTAGGTTGCATGCATTGTCACGTCGACCACCTGCAACTACCAGCGGGTTGCTGCATATATGACGACCAGTTGCAATCCATATAGTTCATCTGTCCTGCGGAGTGATAATATATTGCTTTCGTCTTGCACTTTTCCTGCTTCAGGCCCTGCAACTACTTTTGCCAGCATCCGGTCCTCAATACACTTCAGGAGTGTTTGTATTGTCACCATCCCTCGCTTCTACATACACATTTTTGTCTACGCCACCTTTCAAGAATATCAGTGTTTCCTTGCCAAGTGGGTGTTCCTCTGGATAATCCATAACCCAACCCCTGAGGAAGTTTTTCATGTTCCACTTTGCCTTTTTGAAAACGAGCCAGCGCTGCTGGTCCAGAAGCTGGTGCATCAATTGCTGCCCGCATTCTATTCACGATTTTCTTGTGCATGCGGACCTGTTCCAGACGCTTTTCGTGCGTGTAGAATCACCCATGATCTGAGTTATGGAGGACTTCCCCCTGTTTTTGCAAAGTATTCTCTATGGACTTGGCGTGCGCGTTGATTACGTGTCATAACCAATTGTGGTATGCTCATCATATTTTGTATGTCTAACAGCTTGTTGCATAAATTTCTATATGCAGCATCGTAATAACTGGTGTATTTCTTCCGCTTGCTTTCGTAGTATGGCGTGGTTTATCCTATCAAACCCACAATCCATGTACACTCCTAGTATATTTCGTATTACCTTCCGTCAAACCCTACAAAGAATATTGACGACTCCGTGTTTTATTTTATATCTGTGTAAATTTCAGAACTAGTGTGTACAGGGTCTGTTACAAGGGTCTCTTTTTCCTAGTAATGTCAAAGGGAACTTGTTTGCAAATCCCAACATACTTTTGTGTTTTGACGTGTATGAAGTTATCTGTATGATGCATCATGTTACGTTTCAAACTGATTGGATCATTTTGTAAACAATAATGTGACCTACGAATCACGCATGAATGTTCTTTTGCCAAGCCGTTTCGAGCAGCATTTGTTACTCTACCGCCTGATGCGGTTATGCATGTTAAACCCTCAGCTATGAATGCAAGTGAACATCTTGTAGTGGACCATGCAATGTTCACATTGTTGTTTTCTTTAATGCATCAGATTTTGGTAAGCGGTGGCCAATGCACAATGGTAGGGAGCGTCCAAGTGTCCTGATGCCGGACAACTTACTTGCATTTTATGGTACTTAATATAATACGTTATCAGCCACATCAGAGAATTGTTAATGCATGGGACTATGACATTCAATATAAGATAAATGAGAGCGGTCAATCTATATGAGTCTAGCACTGGTAATACAAGATAAAGGAGTATTGACTACAACTCGCATGCCATGTTCGATACACTACACATGATCATGTACCACAGGTGTTACGTTGAATGCCAAATGGAAAAAGGGAATGTCAATGACGTTGTCTACGTGTAACTGCTATTGGTGAAATTATAATGACGGCTTGTACTTGTAGCTGACACAATAGCAAAAGCAGCGGCGCTTAATGGTAGGTGACACCATTAGAATGCTAAATCGTTTAATTGTAGCAGCCATCAGTAAATACTATCAAATAAAGATTCAAAACTGTAAATTCCACCAAGTCAATATTGCCAAATGAAAGATGGATCCGCTTTCATCGTAACATTCATAGTTTTTGTCAGTGAAATTACACAAATATAACATATAGTATTGATTTCGTACATATAAACGTACAGATTTGTAAAGAATCAGTGCAAGAAAGAAATGACGATTAACATCGTAACGTGCAAATTGTGGACAGGAGCTCGTCAATTTTTTTAGGGGTAAGAATAGAAATTGCTCGCCCATCCCGTTGCATAATGAGCTCTCTTAATAATGAAATAGTGTTTAACACATTAATGTCTATTTCATTCTCACTCAACCTGAGTAGGTACTCAATGTAAGAGGCAACAAAGCAAATACAGCGTTGCGGAAATCGAAAGTCTAAAACTTGAATGGAGATAACAAGCATTTATTATCGATTTCCTGCATCGCTTTCCAAGCTGATACCATATTTTTTTGTACATAAAGGGGTACGATCCAAGTATCACAAACATCCTCTTCTATCTCTTTGTCGTTCAAAGTGACGTAGAACAGTCCATTTTATTTCAGTACCTCGATGTCAGAAGGGTCTATACTGACACGCTACTAAGAACCGGATGTCATCATCGGTACCCGCAAAACAGAAAAGTAAAATTGGTAGTTTTACTTGTATGACCCTTAGTCGTATAATTATGTGGTTGGTTCCTAGTTACCACCACAGCCAATCGTACGACGTTACGTTTTCATGGACAATTGTACCCACATGACTGCTATCGGATTACAGGGCTTTTATCAGATAACCTTAGCAGCTCACAACCTTTCTCTGTTAAGATGTTCAGGAATAGGTTTTACAAAGATCACTACGAACAGGATATGCGATCACTCAATAAGAATAGACACCCGTTTGTGTAAAACTAGCTTTCTTGCTTACGCACTCTCTTCGTTATTGTAAAGTTACTCACTGCCTGTAGTTGCTGGAGTGGGGACTAGCCAGAGGAAAATAACACGGGTCCTGGAGAAGAGTTGCTTATTTGGTTTATTAAGATTCGACAATGAAGCTCCCTGGAATCTCGCGGTCTGAATCGTGTCCCTGACTTGATGGTCTCCGTGACTAACCCATCTGTGGTCCTTATAAAGGGTCCACACGATAGGCCAGGCTAAAACAATCCCAACGTGACAGGACAAGTCCACTTGGAGGGTGGACTCGCCCTGCTGTAAGGATAGCTACAATCAGGGTTACACCCCTCCCAAAGAGTTGTGTGGTGTAACCCGGGCTCTCGTGCTGATAATCAAAGGGGGAGGCTTTTTAAGAATGTATGAGCCAGAATAGTATTATTACATTTGCAATAAGACCCTCGCCTGTAGAAAATAAAAGGACGGATGTAAAATGATTTCGAATTGCATTTATTAGAAAGAGTATAAAAATACAATAACAACCGTACAACTGTTTGCGTAATAAATTGCATACTAGTCGCTTTGTATATCAATTCTAAACGAATTGTGATAAATACTTTTGAAATAAACAAATAATACCATCAATTGAAAGTGCGCGCATTAAATACCCGTTTTATGTAAAAAAATAGCTGCCATTCTTAAAGTCTATATGCAATAAAAATATGGCAAGTAAACTGCACAACAATATGTTTGCATAGAGTTCACTGGACCAACAAGATTTTAGCTACGCTATGGTTTGACACAATAACAATTACTCTGAGATTCATATCCTCCAGCAACATAAATATAATGATAAAGCCATGTCTAAAGAGTCGGCAAAAGTAAAACATTGACTAGTAAGATGTACGAACTATAGGAATTTACAGGATATTTGGTTTGTAGCAATTACAGGCGACTGGAATATCTATAGTTTCCTCCCTGTAAACGTAATCGTCCTGCATTTCGCTGTAATAACCTTGGAGAACTTGAATAGCCTGATTTATCTGTCTACATATACCTCCTTCACGATGGCATATAGTGTTCTTACAGTCATCGCATTCAATGGTAGGGATGTTACTGGGAATACGATGTATGTCATATAGATTGCCCAATTTAATGTCGACTATGGGTATGTAATTATTTGTGGGAACCTGTGCAACGATTTCGCCCCGAGAGAGAGGCCGGTTAAGAGCCTCGTTTATGGTAGATGCGTTCTCGTCCGGAATCCGTTGAATTGAGTAAAGTAACAACGTCGCGGCCCGTTTGCCACGTGTGGCGAGTGATGAACTCACGTGGTAGCCATGTTCCAATTCCGAAGCATCACCATGATCCACCTTGCCGTGACGAGCCCCGTCATGATTAGACCCACCTTGATCGGCCCCGCCCTGATTAGCCATGACATGGCGAGCCTCGCCGTGGTTGGCGTCACCAATTATATTCTGCAGGCGTCCGTCCAGACTGAAGACTTCATTGATATGCAAAGATTCTACCAAATCCAGATTCATTGAATCAAGTTGCTCTGTAGTAGCCTGTAGCGGTGTATCTGTTATAAACGTCTCTTTTGGAAGCGACCTCGTAGAGCCAGTAGGAATGTATACGAGTATACAAACCATAGCCAATTTTAACTGCAAAAGAGAAAACATACCTCTTGGCAAACCATAGTGCTGCGTGTTGCTGTATTTTTGAAAGCTGCTTGCGCTAAGGCTTATCACACTTGATTCGGTTTTGTTCTACTACAAGTAGATGTGAATGTTCAACGTTTACAAACACCATGTAACCCCTTTATATAGCCAATAAGTCGATTATTCAATGCTTGACGAACTACTCGAAACGTAGTGGGGTTTCACCTATGTTCTTTGACAGGTTATTCTATTGATTCACGGCGCTAAAGGGAAGTAGATGTCACGGCAAACGGATGTTATGGCCACTTGGCCCATTACAAATATATACAAGTAAAATAACACCACAACTAAAGAAGTTGTTCAGCATATAGGTCACTCAATCAAGGATGTAAAAATGAGTAATGTGTGTAATGTGTGAAATGTGTTTTTGCGTTGACTGCTAATGGACGCAACACGATGTAACACATGAAGTATATAACGGCTACGATGGGAGGTGATTGGGTGACCGACAACTTGCGGGACCAAAGTATTGGAGTACTATACTATGTGGATTTGACGGATTAGTTTACACTAACAGCATCCAGCCCGTTATTTGTATATAAAGGACAAGATGGTTTTCAGCAGATATAGCATATTGCGCGAGGAATCCGATATAAGAGCAGATACATAAGGAAATACTACTACGTGTTAGCATTATAGTTGGATCATAAAGGTCGCGTTTATGAGTTCACATTGTCACACGCATAACAGATGTATAAGCAATAGGCAAATGTGACAAAACTGACTTATTGCATAGATATAGTAGTGACTATATGGACGAGGAACTGTGTTAGCACACATATGCTACTATTCCATTTGAGAAGGTTCATATGGGAGAGCTGAGAAGCCCCAAACATAAATCAAAAACACGAGACAATTGCCCAGGCAAGCAGGATGTAAAGGGAAGCACCGAACATTGGTAGCCACTGCTGCTGTCACTTCTCTTTCAAAAACCCCAACATTCCTCCTTCTATCCTCAGCATCGACAGTATTCTCTGTGACGCAACCAGGCAGTTGTACTACCTATTTATAGATGACACACTATAAATCCGGTAACTCTCGCAGGACAGTCGTCTTCGACTTTTGGCTTTGTACATCCTTGTCAAGTCTCCATTTACATCAGACTTCTCGCGTCTCTTCCCGGCAAACATCAGTGCTGGTACTTCTATTGACCCTATTTACAATTTCACCAGCAATCCAGTACAATCGTGCCTATTACCACTCGCTGATTGCAGTTTTAACAATGGAATATCGCGTAAGTTTATCAGAACCCCTAAGCGGGAAATCAAATCAGTATTCAAATAAACTCCCCCAATCTGGCAATACGTTTGTTAAACTAACACTTCGCATGGGTTTTAAATGAGCGTCCCAATACGCCCGCCATACATTGTAGGCACTCAATGATACACTCCAGGATTTTGTTAGTGTTTTGAGATAGAAAACTTACTTATAATTGAGGGTAATTTAAATAAGAATGTATATATATATATATATAATATATATAGATATATATATATATATATATATATATATATATATATATATATCTATATAGATAGATATATATATATATTTTTATATATATATCTACATATATATATGTATATATAAAATATATATATATATATATATATATGTCTCTATAAATATACACATATATATATACATATATATATATATATATCTCTCTATCTATATATATATATATATATATATATATTTATATATACATATATATGTATGCATATATATGTATATATACATATATATATAAATATGTACAGCTATATATGTATATATGTATATATATACATATATATAAATATATACATATATATATATACCATTGGGAGAAAATTCAGAGTTAGTAATTACTTCTACAGCAACAATCGTGTAGCGAATGTGTGGGTTACGCTTTTCACCTCAGGGTTGGTGAGCATAAGTGCCATAGGACGCAATCCGCCGCATTATGGCCCTTTCATATATTTAACGATACGTAAGTACGTTTGCATCAGACGGAATAAAACCTTTACCTAAGGAATGTTTTGTTCAAGGGTTCTACTCTGTTTGGACCATATCATGGCAAGTCAAAGAGTAGTATAGGTATCACTAATTTAGCGAGGAAATCAGTGGCGCGGCCCTAATTATACTACCAAAGGAACAGAAAAGATTAAACTTGTGTTAGCCAGAGGAGCTGCTAGGTTATAAACATTATGTGTTTAGCATTGCATATCGATGCATTTAGAAATAGAGACCTTATCAATTTTGTTAACATCTCTGAGAAATGCTGAAAATCTTGAGCATCGAGGCCGTATTACTGCAGAGTGCATTAGGCCTTTGTCCATCCGAATGCGTACTACCGATTGCATTGCAAGGTGTATTCAGACAGACATAATATTGTGTGGCAACATAGTTGTATAGGCTGGTTTATGTATAGGATCCATTGTAGCGAATATCGATGAACCAATCCAGGAATGTAGAGCGTGGCTGGGTTCCAGGCTAGCATCGTCATCTCCTGATGCATACAGTATTTGATCTATTGCTGCGTTACATTACATGTTATGTCCTCATATCATGTCTTGCAACGATTATTGTTGATAATCGACATAGTACATTGCTCGTAACGTAAACTAAAATGTTTAGTCTCATCAGTTTTAGGGGAGTATTACTTGTACTCATTGTGTTTCGTACGAAGACACAATGTTGCAATTTACGTTGATATGCACACCAGCAATACAACCTCACATTAAGGGAGATTGCTTTTCTGATATATGGCATCCATAGTTTCATTGATGATGCAATCAGGCACGTCGATGTAAACTCTTTGTTGCTTCAGACGTTTAATGGTATATCAAATTATAGTAAAGTTCGGAACAGAAATATAGCTCTTTACGTCAGAAAGCCAATTCTTCATGATAACTGTACATCTTACATTTCAAGACGTCTCCTTTTGTCAATGAAATGTATCATTCATATCAATGTGCGTGAAGCATCGCTCATTGTTAGTTTACAAAAGTCTCGGTATTTACTAAAGCATTACAGAAGGTCGGTGAATCAATTATAACACGTTTAAGGTGGCATGTCCAAGTTGCAGCATCGCGATCATAATGTTTTCTTTGAGAAAACCAACTTCAAAGTATCAAAAGATTTTAGGGTACATCATCACCTGAAATAGAATACTGTTAGAATATGGAAGACAAACATATTTTATATCGTGAAGTGACATAAGTAAAAAAAAGTGAAATGTGTACACCGCATTATTTAATGTACAAAACAACAGCCGAACATTGGACGAATACGTATGGGGTTACGAGATTAGCGAATCCATGGCTTCACTAGTGCAATCAAATGATAACATAAGCCCTCGTAGTTTATGTTACTTTTACAGCAGGTTCTGTATGAAGCCTATGCCAGAGGCAGGGATTTATTTGCAGTGTATGATACTTTACCTGGCAAGGATTATGTTTGTCTTATCGTTCATTGCCTCAACTATTGGGGGGAAAGATGCGCATACATGAAATCTGAAATTTAGACAATGCAGTGCCGCTGGTTCAGTTACCTTTGAGGTATGAATTACAAAGCAGATTGTATTCCAGTACGGTAATACCTGACCAGCAGGCAGCACGTTTGTAAACGTATTGACATAATTGAGGCATATTACAGTGGCCGATTATAATACTGATAGTTCTATAGTGTTGATTAAAGGACGAATAACTTAAATGATAGGTTACCACGTACAGCAATTGTGCCTTGTTCGAATTGTATAAAACTTAATAACACGGCTATACTCATCATTTTTCCCTGCTCGAATTGCATAAGATATAATACCAATGTTGATGTCATCGTATTGTGCTCCATTGTGTGAATGGAAACCAGCGGAGCTAGCATTTGAGTATCAACTTTCCAACATACAATGAACCCCCATGCCTAAAACTGAAAAGCCTTGTCCATAATTATCCGTTTGTACAACTCAGGCGCACCTTCGGAATGAGAACAAGTGCTTAGATGGAAAGGCAGAAGAAGGCCATTACGTCAAATGGTATTAAGTTACTTGCTTTATTTTGATGCCGCTTATGCATTCGAAACGATTGGTGCGGGTAATATATTGGCTACGTGCAGTAAATGAGTTTATCGAGATGAATAGCATTGCACCAGAATATCGTACCTCAACTTAGGATCATACGTCTCTGTGTTTCTTCCATTCACAAAAATCACAGAAGTTGCATTGTACTTTCTGCAAGAGACCTTCACCCACATTGATTTCTGTGTCATGACCCATCCTACCCTTTTATTAGAAATACCAAAGAACACATCAATTGCACAAACACTCATAACCTTAACATGTCGAAGAAGGAGCAGTTGCAGATTGTGTCGCTACATTTGTAACACGCGTATTTGATAGCGATTTGAGAATGAGTCCGCATCAGATATACCGGATTACTGTCATCATATTGCAGCAAAGATTACAAATTTATTCCATCAAAGTAGCTGTTCGCCTCGGATTGAATGATTCTATGATGGGCCAGGGCTGCCAAGGAAATCCAATTATAGATGTTCTTCTATGCGTAATAAAAGTTTCATCTTATATGGGACCTGGGACGGCGCAACAGAAATATAACGATAATATATCATGGTTGATTGCCGTATTCCATTGCCTTGGACAAATCAATATGGCACTGACGCAAAACCATCGATCATCATCTCAGGGCTGTAGACCTGATGTTCATTGGAAATGTTGGATTGCATAGTATGATTGTTGGCTCTTAATATTGCCCCCATCTCAGCACAATGCTTCCACTTTTATATTCCGTATTTTTCTTGGTGTTACATATAAAGTTCAACTAAAGTCACAAATATGTCACATCACTTCAATTGCTATAGTCACGCATTAAACGGTTAGCAAAATGCGTGCTGTGCGATCATTTATAAGTTTTGTTGGTTGACGTGGTGTATATACTCGTAAAAAGTCACATCTGGTGACTATCGCCTTTCAAAACATAATTGAACAATGTCCCTGTGTGTACAGCGACCTCCTTAATAACGGAGATAGCAATGCAACCCAATCTATGACTCTTCTGCACCATAACAAATTGGTTCCGTTACAGCTTTCCCCTCAATACATTGCGGGCTGCATTACCGGGAAGGGAAATTATTGTGCCAAAACCTTAAACATGGTAGTGTACAAATTACAAGCGTCGTGAATGATTAGACCCATTCGACAAGTCTTTCCCGATAAAAAAAACCGGCTGGATATCAATTTAACGTTACTATGCAACCAATATGCATCTAAAATTAGCAATTCATTAGAAATCATCAAAACGTAATTTGATAATAATAGTATTTTGCTGTTGGTAAGACCAGTAAAATGTGGCAGCATATGGCGGGATATATTTTCTAAATTATATTTCTTCGATCAATCGATTAAAATCATTTGGCAAACCAAAACATCTGTAATGTATCATTGCGTTCACTTATTTTATTGGGTTAAATTTCCACAGTGACCTTTCTGGATAATAATGCAAACTGTGTCCTGCAGCCTGATTATATCCGGCATCATAGATGGCGATAATAAAAATAAACTGGCGTGTATGCCGTCCATGCGCGTTTTAGTTTAGCATGGGTTATAGTAGGCAGCGACTTTGTTCTAACAAAATGAGAAGATATATATATTTTGTGCATCCTACAGCAGACCGCTTAGTATTGGATAAACATCTGGTCGCTATTGGTGACAAACAACAGAACAAATATCTCTTAAATTACTCATATCTAAGTCACGGCATTCATTTTAGCCTAAATAATTCCAGCAACTAGATTAATACTCAAACCCAAAGTAATCGTTTGTAGTAGTACAGGAAGCATATTCTTCTTTTACAAATATTAATGAGAATGGTATCTAAATAACATATATGACCATATTACAGAGCAGGTATCACATAAGACAGCGAACCAAAGGTATAGGGGGAAACTAGTGGAGGGGAGATATAGATATATAGATATATATAGAGATATATATATATATATATATATATATATATATATATATATATATATATATATATATAGAGATATATATATATATATATATATATATATATATATCTAGATATATATATATATATATATATATATATATATATATATATATTATATATATATATCTATCTATATCTATCTTATATCTCTATATATATATATATATATATATATATATATATATATATATATATATATATATATCTATATATATATATATATATATATATATATATATATATATATATATATATATGTATATATCATAGCCCATGATTAACAAATGACAACACAACCCATTAGAATAAGCTGTTGTGTTAAATTAGTTGATTTAAGATATTTCATCAACCCATGGAATATTCACTTAATGACCTCCATATCGATTACTACTTTTGATAAAAATGCTCGTTAATCTCACCAAGGTTCACCCCAATATATAACCATTTGAATGATCCCAAAATCTTAGAAGCAGTAAACAAATCAGAACATCGATACATCGATCTAATATCGCATTTTGCAGATCCTAAAATGGCGAGTCCTCCCATGGTGCATGCATTGATTCAAATCGGAAAGGAAATAGCGGTGGTTCTTTGTCAAATGGATTTATTTGTAATACTACAATTGTAACTGTGAAGACAGGTCAACCTTGAAGTCCAACACCTGTAGATAGATGTGTTAATTGCGGACGCTTGAGTCAGGCTATTTTCCAGACCGTAACACACACCCATGAGGTAGCGGTCTGCACAGGACATGTCATTATCGCATAGATGAACGCGTTTCGGCAAAATTGACTTTGCCACGAAATATCATTGTTCGCATCTTTCAGAACTGGGAGTGCAATAAAATGGTAGCATGGTATGGTAAAATGATTGATGAGAAGATGGAGTTGAAGAGGGAGAAATGCGAAAAAAATCATTAACAAATATTTCAACCGAAAATTCAAATGCTGACTGCTCGAGGTTCAATGCTCTTTAATACACAAGACGTGCGGGACATTCAGTCATTGCACTTTATGCGACAATGCAACAAATTATTTCCCCAGAGTAGAAAGAACACCGTGAACGTCTATGAAAGGGGCACTAAAGTAATAGTTCAAGCATTTCTGTAAATTACCATAGATGCAACCCAACTTCGTTTCCCCATATTGTGATAGACATTAAGTCTGATGGGGTAAATTCGATAGCGACATATTGGTATTGCACAGGTAACTGTGTGTTTTCAGAACAGCATCAGCATACAAATCACAAAACATGCATTTGTATGCACTATTGTTTCAGAGGAACATTTCTACTATGAATAACTCGAGGAGAGGTTTTACTGCATATGGGAGAGGTTTTACTGCATATTGTGTTAACGTTCTCGTACAAAGGTAGTATATCTGTCACTCGGATGCGTTTTGGATTGCAATTACACCACAATCACAATGACAGAAAATACATTGGGGCTGAAAAGGAATGACATTGTATGTCGTGGTTATACACTGCGTGTCTTCATCTCTCATTAGCAATATTTCTACATAGAGATGTAATTCAATATCGACTATATACTATCAGGGTCTCAAAAAGCATATATGAACCATATTTGCCATTCATAGACGCGCGATATGATTTTTAATGACTAACATAAATAATGCAATAGCGCTATCACTGAGGGTGCCATTTTCCAACACGCAGACGGCATCTTATTGTTTGAAGCATGTCACGTATTTACGTCATCAACTGGCTAGATGCAGCTGTTTGATAGAGAAGATAAACAAAACTGATTCTGGTCCTTAATTCACACGTCTGTCATATCGTAGTGTATTGCAACAGATTCTGGTGAATACTTGTACATGTGGACCATTGGTGACTGGACAGGTTCAGCATTTTCGAGACAAAAGGAAAGGTATCAGGTTCAAATACACATAAGGTTTTGTTGAAAACAGAATATGTTTCTGCAGAAACATTTGGCATTACGGTCTTAAGGCAATTTAGTAAATATGTACAGTTTTCGTAAGATAACGAGGTGGTAAAGGAAAATCAAGCACATTCTCCCAATATGAATACATTAACTGTAGCTATTTTGTGACTTATTTACTGACTAATATTTATAATGAGGCTAATCTAAGCCTCATGAGCTAAGATTTATCTATCATCTCGTCGTTGAACAAGTTACATTGCAGGCCATGCATGCGTCACTTCGGTCCAATCGATTACTCAGCATTTAACTAAATGGCAGATTAACTGGTGGCAGATGCAATTATTTGACTTGATCTCATCTCCAACGATCGATGTACGTATACCTAATGAACCTCATAGTCGAAGAAGAATATTGAAATATTACTGATATCATGATGATGCACTCGAATTCGAGCGATGCGCTCTAACAGAAATATGACCCCGGCCGAATCGTTTGGATAAGCACTGAACAGCTGCAATTGAAACGTATCGCAGGTTAAGCCATAATATGGACGTCAGCTGTGCTGCCCCAGCTCTAGTGGACGCTCACCTCCGCTCTGCATCGCGAATCAACCACTTAACACAATGTGATGCATTGAAGACAACCATACAGGAAACTTGTATGCTAAACAAAGACGTCACATTGCTCAACGCTTAACATCTAATCTAACGGTCCTAATGGTTGGCAGCCTGACCAACTGCCAACAATAACAAGTCCACTACAAGATGTTTGTCTGAATTAAGAGCCTGCGGCGTAATATGCGCCATCGCATCAGGCACATGGGAATGGAATGCTGCTTAAACAGGCCAATTATTATATCAGCGAGATGTATGCCCATCAAAAAGAATTGCTGTTAGAGGTCGCAAATTATATTGCGCTGTATGCCTAGGGTGCTGTATTTGCCATAATATGATCGAATCTTACCTATCAGTATGAAACGTCACACTATGCAAAATGTCTATATATTCATACTTTCATGTTCAATATAGGTAAATTGAATCCCTCTAAATACCTGGGTGTGGCTTCACATGGGGCTTTGCATACTACCATGGATTAAAGGAAATTTAATGTTTCAATGTTACGAAACCATACATTAACCAATTTTCTCATAGCAAGCTACACGACGTGGCTTTGTCTTGCTGATATAGGCAGTAAAAGAGCACACTTATGTTGATACTGTCTTTTAAATTAACTGTATTCCTGACCAATGGGATAACTACTGTTGCTTGACAAAACTTCATAGAATTGCGGCTTTCCCCTAAAGCTTGTTCTGGTTCAGAGATGATAATATATTTGGTTATGGGATTCACTTCTATGACAGGCTTCTTAACGGTGGACGCTTGTTACGTATGCTCAAACACTGTGAGCTAGTTGATTGCAGTGTCTTGCCTTATGGTCAAATGATCACGGTATAGGCTGACAATACGCATCTGACAAGGTTGTCGCCTTCCTGATTGCGACAGGTCCGCTTCGTATCATGATAGTGAACACTTACCTGCTTCATGATAAGCCTCAATGTTAACGCGGCATGCCAATATCAGCATTAAGTTAAACCGATCACTAGGGAATAATTTCATTTATATGACTGGGTATCTATCAATCTTGGGTCATCTGCTATGCATCGGAACGCGGTACCTTACCACTTGCTAATCAATCATTTATTGACATTTAAACACAGGTGCCAACCAAAAGCAGATTCTTGTGAGGCAAATTGCACACATTCTAGCATTGTCACAGTCCTCGTGTCACAATTTTGTGTATCATTTACACATCGAACTACGGTAGGCTTACATTTTGATTGCGGGACACAGATTTCACAGCTGCTGATATAACACCGTGAGATATTGCACTGAAAATATGCGCACACATGCATATTGGTAGTCGCGGTATAATAATAAAGCAACAACATGCAATGATAAAATGGTACATTAACTCAATTTATTGTATTCCTCATAAAATGATCATTTTTCCTTATCATTATGCAACCTAAGATGATACTCAATATTTATTACTCTATACCATCGTACAACCTTAGCATGTGGAGTTTTATTTGATGTGTCTATACTGGAATGAATGACTGTGTGTTAGGTTGAAATTCACTATATTAATAGCCCTATCAATGAGGGGTAAAATCTAGCACTGCATGAAAAGGAATCAAAACCGTTCCACTGCTGCTGTAACACTTGTAGGAAGCTCGTTTAGGTTCAAATAGGGGTAGTAGTCCTGTCAATTGAAGCGCGTAATTTAATCGGCTTTCATATAAACCATGCGAAGTGAACCATCATTGCTTGATGACCTCATCAAATCGTGTAAACCATCGGCATGGACGGTAATATGGTTATAGAAGATAGTTTGGTTCTCATGGTGCACTGATCACCAGACTATGTAAGGTCGGTATGCATGCGATTGTGGGTTACCTCATCTAATCGACTAAGAATCCGTGCAACGCCGTGCCACGCTATCCCCAAGGGCATTAACAACATTGTACAAGAGCAGCTGGAACTTGTATTTGCTACTTTAGTGTCGTATTTCTGGCAGACAAATAAATTTCGTTCACCGATTACCAACATCTCACAAGTGTCGTATGGGTCCCAGTGAGTATAATGGGGTACACATTCTCAAACAAATACTAATACTCTAACTTCATAAAAATATGATGATATGACGCTACTTGGCAACACCGGTTTTTGATAGTATTTTATTACTCAGGTTGAAATATATATGCTAAGAAACTTTCGGAATTGCACAGCGCATTCGATTTCACGCACACGAGGACTATTAGTCGTACTACTGCTCATTTTAGTCAATCGATTTTACTTTTCAGCCTTCTAGGTTGTCAGATTAAAGAAGAACTGCATACTGCTATAAAGTTCGTTTTCATTTATACTCTGACACTGCTTATAACTGTCGCGCACAGCTGTTGGAGATTGCAGGATCTACGAGTGATGTGGTAGCTTAACTAGTTTACCAAATCCACGTTCTGAGTCACGAGTGATTTCAATTGTTTGATGTTTCAGCAAATTGTTTGTTGACATGTGTCTAATAGTTATATTAAATAATAAATGTTTGTTGGATTCGATATAATGAAACAAAGCACAATGCTCCCCAACTTATGCCGCATCTGACGGTATTGTTATAATGCGAAAGCATAAATGTGTAAGTTTCACCTGCAATGATAAGCAATACCAAACTGTTCTTTGGAACTAGCCGTCGACGCCTGAATTTGATTATATGAACCGTTGATGTTGTTGGAGCATAGCCAATGCGTAATTACGACTGAATGTTTGGATTTGTTATTCCGGAGATATTTGCATCCTAGAATTTATATGATATGGTTAATGTACCAGGGATGCCACCTGGCCACCCATTGGTTTGGGATAAGGCCATATGGTACGAACATTACGGCATGCGTTATGAGACTACATTATCTAAATCCACATCGTTAAGTCCCAACTATTCCAAGAATACAGTTTACACGAGGATCAATTGTAGCTATTCCAATATTGGTGCCTAATACACAACCAATCGCGGTTCCTTTGTGACAAGTATCTTCTGTATTACATTGCATATCAACATATAGTATCTGATCTACAGTGGTGCATTGCAAAGAGCTGAAGTAATAAGATAACCCAATATATTGACTGCGCTTAAATCGGCTAATATGGCTTTACATCATGACAGCAATGCTTTGAAAAAAATGCGCCATAAGACAAAACAAACCTTGCAAGGACACCATGAAGATGGTTGAGAATCCCCGAAGCTTGCTGGAGATATATAATGATAGCTCGCCCATTTCCCAGCAATGACAAAAAGAGGGATTGTCAACTCATGAAATAATCACTTACCTGAATGATGTCAATCTTACAGGCAAGACGCCAGTAACTGAACCATTGAAACTTAATTCATTTCCCAAATCAACATAAAATTTCTTCTCGCCACCACCACTAGCAGGCTTCAAATCGAAAAACTGATTTATCACACAATTGGCTGCATTGTATGATGACAGCATTGAGACTGCGTCGTTCATATCGTTGCAATGATCGCGTTTAAGTTCAAGCAGAAATTAATTCCGATGGAAAGTAATGAGATGACAGAAGGAGGCATGTGATAGTTTCAATTATGTGAATGTCGGAATGTGGAAAGCTCTAGATGCTATTGCCTTGTGTGTTGTTAAACAAGTTGAACAGTACTGGCCTGAATGTATGTAAAACCAGCAGATGTTGTTTCGTGCAATCAACTTTATATGCAGCCACACAAAACACATTTAATTATCATAGTATTATTCAACGCAGAAGTGTTTAAGATTTTCGGCGCAGTAATTCACATGGCTATATTCAATTCAATAACCACCATTATACCTTGTTACAATAACGTTAACACCAACAGTACAATATTTGGTGTACTCCATCAAAGCCTGTCAGAATACAGGGAATTATTGAAATGTGTTAATGAACTAATGTGTTTTCCAAGTATATAAACTATGCGCACTATTCGACAAGGCAATATTTTACACGTGTTGACCATTCACAACTGTACTCAAAGGGGTCAGATGATATATGATGCATAATTGTGTTTTACCTTCATTGGCGTACAACCGGTATATTGATTTTTGCAGTGCGATTAAATTGTATGTTAGGCACCACGCAAAAACAACTTCTATAACCAGTAACAAGTAGTGTATTAACTAAATTCACGCACCCCACCTCCCTCCTGAGGGATTGCGTCTTGTGTAAGTGTTGGTAAGCCTTTGGGCTCACACAAACCCTTTTTAGCACGGCAATCCAATTGCCACAAAATTCGTTAAGAACACACGTTGGTGAATCAGTATATCACACTTGGTGGCAATCGCAAGCAAATATCACAATGCAGACCACATATTACGGCACATTGGAATTCTGATAAGGTAAAGACTGGAGATGTTTGTGGATTTTTATTAATCATGATGACACGCGGTTTTTGCACATTCGCGATTGACCTGATGCGGCGGTCTTATATTCCCGTTTTACATTCACTCGTCAAACAACAACTCCTGTAAGTGATCGCGCTGGGCATTTCTACGTAAGAGACATGATATCAAGGCAGCCACTTTATCTATCTCAAATCGTAATAGAATTTGGTTAATTCGTCAATATCGTTTTTAAGCAACACATGATCGTCAACACATATGGTCTCCATTCGTCTTAAGGTCAATTTCGTCCAACATAATAACCAAAAGTCGCTGAGGCCAAATAACATACACTACAGCATGGGTGTGTGCAAACATTTTCAAATCGTGACAAGTGAAATATATTGACACATGTGAAGAGCCAACGTTAACAAACATAAGATAAATATATGCATTTTGCTACTAGAAATGAGCAATTTACATATACACATTCCCAAATATCTGATTATCGCTTTAGTTTTTTTTCAGCGGTTAATAACGGAATAATTACTCAACGCATATTCGGTCTATGCTTGACACTCTACACTTGACGCTACAAATATTCCATGATTCAGGAAAGACATAAGTTATTCATCGACTAAACATACTTGTAGTGTTCCATGTAAGGCTATGTGTGATATAAAGAACACACTGGCGATGGCGTGCCAAAGTAATGAAGACATACCATCTTAAAAATATCTAAAGTAATATTTGTTACCTCGTTATCACTCGTGTTGCCGTTTCAATATGCACAACACAATCATTTTGTAATTCAAGAAGCAATATGTAAATCAGACATAGCGGAAGGTAGGTATCTGTTCGAGAAACCGAATAATTATCTTGATATGATTTATTGCAACTTCCATTTGTATCCATTTTCTTGAACTGTATTTCATTGATAATGTTCCGATTCATGGCCGGAACAGCAGATTAACAAGGATGCTTATTCCATACACTGGACTGAATATATCGGTGAATCAGATAATTATTACATAGCATGAGTAATATTTCGCGAATGCCTGGTTAAAGATAATCAACGCACTTGTAATGTCGCATTATTGAACTTTACAAATACACCTATTTATGTAGATTACACCTGTCAATCATATTGAGCATTTATTTAGTGTTTTGGCAGAGACGGGGACAGTATTCTACAGGGCTTCCGGTTTTCACGAAAAGGCTTCAAAATTTTGGTTTTCAATATAAAAAGCAATCTAACGGGGGTGCATTTGACTTGAATGTTGAACAGCTCAGATGCGATATTTATTCCCTTATCAAGTTACGCAAGCCTTCGCTGCAAAACGTGCAGGGTTTTACATAGCTTCCTTTTAACCAATAATTAATGAAGCTATGTTGTTATAACAATAGCACAGCCCCAGTGTTGAAGCATAGATCGACATTGGCATTACCATTACTTAGTTTGCGCAATAAAAAATTAATCAATATTATTCGAGATTATGCATATGTTTATTACTCTTAAAACTTACTAGATCGGGCTTTATAAAACATATTATACGTAGAGCAATTATCTAATGCATATTAGCGTTATCTCGCATGTTATGTAATAAAGCGGTAGAAAAATTGTCAGCTCTGTACAGATCATTATACGGCTTTAGTGCATTGCTGTATCTTAATGTCTAGCTTCATTGATACTTGCAATAATTTACGTAGATAGGCAAGTAGCATTAATTTAGCAATGCTGCTTCTATCCGCCATGTATCACGAAGCACTTCTATCCGCCATGTATCACGAAGCACTTTTCGAAAACTTTTACAATTGAATTCTTCCCTGATCTTCCTGAGCTTAACAAGATATGCTCAGCAACAACAATCGTCTGATTGTTTGCAATGATGACGTCGCAACGGCACAGTTATTTCACATGTTTAACATTACAACAGCCTGTTTCAGTAAATCAATATTGTCTTATTTCATAATGATTAGATGCATGCGGTCAAATATTGGCCCAAGAAACATATTAGTGGCCGTTATATATCCGTCAGAATTGAGACATACAGTTTATATAGTGCGCATCTTGCAATTATTCACTTATCAAAATGGCAATGAACAACCGGTTAAGATGTTTTCAGCCACGTAATCTGCAAATAGGTCTCACATGTGTGCTGTCCAATAGTAATTGAAAACAATTACTAATGTCTATGTCTTCATTCAACCGACATGTGGATTAAGTAGAATGACGGCGGACCGTTACTTTAATTTTCAGAAGTATGTTGTCTGAACCAAGCAGCAAATAGCGTATTGGGTTATGGTCACCACCACCCTTTGAAATACAACAGCCAGCTATACATTATTGACTCTATCGAGGTTTATATGTGACGCATTGTGTATCTTGGACTATCCCCTTAAAACAATTAAGACACCTAATACCTTGGATGTAAAATCGAGCTAAAGGTTGACGGCAAAGAACTCTTTGACTCGATCGACATAAGATTTGTCATTCATCGTCATTTGCATAAGCATGATGAGAACCTATCCGTCTCTGTATCCCCGTCAAAATCTTATCTTAGGATGTACTGTGTGATAGCCTACGATAACAGCACAGCCAACTAAATATTTTCAAAAAGTATATCCTCAAAAACATAGTAACCCATTTTCCTCTGATGTTTAAACATTCAATGCTCTCACTGTTTATATGCAAAGAAGAATGGGTAGTGATACATGACGTGTTCCATACATGACATAACATTGTAACGAAATCAAATGAAGACATATCCATCCGTACTAAAAGTTGTTGTCAGTGTTCTTGAATACATGACCTGTCTTTGCAATCAAGCCATTGGTAACCAAAGAGTTGGAAAAGGATGCCATTCACATAATAATTCAGCCGCTATAATGTACAATGTATGAGTCATACCATTCAATGGTTCGTATGTTTCAATCAAATGTTTCATGCAAATATAGTCATGCGATGAGATGGTCTTTTGGACGTATGAGCGCAGGTTTCTTTTCTGACTGCAGCGTTAAATACAGGTGGCATACAATATGTTAGCAACATTGTAGGCATATTACGGTACAATAATATACCTATGAAAATTAACCGTCATCTTTCTATACATTTTAATATTTCACAATTCATTTGAATGTAGACAAAGCTAATCATGGAATATTCATAAGTCAGTGACCATCTTTTTTTGCATCCACTGTCGAATGCTTAAAGAAATATCCAGAAATAAAACAGAACGTAATGCGGTTGTTTTATCCGCTTAGTTGCTTATCAAACGTACTACATTTTGCCTTACATACGATCACAAGAACGTAATATCATCAATATGTAGGGAAGCCAATAAGCAAATGAGAACAATACCGCGTTGATGTTTCGTTTGTGGCATATCTTCAAATAATGAGCGATACGCAACTATACGTAATATACATGGTATCATCGCACACAGAACAAAAAGGATCTTTGAGTCGTAGGCCCATGTACAATATTGCATCTGCAACATTTAATCAGCATCATGACAATAGCTGTTAAACCTGTTTTGGAATTGCATACATTTTGTTGTCCCTATTGATTCAACGTATGAATTCTGTTTGCTTATTTTGGTTGCTTAATCTGGTGCTATTTTGTTATATATTAAAGAGTGACTTCAGCAGAAACTTTTGCACACAAATTGTATTCCGTTGTTGAGTTGTGGATATCATATAAACTCAGATTAATGATCCGCGCCGTATAAATGCTGTTGACATTTAACTAATAATGTATCTGTATATTCGTGACTCGTATCTGGAAGTTAAAGGTAGACAAAACATTATAGCCATCGGCAACATATGGCGCCGTTCGTCCCTTTCTTTTCTTATTACATTACCGCCGCTGTCACTCAAAACACGCGAGGCTTTGGAACCAGCAAGGCTTTCATTGAACTGACAATAAACGATACGCAAAGGCTACTAAGTGGAATGAAACGGGGGCAATTCAATTGACAACAGCAGCGCCGTGAATGTAGGGTAAGTTGACGAAAACGAATATCGATCCTGATGCAATATGTCACTAAGAGCAGTTCTAAGTGTGTTTTGACATATGCAGCATTGGTTGTACCATGGCTTACATATTTCCGTTCTATGTACCTCTATTTCCTAGTCTCAACCGTCATATTTACTTAACTTTCCCGAGCTTATACCGCAAACAAAACTGCTTGTCGTTCGTAATTCAACTTACAAAACGGCACCAAAACTAGTGTCCTTGCAGATTTATCGCTCATTTAAGACGTGTTCTATAGGAAAGATAAAACACCGAAATTACATAGCGTTATTATACTGTAACCTACGTACTTTTTTACTAAGTTCTTTGGTTTCACGAGAGAGAGAACTTGAGAAAAAGATCAAATATCCAAAGCCAGTCGCAATGTCATTGATAATAAATGACGAAAGAGATCATGTCTATACATATATATATGTAAATATATATATATATATATAAATATATATATATATATATATGGAGAGAGAGAGACAGAGAGAGAGTGAGAGAGTGAGATAATGTGTGGGAGAGAATGGGTGAGGGATTTATATAGGGAGAGATAATGAGAAAGAGAAAGAAAGAGAGAGAGGATCTGCCTAAAATCCTAAAAGTATGTGTCCCTTCCCTTGAGCATAATGAGCTGCTTGGTCGCCTTGCTAATGCGTTTTTAGGAATATAACTGATAGGATGTTCGTTTTCCTTTCTCTGCAGTCGGCAGGAGGCTGTTTATTCAGAATAATGTCAATGGAATTCTGTCTAACAATAACTGATGGTCACGTTACTGTTCACGACCCCATGGGTATTTTCCTATTTGTAGATATATGGTTAAACTTTGATCGTCGTCTTCAAAAAAACCTTTGTTGTAAATTTAACACCAACTATGTAATCTTGTAACTAGTCCGTATTTGTGTAAGATGGTGCAAAAAATAATTATGAATGTGATTTGGATAATCGGCATCGTTATCATATTCATCACCGTTGCATATCTGTCCAGACAATGCTTGTACTATTGTAAATGCGTGCTGGCTTGGGCTGAGCTCTTTCACCATTTATTATCAATTGCATTACGACTGGCTTTGGATATTTGATTGCAAATTTAGAACGAATTTTGACTTATGATACATAGCAAATTAATGGAATTACTCTTTGTTCTGTTCTTAGCGTTAAATTAATATCGGAGTCAATAAGATATGTAAATAGCCTCACGTACACATATTGGTTATCAAACTAGTTCAGTCCATTAGATAAAACGGTTAACCCAATAAGCTATTCTGCATTTGCGCAAATACCAGATTCATTTCGCATTGTAAAATGTTATCAAAGACCCAATGAGCTCTCGTTGTCATTGACAGACACATTTGCTAAAGATTCAATTCTCACGATTGGTACAATAAAGTTGCTCTATGGAATAGCTATCAATACCCCTTCTTGGATCATTACCCTAGGCAGTCGGGTTAAGCGATTGCAGAAAACAGTATAGTTATTTACTGTTTAAAAACTTTGATCACTGGCCATATTTTACAACTGTAAATCTGGCACAATGGTATATTGCACCGGAATCATTTAATGCAAAAACATAATGTAATTCAAACTCTATATAATGGAGGCCTATATGCATTCGGGAAGGATCATAACTCCCTTGTTTATTAAAGATATAATCGGAAGCAATTAAAACTAATGCTACAGACATTATTATAAACATAAAATGGAAGCAAATGCAAAGACGGGGTGAATACACAAAAGCCTTCATGTCGTTATTTAGGATATTGGGCGCAACAGTATTGCTTTTAAGACAGCATCAAGAAAATGAATCAACGGATTACAAATGGATTAAAGGACTGAGTTGGCACTCAAGTCGTTTATATTACAGCAGCAATATTTTGGATATGGCGTCAGTTTGTTGCAAGGCAAAATGTGTTCACAAGCTATTTATAGTAGCATTCACGAAGGCAAGTTGTTCATGTCGCATCAGATAAGATGGCGAACATTTAAACAAGCGTACTTCAGGGGCTGAGAATGAGGTAGTTGCTAGTTACAATTATGTTTCTTAATCGATATATGAGTATGCATGTGGTGAACGTTGCAAAGAGAACATAACTGCAATCGCCCCCACTAAGAAAATGTAAACGTTAATTCTAATTTTAAATCGACGACCATCTCGAATAAAATAAACTATTGTGCAATGTGATGTTCTGATTGTGTGTTCTGTGGCTGAAATGTCGGACCTAACCGTGTCGCCCTCTATATTAGTTATCAAATCAGCCTGATCCGAGTTAACACTGAGGAAAGCAAGATATCTTTCTGTGTTTGATAACTTTTAGGGACTACGTTACTTGGGTGGCGATGAAGGGCTTTTATTTAAGAGATTGCCAGGCCAAATAACGCCGACGGCACAACCAAACGTTAATAGATGGACGTGACTTGTGTCAGATGTTGTTGATAATATTGCACTATCCTCATGTTCAAAAGAACTGAAAGGCAAACATTTGCCATATCAACTAATTTTGCTTGCCCCTTGTTTGTCACTCTTTATTTGCTGTCACGTCGTAATTCGCCGGCGAAGCTGCATTATTTGCGGCGTCCTAATATTTCTCACCAACTATTTTTGTTTAACTTCCGTACCGGGCAATACTATGGTTCATGTATGCCCAAATATGTGTTGGTCCTAGCGCGATTGATGAAGCATGGAACTGTGCGCATGGTAATATCGTTATAGCCCACTCTTACTTGAGACTAAATTTGACATTTTCGTGCAAGGGTGATGAAGTCATTTGCAGTAAACAGCTGTTAAACATTTGCATTGTGGCTTAACAACGTAGGAACCGATCTCAATTAGACCAGAAACGACATAAGCAATTAAAATTTGTATAGATGGATCTGAATGGATCTAGGACATAATATATAACCAGAAGCAGTCAGTATTATCACTAATGATCCGTAACCAGTGAGGTCCTTTCTAGATTATTGATCATACAATTCTATACATCCATGTAAACGCTATAGGAGCCGCGGTTGCCTCAACACTTCACCAAGAGGGATATAGCCTTGCCACCTACCGAGTTTGATAGATTGAATTGTTACATTTCATTCGATGCAATCGCCCCCAGTGAATTGCTTAATCGGGCGTCGAAAGGATGGCTCACATGTGCTATATTCTTGTACCATTTCTTGGGGCAGACGAATGAAAGTGATAAGGGAAGAAATATAACTTCGTAGTGTATCCCATTGTACATTGAACGGCCAATGTTACAATGACAACGTGCGCTTGATATTGGCATATAATTACTAATGCATTTGTGCAGATGTTCGGTTCTATTCGTATGCTCCTTATGTGTTTAACAGTATGATATGATGCTTCTCGCATGCCCTGAGCTACTGCGTCGGCGATAATGACAAGAGGTGGTGCAGAGTAATCAGAGCCTCTCGTCACAAGGGTCAATTGAGGGTATATTTCCCTGTGATTAGCGTCGCAGACATCACTGAATGTATCGCTTAAAATTGAACCACGGAATCACTTGTTCTGCGCGGCAATAATAGGTTTGGTTGCGTCGCTCGTTACATCATCTTCACCCAGGTTGTCTGCACCCTTGTCCATCAGATTACATCTTCGGTTACAACACGTAAACGATTCGGACGTCATATGATAGATAACAGCAGTTGTCTTAGAAGGCAGGCATCGCTGCTGACGGAAAGTGACTGTATGTTAGGTTGCTACACATTATGATGATAGACCGCTCATAGCGGGCTATTATTTGGCGTTGCATAAAAATAAAACGAAGCGCTTGTAAGACGCTCGTGTAGCTTCCATTTGGAATGGTAATCTTGCCAACTAAAGCGCATAGTTTAATTTGCTTTCACATCACCTCCGCATTGTATAGCACAGTGTGAAGCAACTGTGTCTTCGTTATATCATTATTGGTATTTCGAATATAGAAGAGGTATGGTCATTGTTTGATGATCTCATCGAATCATGTAAACAACCGGCATGGACGGTGGTGGTATGGTTACAACAAGGTAATATGGTTCGTATCATGCACTGATCACCAGACTACGTAATGTCGGCATGTATGCTATTCTGGGTTACCTCATCTTATTTATGAAGCATCCGTGCAACGCGGTACCTCACTATCCCTAAGGGCATTATAAACATTCAGCAAGAGGAGCTGGCTCTTGAATTTGCAATACTAGTCTCGAGACTGGGGAATAATGGAAATAGGTTCATTTCTTGCAACCAAATAAATTTCAGGGACCGGTAACTTATTCCTCACAAGAATCATATAGGTGTCAGGGGGCATGATCGGTTACACATTCTAAAACCAAGGTTCATGCTCTTTAGGTGTTTTCCGTGACATTAACGTGCTATCTGAAACGCATTACGTCGGTTTCATGCCTCCGAATGAAAGCTATTCATCCAAATATCAAGCCTGGCCTCGCCCAAAATAAAATGCATAACAATGTGATATCATGATGCTGATTGTTGACAACATATCTTGAGATCACATTATCATTCATGATGGTGAAATATATCGGATCAGAGACATCGTGAATTTGACAGTGTATTCGGTCATACGCACATCAGTTAATTTGATATTATTACTTTTCATATAAGCTAACCAAATTTTCCGTTCAACCGTTCTGATTAAATAAGAGCTGTTTACAACGAAGACTTTTGTGTTTTCATTTATACTGGGGCACTGCTTATAAATGCCGCGCCCAGCTTTGTTGATTGCAGGATGCGCTGGTGCTGAAGTATCAAGTTAACCTAATCAACTTTCTGAGTTATGAGTGACAGCGAAATATCTAAAAGTAATGTTAAACAAGGCGCATGAATGTGACATAAGGCCGAAAGCTTGGAATAAATTTCAGTTGGTTGACTTTGCTGAGTGATTGATGATGATTTTTCCGTGCAATCAGTCAACTTTTAATGTACACTGTACAATGCATGTATTGTCGAGCTCTCAAATCAACTTTCTGCCTTTCCTCTATATGCAAAAGTATGATTTGTTACAAAATTGTTTGTAGACATCATAATATTTTTAAGCGGCATTTTAGTGTAACATATATTTCATAAATAGTTTTTTTTTTCCTGAGACATCGGGACGATAACGGATGATTATGTTTTGTAATTTCAGTACTTTTGTCTAAATGTCTGTCAGCGTTATTGCGTGTTGATTATTTCATGGAAACAATGCCTGCCTCTGTAATCGACACAATGGGTCACATACGATATTTAATCGATTTATCGTCATATATGTTTGAATTTTTGTCCTGGTCTATGATAAACTCCTATATATCCGATCCTTTATGGCAGACAGACTGTGGATTGAATAAACACATAAAGAGCTGCTTGGTTTCACAATCGTATTTTAATATCCGAGTTTGATTTACATCCTTCTACATGTGATGTATTATTATCTGAACATGGCTAGGGTTACTATTGTGGCTGCTGATGTAAAAGGGCCCTGAATAAGGGTTGACATACTGCTGTACTGGCTGTGTAGTGTTTGGCACATTATTTAGATTATAATATTGTGCCGACACTTGGTTTTGTAGCTGCTGGTGACTGAGCAGCCCCCATATGATTTCAGCCTGGCTACATTGTTGTATTTCAATAAACACCAGTCTTGTCTGGATCTGTTTAAGGGTTTCCAAAAGTTCTGAACGTTCTACCTGGGGTGCATTATAATGAGGACCTACCGTTCTTGTGATCTCGTCGGCGATGGCGTGTGCCGGATTTTAACCAGCTTCTGCAAATGTCCTCAACGAGGACTGTGTCTGCTTTGTCGTCGCATTATTTATGGCATGCCGCGTCTGGGCTGATTGCGACCAACTCGAGGACTCTATTTTCGCAAGTGTTGTGTATTTGAGGTGAGTAAATTAGCACTCTTAAATAAAGCACTCTTTACGTGCTACCGAACATATATATACATTTATACATATACAAACATAATTATATATATATATATATAAATATAATTATATAAATATGTATAAATACAATTATATATATATATTTATATATATATATATATTATATATATGAATATATATATATAATAGATATATATATTTATATAAAAATAAAACACACAAATGAAATTATTTTATATATACATATATATATATATACATATATTTGTTCGTATACTTATATGTGTATGATTACTTTTATATATATACCATATATATATGCATATATATATTAATATAAGTATTTATATGTGTGTGTATATATTCATATATATATATATGTATATATATATATATATTTATATATATATATACATGTATATATACATACATATATATATATATATATATATACATGTGTCTACATATATATATATATATATATATATATATATATATGTGTATATATATACATATATATATATATACATATTAATGCATAAAATGACTCCTTTTAGAAGTAGGGTTTCCCGATTATTACCGGCTTTGTCATTCATTCCCGTTATGAGGTTCAGCAACTGGCCTGCTAAAGCTGAGGATCAGTACCAAACGCAGCACGTATTGGCATGTTAAGCCGCAACAGTCCTATCGCTTAATGTTGCGACGGCAGTGTAAGAACTCTGCAGTATCATTGTTTTGTACGGCTGTGGCCCATATTGGTCAACACGGCGATTTAATATGCATGTTGTGATAAATATGAACAAGCATCATGACATTCAAAATGAGCCCGGGATTCAAATATATGAACCCTATTAGTATTTGTAATTTGTTATCAGAAACTTGAAGTTGATTGATTGACGAGTTTTAGAGTGAATGTAGCTAACATGAACCATTAATGCGCCGTCATATTTGCCGACCATAAATGTCATAAATTAATAAAATCTGTTGAAAAATGTTGGCACACTGTGTCTTATATCTTTGGCACTTATTGAATAATCCTTTCCTGTAATGGGATTTTAATTAGAAAGTCAAAGTGTATTAATCATTGGCAGAAAACTATCATATAATTGGTAAGCCATGACGTCTTAAGTTGATTCCCTGAATGTTTCCTACCAAATACCGCATCTATATTCCATTAAAAGATCCGCGTTACAAGATTTATCTGGGATGCTTGGTACATTCGCGGCACACAATGACGATAACAACTAAGATGGGACTGTAAGCAAATCCCAATGGCAATATGTTCATAAATAATTTAGCATAAATCATTTGTATATGCGAACTCCCCCCCCATCCCCCCTCCCGTGGTTACGTTTTAAATATGCGAGTAACATGGCCAAGGGACGATGTTGTAATGCTGTTCAACATATAACAACGAGAATAGGATATGAATATATATTACTTGCTTGTGCAAAAGCTTAAGGAGCATACCACAGTCGCTTGAACGCTATCAATTACGATCAGTGGCATACCGATTCACTGCATTGCCTTTCTGTGTTCGCCTCACTGAATTGAGATAGAAATTCTTTATGATGTCTTCCGAAAAGTGACCATGTGAACATAGCAGCTTGTGCTTCCTTTTAACCACCTACCTCAACTGACCCGTACGTAATATCTTGCAATAGAATAAATCCCTATAAAGTAGATGCTTAATTGTACAGGGCGGTATCGTAATACAGCAAAAGCCGGTCATCTTTTATGGATATTCACGATTACGATGCATTATTCTTTTGTCACTGCAGTGATTAGCTTTCCTCAGTGTGCTTATTAAGCTACGCCCATCAGAAAACCTCCCATGCAGTAGCTCGTGCCAGGTATTATCGGTAGGCAACAGGATATCTCGTACATCGTGTGCCTCATTGAATAAGGGACTACCGTTTGTCAGGTGGGGGTCATTGTAGTCTCAATTCGTAATATATGGGCGTCTCCATTCCATCCATCCCAATCCTCTCGCTTATCTTATTGAATATGAACTAGTTGAGCATATCACTCCACCGGCACTGCAATATGAATAGTAGCCGTCATATCAATGGCACTTGGTGCCCTATACCTCATACTTCCACTTCCAATCGGATCCATTTTCTTGAACTGTCTTTCATTGATAATGTTCCGATTCATGGCCGGCACAGCCGATTAAGATGGATGATGATTCAATACACTTGACTGAATACATTTCGGTACAAGATATCGATTAAACGGATAATGTTTACACAGCATGAGTGTATTTCTCGAATGCCTGATTATAAATAAACAACGCAAATGTAATGTCTCCTAAAATTAAGCATCACAAATAAACTTATTCATCTTTTTTCTGCAACAACTTATTTTTTTTCTGATGTTAGATGCTACTGTCGCTGTAGTAAACATTGTTCGATTCTTGATCCATTCTCGGTCAATAATTTCTTCAAAATGTACATTACGATAGTCAATCATATCGACCCTTGATTACGTGTTTTGGCACAGACGGGACCAGTATTCTATAAAGCTTTCGCTATTCACGACAATGCCTACAATACATTGTTTTCTAATATAACGGGGAACATTTTGTTTGAATGTTGAACAGCTCAGATGCGATATTTATTCCCTTATCGGGTTACGTAAGCTGCCACTGCAAAACGTACAAGGTTTAATGAAGCATCTTTTAAACCAAGAATTGATTTAGCCATGTTGTGAAGAACAGCACTGTCCCAGTGTTGAAACATAGATCGACGTTTGTTTTAGCATTACATAGTTTGCACTATAAAGAATTAATCAATATTATCCAACGTATATGTATATGCATAAACTGCATATCACTCCTATCTCGTACTAGAGGTGAAACTTACTAAATGTCGAGGGTTAATGCAAATCTTATTAGCGTTATCTCGCATGTTATGTTATAGCGGTAGAAAAATGACATCGAGGATTGTCACCACTTTACGGACCATTACATGGATTCGGTGCATTGCTGAGTTGAATGTCTAGCTTCAGCCATACTGGCAATGTTTCAAATATAGATGGGTTAGGTTGTCTGTGCTTTGTAGCATCAAGTCTTCAATGCTGTTTCTATCCACCATGTATAACGAGGCATTTTACGAAAATAAGTCCAAACTTCCTAAGCATTTGTTTTGGCATTTTTCTCCGACCTTCCTGGGCTTAACAAGATATACATAACAACAACAATCGTTTCATTGTTTGCAATGATAACGTAACAACGCCTACCTTCTAATAATTATGATAATAGCCGATTCATACATACGGCTTATTGTTGTGTGATAAATCTGGTGTTATTTGTATTATATTAAAAAGTGACTTTTACAGGAATGTGAGCACACATAGTGTATTCAGATAGTTAGTTGCAGATATCATATACAACACAGATCAATGATCCGTGTTGCATTAAAATGCTGCTGACATTTAACTAATAATGTATCTGTTATTCGTGACACGTATCTAGTAGTTAAAGGCAGACAAACACTATAGCTATCAGCAGCATATGGAGCCGTTCGTTCCTTTCTATTCTTATTAAATTAACGCCGCTGTCACTCAAAACGCGCGAGGCTTTAAAACCTGCAAGGCTTACATTGAACTAACAATAAACCATGCGTAAAATCTACTAAGTGGAATTGACAGCAGCAGTCTACTTGACGACAACGAATATCGATCCTGATGCAATAAGTCATAACCACCAATTCGTCTCGGGTGTATTGACATACATGGCATTGGTTGTACGTACCATGGCATTCATATTTTCTCTGTCTTAAGTCCCAGTCGTAACCGTCATATTTAATTAACTTTCCCCAGCTTATACAACACACATCCACGGCTTTTGTTCATGCTAATTCAATTTACGCAATGACACCACAACTGCTGTCCATGCTGATTTATATTTAGTTCAATACATTTTATATAGGAAACATAAGACACCGAATTCGCATCGCTTTAATACTCTAACGTATCTTTCGTTCCATACCTTCGCTCTTTTGTTCCACGATACACGACAGAAGTTTTATCGTGGTGTTCTAAAACCTCTGCTATAAATGCAACCCTAACCCTGTAATATTGTTACTAGTTGGTATATGTGTACAATAAGGCTAAGGATTATTATAAAGGCATTCGTGGCGATTAGCATCTTTATCACAATCATCATCTTTGAATCTTTGTTAAGACGCTGCCAGTATTATTTAAAATGTGCGCTGAGCTGACCGCTTTCATCGTTGATTTTAAATTGCATGACAATTTGCCCTGGTTATATTTTAGTGTTTTGAGAGCAAATTGTAACTTATTGTGCATAACAAATTAATTGAATCACTCCAGGCACTGTTCCGATGAATAGATCATAGCATTGATTAAATATCAAAGGCAATGAGGTATGTAAAAGTACAATCAACGGTTCCAATTAACTTGTTCATCAGCGGTCGACATTAATAATCTTAACAAGTTCAGTGCATAAGATAAACGGTGAACGCAATAATCTCTACGGCATTTTGCGCAAACACCAGATCCATTGATTCGCTCTCGTTGTCATTGACAGACACATTTGCTCAAGATTTAATTTTCACGGTTTGTTCAACAAAGTCGTCTCTTTGGAATAGCTATACGTAGCTCTTCTTGGATCATTACCCGAGACAGGCGGGTTCAGCGATAACATGAGACAATAAATACTCGCAGTTATTTACTGTTTCGACACTTTGATCATTGGCAACATTTCATAGCAGCATATCAAACACCATGATATAATGCATCAGGATCATTAAATGCAGCATTATACAATACTTCAAAACTCTATGTTAAGGAGGCCTACATGCACATGGGAAGGTTCGTAGTTGAAAGCCATCCAAAACTCATACAACAGAAATACCCATTAACATAAGTTGCGCGCAGATTCAATGAGGAGGCAAATAGACCAAAGCCTTGGTATATGTCAGCCATCTCGGCATTAAGTATATTGGGCGTAGCAGTATTCTTCTAAGATAGCATCAATGAAATAAATAAATAAGCGCATTACAAATGGATTGAAGGTGTACGGTGGCGCTTGTAGCAGTTTACCAAGCAAATCAGTCATTTAAAGTCGTTTATGTTATTGCAGCAGTATTGATAATGCCTTCAGTTTGCTGAAAGGCAAAATGATTCTTCAAGCTTTTTAAGTAGCATTCACGAAGACAAGTTGTTCACGTCGCATCAACTCAGGTAAGATGGCAAATATTTAAAAAGCATACTTAAGTGGCTGAGAATGAGATCATTGTTTGTTATAATTCTGGTTCTTTATCAATATATTAGTATGCCTATGGTAAACATTGCAAAGAGTACATCACTGAAATCCCCCATTTTCGAAAATATTAACTTTTTGACTAATTGTGTATCGACGACCATGTATTATATAAACAAACTATTGTACCACATGGTGTTCTGACGGTTTGTTCTGCGGCTGAACTGTCGGGCATAACGCACGCTGAATATAAAACAGCCGTGTTGCCCTCTACATAAGTTATCAAATCAGCCTTATCCGAGTCCGAGTTACTACGTAACTTGTTTGTTTATAAAGGGCCTTTATAATACATGGATGTGACGCTGTTTCAGATGTTGTTAACAATATCACAATATTCTCATGTTCAAAAGAAGTGAAGTGCAAGACAAACATTTGTCACATCAATTAATTGTCTCATGTTCATGATGTTTGTATTTCCTGTCGCGTTGTAATTTGCAGGTGAGTGCACTCCTATTTTCGTTTACCTTCCGCACTGGGTACTATCATGGTTTATGCGCAAATATGTTTTGGTCTTAAAGCGATGTATAAAGCATCAATTGTGCGCATATCAATTTCGTTATAGTTCACTCTTACTTGGCGCAAAATTTGACATTTTCATGCAAGGGTGATGAAGTCATTTGAAGTAAACAGCTGCAAATCACTTGCATTGTGTTATAACAATGAACGATATGATCTCAATTTAACCAGTAACTACATCAGCAAAATACGAAAGTGTGCAATTGCGACTTGTATAAATGCCACTAAATAGTCATATGACACAATGTATAACCCATCGATATTTCGGAAGCAGTGGATATTATCACCAAAGATCCGTGACGAGTGAGGTACTTGCTTACACAGATTATTGCTTACACAGTACTACACAACCTCCGGAACAAATGATGTATATATATATATATATATATATATATATAGAGATAGAGAGAGATATATAGAGATATATAGAGAGAGATATATATATAGATATATATAGATAGAGAGAGATATATATATATATAGAGATATAGAGATATATATCTATATATATATCATATATATATATATATATATATATATATATATATATATATATATATATATATATATATATATATCTCTATATCTATATATATATATATATATATATTATATTCATATATATAAAAAAAAATGATACATTTTATGGTTTAGTTGTTGAGGGAAATATGAACAGCGCACTGGCGTTGTCGGAGGTGCATTGGACAGAACAAAAGCAAAATTGAATTCCCCTCGTAAATATCTATTGCTTTAGATTTACCCAACATTCCTGGTTGTCACATTCCCTCCATGTCACTGGAAAAGTGATGGGTGCACATGGAGGACTTAACTCAATATTCAATAAGTAACAGCACATGCCACTGTTGACCAAGAAGTCAATTCCGCTAGAATATGCGGTAACTAGCAGCTTATCTCAAGCGCTCTAGGCAAAAGGATGTCTGATAATGAAATATATGCTCCGACCGGTGCCATATTCGATTAGCATGAAAGTGCGTGTGATAAGTTCAATAATTTCACTGATGGATACATGTTCTGGGGGTGCTGTGATGGCACATAAGGTTTATTTGAGTCAACAGTGGTAGTGTTGAGTTATTGCGAATGTTAGATATTGAAGCAAATAGTGTGTTAGCATACAACTAGTATTGAACTTACCCTCCTCAAATTGTGTTTGGTGCAATTCATAATGGTAAGTACACAAAATAAATACGATGGGAGATTTGACACGACGGTTGAACTGACTGTTTCTCATGTCGAATACGTTACCCACACGATATATATATATATATATATATATATATATATATATATATATATATATATATATATATATATATAGATATATATATATATATATATATATATATATATATATATATATATATATATATATATATATATATATATATATTCTATGTATATATATATACAGCTAATTGTAAGTTGAATATTTTTACCACAAAAGATCATTTATTATATAAATACATATATATATAAGTATATAAATATATATATATATATAATTTATATATATATGTATGTATAAATATCTATATTAATATATATACATATATAAATATATATATATATATATTCATATATATAGATATGTATATATCTATATATGTATATGTATATATATCTCTATATATATATATATGTATATATATATTTATATATCTATACAAATATATATATAATTGGCAGATTTGCCAACACGGTTAAACTGACTGTTTCTCATGCTTTGAAGGCGTTATTCACACAATATATATATATACTAGATATATATATATATAGAGATATAGATATAATATAGATATCTATAGAGAGAGATAGATATATATATAGAGATAGACATATATGTATATATATACACACACACATATAAATAGATAGATAGATAGGATATGTATAAAACATATAGATCTATAGATATGGGACATATATAGAGATATAAAATAGATATATCTGTATATAGAGAGATATTTATATAGAGACATACAGATATATACAGATAGATATATATGGAAAGATATAGATATAGATATGGGAGAAAGATATATATAGGAAGATATATCTCTATATCCCTATATATATATCTCTACATATATATATATCTGAATAAAGATATTTATAGATATCTATATATCTCTATCTCTCTCTATAGGTAGTCGATATATATATATATATATCTCTATATATATATATAGATATATATATATATATATATATATCTCTCTATATCTATATATATCTATATATCTCTATATGTATATATCTATATATATATATATATATATATATATCTCTATCTCTATATATTCTTTTATTTTATTTATTTATTTATTTATATATTTTTATATGATAAATAATCTGTAGTGGTCAAAATATTCAACTTACAATTAGCTGTGAACAAACAATTATGCTTCTGTATCGGATAATGTGCGATTGCTAAAACAAACCTCTCACCATATGTTATAAGATGATGCATGCTTAAATGAAACCAACCACCCAGGTTAGTCTTAGAAACCATGCAGCGCATGTCGGGCATGTTGACATCATAATGTTGGCGAAACCTGTGATGTCTGCTCGTTTCAAAGGATATTACTTGAATTACAATTTAAACATTATTGATAACCTTTAACGATGCGCAAAGCAATAATCAACGCTTTAATCACGTACAGCTTGCTGC
This sequence comes from Urechis unicinctus, assembly GCA_034190875.2. NCBI lineage: Eukaryota > Metazoa > Annelida > Polychaeta > Xenopneusta > Urechidae > Urechis > Urechis unicinctus. The sequence goes on along the minus strand of CM067347.1, from coordinate 47,647,694 downwards.
TTTTCGCAGCGCAATCGTTCTCAAATATCTGACGAGACGTCCGCCTGCGGGTTCAAGAAAACCACGCATTGGTTGCTCACTCACTTCCATGTGCATTCAGTGAGTTTGCGGTGGTTGCTTCCTATGTTAGTTACAAAATGTTGAACAAGCTATCGGGGTAACGATGTGTGATTTGTAGCGAATATATGTATTTGGAAATATAGCGGATAGGCTTACGTACTTAAATGTACTGGACCCGATGGTCAATCAAGATCTATCCAGCAGGAATACTCGTGCCGCCGGCTGCAATCTTTAAATCACGCCAAGACAATTTGAGAGTCACGCTACTGTTGATCACTTGTCCGAAATCCTGGATGGCAAGAAACTGCTTGTTTGGCGCCTGTCTTGTTGATTACCGACTTGGAAACCTGGCACGTGTGTGGTTATTGCACACCACTGGCAAATACTTAAATTGTTGCCGATTAAACCATCAAATTAATATGCCACCTTCCATTCAAAAAAGTGACTTGTCTTAAAAGATAGGGCATAAATTTTGAAGGGCATGATATAAATAACTGAATTGGTCCCATTTGCAAAACAGCGTGCTGTTCAGCGTGCTGCTCACGAAATGCAAGATTTTATCAACAAATCAAGGCAGCGTGTGTTCTGATTTTCAACAACGAGCGTGAATCGCCAAAATTGCCATTGGTTGCACAATACATCATTAAGTGCCTGGTTTGTACCCAGGACAATGCGTAGGCAACACTTCATGATTACTTACTAATTAAAACACGTAGCGTTGATTTGAAATTAAAATCCCTACTGATCTGACCTGTCTGCACTGCACAGACCACAAAAATATGAAATTGTCCACGTTGAACAATCGGCAGCAGATTAACTCTTACCATCCTACTTAAGAAGTTATAGTTGACGAGTTAGGTCCCAAAAGTAGTAAGCTGAATTCAAATCATGCCACAAACATTATGCGCGGAAGTATCTTAGGGCATAGAAAATATTCTAAGACACAAATTTGACCTGAATTATCTATATACGGGTTTCTTTAAGAATGGCAGCCGTCAGATCGTTGATACTGTCGAAACTCTCAGGACCAAATTGGTAACACAAATTCACTTGTTTGGTGGCCAGGAATCGTATCAAAAGTTGCAAAGATGAATAAAACAAACAATGCATCCCATATTATGGAGTTTTATTAGTTGAAGATGATTAACAAAACAATACAATATACATATGACTTGATAAAGATGTCATTATTATGATCACTTCTTTTTCGACCGCAAACATTGGCACAGAGAGGAAGAAAGTGGAGAGTGCAGAGGCGTATCGTTGGTTTTCTTGCTATCTTGCAATTTAACGCGCTAGCTTTGGCTACAAGAGGTGTGAGGTGAGCATATCACTAACTGCATCCATACCAGTCGCATTGCTATCTTACGGACCATCCTGAAAGGCGATTTCTGTCCAGCGAAAGTGGCTGGTGTAATAATATATATGTATATGTCACAAGCATCAGATTGTCAAACATGCCATACTTCTTCTTATATCATGTCGTTCTTGATGTCAAACACACGAAGCACGTATATCGCATAATTCGTTTTGTATCCAATGACCATGCTGTTAATCATTCTCAGGAAGGTAAACAGGATCTCCATTCTCATTCCATTCGCATGCGTATTTATACATTGTCTTCGCCCTGCACAGCAATAACGCGCGCTAATCACTAAGTAATATGTCAACAGAGTAGCGGTACCACTATATATCGGCGGTTTGTGAGATGTAATCGTAACAGCAGTCGTCTTAACTGGTCGATGTCACAGTAAGCAATGAAAAATGTTGATCCCTAAGTAATTTGTTGTAAATAACACTGGTGTTCTGACGTATACTGCAGTTCAGTTGTACTATTAAATATACGATGCTGCAACTGCTTCTATTTAACGTGTTTGATTGGGACATCAAGGCATATTGCTGCGAAAAAGGATTCCAATTTCTATTGACATGAGGTTGCAGTGTCAGAACGAATCTGAAAGCAACTACTTTGTACCATTAGCTCTTCAATCAATAGACGTATGTGCGAATTAAGCTAAGCGTTACTTGCAAGATGTTGATTCTTATTTAGAACAAAATTATCTATCGAACATCGACTTCTGCCATAGCAAGCGCCATATTAAACACTCATCAATAATAACATGGGTTGTATGGCGACGAGTTTAATAAAAGACGTCTTATTGCCTATCAAGAGTTCACCATTATATACATTGGAATAATTATCCGTTCCACAATTCGGCCTCGCCACACTACGCATCCTGGTTGAAACCTCCAAACCAAGTTGCTTTAGGAAATGCGGATGTTATTCGAGAGCGGGCATTAACTTATTGCGCTGATTTGTATATGATGAGTTGGCAGGAATTCAATAAGTAAATATATGTATATATATATATATATATATATATATATATATATATATATATATATATATATATATATATATATATATATATATATATATATATATATATATAGATATATACGTATATAAACACACACACTTATAAATATTCACATATATATGCTATTTATAGATAGCTGCTCGGCGCTCGGAAGCTTGGCATCGGAAACCGTGTGTATACATATATATATATATATATGTGCGTGTATGCGTGTTTGTGTATGTATACCCGCTTTGATTGCACCGGGACATCCAGTGCACACTGTCGCTGAGACATAAAGACAGTATATAAACGGACCGAGAATAGCTGGTAACGCGCACTATTATAAGATCACAAGCTGCTGCCGCTTAGATGTTTTGACATGACCCCTAAACCAAGTCAATACACCGCGAAAGCGATGAATGCTGCCGCTGATTGATTACGTAAGGTTTGGCCTGTTTTGACATGACCCCTTAAAGCCAGCCAAGGTAAGCGATGAATGGCTCTGGTCGATTACGTAAGGTTTGGCCTACTTAGACACGAACTGCACATAGCTTGCTGCTAAGCTGCTGCAGTAGAAAACATTCAAACTAAACGTCCTTTTTACTGTTTTCTGTTACTGTGAATGCTTAAAATACTGTTACAGTCATTATCACGAGGCCAAGTTCTAATTACTGACAAAATTTCATGTCCGTAAATACAGCCGTTTCAGAGATATCAGCGAGGAGAGAAGTCGTAGCAAAAATCGCGATAGGTACCCTAAAATACATGTCATTATACAAAGTACAAAAGGTGAAAATAAGTATTTTTTTGCGTTATTCCATGCTACGATAATTGCTTGTTACAACCATATAATTCATATGTTCGTAACCACAGTAGTTATGGAGGAGATAGTTACAGAAAATGGGGGAAAAAATCGACGAAAAATCAATCCCATAAGCCTCCAACACTGCGCATGCGCGTCAAATTGGATCGGCGGTTGTGTCCCGACTTGATCTATCATTCCCAAAAATTTCATGTTGATATGTTTAACCGTTCCGGAGAAAAGCCTGAAAAACCTTGACTGGAGAAAAAAAAAATTCTGGCTAAACCAATATGTCTTCCAACTATCGTTGGAAGACATAACTAGATTCGGCAGGCACGCCATCGGCAAGTCTTCCAATGGCAAGCAATCGGGTCTGTGATTGCGCCTTGTTAAGAAACCCTATGCGCAGCACACGTTTACGATAGATGTCAGCGAGGGGAGTTGGTAACGCGCACTATTTTTCGATAGATGTCACAAGCTGCAGCCCCTTAG
>CM067347.1:47623977-47641477 GCA_034190875.2 Urechis unicinctus | reverse complement strand
ATGCTACGATAATTGCTTGTTACAACCATATAATTCATATGTTCGTAACCGCAGTAGTTATGGAGGAGATAGTTACAGAAAATGGGGGAAAAAATCGACGAAAAATCAATCCCATAAGCCTCCAACACTGCGCATGCGCGTCAAATTAAATCGCCAGTTGTGTCTCAACATGATCTATCATTCCCCAAAATTTCATGTTGATATGTTCAACCGTCGTTGGAAGACATAATAAAGTGACCTTTATACATCCGCAGTCTATATAGTCTACACCTCGATCATTAAATTGAATAAATAAAATAAATTCAAGTACCAAATGTACGTAGCAGCTATAAGCTAGCAGCATCTATCACTGATGTCCACTATACAACGAGCTGTGTTAGACAAATTTACTTACGCACGATGGTGATTTTTGCGCGACGTTTCATGTTCAGTCGATTTCATAGCGTCGCCAAAAACGGAATCGCGAACATTGATAACTTATAAAGCTGATCTGACAATTACTTTGTACCATTGATGGATATCTAAATGTCGCACATATTGAATATTAGGAAGATATTCAATTGAGAGGTTTTTTTCAGTTACCTACGAAACACAATAACGGAAAATTACTCAAAAATGCACACTTCGCAGGTGTAGCTGAGTTGTACGGTGTTATGTCAGCAAAACCCAAACGTGAAAGATGTACATCGATCATCTGTAGAATACAGGAAATTCTGAGCAGCGATTTGAAAGAACCTCTGGCCTGGCGGTAGTGTATACAATATCAGCTGCAATCAATTAAACCATTATCGTTTGACGGATGGGCGGTGGTAATATACTGAGCCGCTGGAGTGAGATCGACGAGTTAAGTCGCATAGAAAAAGAGTAGGATAACGTGTACTTCCTGAACAGTTCTCATACATAAACTGCTTGGTGTTTCGTTGTGTCGGTTAGACTTAATGATAATGTGAGATATTGACCACAACCAATGCACGCGATATCGCTATTATTGTAGATAACGCTTTGCAACAGAAGGGGTTGAAGGCCTCTGTTTTTTTGTCAATGCCGAATACTCCCCGAATTGATTAATACTTGCAAATAACATCAAGGTCACGTTCTGATAATTTAAGTGTGAACTAAGCTCCATGTGGTCAACTGATTCAGTCAGTAAAGAGGTTACCTCCTCCTGGTATTATAATTCATATTATGCAAGGAACTCTGGCCCACTATATGTCTGCGAACTTGATCCATGGTGTGACCCAATGGCATATGCACCATGCGTTAACAAATTATTCCATTTTGCTGAATTATGTTCAATGCTTAGTGTACCTGATATAGATGTAAAAGTAGAATATCGTTTTAGAAATTCCACTCTGCAAACAACAGATAAGTACCCCGACATTAGTCGATCTCGTTCTCTAGTGTGGCTAAAATGCCATTGACGTTATGTGATATATTGCAAACTAGAGTCTCATCGTGACACGTATCCGTGACCACATGATCAATTGCGTAACCGTTGGCAGGACACTTAAAGAAGTTTTGTAATTGCTCCCAAATGCTCATAACGTTTATTTGGACGTTCTTTGTAATGCAACCAAACGCGAAGTGAGCAGTAAATTATTTGTTTTCTTGCAACGTATCTGATCATTGAAGATTAACGGTGACAATTTGCACAATGATAATACCGTATTTTTCAAGTGAGCAATTGCACGCGCAATTGATTTGGGGCTTTCCATTTTGCAAATTGTGGTTAATGTTCTGTAGGTGTGCAGTTTTCGCTGTACGCGACTTCTGAAGATATCGCTTGGATATTTGGTAACTATAACTTCTGTAATAGCTCTCAAGACTGCATATCGTGTAATAAGACGTTGTATGATATGTAACCAATCACAAAGAAAGCAATATATAATATAAAATCTTGCAACTTATCATTTCAGACTTACAGTCATATTACCATAGGTTTTTGAAAGAAGCAATTCCACGCGCAATAGCTTTGAGGCTTTGCTTTGTGCAAGATTTGCAATTGCGTTGTATATTGCCGACATACGTAAAATAAGATGTTCAATGTAAAAGTCCCATTCTTCGGCAATCACAATTCAATATAGACAATATAGAACGGAAAAGCGAACACAAAATCGAAATTGTTATCTGTATAATATTTGTAACTGTGTATTAGCGTCGACAATGTGATTACAATTGAGATTAAAATCTAACTCTGGTGGCCCCTAGGTCATATTAGCGTATACATGCAGTAATATAACGTGCAACGAACACCAAACCATATTTCTGGTGCAATAATGTAGATACTGCAATTGAAATAAGTTTAAGCATCTCGTATGTAAAACACACATCGTGTCGCTACTTGGAGGCTTACAGAGCAATATATCAATATGCTCGACATCTGATGCTAGATGCCCCATAAAAGGCTAGTCAAGTTTTCTCAGCGTGATAAGTGGTTGCAGTAACATACCGACGATATTAACATGTCATCTCAATTATGAACGCCGCCAGAGGATTGACATATATTTCTTAAGAGAGTGAAGATTTTGAATATCCAACTACAGTTCCAGCAAAATGTTTGATATATCTTCACTGGAGAATAAGTTAGTTTGCGTTGCTGTACAGCATGCTTGTATAGCAATGTAGAATGGATTTGGGGTTCTCAACGTGACCATTGTAGCTCGTTTAAAGGCAACTAATTAGAATTATGAAATTACGCCTCATTTTAGCGATGGCCATTTTGTATTGTGAATTTTATTTATTAAGCAAAATGTTAACATAGTATCAAATGCTTGTCAGGTTCAGTGGACCTTTTATTTTAAACCACCTACCACGTATGCTGATAATTTATGCATTGCTTGATAAAACTGTCGTATATCCCCTGAAGCCAGCGCCCGGTCTAAATTCGAGATTAAGCTCCGAGTGAATTGCCTGACATGCTTTATTACTATCGGGATGAAGGTTGTGGTCACTGCATTGCGTTAGGTTCATGGCATTAAATGGATCAAAAAATGCTTTCGATGAATATGTTTGCTGCAAAAATGTCAGCTACCGTTGAATCTCTCCTCTTAACACGAATGCCTAAAACAATTCCGTTGTTGCCCGTCTATTGAGCTGTGTCTGCTAGACGACGAAAAGTGAGTACCAAATTGCTCCCTGTAACACGTTGCGGGAACCGCTGGCACATGCAACAACACGTGTTCTGTCAAGTACGTTTAAAATGAAAGGACACGTTTGAGTATGGCTATCATTGTATAGCGAACGTTCCGTTAGAACTACCCACAATCGACGTAGTAAAGCCGCTGAAGCTTAATCATTCGTAGCGAGTCGTGACTTTACAATCGAAGATAACACTAAACACCTGGGTGTATACCAGGAGATACAGAAGGCCGATTGTAAACCATAGAATATAAATATATATAAATATATATAGATATATATATATATATATATATATATATATATATATATATATATATATATATATATATATATATATATATATATATATATATATATATATATATATTTATATATCTATATATATATATTTATATATATACATATGTATATATATATATGTTTATATATATGTATATAAATATATATATATATATTTATACATGTGTGTGTGTGTGTGTGTGTGTGTGTGTGTGTGTGTGTGTGTGTGTGTGTGAGCGTTCAAGATATAAATTTACACGCACATGAATGTATGTGTATATATAAATGTACTATCCACATGCTCACACAGTCGATCTTTGTAATAATGAATTGTACCTGTGACTTCATTGTTCAAAGTCGGTAGCTAATACACTTGCTAAAATATATGAACTGTAGTTTAAACTCGGGGATGATACTGCACTAATAACGTCCCAACTCACAAAACTGGCATCAGCTTACAACAGGGATGTTTAATGACACATCATTCATTATAGCGCAAAATAGCGTTCCAGTTTCACAGGAGTCTATCCTTGACACGGACATACTACCGTTAGACCGTTTGTCAAATTCCTGCTTAGAATGTCCTGCATTCTAGTCGCATCTCAGCTATCATCTGCTGTGGCTGCCATGTTGAAACTGCATATCTATTGCATACTGATAAATTTATCTATGCGATTCAAGCCAAAGAGTGTCCGTGACAATGTTGAAGGTTTGGACTTTGCGACCTAACTCGCACATATGTTAGTAATATTATTTGGTTTACTTAAGCTCAGAACCGCTTGCTCCAGGCTCTATGGAAAATATCGAATGATAATTGTTCTATCATTCAGCTCACGGTATAGTCGGCGTCGATGAAACGAAACAGGCTTTTTATTTAGCTTTATCCAGAGTACTTAAACCGTCGTTTTGATCAATGCTGATGACTTGAATTAAGTTATATTCCTGAATGTCATTCAGTCGTATCGACAGAAATAACTCCAGCAGTGATAAATAGCGCTCCCAATTAATGGACTATCTGACTCCTTAATGGCGGCAAACGCAACAAATGAGTCATTTCAAATTTCCACTATCCGCCTTCATATAAAACGCATTATATTTATCATATCTTAAGCCTTTTACTAATCGACCTATTCAATGTGTTAGTAGAATATAACAGTTCCCAGTTCATAATCACAGATCATTAACGACGTTATATTCACCATCGTCAACTCAGAGCAAGCACTGAAGGCGGCATTTCTAGCGCTAAAATGACTGCAGTTGATCGATTTCCACCTCGGAATGCAACACCCCACCCTTTTCCTCTAGGGCAATGAATAATTCACTTGGTTTTCACCTACATTCCACATGTCATAGCTTGAAATCTTCTACCACACGAAGCACTGACACTACCGGCACATTAGGCATTCATGGAGTATCCCACTACCTCAACTTGATATGGCAAAGACACGAAGTCGGCTATGTCACTAATGCAGTCTTCGTGTACGCATTTGACCTCTTCTGCTGTTCTCTTGTTCTTCCCATCTGAATTATGATAATATGAGCCCACAAATGTCCAACAGGTGAGACAACTTTGATCAGGAACATAATATCTAATTATTCGCAAATTAATGCGCGCCGTGTATTTCGCTTAGTAATGTGATTCACGTCACAGGGGACATATGGGGGGAAATGCGCTTGCAAAAAACCGTGCTTCCGTTTCTCAGGCCAAGCGCCATTTTTTGTCTACACTCCAATTGTTTTGATTCCAAGAATAATACAGACTCTAACACCTTGCAAGTGCTGCATGCAACGACAGCCCAGTATGTCTCTCTGGATGACACAATGTTCATGCATCCGTGATGGAGCAGACATCAACGTGCGAAGTCTGCATTTCGAAGACATCTGGAAAGAACTGCAAAATGTTACATCATCTGTAGTAATGGTGGATATTTTTTGACTCATACTATTCGCCTTATCATCGATTGGTGACTGTGCAGCATGTTTATTTTACTGATAACAGCCAGTTATCCGAACCTTGCGCGGCAAAATACGAACGCATAGAGCGATTGAATATACTGTTATTCATAGGCCAAGAAAACGTCCACTCAGTCTGCAAATAATTAATCAAAGGTTATATTCTGGTACATTGTACAGGGGTAAGCTGTGTAATTGCAGGACAACGTATCATTGCTAAGATTTGGAAAAAAAAAAAGAACATCCACGCTATGATATGCAAATCTTTTTATTCATCGCATTAAGCCAGAAGATACTAACAGAAGTTCACGCTCTTATCAACGGAACCTACATTCACTTGAGGGCCCCTGTTGTTATACCAGATCCAAACCACCTTTCTAACATTACATAGTTTTGACCAGTTTCACACAATATGGGTCAGCCTGTACGTTACGCTTCATTCGACTCAGAAAAAAATAACTAGTCTTGCGGATTTGACAAATTGTTTACCTACCTAGCGGTGAAGCCAAGTAGAGTGAGCACTACTTGAGGCTTTGTATCAACCGAGTAGCTGGATAAGGAGGGAGGTATCAATCATTGACTTTTCGCAATAAAGCGGACAATAGTCAGTACATGATATACCATTTCACGCGTAAGAAATCTTTCAGGTTAGTGGCTTGTACTTGAGCTGCAAATGCAACTTTTGTATGATAAAATCGGCTTGATGACGAATGCACTAACTGTTGAAATAATGGTGTTTTCCCACGCCTCAAATATTGTTACATCCGCCCAGCGGTGTGATGTTTCGTTCAAGTTAAAACAAATTGGCAGCAGTTGCTTTCAAAGCATGCCACTGTAGTTTATATCGTTTGATAACAGCTATTGCATTAAAACTGATACCAGCCCTAAACGATTGTCCGAACGTTAAGAGCCGCGTGATCGATTAAGTTGATACTGAGGACTTGATTATTGATCGTTACACTGTTATATCGATGATTCCGACACATTCGAGTAAATATATCACGCTCAAAAATCTAATCACGATTTCTTGTCGTGATGTATGGATAGAGGATGGATTATGTGCCTACTGATATAACAGTTCAGCTGACTCTACGTCGCGCCATTTGCGACCTAGATATGTAGCACAAATCAAGCCATTTTCCCAATTCACATTTGTCGTTTTTTCTGCACGCATACCCGCAGTATAGTGGTAATTTAGCATCACAACAGCAAGCCATAACGGTCCGTATTGATAATGTAGCAAAATGGCTTCAGCTTCCCAAAACAACTTATAAAATGACATGGATAGAAGCCCGGCATTGATTGAAGCATATGGCGGCCGATAAGAGAGACCTTTCCGGTGACACGGCATGGCTGTTTGATCCACAATCAAAAATAGGTATCTATCTATCCATTTTTGATCGGTCCCTCAATTGCAAGATTAAAAAGCCCCCACACAAATGTTGGGACCTTGCAGATACTTCTGGTACCAACAAAATGAGCGGTGATTGCGCGTTGGCATAGACCAGATCGCAGCTTATGCAGATGACATTTTATTGTATTATTATGATATCAAATATATCTTAGACGGTAGTGAGATACATCTTAAGCACTAATGCTGTTAAATTGTCAACCCCCAACCAGGATCAATAAATATCAACACACGGTTGGTCGTGTCACTTGTTAATGTATCATATGACAACCTTAATATTGACGACATTCGTTGGTGCATACAACTTCCTGCTCTGCTTTACGCAGCCATTGAGATAATATTAGTTACGAAGGGTCTGTCACAGGTGAGTAGGTACGTGTCTAATAAATCACTTATGCATGTCAAACGGAAGTTACTGTATTTACACAGCATATCAATCCTTTCAAATTATCGTTTACCTGTTGCATTACAGTTTTTGTCCAGTGGAGCATAAAATGATCAACCTAAACAAACATTACTTCAATTTACCAGTGGTTATCCAAAGGAACAATAAAGGCGTTAGCAACATCCATCGTCTTATTTCTGCTTGTGTGATGCGGCAGATATATTTTCGTAGCAGATACCTCATATACTTACAGTCATTTTCTCATTTGAGCATACAAATTCGCGCGTCGCACTAGCTACGTGCAACTGTGGCTGCTTCACATTTCTATCGCATCGAGTTGCCATGAAATAGAATTCCTGCTTTAAGTACTGCTGCGTAGAAATTGTTGTGAGTTCTGTACGGAGCCTATGTTACGCAGATATATTATCTTAAATCCCTCCTATTTGTATACATGTCATGCAAGGAAGAAGCCGCTTGGTTGTCATTAATGTCAAATGCGTTACTGCGAAGCATTGGTTCCCTATGATTATATATATAAGAAAGATATGCATAATCGACGTAATCGCATATTTATCGTTCTCGACAAATATTAAAACCTTTCGTCATAACGTGTAACATAGGATGTAATAATTATTATGATATTTGATATTTGATGCGTATGATGACTCAACTCTGCTTGATACTGCTTTGTTTGACTCTCAAAGTTGTTCGTTGAAATGCAGTGAGTATTACACAAATTAGTGCAAAATTGATCAGCAAATTGTGCAATTAGGACCTTAGCAAAAAAATATCAATCTTTGAAAACGCTTAATTGGCGTGACGCTTGTCAATCGCACATGTTCAATCACATTCATGTTTGAATCTTAAATATGCTGGATACTCAAATATATTTTTAGATATGCAATTGCTGACTAATGCTTTTGCATCAAGCATGATCAGTGTTGACTGAGCCCTAGGAGTGAGGTCCGTATTTGTCCACCTTTTTTTCGATCGGCATTTGGTTATGACAACTAATTATGGGAGTTAAAAAAATTCTCTAACACAGAGAAAGATTATACTATATATTTACACTGATGTTGTCTATGTGATTGTATGTTAGTATACGCTAAATTTGAGTCCTGAAGGCATCGTTTGTTAGCGCTGACAGGAACCAACAACTAAAAACGCAAGTTATACAATTGAGCACCGAGTTTAATGCAACAAAACACCAAGCTAGGAATTGAAAATCGCATATTGTACCCATCTCGTGTATAAAGACCTGGAATGATATATGTGTTCTTAAAGTTCTCCATCACAGAGCATTTGGAGCAGAACCGTGAAATATTTGTGTAATTTATCCGGCAATGTTTGTGCGAGATATCATGCTGCAGGTGTGAAGCAGAGACCGCTGAAAATTGTTCAAATCTGCAGAAATCAGTTGTGTATCTGTCTCTAACGTACCGTATGCGAGTGTGTACTATGTTAACTTTTTTTTAATCGGTCCAACCCATAGGATGAGAACATGAAACAATCACACTTTGTAGCAAGCCTACCTGAGGGTTATTACATATGACTCTCTCATGAACACGTCTCCCATGAGAATGATGTCAATTCAATGCAATGTGTGTCCGGTGGTATTTAAGTTTTATTTGCATAAAATGCAATAACAAGAGTTCGAAAATATTTCTTAAATTATAATTAACAATAATCGAAATTAGTTAATGTGAAATTGTTCATGTTTCGCTCCCTTTCCTTATCAATTTAAGCTCTATTTCAGTAAAGCTTAGCATGCCTAAGTGGTTTAGTATCATATTATTCACAATTCGCATGACATTGAAAGCACAAATCAGCTTCAAAGATTTATCTCATAAGACCATATGATTTCTATTGAAACATATGCTCAAGACGTAAATCTGGCGGAAGGAACCATGGAAGTGTGGTTCGAATAAAAATTGTCATTCATCGCCATGTTTCAAGCGGTGCCATAATTGATGTATAAGCAGATTCGGTTTTCACATTGCCCATTAGTGATAAGCTAAACAATTAACGTCATTCAAGCAAGTATGATGCCACTGAGGAATCTGCGTCATGCTGGTTTCCCACACTCTTGCAAAGTCGATTCTATCAGTGAACTACAGCAAAGCGCCCCGGAAAAATTCTGATTATACATGCAATGTAAAAAGAAATATATATGAAAGGTTGCAATAACTGATAGTTTCATTTGCAGGCGTCCTACAAAAGTGACATTAACGGGATCTAATGCGATAACTATATCATATTTGCTTCGGAAGTTTGAAATTTTCACAAACCTTCAAATTGACCGAAGCGATTACTTTTCCATTGGCTACAACTGCCAAAAAATATAATCCTTGTTGCACTTTGCGAAGGAAAGCAGAGTTTGTTTGCCAATTTGTTTTCCATATAAGATAAACAGTTAAGAAATAAAGCGCGAGGCAATTCAAGGGAAGGTGTGACCCACCTGAAGAGTATTTATCGCACAGCCGATTCGTGAACGCTTATGTGAAAGCATAAGAAACAGCATTCGATATTATGACATCGATCAATTCAAACCTTCCCACCATCCATTGATCATGTTTTTACTCCAGGAAGCTAATCCGAGCCTTTATGCTTTTGGAAATTACAAATCACGGGAACGCCCAACAATTACCACAATTGCTTTAACAATTGTTTACTCACCCCTCAATGTCACGCTCTCGTTGTCGTAACATCAGGAGCAATTCCATTTTTGCTAAAACATCTGTAATATTACGCTTACATTTCTTTTCAGGCTCTTTACCTGACTTCACCAAGGAATCAATCAGCGCCCTTCCCCCCTCTTTCTTTACGGTAAATATCAGAGCTTAATTAACAAGAAAGAGGTATCGATTTGCTTGAGCTACAATAAACAACAATACTGCCTCTAATGCAAACGGTTCATAGATTATTCTAAGAAACTCATCAATCGTTAAGACATGCAAAAGCAATGGAATGGCTAAATGCTGTTTGTGCCTTAATTGTAACGTGAATCTTAATAGGTGCGTACACGACACTTAGTGAACCGTATAAGTAACAACGGTTTGACTAAATAACTTTATGGTGGGTATTTAGCCACAACAAAATATTTTTGTTAGTTCGTAACAAAACTAATGTTTCAACTGTAATGTCCATGCGCTTCGCAAGCTGCCTATATTCCGTCTTAACCTGCATTCATATATGTATAAGATTATCCAACTGAGTCACCTCAAATCCACAAGTCACCTCTATGGATAGCGACAACTCGGGTCGTATTGGCTTCGGCTCTATAACTCATCTTCATTATGTTAAATGATGAAGGCACCTTTATCTTGCTCTTCAATTACTGGGGTAATAGTTGTAATGACAGGTCCCTTTTAAGAGCGTACATAACAGTTTTAGTGTAGGATAAAGATGTCTTCATTTACTATAATCAGCATTTATACAGGGTTATTACTCACCCATTGGGTACTTTTGCCCCATGATGAGTCGCCACAGGATCGATTAAGGTTGCCCGGATTGATACTGACGAGGTAGTTGCAAATACGTCTAACATTTCGACGTATTTTCCTGGATTTACAGAGGTAGGGTATGTCTATGTAGCGTGAGGAAGTGGAAATAGGTGAAATGGCCCACTTGTAATCACTCACTTTTAAATATAACCTATCACAATACTATATTTCATTTTGACTATCGCAGCGTACAAAGCTAGTTTATTGATTAGATTTTTACACATGCCTCCCAGCCGCTGAAAACCCAGTACCCATTAAAATATATAGCTCAAGCAGCTCCGATCCGCACCCGAGAGTGCAAAATATAGCAATGAGCATTGAAGCCGTTTTGAGGTCTTCTTTATTTTCATACCTCGTCCGCAGAGACACGACAATGGTACGGGAGATCTTGTGGCGATCACTTCACATAAAGATGGAGAATACGCAAGGTTTTTGCAGCATACTTCTAGCACCAATGCGATTAACGAATAATCAATGATGTGATATGACTCTTGATTTGCGATCATGAAGTCTAATAACTTCTTGAACTCATATATGTTAGACGACAGCAACAACTAGAGTTGGTGTATTGTAGATCGCAGCTTTCCTATTCATCAAATAGATAGATTTGACCATTGCTGATAAAATTTCAAAGGGGCAGATGAGCTCGAAATCATGCTTTTGGGATAGTTGTATTAGTTGGTAGATTGCTAGTCTTGGATTACGTTTAGCGCGCCGCGAACAAGTACATAATGGTGTTTTCCATTATAGCTTATTATCAACATTGTCGCAATACAAAGATGATGAGTAGAAAGGGAAGAAACAATCTGTTCATCTGCATAGCTCCAAAGCAAATAATGCCTTCAACTTATCAGTCGATTGCGATTAGTGAATCTTCGTTGTGTTCAATACTATTGGGGTAATATATCTTTCAGCGCCATGGGATAGGTCAACTGCCACTCTTGGCAGACCAATTATCAATTATTACTAAATGTATGCATCTGTCATCCAAATGATCTTCACTCAATGGAACATGTGTTTCAGGGTATTTAGTATCACAAGCATACATTCAAGTCGAATTACTATATATTCATAACAATGTAGAAGCAGGTAATGTGTAATGATGGCTGTCTCCGTCAGGTACGGAGCATGCTTCAACTATTAGAGTGAGTCTCCAATGCATATAAATCGGTTCAGAATGCGCGTGACGCTAAATCCTCGTTCAATCGCTTACCAAGCGTCTGCGGTTTAAATGTATGATTCAATATGTGGCATTCATCAACGTTCAATCGTTAAATAATTGCCATTTCCAATTTTGCTCTTTAGCATGCTTTATCCTGATATCAATATGAGGAGCATCCTCATAAGTCACCGCGCTCGGCGTATTTCATTTAACAATATGAATACGTGAATAGTTTGTATTGGTGAGACAAATTATACAGTCCTCACTAAAATGCTTCTTACTGAACATGAAACATGCATCACTCAAGGCGGAATAAACCACAATATGATGTATGAGTATGGATTCATGACAGACAGTACTATTAAAGATTCAGAGGGAATCAGCATTAACATAAAATACTATAATGGTATAATGCTGATCCGCATTGGTTTTAAGTGATATTCCAAAATAATATTTGGTCGAGTAGGCCGATTTCTAGCACTTTTTGTATGCAGGGATTACATTATCTATTTGCCTATACTTTAATTACTTGTCTCAGAGATTTGTTATCAAAAGCCTAAGCCCTCAAGTAAAATGTTCAAAAACGCTAAGTAAGAGTATATAGAAACGCCGCCAGCCCCAATGATAACAACGAGAAACGAACCTATGTGAAGTTATGAATGTCACTCCCCTTATTCCGATCAACTATAACTGAACGTTAGAACAAATACAATTTCCCAAACTAGAAAGACAATATTGAAATTCTGCGTGACTAAAGCAATACGCACATTACCTGGCATCGGTTTACAGCATGACTGATTTACGACGTGTCATTTATCAGAGTGAATTCCGCGACAGCACAGCAGGATGATTTGGTAACACATGAATGAGCACTGGGATTAAACAAGGCTATATTATGGCCGATTTGATATCTTCTACTTTTAATACAAAGCGCTGTATGCATCGCTTGATAAAACTGTCGTATATCTCCTGCAGTCAGCGCCCGGTCTAAATTCGAGATGAAGCTCCCAGTGAATTGCCTGACATGCTTTATTACTATCGGGATGAAGGTTGTGGTCACTGCATTGCGTTAGGTTCATGGCATTAAATGGATAAAAAAATGCTTTCGATGAATATGTTTGCTGCAAAAATGCCAGCTACCGTTGAATCTCTCCTCTTAACCCGAATGCCTAAAACAATTCCGTTGTTGCCGTCTATTGAGCTGTCTATTGAGTACCAGATTGTATGTGTGAATATATATATATATATATATATATATATATATATATATATATATATATATATATATATATATATATATATATATATATATATATATATATATATATATATATATATATATATATATATATATATATATATATATATATATATATATATATATATATATTACAACCCATCTGCCGATCTGACCCATCTGCAGATGGGTCTGACCCGTTTACCGATGACCCATCTGCCGATCCCCGTGACGGAATGAGAGCGACCCATCTGCAGATGGTTCTGACCCAATTGCGGATCAGGGTTGCATCGTCTTATACTTATGTATTTTAAGTTATTCCTGCTTTTGGCTACAATACGAACAAACGAAAAACTCAGTGGCATAGTCATTTTGCCAAATCCCATGCGTTACTTTGTAAACATACGATGTAAAGAAAATCATCCACAAATGGTTTTGACGCAACTGCTGATTACAAAACTCATTGCAAAAAAAATTACAGATTTATATTTATTTCCGTTACGTGCAACCTAATGCACGCAAATATGTGCCGTAGTACCATATTCTAAGCAACACAGGGAAAACATGATAAGGAACAAAATAATCTGCAGATGGGTCAGACCCATCTGCTGATGGGTCAGACCCATCTGCAGATGCTTCTGACCATTTCTGAGGATGGATAAGACCCATAGTATGTGAAAAGAAAATCATCATAAAAAGTAATATCATCTGTGGAAGCAAAAACCATCTTAAAGTGACATAAGAATGTCAGGTGTCCGCATCACTATGCTAGTCACCAGCTGGCAGTGAATCCGCAAGGTGTTGTCTGGGGTAGATATAGCTTTGGATGCAGGGATCGTGTGCTCTTAGCAGGGTCTTGGCAAACGGATGGCAAATACCCCACAATCGCTGCCGTTGGTCTGACGGTGAATACATTTTTGTGAGTTTTAGCAAATTATATTTTCTCATATGTTCCTATCAAAGCTTGCAGAATGCCACATGAATTGTTTTGCGTGAATAGCCAGGTTTTAACCTGCACGCACTTAATCATGACATTGACTCCGTTTCGTATATCCGATGACACGGTGTTGTTATTGGTAGATGGTATCACAGGTATACTTGTCATCGTTACCACCTGGCGTCAGCTCGCTTGGCGACAATGTCGTATCGGGAATGGATGTTTGTTGGAAGGGACAAGTGCAATTTAACGACGGACCAGGCGTCTGGGAGACGCAATCATACGTCGCGGACGCTCCACGTCACGGACGCTCCACGTCACGGACGCTCCCGTGCTCCTGCTGGCTGGGAGTTTCTGAATATGAGCGCTGTCAATAAAAATTATTTTTCACTTTCAAACTGACCACAGAGAACGCAAAAAGAAAAAAAAATGGGTGACAGAGAACGCCGGCGTGCCATGAACACGTTCAGAAGCTGGTTTAGAGTAAAAGAGCACCATTGATAACTGGCGAGAAATATAAAGACATTGTGCATCATCTTCAAAACCCTGCTGAAGAAGTCAATCCACATTTTCGACATTACGTTAAATCCAAGCAATTTGACTTAATGGATTTGCCAGCCTTAGGCGTAAGAGGTGCACTGGTTGTTCCTGTTAAAAAAGCGGCTACTGATGAGCACCAGAAATTCTTGAGGGTTGTTTCCACTGACACCATCTTCGATGTGGTCAAAACTGTACACGAGACCGAAATGGACCATGCTGGGTGCAAGAAATGCTCTTATTATGTAAGTATTCTATTTGCTGCTGCATTTAACGGTTATTATCTTGATACCTTGATAATTGTCCATAAAGTTCCTGGTACTTTTGTAATTCTTTTCCCGCTAAATACATGTTGCTGATGTTTCTGTCGTCAGGTGTACAATCACTACTACGGAATCACACGAAGCTACATACAGGAGTTTTGCAAACACTGCCCGAAATGCCAGTTGACTCAGTCACAAACCGTCCGACCACCATTGAAACCCATCATTTGCAATGATTGATATGCGGCACATGCCTGACCAGGAATTCAATTACATTGGCCATTTTGTGGATCACTTCACGAAGTTTCATATACTCTTTCCTTTAAAGAGGAAAACAGCCCACGAAGTTGCTGAAATGATCGAACAACGTGTACTGGCATATCTAGGTCCACCGCGGATTTTTCACTCTGACAATGGCCGCGAATTTGTGAATCAACTTTTGCATTCCCTCTTTGAGATTTGGGGTGATGATGTCACGCTTGTTAGAGGTCGACCTCGACACTCTCAATCACAGGGTGTTGTGGAGCGTGGCAACCGTGTCATTGAGCAACGCATCGCTGCAATGAAGTCAGAATGTGACACATCATGTCCATGGTCCACGTGGTTACCTCGTATCATGTACCATATGAGATCCACGTTGTTGACGATGAGGAATTGGATAATCCAAAGCAAACTGTAAACCCAGACAGTGTTCAGAACATTTCCACAGAAACATCAGATGATGACATTTCTGAAGTTCAACTCCAGATCATAAACCAACAAAATCAGCAAGCCAAAAGCGACCTACAGTTGACGATTCAGACTCATCAGCAGCCAAACAAATGAAGCATGAGAGTTTCAGAGACAAGGCACGTGATCGTACGTACAAGTCTGTCAGCAAAATGGCTGACCACTACAACCGAAAGAAACGTACTACGGCACGGGAGTTTAGTTTGGGAGACACTGTGTCAGTAGCGATACCGAAGATTGATCGAGCATCTACAGATTTTTCCCGCCTGTCTTGTGTTGTGACCGATGTTCATGGTCAGAAGGTCAAGTCTTACAAATTAGCCTACAGACACGGAATTCTGAACAGTAAATATAGAGCAGGTGATCTCAGGGAGTTTGATGCCTGACCTATCAAAATCCATTTCCTTGCGGAACGCAGCCCGGAAAGAAAACTCTGGCAATGGATTTGTCAAGAGCTCATGTTGTTGTACTGGACCATGCCAATCAGCTAAAAAATGTAGTTGCCGACAGAATGGAATCGCTTGTTCGACTCACTGTCATCCGCAACATGCATGTACAAATAAAGACATAGCTAACAACGATTCTTCGCGCCCAGCCATCAAGCTGTCAGAAAGAGAGACCCGATGTCTGAAACGTCCAAATGGTTGGTTAACGGACTTACACATGGATGCTGCCAATACGATTTTGCTTAAGGATCACCCTGGCGTGTTTGGTCTGCAGGACACTGTACTCCAACATAACAACTCCTGGGATGTTCCATCAGGCGAATTTGTCCAAATTTTGCATGTAGATAGAAACCACTGGATCACCATCTCAAACATTGGCCACTCTCAGAATACTGTTGGTGGGTATGACTCTCTGTGTAGGAAGCCCTCTAACTGTACCGTGGCCTTGATTGCCAAGTACGTGAACGTCAGTACAGAAGATTTAACAATTGCTGTGATGAATGTACACCGTCAGACCAACGGCAGCGATTGTGGGGTATTTGCCATCGCGTTTGCCAAGACCCTGCTAACAGCCCACAATCCATGCATCCAAAGTTATATCTACCCCAGACAACACCTTGCGGATTCACTGCCAGCTGGTGACTTGCCTCCATTCCCATCTAGCATAGTGATGCGGACACCGAACATTCTAATGTCACTTTAAGATGGCCCCTGCTTCCACTGGTTCAATGATGATATCTGTTGGATTTGTATTGATGTTAATTTCGATTACTTTTGATGATGATTTTCTTTTCACATACTATGTTGTGTTTGTATTTGACACAATTGCTTCTTTCGCCGAATGTGGTTTGCACATAATTTTTATTGGTTTTGTGGCACAAGAAAATTAATAAATGTCGATAAAAATAATCATGATATGATACTTTTTTCGCGGTTGGGAAAATACATTAGTATAAGACGATGCAACCCTGATCCGCAATTGGGTCAGAACCATCTGCAGATGGGTCGCTCTCATTCCGTCACGGGGATCGGCAGATGGGTCGCCCATCTGCAGATGGGCGACCCATCTGTCGATTGGTAAACGGGTCAGACCCATCTGCAGATGGGACAGATCGGCAAATGGTTCTCTACATACATATATATATATATATATATATATATATATATATATATATATATATATATATATATATATATATATATATATATATATATATATATATATATATATATATATATATATATATATATATATATATATATATATATATATATATATATATATATATATATATATATATATATATATATATATCGCCCAATTAAACCTCGCATGTTGTATTTTCTGAATGTAAGATACACTCTCTGACGCCTTAGTGGCGATTGTACTTGAAAACCTATTGGCGAACAAGGCGAATTGAAACGATGCATTAGCTGAGAGCTTCAAATATGTTATATGCACAACGATACTTGACTCGTGTCACCTTGTATATATGCTTGTATAGAGAATGGGATGG
>CM067347.1:47558977-47621477 GCA_034190875.2 Urechis unicinctus | reverse complement strand
GCGAGAGTCCAAAATGAATGCTTATATATTCTGATAAGTGTGCGCGTAAATATGTACATACGTGTCGTTGTTTCATAATTGAAATGACTACGGGTGCAAATACTCCCTTCCACAGGGTCAGTTTATGCCTATTAGTAAGCGGTCTTCTCTGTTAACTAGTACGAATATGTGCCGAAATCAATAACACATGGTGCATTAACATTACATTTCATTGATGTTTCTGTAATGAGCATCCTAGCGAAGCTTCCAGGCGGACACCTAACAAAACACAAATACACACACACACACACACTCAAACACACACACACGCGCACACTAACACACACGCACCATATATATATATATATATATATATATATATATATATATATATATATATATATATATATATATATATTTATTTTGAACCTTGCTTCTTAACAGCGTTCGCATATTACGTGGTAGTTGACGTCTTCTTTATGAGTCAGTTATGGGCAGTTGCATTGGCGAAAGAGTTGGCTTCGTACAAAATCATTTCGGCTCGGCTAATGATTGCCAATTTACCGCAGTATATTTCATTACTGTACGTGTGAAGAGGCTGGTCAATAATTACACGAAGATGTTCATCAGTGTACGAACTGTGCCAATGGCCCAATAATAGACACATATTTTTCTCCGCATATCGCTGCCACCGAGCTACAACAAATTAGTAGAACTATATTTTTTTAATGGACATTTAGCAGTAACCCTGCATCTACTTTAGTGATGATTCATTTGCGTTCGTTCCTTTCATACATTCCATTAGATGCTGTCTGGTTTGGGGACCAAACAAAGGGGCATATCTCAACTAGAGGGTTAGTCCCTTAGTAGATTATGATTGTCATTTAGAATCCGATGTGCCTTAAATCCATAATTCACATTATTTCCGACGAATTTGATAATGATGTATCTCTGCCTGTAGAAAATAAGCTAATCATCATTGCTAAGTATTAGCTTGAATTCTGATTTAAATTAAAGCCGGTAGACCATCACGCTACCTGCTTGCTACTCGATTCAAGAGGCTCAGGGATTTTGAATGAAAAAGGGAGGTTTTTACATGGAATGGGGGCATATGAAGCGCTTAAATTACGCGAGAATGGTAAATAGTCTTCCGTAATAGTAAAATTTAAATCGCACTTGCCTAAGAATGCACCCTAATGATACGCTGCTGCGTATAAACTAAGTAATTCGACATGCAGTGAGATTTATTTTCGGAGCGCTGGGCATCAAAGTCTAATGATGACACAGCTTTTGTCTTTATCTCAATCAATCTGTTATTGTTTATTTGTTACGATGACAAGTCGGTATCCGTGACGTTTTGTGCGTCAACAAATGGCTTGATTGAACATGCATCCATCTTTGAGATTCCTATTCCTAATTTGCATTCCGCATTTTGACCTGTGCCTACCAGTTCCTGATGGAGACATGATCGCTTATCCATTGACACCAATATACAGTCAGATGTAAATAATTATCTGTTGATATTTGAATACGCACATACATATGTGGGTTATGATGGATGTGTTTTTAAGCTTTACTATTGGCAACTGCATTTACAATTGCATTTAAATATGATTGTTATTGCCCACTGCGTTATTTGTTACGGTACGATAATCGTGTTCGGACTGATCAAAGAGGGCGACCATTTTTTCTTTATGTGGCATTCAATGCAGTATATTGAAAGCTTCTTTTGTTATCAAAGTAGCCCATGCAATCGATAGTCAAGTCCAGTTAACACTTATTCAGGGTGGCATCTCGTTACTCGCAGCAGACAATCATATATGTACCATACAAAATCATTTGCTTCAACGCCTATGATTAATTTGTGATTCACCATAGACAGATTGCAAATCATAATTATGTTATTGATGGAAATGCATGTAACCGTAATTAATCATACATTCATTTACAATCCCATGGTTTCCAAAGCAAGTTACTTCATATCTATTCAAGAGCAGTTCGCTCGTTAGAAATCTACGTATTGAACGTCTTGTGTTGTACATTTGTCGTAGGTGTCATTGCGACTGCCATAGCTTGGTCCTCGAAAAATGGAGAAAAAATATATGGCCACAGTCATAGACCATTGTTTTGGCTTCCGGTATTTTTTTATACTTCGTTCGTTTCTTTGTGCAGTCATGGCACGTAAACTACTCAGTTGTCTTTGAACAAAAAGTGATTATAGTTTGTTCTCCAAATGGCTCAATCTCTAGTTGATGCATACATTTGCGTTAAACATGACGTTTTTAAATAACGTCACATGCCCCAAAAGTCTCTTGCAATAATAATAAATAGCGTCATTATAATTTGATAGCAAATGTTGGCAACGGGTAACATTTTTGACATCATATTAGCTATATCAATAATGTTAAGGTTGCTTGCGGTCGCTTGAATATTATATGCATTCTTTTATTTGTTTCGGTATTGCTGTGAACCGGTGTTTATTTCACTAGTCAAAAGGCTGTAAACAGACATTGCATGTGCTCATGAACAAGGCCATATGTTGTATTATACGTCGATTGTAATATCGTTCCCACCAACGCGACGGGTGCTCGTTAAAAGCGAGCCATGTCATTCACATCCTAGGTTTTGAAAGACAAACGGCATCCCTAACATAATACTTAAAGGTGTTGCTTTGCACACGGAATGTCTACACAAGTACTGTCCGATCAAACTAAGAGTTTAATGCATCATACGACCCATACATATGTCTTTTGTAAGGTACGAACCAATTACATGCCTGCATGAAATGGATTTACTGCATAAAAATAATAATAATGTTATTCAAATTAAATTCTTGCGTCATGAGGCGATTTTGGTTATGAAAATTCGGTGAAATAAGCATTTTACGCGCGAAAACCCGCACTGTCACTAAGTCTCAAACGCGATTCAATGATGCGTGTCGAAAGGTATGCTCAATGCGAAATTGTACTGATCTGATGAATGGCACAATTTTTAAACGTCGCATACAATTTGCACAAACGTTTACTTAAAAGAAAGATGCGCATGTGTGCGTATGTGTTTTTGTACTTATTTAGCAGTTCATTACAGCCTCTTTGATCTGCTGATAGGCTTGCTGCGAAACCGCCAACTAGCACGTAAATAGCTGGGTTACTTTTTTATTATAATGATTTGAGAAAGAGCCAATATCACAAGAGGGATCATCATGCAAGGTGCTGGTTAATGTGATTTTGATATCCTCGTGCGGTCAACGCATGCCGTGCTTAAACCCGTGGCAGTGATTCAGTTAACGGTAATGAGCAAAACGCATGCAATATGCCTGCATTGATGAGCGCATTTTACAACGAAATTCCTTTTGTTGTTAGATATATATATTTGACACAAAAGTCTACATGCCAACATCGATCGATAGATGTTTCGTGTGAATGGCACATATTGCATGCTGTAAAGAACATAATCGGTGAATAAGTACAGCAAAACAAGCGCGAAGTCAAGCCAATGCACTTGTGCTATGGTAAACGTGGTTAAAGGTTCAATCCGGTTCCTCTAGGACTGACGGTTCTGTTTACTGAGGCAATTGCAAATACGAAAATTGCATATTGATCCATTTCTGCATTGCAAGACATGGTGTTAACGATACTTTCTATTATCCTTTTTGATGGAAGAAGGAAAACTTGGTTTGATGCATCTAGGAAACACGGTACATCTGGTGCAGCTGATTTTATTTTTTAGGATTAATATGTCATCGGACTACAATACGACGACTGCGAAGAGGCAAATAATAACCTGGCATCTATGCTGTGCTGTGCCATATCTTAGCTTAAATTTGCAAATGATTTATACAACAATTGGGGTTTATTCTACCTACTTTATTGCCTATTTGTGAGATTGTGAGAAATCAACTTTGCAATATGAATATAGCAATGAAATGGCTGACCATGACCATATATCCTGGAACCGATATATATGTATCGAGAGTTCCAATCGTAGGGCAAATGTTCTGGATAAAACAATAGTCTATTGGTGACATGAATACATTGTAACACAATCGGGACGGTGCATGTCTTGTCTCAGTAGCTATAGATCGGCTGGTAATCGACATAACTTGAAATGTGTCTCATTCCCCTGTAACAACCTCACCTCTCGTAACTGACAACAGACATTTTATTCTTTAATTGAGTAACAAGCAGGTAGCGTCATGATCTGCATGCTATAATTAAAACCATAATTCGACCTAGAACCTAGCCATATTGATTAGCTCCTATCTTACAAGCGCCAAAGATAATTTTTCTGCAGTCCACAGACAGAGATACATCATAATCAAATTGCGGTCTGGTTGCACCGGTGAATTCATCGAGAATTATGTGAATTATGGAATTGGAGGGACATGCTAAATGACCATCACAATCTGCAAAGGGATTAAACTGCGAGCCGAAATATGTCCCCGAACCTACGAGCTGAAATATGTCCCCGAGTTTGGTCCCTAAACCTGGAAGCATCCAATGAAATGTATAAAAGTAGCGAACGTAAATAAATTATCATAAATGTAGATGGAGGGTTACTGCGAAATGTCTATTAAAAAGATATTGCTCGGCTGATTTGTTGTTGCCTTTTGGCAGCGATATGCAGATGTTAAATTTCTAACCCTGCTTCTAAACAGCAATCGAATGTATATATATATATATATATATATATATATATATATATATATATATATATATATATATATATATATATATATATATATATATATATATATATATATATATATATATATATATATATACATATATATATATATATATATATATTTATATATAAACATATTCGTCCTTAAAGAAACATCGTCACTGGATTGATCCCCCTACACTTAAAGGTTTACGATATAACATGGAATAAATCTGGCAAGCATTTATGTCAACTTGTAGTATTGCTTGCATTCTATGCCCATATCCCCGATACCGTTTATCAGCCAACACTAATTTTCAATATCTTGCAAATATTACCTCGCCTTTGTGGTTCATACTCATTGTTTATTTTGGGTTATTCATTTGTTGCACAGGCTGCGTAAATAGCTGAATTTTTCCTATTTGAGGCGTTTAATACATTAGTTAGGCAAAATTCATTCTCTCACATTAACTTACAATTTTCATCGATCAGACCATGGTGTTAAGATCTATGAGTATTTGTAAAATATGTTGTACTGAGTATGATACTTGAAATAATCATCTGTTCAACAATAGGCTTGAAGGTATCACATGGTATCTAAAAGTTAGAAAACCTCGGACGTGTTTTTTATGTATGCTTCTCTTGTTGTGTCTATAAGTGCGGTATTCCATTTAACCATTATTATGCCAAACAAATATTACCCAATAATGGTACAAACATCCGTTTATATTCATTGCGTGGCGACACAATTTTACTCACAGGATTCGTGAGGATTCGTGGAAGTTTTTGGTCCTAGTCGTGACGCTCTACGATCCAGTTGCGATACAGGTACGATAGAGTTACGAATATTTGTGGGATTCGGCTGGATTCACACGAATAGCGCAGGCATTATCTGCAACTTACAAGAATCTAATACGAATTCTGCACGAACGTTAGGAATCAGTTACGAATCATTTAAGGATACGCCGAATGCATGTACGAATCAGGTACGAAATCAATTGAATTCGTGACTATTCTTGACAATTGCTGGGATCTTTCCTCAGCATAGGTATTAAGAGGCCCCCACCCCTGCCTGGGCATCCGATCCAAAATTGATGTTCAACGTAGAGCAGCTGTAGTATTGGCCCTGGGACTGGATTACCAACACCAGCTGCAGCAAAGAAGGAGAAGAGCCCCCAGGTGGTGGGTTAGAAAATCGGATTACACCAGCTACAAGGCTGGAATATGGTCACTACAACAGACTGATACAGGAGCTGAGGGTGGAAGATGAGAATGCCTTTACCAACTATGTGAGAATGCCACCACACATGTTTGATGAGCTTCTCAACAGCGTTCGCCCAGTCATCCAGAGAATCCCACATGAGACAGCCCCAGATGCCGGAATGAAGCTGGTCATGACCCTCAGACACCTGGCTATAGGAGACCGGTATCACATCCTCCGGTATGAATTCCGATGTGGCTACAGCTGATTCGCACGCTATCGTAAATTCGTAGGTAGTTCTTACTTGCTTCGTATCTACTTTGTCATATATTCACGGAATTCGTGACAGATTCGTAGCAGATTCGTGGTCAAGCCACGAATTTACGAATCCCCGAATGAGTTAAGAATACCTTCGAATGACTGCGAGTCGATTACGATTCAGTTACGATGCCTAAGAATGCACTACACGTTTGTTACGAATTATCTAAGATATTTTGGAATCGGGAGTTCGGGGCCAAAATTTTAACAGCTCAAAACTTTTGGCATAAATTCCCGATTGCTCACGAGCTGCAAAAACTGACTACAAATATATACGGATCAATTAAGAACTTCACGAACTTATAACGCTTGAACTACGAATCCTAAAATTTATCAATTCGTAGGATTCATGGTCTCTGTGGAATCGGGGTATAAGGTATTGTTCTAAGAACATGTTCCTTTACACCACTAATAGACGACTTTGTTGAACAGAACCGTGAAAATTAAACTTGTAGCAAATGCCGATAGCAACAATGTGTCTCGTTACGGGCAATTGTACAAATAAATGTCTTTTACTGGTAGCTCAAATCAGTCGCTGATGAACCTGTGAGGCGCGATAGTTTTGGTGACGTTTAAATCATCGCTATTAGCATAAGGTTAATTTGCCATGTAGCAACAGCCGCAATGCATTTTTCGATTCGTCATGATATATACAAAGGAAGTGATAATGCAAATGCGAATTCACCAACACACAGCTGCACACAAGCGAGCACGCATCTGCAATAATGCTAGTAGCCCCTCAACAGAGATGCGGGGCTTATACTTGTCAATAGATACCACGCAGGCTGAGCTTGGGTGGCATCTCCAGCAGCATCTTTCGAAGACGCCGATAAATATAGCATCGTATAAAGTAGAGTGCATTTTGCTAAACAGATAATCTATGGTGTTTAGATGAAATAACACCATTATTGAATAGAAAGCCTATTCCAGTGTTATCACATACTGTAACGGTGACTCATGATGTAACTCCGATTGATATGAGATGTATGGAAATGCTCCATAAGGTGTCAGGAGCAGGATAATTTCTCATCACAAAGGGCATTGCCTTATCCAAATTTGTGGATAATCATCTTGTTTAAGTAATGGTTATATAGGAGTTTGTACGTTACTTTCAACAAGTGCCAGCACCAGCACAAACCTGCGATACACAATTCTCTGGGACAGAGGCCCAGCACGATACTAGGTTGGGTGTACCTCATTTTAGGGTCAAAGGTTACCAGTCAGGTTTTCACACCTTGGGATCGAACCTGTGGGCCGAAAGGCAACGCAGTTAACCACTCAGCCTGGAAACCGGCTCATAATGCTTCGACAAATGACATTTTGTCAACAACAGCTATATATAAGCATAAACGATTACGACGTGGCTTTGTGATGAACGTAGACCTCCATATATTTGGTAAAGAATTCAAATTAATCGGGTAATGGAACTGACCTGTGTAAGACGTAATGTCGGGTGGATAATAAGAAACAAATTGACTCGCCTGAGTTGGTCAGTTGACCATGATAAACTACATTGTTGACGGCGATAAGTACGGACTGATTCATTTCCGTTGGTACATGTGCATAGTATATAGTGTATGGTTAGGAGCAAGCGTTATAGGAAATAATGTTAAAGCTTTTCAATATTAATTTCTTGTCCCTAACGTAATAGCACATCCGCTGAGTTCAAGTTGTAAATTTGTAAGTAAAGAAACAATATCGGGATCTTGTAGCTTAACAGCAGTTAAAAGTCGAGTAATGCTAGTGCATGTAATGGCCAGGTGCATGAATCCAATTATTTGACTTCGGAAAAAGATCACGCTTTCAAAACACTTTAAGATTAAATTTATGACCTGTGCCCGACAGTAAAATCCGACTTAGAAAGGTGAGTGAATCCCTGCGCCTAATTTATAAAACGACTGTTAGGATCTTCAAACAGGTCAGGGTAGGGAGCACTTTATTCGATGAGTTTTGTAAGGATGACAGCAATCTGTGCTTAGCAATGAATGTTTTATGGAATCTATGTTATATTATTGTTCATACAGTTAACAAAATGCATCATTATTAGCCGAATATAAATACGTATTTTGGTAATCAAATAACGATATTGTGTGCATATGTATGGGGGAAAGGTCAAATATGGTTTGTTACATTACAGCAATAGCTAGTACAGTTGAATCGAATGTTTATTTAAAGCACTCATATTTAGCTATAGTGTTCGTTGTCAATATGAAGTAACCTGTACGGTAGATCATACAGGTAACAAGCTCGATCATTCAACGACTACAGCAAGAAGCTAGGTATACAGTACAATGCTTTGCATCACCTTGACACTTCTTAATCGCCTTGAAAATATATCTTGCTTAAACAATCTTTGGCTAGGTCCAATTATGCAGCAATTACCCTAAGAGCCTTTTGCAATGGCACATGTTAAGCACTAAGTTATGAATGCAGGTAAATATGTTGTATTTTACCCAGTAATGCCCACACTAGTTAGTCCATCCGTCTCTGAACCATAAAGCTTCAGTGAACGTCCAAGAGTGCTGATACCCGTCAAATTAATTGTATATCACGGCACTTGATGGTACACTCTTTCAACTGTACATAAATTGCTGTTAATGTTCAACTTGAAGCTTCGGTCATTGCAATACCAACCGCCTAAATACGTTGCAGATGACACCATTACAATGACAATCGTGCTATTAACCTGCATATGACATCACTACAAGTTATGTTTACTTGTTCCTGACACAATTATTATGTAAGTGGTGCTATTTAGCAAAAGTTTAAGAAACCAGTACAATGCATGTTGCGGATATGCATCACAGCATCACCCGACACTAAATATGTACAGCACTGTTAGTCTACTTTGTAGTAAGAATGCTAGAAATGAACAGTTATTCCCGCACCATCAACAGGCACTGGGACCACTCTCTCTTCTCATTTCGATGTCCGCTGTTTATGGAGTTTGGATTCCGAGTCGGCTCAAAGCTGCACAGTACCTCTGCCGTAGTCTTGCTCTTCGTTTGTTTGGTAGAGGAAATTGTGTCTGCAGAAAGGCAATCACAGTGGCATCCTGACTTAATGATGCTTGTCGGTATTGTAAGCTCAATCAATACCAAACACAGGAATTAAGTGCTTGCACATTGACCGCCCCAGGCCGCCAGTAACACAATAAAAACATCCATATCACTGATAGGGTTTGCTGTAATTCAGCGATCCAAGATTGTATAATGCGTAAGATCAGCCAAATCCAGGCTCATGAAATGAATCAATTCATTTGCCTCGTGACGTTGCAAACGGGTCAGCGTAAAATGTTGGACTCATGCGAGCGTTTTTCGTATAACAACAGGAACCGATCTAGAATAATATAAGTGATTTTGTTGGCATACTGCACAATCCGTTTCATTTGCAGAGCACATGCGATTCAAAGCAATGCAATTGAGAGAGGCTAACAGGGGTCTTGATATATGTAAATGCGCGCAAGCGTAAATATGCATATGCCCGTCGTTGTCATATAATTCAAATGAGTTTGGGCAAAAAGCTCCCTGTCCAATATGTCATTTGTTTGCCTAGCGCATTAGCAAACATGCTTCTCTGTTAACCGGTACGAATAGCTGTATTATAGGATCTGTCGTTAACAGCAATGCCATATCGCAGTCAACATTTGTCCGTTTTGGACAGTTGCTTTGGCGGACCAATGGGTCTCGTACAATATAATTTCATCTCGAATAAACGCTGTCAATTTACTTAAATAGTTATCCTCACTGGACTTGTTCAGAGGCAAGTCAATTAGGCTCAGAACATAACTGCACGAATGTGTCTAACAGTGTATGAACTGTTCTAATGAAGACGCATATCGCTGCCGCATGGCTGCAGCAAATTAGTACATCTATGGGTTTTTAAAAACCTTTTGAAATAGCCTTACACCTCAGATAATCATGTATTAAGCTGAATAACAACGACATTGGCAAAACGAGCAATCTTTGCAATAATGGATTTAAGTTCGTGTCTTCGGTACATGATGTGAGATATTTTTTGGGTAGGAGCCATCTTCGGGGTCATATTTCATCTAGATTACGAGGCTGTTCCCTACCCTAGTGGATATGTCAATTGTGATTACCATTAAGCATCCGGTGTAGCATTAGACCCGATGGATTACTTTATTTCCAATGAAAGCCCCCCGCAATAGTCAAATGTAAATCGCACGGTTCCGTATGAGTGCGATCATAGTAAGGTTCGAAAAGAAGTGAGAATCACTATCAGAGTGCTGGTTATTCAAGTCAAATTAGTTCACCGCTTTTGTGTGAACCACTGATTGGTCTATTGCATGAAGCATAACCCATCGAGTTTTTTTAGCCGTGGGTTCCGGTCAAACCATAGCCGGGAGAAAAATTGGACCTAACATATTTGGCCACGAACAGACACCAGTGTTTGGCTTCCGGCATTTATTTATCCTTCTCTCGTTTTTTTGTGCAGTCATGGCATGCAATGACTGCACACACTGTACTGTCCGAGCACATTGAACGTTTCAAGCAGCATGTTTTTCTGCTAGGTATAAACCAATGACATATTACCATTTTTATGCAATTTGTATATCCCAAACAAAGTTATTCATTTTGTATGTGTGTAGTTGTATGGCAAGTTGGGCCTTTTGTCTCATCCTCCATAAGATGCTAACTGACGTCTTACGAAATCCGAACAAGGCAAAAACGTAGTGACTCTGAGGATTACATAAAGAGTCAATACCGCCAGGGTTATTATTATGCAAGGTGCTGCTTAATGCGATTGTGATTACCCCGTTCGGTAAACGTTTAATATTTCGCATTTAGAAAAGGTCGTCGGACTACATAATGACAAAGGCAAATCGGCGATCAGTAATCTGTAATCCACACTATGTTGCGCCATACTCTATCTAAACTTGAATGGTAGACAGACAAGAACTGTAGGAAATCGTGTAACATTCACTTTGCAATATGTGTACAACAATGACATGATTGACAATTTCATGGCATCTAACATCATAAATATATAAGCATCAGTACATCCGACCGTTTAAGCGCACTGCCTGTGTAAAATGCCACAGGAAAAAGTATTCACGGATGAATCATGTTTAGCCTTAATAGTTATAGAGCACAGGCTTTCTCGTGGTGACCGTTATAAACGCAGTGAAGGATTAATTTGAAATGGAGTCTTTCCCTGAAGCTTAGCACATAGGAGTGATAAAAGAGGCGATTATCAAAAACTGTCACGAACATCCCAATAAACATAGAATTAAATTGGATCTATACTCCAGGTAAGGAATACCATTAGGTGTTTCGGGGACTCTGTAGTAGTTTATATGCAGCAATCACGGGAGTTGCTTACTCGTCATGGATCATTTGTTATAACATAGAATGGATGCGGCAGAATTCATTAACTGAATATATTGCAGCACTTTTTGTTTGTTATGACGCAGTGCAGGTACATATATATATATATATATATATATATATATAAGTCGGCGACATTGGTGAGAAACATTATGCACGTTTACAATAGTGAAGAAAAGTTTTTGAGCTGAGGTGAAGTGTCTCCGATATGAACGCATTGATGAATGATGAAATCCGGCCCACTGGTATCGGCATATTGGTCTTGACTTATCATTGTCTTCTTGTGTCTCCCCCTTTATGGTAAGTCAAAACTTTCCTATCGTTACATATATTTGTCGAGGATGTTATAACTATGTATATGTGTCATTCAATAGGGGAATGCGATGTTCTACTCCAGAAGCACTGGTTATTTGAACCTGAGTTTGCACTGTTTGAACGTAATATTGGTTTTTTTTCGGTCGTTGGTATATATGGTATGGACGAATCGGAATTGTTAGTCGGTAGACCTTATGGCGGTAGTGCAATTTTTCACAAGAATTCTACCAAAGTTTCTGTAACACTAATCGATTATGAAAAGAGGTTTCAGACATGTGAGGTTACTTGTCACACGGACCTGTTAATATGTTGCCATGAGATGAAGAAAACATCATTTCTGCTAGTAACTTATATAGTGAGCTTCTAGATCAAGAAATAAGCTGTTGTTACATCTCATACAGAAGCTGATTTCGTATTTATGGGTGTTGATTTAAATGCAGTCTTGTCGCGGGTTAGTGACACACTATATCGTAAAATAATTACTCTGAACATGTATATCCAATCCAATACCTTATGAACCCTGTGCCAATGTCGATTTTACTTAAGATTTAATTGCCAAATCGACACATGACTTGAGTCATCCATTGTTAGCTATGAATGCCTTCATAATTGTGATAATATGTCGGATCATAGTCCGGCTATCTTCAAATTGTGATTAAGAGTGTTAAATGTAGATATCGCCAAATTACCATCGCTACTAAACGGAAGTGAGAGAGCACAACGGGGGATGACATTGATATGTACAAGGACACCCTGCGCTGGCTGATGTTGATGTTCCAACAGAATCGTTATCGTGCGCGACATATGTTGTTGCTAGCATGTTGAGAAAATTGATCAGATTCACGATGACATTATTCTTGATTGCATCGTCTCTCTGCAGTGTTTCGGCAAATGCTTCAGTAACATTTGCACCGACTTCCGAAAAGGCGATGAGTTTTTTTGGCCAATATCGGCCGGCAAGCCACAGAACCACAGGAACGCCGAGAGATTACCGTCTACTATCGGCCGAATTTTAAACGCAGTACGGGTCGCCGGGAGCTTTGAGCGCGGATATAAAAGTTGACGGTGTCCCCCCGATTGTGGTGTTGACTTGCGCGCTTCCCTATATAAACACGTTATGTAAAATGCGAAATATTGCACGGGCTACGTACGTATCCCGCCCACCACACGGCGAGTAAGGGGCGAGGTAAAACGAGGTCGAGCGAACGGTAGCCTGTGTTGCACCACAGAGACACCCGTGCAACCCCGAGTACCCCTAGGCTACTAATACTACTGGTACCATTAACAGCAGGAGACAGTCGGTAAATGCCATTTGGTGCAGGCTTGGTTGATCCGCCCCGAGGCCTCTTGCATAAGCGCAGAGCGGCCGGAATGCGGAGCAATATAACAATACTTGACTTGGCTGTTCAAGATATAGGCGATGGTCTCTGCTTGGCGAAGGCTCCGAACGATGGGCAAGAGAAGAGCTCTGATCTTCAGAGCTGCTATTGCGCCGTCGTTGTGACTGTCAGTGCGGTGTGATATCAAGTGGCACAAAGGAGGACCGAGGTCATCCCGGCCGAGTGAGGCCACTAAGGCCATAAGCATCGGCTATGACGTCTATCCCGCTTGAGCAGCCAGCTCATGACCCCCGGCAATTCAAGGGAAGTCTCCGGGTGACTGTAGGTGAGATGCCCCAAAGGCAAAGGGACGTGAAAGGTCACAAGAGGGAACGTACATCTCGGGTGTGGGGATGCATACAGAGCAATTCTGTCCAGTCCTCGAGGTTATTCCACAGAGCTTCTGTTCGAGGCCTCCAGATTCGCCCGCGGTCCTCCCTCACCAATAGGCACCCCGGGGGTGACACAAGACAACTCCGTCGCTTTCTCGCCGTTAACTTGACGGCGTTGTTTGATTAGCTCTCCAGCGTCAGTCTTGGTCTTTGATTGGCAGAGGAATTCCTTTGGAAGCCATTGACTAAATGATTGACGATGTCCTTCAAATTGGAGGCTCTTGACAGAGTGTTGCCATTTTTATTTCCCCTAATCATACGAACCATGTTCATAGACTTCTTTGTGGAAGTCTTGTTGCTTAATTTGGACCAAAAGTTGTTCCGAGAATCGCGCTTGCTGGTTTGATGATCAATGTGTGGTTAGTCTTGACGATAATTTCGTCGAATGCTGCGTCAGCGGCGATAAACATATATCTGATAGGCTCTCCCATAGCACATCTGGGATATTTCCAATTTTTTCCTGTGAAAGAGCAGTGAGCGATATCTACTTAACTGAAGACTTGCGACAGTCACCACAGGAGTCGAATTTCTTTGGCCAGTGTTTAAACAAGGTATAGAAGGAAGAAACTAAATGCACGGACAAACCTCAGTCAGATACCTCAAAGCTCACAACAAACGCCTCTAGAGGCAACCCGGTGCAAAAAAGTGGCATAAAAGAGGTCTGGGCTGGGGCTACGGCTGTCAAACATGGAGGGCTGACAGGTGTATATTTTGCCAGACAACTCGCGCCGGGCAGTGCAAACAAAGCTCCAGCAACCTCAATGGAGAAACTCCATTCACTTTGTGACGACGTAGATAGCACATGCCCACTTTTTCACATGACCTAACTGTACATAGCAATTCTTCGAGCGGCCTCTCAGGACGAAACAACATTTACCTCATCGCAAAAAACTTATTCGTGGATACGCTCTTTCCGTACTTGAGAGCGCACGCAATGGTCGTCTAAACAGGGAATACTACTCGGGGGAATACCATTGTGCATCAATGCGACATACCTGGTGAACAGTCATCATGCCGGGGGACTTATACAGCACAATTTAGGGGATATACTGTGGATGCTCATCTTTGCTACAGATTACTATGCAGTTACTTTTTGTATGACATCTGACCGGACATCGACACGTCTTCGCTGTATTTCCATCACTGCTTCTAGCGGCGTCGGCCTTGTGTGCTCCAGTCAGGATCTCCTTTTTCATCACACGGAGCTTAAATACCTCATGAAGAATAAGATCCCGTTGGTAATCGTGCTAGATATATTGCTGTCAGCCAGAATTTCATCGTACGTCTTGGCTTGTATCAGCAGCTTGTGGCCGAGAAACCTCCTGGCCATTGAGAGGCTGCAACAGACCAGAACTCCAATCGCCGGGCTGATTTAAGTGGGCGCCAAGATAACGGTGGACATCAGGACTCCACCTGTCACACCGATAGTCACTGCAACCGACACATTGACAGCAGTGACTCTTTTATCCATCTTATTCTTGAGCTGTCGTTGCAGCCGTGTTATCTCCCAAAGCCTAACTAATTGAACTGGATTAATCACTGACTCGTCGCCATATGGTAGCGCAGTCACTGGCTCGTGAGGTAGCTCAACATATAGCGGTGCTCTGCGAAGTGTTGGTTATTGTTTCATACTGAGTCTGTGAGTCTAAATCTCAGATTTAATCAGGAGTGACACAACTAAACAGGTCGCTTTACTGCTTGAACTGGTTGTATAAAAGTTAATATCACTGCCTTGTACAAGCTGTAAAGATTGATCTAAAGATAGCACAGCAGCCTGGTAGGTTAACTTATCCGTACCACTGGGTGTGTTCCAGTTATAACATGACAAACTGTTGTAGTATGAGTATCAGCAGAAGACAGACCGATCAGAAGGATCTTACCGCTTGATAACATGGTGTATCTACAGCTTCCGACTCGTGAGATTTGACCCCTGGCCCCTTCACCAAACGACCACTCATATACAGAGTGTAGAGGTTCTCTTGTTTCTGCCCCAATATTAACCACGGACTTCTTCCTTATGTCTTGTTCCTTATGTCCCTGAGTCGCTGTCTGTGTCGCATATCGCCATACCTTTTATTGGTAGCATCCTATGGTGATATTGGGTCCTCCATTCGGCATGCCAACCAGTGGTTCTGCTGTGCGTCCCTAAGCTGCGGAATATAGTCGACCTTCAGGTTGAGCCCCCACATGCCCATGGTCCTATCCTGCCGCGGATCCAGACCTTCTGCGTGTCTTTGATGGTGAGGCCCTGCAAGGTGTGGGCCGTGAGGACGTTACTCATCTTCAGCTATCTCCTTTGATAGCCTCGATATTTTTTCCCCCATAAAGTTATTGAGACCGAGTACCTCATTGCAGTCTTTTTCTATTATCTGTGTCTCGACCTTTTGCCAGCAGCTGTCTTTAAGGTGAAACAAAAATGGCACCGGCTCGTCAGGGTAGCTCTCTTTTTGTTTGTCGCGGACCTTTTGGCGGCGGGTGAGCATGAGGTCATTGGGCGTCCATGAATACACTTTTTCAGGGCATTAAGGGTATCGTACTTTGCCATGTAGTCGAAGATGACCATGCAGTATGTGATGGCTGGCCCTGGTAACTACAGCAGATTACCTGTGTCTCAGGTGATACTAAACGACCCCAGAAACTCTGTAAGTTGGTGCGTGATACTGAGCGGACCTCATCCCAGATGCTCTGGTGTCAAAACAGAATGGCCTCGCAAGTAAAGAGGCTATAATAGGTCTGGGTCGGTACTCCACTTCTTCGCATTTCCCTGGACAGACGTTGGGTGGGTTTGAACGCCATGGTACATCTATAACGAAATACTTCGATGGCACGTGTAGAATTACCACATCCGCTACCCCCATTACGAGAGCTTAGCTGGTGCTTAGTCAATGGCTTGCTGTGGGGTGGTGCGTTTCTTGGCGGCCGTATATGCGTGCCAGTGCGGCGTGGGGAGGGGGGCTCATTCGCAACATGCTCTGGCGGGTACCGGTGCTCACCCTAGTCGCGGCAGTGGGATTGTGGTACCTCAGGGAGGTTCACCTAGGTGTGAGCGCCATGCGATTGTTTTACTTGATAAAATTTGGAAAGCAAGCTGTCAAATGGGCAGTATTATCAAAGCGCAACATCGCCAGAGGAAAACAATAACAGAGTCAAAGCACATAAATAACGATTGAATATGATTCGTAGGTTCTACTTAATCTGTGTTTGTATGGTTGATATGCAAAGACGGGTATTTTACGGGTTATCACCAAAACTATGATATAAGTATGCAGAATGTCTCTAGTTTAATGGCACAGCTCTAGAACTCCGTAGCTTGTCTAGAATCGTAAAAGCGGGTTCCAAACAGTATGCACACCGTCCGTCTTTTGCGTGTGCTGTTTCGCCGTTCTCCAATGTGTAGATACCCGTATTGCACATGCACCCGATAGCGCTGCATGCCGACACATGAACCTTCTGTACAATGCATGGAAATTATGCTGCGCTGCATCAGTGTTTAATTGCATAAGGATTTACTGACAAGGCTTGTATTATGCGAGGTGTACGAGATTGCTTCCAACATATTGCAACAACGAGTGCGTTATGCTCATCAAAATAGTTGAACGCTGTCGCTTATGGAATTGTTCTATGACCAGTTAAAACTTTCAGGAACATCCAATTTTACGTGTTTTTGAATGTCAGCTATATGTGTCAACTGAATGGAACTTGAAACGGCGCTGTAGTTGGTGAAATACGACAGGTCTGTGTTACATGCCTCAGCGTATTGCTTGATTATCCGCTGTATATTAGTGTAAATAGTATAGCTAATTTACCCATGTTACAGGTCGTCGACTAAGCACTGATAGGATGGCCAGTTACCTTTTACTTACTTTATTTTACTTCTCTTTAACTTAAATTTGTACACGAGACCGTACAAAATTTATTGCGATGTAAACTGTACCAGTCACGCAGAGTTTGTTAATCACTCCTACAGTTTCAAAAGCTGCGCAAAACTTGTTGTAGTTATTAAGTCAATGATTGGGTTGCTGGAAATGTGTTGCTTCTTATCTGGAAACATTCTGCTCTGTAATTAGTCAATGGATTGAGAGACAACAATTTGTTTTTGAATGTTGATGTTTATATGAGTTCGAGCGCACACATAACAAACCATGACAAAAACGTTCTGCACTCTCGAAGTACACAATTTACAGCACATACAGTTCATCCTGTACATTATATTTTATCATCATTCAGTACGCTTTCTATATATCGTGGGCTTGTCCCCAGAGATAAACCATAGTATAAAATAGTACCTACATTGCGCTGTATTATGGCGTGCTAATTGCGCACACATTCCAACACATAGGTCATCGCATATCAAGACGCCGCTTGCGTGCAGTTATTTAATTGTACTCTTCTACGTTACACCAAGCACCCGAGACGTGTAGTCGCATGTATCACAGATTTATTCGTGTTATCTGATAGGTTATCAATACAACCATCTGCAGATACATAATTGGCCTACAAAACATTATCAATAA
The DNA here is from genome assembly GCA_034190875.2 of Urechis unicinctus. Lineage (NCBI taxonomy): Eukaryota > Metazoa > Annelida > Polychaeta > Xenopneusta > Urechidae > Urechis > Urechis unicinctus. The sequence continues at coordinate 47,603,363 of CM067347.1, read as the reverse complement.
TCACTTATTTAACAAACCAGTTTGCTGCTTGTGCGTCACAGACTGCGACGATTATACCTAAGCCGCTAACGCGCTATGGCTACTTTATGTCTAATATGGAACATGATATAGCCTATCGTCTAACGTACCGTTAATTAAAGGTGTTACCAAGACTTCACACACTCTACACCATTGTTGTCTCTGTTCGGATCAAGGCACATACACCGAATCAAGGCAAAAACACCGAATCATGGCATATACACAGAATAATAGAGCAAAAACATTCGCTCCTGTTCCCCGATAAAAGTTGTAGTAATTTGATAGTCAGACATGACCAGGTCGTTTTGTGTTCCCGAGAGAAACTTCATTTAATTATCGACAAAGTTGCAAGCACACCACATTCGGTGGCGTGTTGTAAATTGAATTTGCAGCAACAAGAGGAGCATATGTGTGATGTACATAATTTTACACTTGGTACAGCTCAATACATACGGCGGTTTGTACTAGAGGAGAGGACGAAAATATATTGGGCATGTTGCCCATACTATTAGGTCCACTTCCATACATATGTATCGATTAAAGGATATACGTTTGGTGATTGGCTTAGATATGCTCACTGCGCACATGCAAGTATAATATTAACGTGTGTGTCGAGCGACATGGATCACGAATCATAACCCACATGTTCTAAAAGATGTAGCGCAATTGACGCCACCGAAACAGCAAATCACTCCTTTTGTTAATCAGGAGCGCTGTACTAAAGATTATATATCTAGCACTGTACATTGGTGCAAATCAGAATATCCATACATCATTATCCAGCCAAAGATATGCTGGTTAGAAGAAGAACAAAAGCCGTCGTTGTTCAACAAATTGCGGCATCAAACTTTGTTATGCACATTCAGACAGACTGGTCTCTTTTTGCGGCCATATACTGCGGGCGACGGCATAAGTTCTAGGATCGACGTCGTAAGTATAGACGAAGCAGGCCGGCAATGTATTCCCACTGTTTACTTACATTATTTGTTTTGGCCTAGGGCATCTGTTTAAATCAAGTCTTAATCAATAACACAGTTTGATGGCTATGCCTTCGTTTGAGATTTTGTTATCAGTTAATCTACCGGACGATTAAGTACATCCAGGATGGTTATCAACACACGGCGTGTCACTACGCATACATATAAGCATAGAGTCAGAACGTTAGTTAGTTGAGCGAGAGGATGTCTTCAGCCGACGCCTTCTCGGAAAACTCTGATGGTCGTCTTCCAGCATCAGCGTCCTAAGCTCAGATGTTTCCTGTTGTGTTGTGTCCCTCTTCAGCTGATCTACGAATGTAATTCTCCTCCTGCCCTTGCTCCTGATTCCGTCAATGGGCAAATACCTTCCTTATTCAACCTGCATTTTGACATCTGTGACTTAGAACATACGTTATATGGTTAAGATGCCTTTTGAGGCTTCAAATGTGTTGCTGTAAACAACCTGCTGAGTTCCATCGTTTAAGTATGTGTTGTGTAGTCAATCGTAGTATTTAACTTCAGCAGGTCGAATGCATAGAAATGCAAGTTCCTACATTGTAGAGCAGGCAATGTACAAATCGACCCATGGCTCATTTGATGCGCACCCACATTTCCTTCGCTACGCATGCTGGGAACAAACAAGCTGGACAGGGTTGAAAGCAGGATATGTTTTTGATAAACATGGCGGCACATGAATACAGGCACAGCAGTTAATCTCATAGGCGTTTTGTAATTGGAAATCGCAATAAATGCTCTTCAGACTGATAGTTGATTTAACATAATTTGGGCCAGTAAACAATAGACATAGAATCGGATATCAACCCAGCATGACTTGTATGGTGGATGCTTTCACGTCATATTCACTACATATTACATATTTACTTTCGCCCAGCCACACAGAAGACATCATACAGACCTACGATGTAAAGACTTAGTTACATTCGTCTAGAGGGAACTCAAATACGTTTGCATTGAACAGTTCAGGAAGTAGGTACCTTTACATACCAATATGATCTGAACACCCAGGACGCACACAAAAGCTTTTGAGAATATCACTGCCTAGTCATAAACACTGTGGGTCAATATTCAAGATGCTTTCACTGCGTTTACTTTACCCACTCATCACAATGCATGCAGCGAGAAGAGTGGAACGCGATATAATTAATCTAGTGACGTTAATGAAGATTGATTAACATGGATGTAAATCAACTGTACCAACCATGAATTTATTCAAATTCCATCTAAACCAGTGTATGTAAAAAGCTATGCATGCTAACAGGCGAGCGGAAGCGTGAGGAATTTGGCGCCATGCAGCCAGAATTGAACGCAAATGCAATGTAATTACGGTCCAGGGTGAACAAATCCTGCAAAAGACATTCAAAATAGAATCAACATCAAATGTACGCGATCTTATAGAACAGACAATATCTGCTATCTGCAATTCCTACTGCTGTCAGGCACATAAGCCTAAAGTTGCTTTCGTCTGATAATCGAATAAACACAGTTGTTAGCGCTTCCTACTAGCCACAGACCTCGACTGATACTTACGAGGCGTATTACAGCACACATCACAATACATTCGACGCTTAATCATACAGAGTGGGATAGTGATAAGCTAGAAACTGACCATCTTATATGGACTTTCATGATCTACATGATGTATACACATGACACTGCAATGATCCACCTCATTTAATGCTTATATTCCCATCAGACTATGCTCATCCAACCACACCGCCTGTGATAGATGTTGCCATGCATTATTGATGGGTAACGTGATATCGGGGTAGCTCATGTGCCGCAGAAGCAGGAATTTCATTTTTCCAGATGGCAGATATTTTCTTTTCTATGCAAAACTTATGATCACGTACATTAATACTTCACAACACCGAGCAGTTGTTATACTTCTGTCGTTCTTAGTTCTTAGAACGTGACTGGAGTCACGCCAAGTAAATCTGCAAGATGCCGTTGGGCATTTAAACATATATTAAGGTCTGCCAATGACTTTAAGACACTTAAGCCTTGACAAGCTGGCGCGATAATGAGTCTAATACATGGTGCACCATTTGGTCATCCATGCCAACTACTGCCGTGATATTTGATAATCATTATAAAGGTTCATGTGAGATTATGTTACAAGACTGGATATCGCAAAACAACTTCGCCTTACAGCGCCCATGCATAAAATACAACGCATCAAATGCTATGGTATTCATCGAACTAACAAGACTGAGCATTTCTGTTTATAAATGAGCAGTGGTAAATATCTACAGCAATCTTTGCAAAACATGTTATTTGTACATTATATGTAATGATATTTACAAACAGATACAATATGATAAGTCTCTTTGATCTTTGATGGGCCATCTGAAAGAAAATTGTGATGCTCAGATTTTGAGCATGTTGTTAAAGATCAAGGGCCTTTTCATCATTTACCTGTAGGTCTCCGGAAGCAGGAGGATGGTCGGTGTCGGTTATTTTGAATAATAGCACCCAATCGGTCTATTGTATTACCAATTAGAGTTATAAGCAGATCGCATGATTTGACGACCCGAGGTCCTTGTATAAAGAAGTAGGCTTATAATCCGCGGAGAGATGGCTAGTCAGAAAAACGACTAATGCATACATTTATAGTGTAATTATATTACATGAAATAACATAACTAGAAATATTTGTTGCGTTATCAGAAAATGTATATGCAACTGTTATAGAATATTGAATCTCCCAATTGATTCTACCAAGTGTTCTATGCACATCTGGCATCTGTAAGTTGTTAACATTTGACAACCTCTCATTACATTTCAATGGAATGTAGACGACAGGAGAAGCATCCTTCTTGAGTCGATTCCCTTCTATTTACTCAAATGGCAAACACTTTTACAATTATCTGCATGACAGCAGACGAATACTCCTGAGATAAAGCCTGGCGGCAGTCCGATATGTACTTGGTCGCCACATTCCTGAAATTTACCCTCGTGGGAGATCGCAATAGACATGCCGATCAGTAGGCAGTCTATTGGTTTGACTATGCTCCTCATGCAAACGAAATATCCAAATACCAGTGCCAACACCTACTCCTTTGATAAAAATGTATTTAAAATAATGAAATTTGCAACATGTACTTGATGTATAATGTGCCGGATACAGATTAACATCGCCAATAACAGTAATTACAAGAAAAGGCTCATGTTTTTCTTAAGAAGTACATGTTGCTGCGGGCCCTACTCAATCGACACGGCAATATACGTCCAATTAAGACAATAAGACTGAAACAACGCATACACGTTTCAAAGCACGAATATCTGAGTGATGCCTATCAAGCTATTCTAAAATAGCGTTATCAAGATACTTGAACCATAAACACTCATAGCAAACAGATTTGTCCGCTGTAGCAGATATTGGCTTAATTTGATAAAACAGAACCCCTACCAGTACAATAGCGCTATTGTGGCGGTGATGAGTCTGTTCAAAGAAACTGTTACCTGACAAGTCATTTATAAGCTAGTATCTTTAGCCAAGGATGTGCGTAAATTTATTTCCCTGCAAATATGTAATATTCACTTAATTGATATAATTATATTCATAAAGTCTTGTCGATAATGATATGCATATTAACGTTTGCAACCGATTGCATAAATGTTATAGGTATAATCATCGCTGCAACAGAATTGCAATATGACCGTGAATCACTTCCCCTAAGAGGCAACAATTTTGGGTAGAATCTAAAATAATATCACGACGGATAGAAATTCGATAATGATACATTGGTACAGGAGCAAACATTGTAAGGTAAAGCATAGACGGTAAACATTTTCTGTGGACAAACAAAATTACGAATGTAAGTAGGTTATATTCATATTATGAAAAACAAAATGGTCCGCCGATCTTATTTCGTTCTTTCGTCTTTTTATAACTCATCGCCAACAACGCAAATAATTGGTCCAATCGGTACGACCAGCTGAGCAAACAATTACATCTTTCTTATATTAAATTTTCAGGTAGGTAGCCAGCGACCATATTTATTGCATTGAAACGCAAAGCAGAGGATGCAGGAGTCCGATGTCTCCAAACATAAACAGCCTGCATATATATGTTTCAATGTTAATGGAGCCAGAGTTGATTTGCACCGACAGAGGGGCATTTCTATAATTGAGATTAGGACAGGTTCAATAGAATAACCAGTTATATATAGCTGTGTGGACAAAGAAGAAGGATAAATGTGTTCCACATAACAATGCTCCGGTTGATTTTCTCACCCCACCATCTTACTGCAGTGTATATACAGAACACACTTTCTATGACGTTTCCGTCAACACATACGACTATGTTAAAACAGATGAAACCTAGTAAGGTAAGTCAGTGTAATTCTTCGCAGAGGGATGGCTTTCCGCAAGGTGATGTTTGATAACTGCATATAATTATCATCGCATTACGTTATATGCGATATAGACACATGGACGGGCTGTAACACAATCTAAACCAGGCTCATTTTCACGAATATAGGATTCGCACAACATTGAGGTCACCATCGTTATGTATGTCTCAATTTTAGACCATTTTTAATTCTGGTTTGTATTTGTATCGAATAGTACAACGGGTGGCAGCATATGTCAAGAACCTTGTACCAGCAGCTAATTTCAACGAATGACAACGGGATTGACATTTGTCAACAGAGGCGCGTGCATCTAATATTGTATATTGATCTCCGAGGTATTTTCACTAAGTAATCCCCACCCATCTGTTATCGTTATTTCCGAAGCCTTGCGACTTTGCAAGCGACATCTTCTGCTATAAGATAAAGGACGGAAAACATCACTTCCTAGATGTTCAAGATGATATGTCGAGATTGCATTAGCACGTACTTGCATAATTGCTCCTTCACCAGTAAACATTCTTCATATGCGAAATAGCTCCTCCAAACATCGTACCGCATAAAATGCGGTAATCAATAAAATCCTGGAGTGACAATAAAACAAATGAAGTCCAAACGGATGTGCTCATATTACAACGGCTTCTTCAGAGCACTTGCCGGATATCCCATTATCCGAAATAGTCTTCATCGCCATATTTATAATATTCACTCTACGGGGAGAATAATGAAGCGATGCCGAGCGCAATCAGAAAAATATGTTCTACCTGCTTACAAGTATAGAAAACAAATTATCAGAATCACCTCTATCTTGTGTCCAATGCAATATAACCTAGTCTTATTATTCAATATCGACCGGCCACGATTTGAAATATCATCAATTATAGTTATCACAGGCATATGATTATGTTTGTTAAAAGAAATGGAAGATTACGATGTTTTCCATCACGCCGGGCGGATATCTGGTTCTTGGATAATGATGTTTGAAGACACAATAGATGGAGAGTAACAGATTTATATGATTACGATATTGCGTAAAGCAGCGCTTTCATTGTTAGGATACAAGATACCCATTACCATGGTCTCTTTCCCATTATCTCCTAAAAGACAACGGTTGACTAAGCATTTCACCGAAAACGCCCATAATGAGTAGATTTGTCATTTGTAGCGGGTCGTGCAGTCATTCACACAAAAAAATGTAAACAAAACGGTATGCCCTAAGACACTTCCAAACTTACCGGCACTCACAACTAACGCCGACGTCACAACTTTTAAGGAAAATTAATAGTCTGTCGCACTGGCCGACTGTTCAGGTATTTCAAGTACCCAGAGCAGCTATAACCTTTGAATTATCCCCGATGTTTTACTTGTGGCAGACCTTGCCGAAGTCGTATCGTGCGGCGTTTCAGTAATGAATTGGTCAAGTAGCTTGCGAGTGAGGTATACATCGCACACGCACCCTGGCATATAAATGCAGCTCATGGCTTTATATTGTGGAGGTCGCACATGTGATTATCGATAGACCATTTCTCATGTGTGCGTTCCGGAATGATCGCAGTTATTAAATTTTGGTTGTTAATATCAAGTAGGGCACAATCTTACAAAACGCAGTTCTGGACAAGGACGACCAACCCGTTACGTTTCATTATCTCTTATATAAAGCAATATACAAATAGTAAAGTATGACAACTTTTTGCTGGAATCATCTTGCTAGCCAAGCAGTGAACAACATCACTTCACTATCGGCGTGTTCAAATATGTTTAAAGTAAAATAATCATTCCGTATATCTCAAAGCAACTTGTCCGCTCGATTTTAACGCTAAATGAACATGCTAAGCGGGAAACAATTCACAGTTAAGTGTCAGATTTATGCAAACGCTTGTCAGTTAAGCGGGTATATGGAATAATATTGTAATTCTGTTTGTGGTTGGCAAGGGAATTGGCATATCGGCACACACAAAAAAAGGTGAACATCAATTCTTTTATGGCAGATCTAACATTAGTAGGTTCTCACATAGTGTATTCAATGACTAAGTCAGCATATTATATTAATTTATGTCTGTAAAGAAATTTTATACTTTTTGTTTCGAATTTTATAAACTAAGGTGCATAGAGAGGCTTAATGAGTTCAAACACTTAGCTTACAATTGCGTCTATGTTTCAGCCGAATCATGGCAAAACATTTAATCAATAATTTATAACAACGATATCTATTAAGAAAGTGAACTGCTGTCAATGAGACACGACTTTATTATCCTCTCTATTAATTATCATTTTTTTTATTAAGGCGGTCAACGTTTACTTCAATCGATTGGATATGACACCGAAGTAAGGTAAACAAAAAACGAAATGACGTTTCGTATAAACTAAACCACCAACTTGTTTAACATAAAGATGCTAATATTGTATATGCGTAATGCACAAAAGAACAAACGGGGTTGAATACGAGGCTTTGAAAAACACAGGCGAGTATAGTACAGCAACATAGGCATACTGTGATGTTTTGCTTTTTTGCAAAACGTCCTCGTCAACAGTTAATATATATGAAACAAGTCAGTAAGATAAGTCAGTGTAGTAATCCACAAAGTGATATACGATAGAAGCACATAATTGCCTTTTCATGCGAACATTATATGCCTTGAAATATATTTTGCAATTCGAGCTACGCTTTTGTGATGCCATAAATGCAATGTTCTACATTGTGTACATATGAGCAAGGTGACAACAAGAAACTAACATTATGTTTTCATCCTTGCCATTAAACCCCATTTCCATGAATATTGGATTCACAAAACATCGACAACAATCTACAGAGATGTCTTTAAGGTCGACGCTTTCAATATCTTTTGCTAGCATGTCGTATTTAATGACGCTATACTTTGCGGCGTAAGTGGGTAGTGTAAAACCAGGCAGCCATTAACATCATTATGCATCGGGATTATCTATTGACCTGTGCTACTACAGTTAAAAATTGCAATATACAAAAGTATGCTGAATGTTGTGACGTGCACATCCGAATCTCTTGATTTGCTAACCACTCGTTTCGTTTGGTGGTTTGTGCATTTTGAGTTTATTGTTCCGAAAAAGACTCATGGTATGTTATACTAAATCTTGTCACCCATGGTGTGAACTTTGTCCATGTTTTACTTAATACATTTATTCCATAAGTCTGTGTAACCCCAGAGAATCCGGCTGTAGTCATGCAATATGCGGCGCATTTATATTCATTAAATGATATACAGTTACAAGATTGATATATATGTAGTGTACGCGATGAAACGCTGGGAAAGGTCACAGAAGAGCACAAACTTCATATTAATACGCGTTCAGTTATAGATTCGTCTGATAATGATGCTCATTCTTCCAGAAAGACAATTTTTGTATTCACATCTTTATCTCACAGCGCATCTCGCCGGATGAGAGAATATTCTACAGATGATTGCAAGTAACATGTCACCATCTGCACAAGTAGTCATACAGAATACTTTAAACCAGTTTATTCCGGTATCATAAAGGTTCTGCGGTCATTTTCAAAGTCATTGCACCGGTCAATATTATTGTATGATTATGATAAACAAACACCACCCTAGGGCAGGGTGTTGACAATTATTTCGAAGCAATATAGTCGTATATAATGCAGACGTTATAGTACACTCATAAGCCGCCTTGCTAGGAGATGTCACGATCAATACGGACAGAAATCTCTTGGTAGTATTGATATAGGATCGTCAGAAACAGATACCGACGTGTGTTGCGTGCTTCAATTTAGGTATAGGACTCCTATACTTGTATATTTACCTCTTCTAAATCACTTAATGATTAAACTTGCGATGTGATCACTGTTTGAAGGTACACTAAATCGCGGTATTTGCTTGAACATTTGGACTGAGTGGTTGTCTCTCTTACAGAATGTGGATCAGCTGTAAGGCACAGTGTGTACGTATTTTGTTCTAATTATGACTCGTTAAAGATAGACATTTATCCGTTTATGCACCCTATATAGAATCACGTCGCTATGCTACAAAGTTAATATGATTCCTTAACCTTCGAAGCACAGTATATAGAAAAATAGCTAATCTACAAATCCAAAATTGATTGCCACTAGTTCCTCCATGCAGACTGTATAGACCTCACACCATAGGTGTATATAATGCACAATTGTACATTGACAGGTCATCCACTGTACAGAGAAATGCGCTATTTTATAATTCATATTGAATGCTTAAGCACTGTGGTCAGCACGTATTCTAAAAACACTAGAAGCAGATTTACGTCGGCACCGATTTGACCTCTTCTGGGACCCTCCAATCAACCGCTGCTCTAAGCAATTACTAAAACCACCTTGTTGTAGTACTGCATAGCACCTTTTTGCCACTTACACGACCACCGTCGCTTGGTACGTGCAACATGTTAAATTCAGGGCATATTAGCTGCAGCCATGGAAGTGACAGTGATTTGCCAGTTTCAGCGGTTTCCTGATGTTCTAGGTGTTGAACAGATGATTTAGAATTGGGTTGCCTTTAGTTTATCTAACACACCACAGTTTCAGACCAGCATATTGAAGACGTTTGTTTCCAGCTATGCACTTTTTTGCATCAGCAAAGACAAATACTCATTTTTTGAAATGGCTATTATTTCAGGCGTACTGGTTAACCCGTTCACTCGTGGTCTGCAGCTCAATGTTAGTGAATATCCATCGACGGTGTTAGCGGTGAAGCGAGGCGAGGGAGGTTCTCGTTATGCTGTGGTGAATGACGGTAATATATAATATGGCCTTATTGGACCGTAGTGGAGTCTTAGTATTGTTTGTCTTTGGGCGGCATATTACAAACACATTGCTTTACACTAAGCAACTGGCTTACCTATAGATCTCTGTTTATTTGACCGTGGGGTATATGTTCGTGTTGATGCGACAGCAGTGCTTTACGTAAGCAGAAGCCACGGAAACAAATATCGATTAGTGAAACAACTAAAAGGCGCACCAAAATGCCTCTGCAATGAATATTATCACAAACAGGCGTTTAAACTTGACAGAGGCACAAATCAATCGCCAAGAAATCCTCAATATACTAGCACACGTTTAAGTATTGTTAATTAATGATCTGAAGTGCATAAATCTGAAACGTGTTCTTATTCACATAAATCGGTTATACACCAAGCTCACTGCAGTAGTCGAACATGATTGGACAGTTCGTATATATGTAAACCATTTCCATAGCCTCTAAGAATGTTATTGATATCCAAATAACACCCATTGTCGTATGGTATTTTATTTTCCTCGTGACTGGTGCCTCGGTATTCTGGTTCATATATGTCAGTAGTATGTTGGTTTATTTCTGTATATTATCTGGTGTTTGTGCAGTAAAACATGTGCACTAAATGGTGGTTTATGCTCCATTGAAAGAAACATGCGCTGTTGAAGACAAGTGATGTTATATAATGGAATTACCCGTGCTCCTTCCACAGATTCTTCTTTCCATATCCGTATTCCTATTTCGAAGAAAGCGTTGTATTATTGATACCTTGTGGGATTTGAAGTGAAATACAGGTTTATATAATAAGGGATTGTCATTAGATTACGCAAAACAGTGACTAGAGTTTTAACACTGAGTGAAACGACTTGATACGTCCTCGCATGGTCATAAATTCCCAACTTGACATGTCAGATGAACCACTAAACATTCCAACGGGAACATAAAGCTCTCAAATAACATTGATGGCCTGAGTATGGTTTAGCTTAAATATTTTGAATTAATGGATGATTGATGATGAAATCAGCTAATACAGCATCCCGCGTAGTGGTATAGTGCTACTGCTCCAGTGAGATCGATTGTACTAAGGAGGTGGACGGTTCCGTGTTCAACGGCTCAATGCGTGACCACATTACTACAAAGACTTAAAAATGACAGAACAATGTGGTTTGATTTCTGAATAACAGCATAAAATGTACAGATCATACTCCGCTGTGAAAGCAGAGGTGTTAAAAATTTACGAGTTTTTGATACACGCCGAACAGTGTAAGTAGACTGCTGCTTTGTACAAAACTGAAAGAAAAACTGGGTGTGCATTTGTCATAATTTCCTACATAATGGATTTTATTTCAATTCTTCCCTACACATTTTGTTCGTTTATGTTAGCATATAGCATTGGCAAATAAATTCCGGTCCAACCGAAATTGCTGTTCGCATTCGATAGGATTTTTCTTCCATATTGTATTACAAATAATACCATAATGAAGCTTGGAACAGAAATATTTTTCAACATTTTGCTTTATTATGCGGAATGGGGAGTGACACGCCGCTCACCTATTTGCCAATGCTTAAGTAAACATGACCTGGATTCCCTGAGGAACAGGCACATGGTTTATGTCTAACCTCACGCCAGGCTTAGTATATAAAAGCAGCATCACACGGTGCTTAACGAAGGGCTTAGCTGCAGTCCTGGTATTATAGAATACGTACAACAGTTTTACTTGCGATGGTTTATTCAGCTGATGTACCGGGTCTTTACTGACAATATTCAACAAACTGAGAAGCAACAAAAGACGACACAAAATGTCCCCAATATCTAATTTATCTCATCAGGATCAGTGTCGCTGTGACACAAAAGAACATAATAATTGTGATTTTCAAGCATGTTGCGTCCGTAGACAGGTTATGATCCGATTTGTCCCAATAAAGGATGTGTGGTGCGATGACTTTTAAACCTTGTTAGCTGGAAACCGTTCAATGCCGTTTAGCCTTCCGCCTGCTCGTGTTATTTTAGTCTCATTAAGACATTATATTTGTCATGTTGTTTCGATACGACTTTAACCACCGACAATATGGCACTGTCGTAATTGAAAGTAAATGTATGTAAACCTTCTAACTAGCACGCCTTTCATTATAAGCACATTTGAAAATATCTTTCATTCCTGAATTAGACACTGACATCATTATTTCACGACAGAATGCACAGCTACAACCACGCGCAACCTTTTCTTAAACCGTTGTTTCTTTGACTGTAGTCGATTGGAAACCGATGCAAATAAAGCGTTTACACCAAGCGGCCTGCGATTATGCATAATGTAAAGGCAACTCAATTCCAAGCCATCCGTTTAGCATCTGGAATGTCAGGAAAGCGACTAATATGGCAAATCTCTTTCAAGTCAACGTTTGTGTGTGTCTAAGATTCCCTGTATTTAAAATTTTCAGCAGACTGAGCGAGGAGGATCTTTAAACTGACAAAAGATGCTGTGATTTACTAAAAACAGGTGGTTCAAGTAATTGACCAGCGATGCGGCTGATTGAAGTGGCCGAGAAGAAGCAGTATCTGTGCTGACGTAAACTTGGTACGACAGTTGTTCGAATACGTGCGCGCCATTGCCTCGGTAATTGAAGTGCTTCAAATAAATGCTATAGCCCAATTAACGCAGCGATGCAGGTTTTGTGAGATTTTGTGACAAATAATGCAATCGGCAACGACGTACTTGCGCATTAAAGTGCCTATAGCACGAAAAAAATGTCATTGTTTGGCCAGATAACGGATTTATAACCCAGAAGTACCTATTCTGTCTATGTGCCAATTGTCAAAGTGCGCGCTTTCTGATCGAAATTCGACTCTAAAGATGAATTCGGCGTATCGAGCCGACAAGCTCATGAATAATTCATCGCCTCCGCGTGACGTCAGGTCCGGGAATGTTTTTGTTGCGAGGCGCAATCTGCACTACGATTAGCGGTAATTGGCTGCTGGAAATTTCGTTATTTCATCACTTCAGGAAAGCGACGAAGAGACATGGTATGGCACAGGTCATTCGCAAACTATCGTTGCTTCGGCGGAGCAAGTTTTGCCTTACAGATTCGAACCAGAAATGAGCGAATCCGACGTCTCCGATGAGAGAAAAAAAGACACTGGCGATGTCACTGCTGCGTCTTGGTCTCAAGCGGGTCATCCTGCCCAAGACATAGGGCTGCTACAGAACAATGCTTGGTAAGCTATGTCTGATTCTGCTTGCGCACCAGTTCATCGTATATGTGTTGGCGTGTAACAAAGTAAATCCATAAATTTCACCAACAAAACAGAGCTTTGCAGCAAATAGTTTTTCCATATCAGACAGCAGACATGAGATACCACAAAGTTTTTATCAAATCAAGTGGTTGCAAGGGTTCATGTTTACAAAGTTGTACCATGTAAATGTAAATGCTCCTCCACACGAATTGCAAACAAACTAATTTCGGACTGCTGTTCATAAATAGAGATCCTCTTTTATTTAAAGTAGACCTTATCAAAGGCCGATTACAATATTTTTAAAAGTTGATATAGATTGATTCTGAGGTAGAATATATATAGGAGAGCAAGTACCACAGTCAGCTGTTTTCTCATAGGATTTTCAGTTAGCCCATAAATGAATGTATAACTGGACTTTAGGAGGTGAAGATTATGGTATTTTATTATCATCATGGTCAGTGTTACATCAGAGTTTCTATGAGTGCAGAGGCTAAAACATATTTGCCATACAATATGTCATCCTTTATTACATACATTAATATTCCCATCATTACATCATGTTACAGGTGTTTGTGTGGCTACTGTCGACCAATGGCAGAGGTGGAAGAATCTGTGTGCTGTGTGGAAATTCCTTGTTTGAGTTTATTGATCACATTATGAATTGATTTAAGCGAAGTACCTATAACCGTGCGATAGGCCCTTTAAATACGATTAAAACAAGACCACATATCACGGTATAGTGATGGACCTATCGCTAACATATGTGTGGTCAGCATAAAGTTAGTTTTGAATTCACTTTAGAGAGACATTCCATTTCTGTTAGAGGCTATGCATCCAGCTCGATTCGACTGATTGTTAAAGCCATGGCGTAGTTCAACTGTTCGATTCGCTTCTGCATGGTCAGCCACCGTTAGAACAATTCATGGCCGAAATACCGTTGCGGCTACTGTTGGTTGGTAGAATATATTATCGCATCAGCACTGCCAAATAGATTTAGCAGCCGTAATTCCAATGATTTGTCTTTGCTTGTACGCTTTAGTAACTAATCCTCGAGTGACTCGATATCTGGGTGCTGTGGTTAAGTATTGCCTACTTCTATTCGTAACAAAGATACCAACAATAAGTCAGGGATCTACCAGTCGACACATATGTTTGTGGCAAAGCTAGTGGTAGCTATGGAATTGCTAAGCGTCATTCCGGTATCTAGGTAACACAAATAACGTCGACAGATGCTGAAATATCCAGTGGTATAAACTACTTTGGCACTTCCTTTACGTGCCCATTTAGGCCATTATTTACATCTGCATGATTTATGCTGCTGTTGTGAGCTTGGCACATGTTTTACAACCTGGTTGTAATGGGGATCCATTGCCTACAGATTATATAGTCTACCATTAGATATATGACACCCACCAGAAATAGAGCTGTTAGCTTCATTCCTTCCAGCGAATTCACAGATTTTCCCTTCTTGGGACCCAGAGTGTAGTTTGTTTAGTTCCCACGGGCTTACCACTCATCACGCTGCAGACTGAGCAATCAGCAATCGACTTAATCATCTGGTCTTAATACCCTAATAGACCTTTTTCCGTATCTGGGTGAGCTTCGTTCCAGCAACTAGAACTCTGGCATGACTGTTTGTTTATTAGATTAATATGCTTCGATAATTTGTTGTGTGAGACTTGTAGAATATTGCCAACTCCGGCAATCAGAGCTACGCCGACTACCCAGCAGCGTTTGTGCTGGTTAGATTCCGGGGAGATGGGATAATACCTCGATGAGCGATACGCAACCAGATTAGCGTCTGGCAAGCAAATGGCTCTTGAGAAATCCTTCGTTATAGCACTTGCGAGGTGTGCGTGATATTAAGACCCTCCATAGCGTTGCCATGCTAGAGCAGTGGTGCTCTGTGAGGGACCTCCTCAAATCTGGTTGCTGCTAGGTGATATTGCGATACGGTCGCAGTTATCGCACGGCTAACTGTGTGTTTGATGCGATATGGGGAAAAGTCCGAGCTTGCTCTCGAGCTCTTATTGGCTGAGTGTAGGGTGCCATGCGATAAAGTTGATTATCGAGCATTTAGCTATTTATTTTGACGCATGATGCAAACAAACTTTGTAGGCGATGTACTTTGGTGCAATTATATACGGTGGATCATATAAACATTCAATGTGCCGACTCCCGTTTGCTTAATGCAATGCCATTATATCTATCATAATGTATTCAATACGGGCCAAGTTCAATCATGGTATCAAACAGCAGTACGCGCGTAAAGAGATGAATATATACGTGCTTGTGTGTCTTGCTGTAATCATGACGGTCGCTACCTACGTCGAGTTATGGGTTCACGACTCCCGTTTGCTTAATGCAATGCCATTATATCTATCATAATGTATTCAATACGGGCCAAGATTAATCATGATATCAAACAGCAGAACAGGCGTAAAGTGTTCCGCTATGTCCCTATAATATACGGCTACGGTCTTCAAAACAATTTTTCCACAGCCTACCCTTGTCGCGTCTTTGCCTTCACAACTCACGGGTTGTCTACTTGTGGGGCTGCTTTAGTGTATTGCCACACTGTGATGGCATTGTAATGTATGTGAATGTCACGGACAGGATATGATTGTGATTGCGGGCCTTTTACGACTATGTTGATATCAATTCACATTTTGTCTTACATAGTATAGCACCATATAGCAATCGATATGTTATTATAGACAGAGAACTATTGCGTGCGTCTATGGTTGTTTATCAGAGATGAAGCTTTATCATTTTTCCTTCCCGAAGTAAATGTTTGTTTTCCATTAGTTTTATGAACCAGTGCAAACGGGTTTTTTTCTGTATGTTAAATCTGTAGAACATTTCACCGGAAAGAGGTGGTGGCTATGTTATTGGTGCATGCTGGCGGGGTTAAAATCGTTCTTTATGGTTGTGCTTTTTGTAAATAATGACATGACTACAAAATAAAATAAACACTTAGTTGGCCTTTTTGGTGATTGCAGGATGATAACCTTAGGTCTCACTGGAGTTGATTGGACCCATTAAGAAAAACAGGCGTCTAAATCATGAATGTGCTGCTTCCAGAACAATGCGTATCATGATATTGACATTCCTGTTTATATCAGGGCCCTCATCTTTGATCGGCAATGAATGATCGTAAACTGATTGTCGCCATCCTTCACCAATATGATTCTGCCTCTAGATATCCATACCCCAAGAGAATAATGGCATGGTATGGCTGCATAGCCCAAGGCTAATTGATACGAAATATCACACATTTCCACCCTGTTTAACAAGCATAACCATCAACGCATAATAACATATATTATTTCAATTCCTGTCAAGTGCTTCTTGAGTAAAATTACTTAATTCTATATGTTTGGCTACAGGACATTAATTTATATACAAGAGTAGCTTGTTTTATCGGTATGTGTTTTTGATTACCACTTATCATCGCTCTTGTTATCTCCCCTGTAATAAAATATTACAGCTTTTGCTCGGACAGCTCATGGACTATTTGGCAGCTGGTATGTCAGTGATTTCAGAAGCCCTTGCTATATGAGTAAATAAGTATAGACGTCTACTTTTTATACCCACAGTTATCTTATTATAAAGGCTGTCGCATAAACATTCGCAAGTCGTTTGTTATAACCAACCTCTCTTTGAACTAACAATTGCGGATGCATATTGGGGACATAGTACAAAGAAAAACGGAAATGCCATCTGTAACTGTAGTGGGACATCTCTTTGCTGACAACAACGGAATCCGTTCCCGATGCAATACGAAATACTAACAAGATTATATGGCAGTATGTCGATTGCTGTATCGAAGTTTTGTTAATCCAATATTCGTGAAGATGAGGTTATATGGCTAGATAAAAAGGTTGATGTCAGCTGTTTTTGGACACTTGCGCCTATATTACTAGAAATACAAATCATCGTCCAATGCATGTGATGCTTGTAATGTGTTATGGTATATATCATTAAATGACGTTTGAGGTTGACCCTCTTTCCGTGGACGATTGAGCTGATTTTATACTATTGGCTTGCTTCGTCTCTGTAAATTATAGACGGGGGCGTCCCGAGAAAAAGACCGAGCGAAGCTGAATAAGCCTATTCTATACAATGTGTGACGTCGCTGTACGAAGCAATTCTTTCCATTTTGTTTCTTCCTTATAAATATTGCTCTCAGATTGCAAGGGTACTTTTGAATCTTTATGCAAAACCCGTTGGCGGAACACTTTGTACGGACAGCTATTTCTGTAGAGATATATCTTACGATTTTGATTTATTTTCACCCTAATAAAATGCAAATAATAAAATGTACTTTAAGGGCCACTGAAATGCAAAACCGAATTTTTGTTATCAAATAATTTTTACGATAATGTTTTAAGTGGCACTAGTATGACCAACTCGCAGATTTTCCCGTGTGATTCACATTATTAACACAACGCAATCCAGTTCGTCTGGGTGAATGCATTTCTTCAGTAAACCACAAAAAGAAAGTGAGTGAATGAGTTTGTTTGCATCACACAGGAAAGTCTGCGAGTTCGATCGGTCAAATCTTGGGAACCAGTTATGATATCTCAGTCATACTAGTGTCAAAATGTCACAACATCATCTTAAAAATTACATGACAACACAAATTCGAATTTTGTATGTCAGTGGGCCGTTAAGTTAATCATTTAATGTATTAAAATTCAAAATGTGTGAGTATATCAACATAAATTACCTATAGGCAATATTTAAACTTTTTCTCTTGGGTGCATTCCCTAGTCGGTTGGCTAGTAAGACATTAACAGAACCTCGGTGGACTCATGACTCTTCACTACACTTTCTGCACAGTACAGAGTGGACAATATAAGCTATTTAATTTCATACATCGTACAACTGACTTTCTTTCCTTATTATGTATTATTAAATCCAAATAATCCGCTAAGAAGAGGCCTGACACAGTATGTAGAGTGGTTCTGTACCATCAGGCAGTATAGATGGGGCTAATAGGTGAGCCAGCCAGAGGAACTTGGACGGACGTCCCAGATGAAGTGGAAAACGATGAGTTCGAACTCGTCTAGGCTATCTGTCCGACGACCACTAAACGAACGGAGCACCGAAGTCCGGACCTGTTGCTCTGGCACAAGAAGGGGCGACGTATCTATATTGTCGAAGAGGCCGTGGCACTCGAACACATTGTGCATGACCAGATTGTCAAGAAGCGCTCGCGGCTGACTTAGCGAAAACTAGCGGTTATACCACAAAGGTCTTGCCTATCGTGGTCGGGAATCTCGGCAACGTGGACAGTTTGGAGACAGAGCTTGAAAATAAAGTGAGACTGAAGGGGAATATCCATCGCACAGCGGTTCTCGCCGGCCCTGGGATAATCCGGCAGCACCTAGCCAGTAAGTGAGAGGGAGATCTGACATGGACGAGCGCCAAGCGGGTGGACGACACGTCTGTCCGGGTATTGCCTTGTTTACCCGTAACCCCAGGGGTATTAGATAAAGACTGCTGTCTCGAGGTGTCTTAATACCTGCATTGTGCATACCTGTAACCTTAGAATCTTTACATGAAACATGTGGGTGGAACATTTGTTTACTGGTCGCTATTTCTGTATAGAGTTATCTGACATTCTTGTCGTTTCAAATCAATTTTAGGAAGAATGGCAATATTTACATTGAATAAATAACGATTCGTCGTGGTAGATAGGATAATGAAGTCGTATCTCAATATGACCATTTTCCTTAATAGCGCCGGTACATAGCGCAGACGTGCTGAAACACTTGTTTGTAATTATTTGCTATGCAATTGTTGACACGCCATCATTTTAGCACAATTCCGCTTTTCATCAGATACATACAAGATATCTAGGGAATGAGTTGAATAGGTTCATACTATCAAATGCAAACATACAGATGCGTATCAGAACACTTGATCCATACGGTCAATAAACAGAGCATACACGCCAGTCTTTTTAAGCTGAAACATTAACTTTACCGGGTTTTTGGCCGCGTTTTTTTTATTAATCTGCGACATGTTCGGGCCAAGTACATCCAAGGAATATATCGGATATGAGGACTGCTTGCTCATGTCTAGGGATCAGAAATATATTTATATGCTAATTGACGGTTGAGGATTCATGTTACATGTGATTTTCTGTTCCATCCACATGTGTCTGACATTGGTGACAAGACTCTGGGCAGTACAGCACATACTGACATTGATATTGATTACAGGGATCATCATAATAGACAAATGTTGTTTTTGTTATTCAATATACCTGTATCCGTCACTACAATCAGGCCGATTCAAATCACAGAAAACTGTATTGTGTTCTATCAAAATATACATTGGCATCATAAAACGAATTAACTTTGAACCCGAAAACCAGTCGAAGAATTCTTCTACCAATGCCTGGCAGCTGCTTTAATAAAAGTTAATTGTAATTGTTGTTGCAGCATTACGTGAGCAATCCAGTAGCCCTCGTATCCATGCATCTTTCCGTCGCAATCAAGTTCTATCTAATATGTATACTCCGACTTATGTGTCATATTTTGCACCATACTGACCTCTGCCTTAGAGACTTACAATGCATTGCATTTTTGTTGTCGTTTTAATAGAGAAAGTACTTAGCATTAATTTTATTTCAGATGTAAGTGCATATATTTAGCACTGTAATTAAAAAAACATAATCTTAACATAACAATGCGCTAAAGCTATGTTATTAAAAAAACTAATAGAAATAGAGGGCAGATGAGCATTCGCTGCCCGGGTTCTCCCCTTATGCATGTTTTAAGGTCGATTTTCATTATATTGCTGGTAATATTCTTGACATCTATGCGTCACATGTGGTAAATAATAGCTTTTAAAGTCTACACACTCCATTTCGACATTTATTAGTGTATCTGTTAAGACATTTCTGGTTTACGCGACACATGATTGTCAGCATATAAATGCAAATGACTGCGTCTTGAAAGGTGGGTATCAGTTGACGGAAACAAACGTCGATCCTGATGAAATTTTTGGTAACCCGCAGCCCGTCACAATTTTCGACATATACTGCCATTTTTTGTACCATTGAACTCTTGATATAAAAAGATTTGCTTCTTGTTATTTTCATAAATGTGTCCAATTTTAACTTCATGCTTGTCGATGATACAATATCCAAAGAAGATGACTGAACGATAATTAATAAGGTGTCAAGTTTACATATTCTAGACCGTTAAAATGGTGCACCCTTTTCCGGCAAAGTCGCCAATCTCGAACCCCTATCTCTCTCACCTCTAGTGGATGTTTGCTACTCATGCCGTGATATTCCGCGAAGCCAATAGCCATTCACGTGAAGCTTTATTGCTATTTTAGATACAGCTGGAGTGCAAAATCAACATTATAATATCACGCATAAAATACCTATGATACTCATCAAACTGATAAGACCGATAATTTCTATTTATGCAATAAGCGCTTCTACCAACCTCTGAGACATCGTATCTTGTGAGACATGTGATGTGTACATCAATGATGTGTAACAATAAGTATATTACGATAAGTCTCGTTGACCCTTTATGGTCCATCTGTGCGGAAAAAGTGATTCTAGCTAGAGCCTCAATAAGGCTATGCTGCAGGCCTGCTTCGTCTATACTTAAAATTTGAAAATCGATCCTACACCAAATACCGACTATACAAATATATGGCCAGGAAAATAGACTTGCCTGCCTAAAAGCGCCTGAAAAAAAATATGAAGCACCAGGTTCGGAAAAGATTATTGTGCTTTGCAGGAAAACGACCCTGATGCTGCTTGTACTTTGGATAGATAATGCTGCATCCTTTAGAACACGTGAAATGCCATACGTGATGCACATCGCTCACCACGACATACAGTGTGATGCATTACTCACTTCAGCTCATTGGACGCATCTAAGTCAATGTTCATTGATCTAAAATAAATATTTTGCGTTAGACGAAACCATATCTGACACGTTTCTACACCGCGTCGCTTAAAATGTATTGGCCAAGCAAACTCTGTAGTCAGCACAAATTGATTGCAGTTTTGTTTATTTGTCATATTTTTCTTTGCATTGATACTGAACGAATCACAGCTACTTATTCACTCTGCACCCAACACATGATCACACATATTTGATGTTTCAAGTTATATTTTTGGTTATGAATGGTAATACAGAACATCCACAACGCTACTTATTACTCATTATCATACACATATACCATTGTTTTGATATTTTTATAAACATTTGCCTATATATTATTGTCGGTAAGTATGTATCTGTTTATAAGCATTATTGCGTCGCCTGTTTGAATCATAGCATAGATAGATTGTGTGCTTGCTAAGGTTATGATATAGGCCACGTATGCTGATAGCAGACCTGTGGTTTAAACTGTCAATAAATGTGTACCATAGTGATGATATATGTTTCTTGCACCGATGTACGTAGCCTTTCTTCAGCAGAATTGGAGCGCAATACTGGCCCTTACAATGCGTGGAACACTGAAGAGATATTTCGACGATGATTATTTGGTGGGTGCTTGGATGGGCGCTACACTGCAAACCCGTTGCCTCAACCCGGTTGCAAACAACTTACGTTGCTCGAGCACAGTTCCATTTAGTCAACGACTAGGGGACGTTCAGAGATCCCATGTGGTCGCTGGTGTCAACACAAATCCGATAAGGTTATCATACCCAAACCAGATGGATTGCCTAATAAAGTGTTGTTTAAATAATACAAGCAGCACTTTTTACTGTAGAGACAGAGAGGCGTTCTAGACGGTGAGTGGGGGTGGGGGTTGGGCTGAGTGGATTGGTGGACAGGAAAATGTCGATGCGAAGATAGGTAGCCTGTGTTGTCTACGCTGGTAGGGGTGACCTGTATTGTCTACATTAAGAAAGCCTGAAATATCGACAAAGAAAGAGTTGCCCACAATAATATATAACAATATAGAGTAGTCTGTATTATATGCACACAAAGAGGCCATCTGCTATCTCTTCAAATAGCGAAAGGGACAATCTGCAATGATTACAAATTGGGAGAGGTTGTCTGTAATGGCAATAAACATGGTAATGCTAGTCTGTTAAGTGCATATTTAATGAGATGGGGTGCAGTGAGAGGAAGAGAGGAATGGAGGAATAATGTAAGGGAGAGTAAAACGGAAGAGAAAACACGACGAGGTAATCTTTACTATCTTCATAGAGAGAGGGCAGTCAATAAATTCTACACAGATGATACAGAGGTGTTTGTGCCATAGTTTGTTGTGGGATGCTGACCCTATTTGTTATTGTACAAAATGGTCTGACACTGAATTATCTGCCCCTTGAAGGAGGCGAGGTGAGTTGTCATCGTTGTAGTCAATTATAAACCATCATGTTCCTGTCATCATATCGTTACAGTTTATCGCACATCCAAGTTATTTAAGCATGCGAATTCACATTGTGGCTGTGATTAGCATTTGCGCCTCATTGCACGCTTTAAGTCTTGATAATGATGATGCTCGTTACTGTAATTATCCACGACCTACAACAATCATTCGCGAATTTAATAACGTCCTCTGAACTATGCGCCAAAGGACGGCTGGCAATTATCACTGATATACTGCAAAACAAATGTAATCTACAAAAGCAATATCTTGAGTAGTAAAGATTGCAATTTGAAATTATCGCCGTCTCATAAATTAAATAACTGGTTCAATGGAACAATGAATAAATTTACGCAGGAAACAACGTATGAATATTATGTTGATCTACAAGAATTGTGCACCGATGAATGACTCAAGACATGGCAGTAACTGGCAGCAACTCTACATTACAACGTAATATATATCAATATGAAGAAATGATTGTACAAAACAGGGCATAAGTAGTGGGTTGCGGTTGTCGAATCAAAAGTGATTGCGTTGTGAGCAGTCACAACGGTGGACGCTGATCAATGGTTGTGTATGGTCACTTCTGCTGTTTCTTGTCAACCACATACATTCATTTGATGCTTTTCAGACAGTGGTAGCGGATAATTGCATAACGAAACACAAGTTTTCACACCGTTGAACTCCTCACAATCAATTCACCATCTCTTCAGTTTTATAGATAAGCCGATAATTATATGAGATACCAGTTCCATCACATGGTGTTTATCTTCATTCATACTAGAGAACTGCACAAGCATCAGTGCATCAAGTAGTTTAGGTTGCAATGCTGCGTAATCAATTGAACGAGGCATACTGTCAGGGTCATGCAAACGATCAGGCTTTATAATGCGTTGTCAGTAAGTGGTCAAATTATACGGATCAGATGGCAGCATATGTGGGTTTACGCAATCTCTTCTAGACACACACAGAGGCATTACTACTCATTGACTGAGAAGTATGTTTCCAAGCTTGTGCTTGTTTTATCGAGTTGTCATGGTTGGCTGCCTTATAAGATTTGGTTTAAAGGAAATAGAAAACCTTCTTTACCCAAACGTTACTAAACGACAATAGTAAGGAAAGCATTGCTTTCCTGGTCATCACACGAGGCATTTGCTTGGGTAGCAGTTGTCAGTTGATGTCAGCAAGTAAAAACCAAATTTTGTAATAACGTTGTAGTCAAATCAACTCTTGTAGTCAGGAGAGAAAAGCAGATTTAATACAACAGAAAGTATCATTACAGATGGTAATATAAGATCAGACAATAACAGCATCGCAGCTGGAATTAAAAGAGTAAATTTCTATCCAATCAAAAGCAGTTACGCCAGAAATTAATCATGGGCCCTTAGACAGTTCAATGCTGCCACATAATATCTCCACACAGCGTTCAATCGGTCAACCTAATTCCAATCTGCATATACTGCAACTAATCTGAAGAAAATTATATGTCTCGTAAAAGTAGGCCTATACTGTATTCATTGCGTATACCTCCAATAGAAATGACAAATGACGATTCATATATTGTTATCGACCTGCTTTTCTGTGTACCATTGTTTGTTTTGAGCCGTTATCGTCGACTGATGGAAGTAGGTTTATGTGTCAGGTGCAATGTCGGTCAACTTACACATCATAATTTGGTTGACTGATTACTTGCATCACAAAACCGTCATATGGTTATCAATGTGTGTGATCGGTTGCATTATCTGATTGAACGACGGGTCATCATTTTAAGATGTTCTCGCAATTCGACCAGTACATTCCTGAGGTTGGACAATATTCGCCAACACAGCGTGGTATTGACAGACCATTTAATTCTACACATACAAATTTACATTATATCGGTTCTCGCCTAACTGCACGCTAAAGCGACATTACGTTTCCGGCAAAATTTTAAAATCATGAGTTTAAGGGGATCACCATACTAACGAGAGATTTGTTGCATTAATGAATACGGGGACAATTTTTTGTATGGAAGTGATTAGCATGTCAAAACAGAAAGAAACGTCCGAGAAAAACATATTGGTTCATACAAATGACATGTTTTGTAAATGACAGTGCATGCGTCAATAGCATGACTATTGCATGGTGTATGTGTGCTGAGCTGACTGAGTCTTTAGTGAACACAAATGTTTGATGTTTAAGCAAGCATACTCAATCGAATTTTTGCGAAATGTCTTCTGATTTCGCGAAGGTTTTGTCCATTAACCAAAATACGAGAAATGCGCATACGTCATTGCTTATTTATTGAAACCGCTTCTATATTAGCTATCTGTCGCATTGCCCATTAACGTACAAAAAATACATAGGCGTTTCTAGGTACATGCATGACTCCGATCTTGTCACAGGCACTTTCTAAGCGTAGAGTTTGCATTCCCATTTATGCAGAATAACAACACAAGCAAATATGTATCCAATGTATATGTTAGCAAAGTAACGGCACAACATTCAACTTGTTCTATCATAAATGCCATTAATCCGGTTCAGTACGCTATCATTGAAAAATCTACATGAGAATCCAGCATACAAACAAAACATTATATATGGGATGGCTGTACTTATTGCATTCATTGCGTTGCGGTTTGTATGAACAATACCCATATGCTTTACCCAAGTACATATTACGTAACAACCGAATCAATTTGGCCCAAACGTAGCAAACCGGATAATCTTGCAGCAAACCAATATTAATGAACAAAACAGCATTCTTGTGTTGGGTCCTTCGATTTGCATAATGCTCGATGCATTTCGAGGATATTGCGTTTGAGAGACTCTTCGTATGTAGAGCATATTTAGTTCTCATGCAGCGTAAAGTAAGTAATATATCCGAACATAATGCGGTACAGGTTTACATGACCAGAGAGTTATATTAGTTAATACCAACTAAGTTACGTATACGTACTGATTGTGTGTATTTGGCATGATTCGAGTCAAATATAGCAAAAACCCAGGGGTGTTAGGTCATTGCAGCTACAGCAATAATGTAATGTCAGTCGATGGCTTAGATATCGATTATGACCAGTCGTCCGCGAAATGTGATTCAAACAGGCAGGATTGCGCCTTTTGTTGCACCGTTCCAGACACCATCAAGAATGGCACATTTATATCACATTTAAAGAACATCCATAATTGGATTTTGCCGGACACCTTAACAAGTGACAGAAATAATCTATGTAAAGCAAGTGACAACTTTGTTGTAAATTACCCCAGTGACTGTTGCAATATGAGTGAAGTGATTTCATGGAGAGCGTGTAATAATGTAGCCTTGACATTAAATCCTTATAAAAATGACAAATTGTGGCAGGGAAAAAGCTAATAGGGTTTCAGAAAGTAGGGAATGAGTTGTTAGATTTTGAATACTGGAAGTCAGGGGTTCTCGTTAAAGTTATATATTGATTCTAATGGATGCTTAAGCGCCGTCAAACAGCTGCCCATCGTTGTGTTGCGAGAATAATACGGTATATAGGATATTTACTTTGACGCATATACTGTAATGGAATAAATATAAGTATTTGATGTAATATCCCAAAGGAAGCGATCCAAGGCGCCATGTCTGGCCGATGGTAAGCCTGTTCTCTGCTTATGGTGAATAATTACGTGATACGAATAAATGATACGCTATTAGTTTGATATCAACAACATTACCAGAGCATGAATTATTTACATGCGTGTTCCCACTTTCTTGTTGGGTCGCTTTATAAAGTGGAAATTAAAAAAGAACATCCGAATAATATTTTGCAATGAACGCTGGGTAGCCATAACCAAGCGGAAAGAAATGGAGCAAATTCAAGCGAACAAAAGAAGCCGTCATGGAAAGCAGGTATCTCATTTGACCAAAGCAAACGGCTCTACTGTCTCAATATACCAAGGCAGCACCCACATACTGTAATTAATAGCATAAAATATGGAACATAAAAATTATAAAATGCCAAAATAATTAGATTAAGTGTTTCATTTCAAGCACCTCGCCATGATGTCTACAGCAATTGTTACTAGCCATGTTATGTGGTCATCATCTGATATTAAATGTATTACTTAATACATCCGGAAACTATGATGCCACCTAAGACCACAACAGAGCGGACTATAAACCTTTGTGGCAATAAATGAAAAGGTTGGTCTGTCTCAATGCGCCTTGTAATGCCGTTGGTTAATCATGAATTATCGCTTCACCTGTCCTTTGTTTATGAGATACATTTTCGACATTGAAAACGTATCCAAGAGACGTATTTTCATGTGTGTTGATGTGCAATACTAAATACATAACTTTGGATAACATAAGTGGCAAACACCAAAGCGTCATTTTTTATTTACTATGCGAATAGTTTTATGCACTTTTGGTATCTCAATATGCTTTATTATTGCTCCGCACGCATTTGCAGTGTTAAACAGGGCTTGATTATTCACATCGGGTGTCATATGCAGGGACGATATTGATGTTTGTGAGCAAGCATAGTTCTAAATTTATAACACGATACAGTTCCATTGAGATGAGAACAATAACAAGTGCAGGGGATCTTGCCGCCTACCACGCCAAGGGACTCCATACTACTCAATCACAATTCTCCCTGTTTTTCACCCATTGTGCTGCTCATGTATGTACATTACTGCATTTACTTCTTATGAATTCGTGGCCTCGAATCGTAACAAAGTATGCCTCATAAATTCGAAAAAATAGCAAACCCCATTGGATGCCGAATATTTGCTCAATGGTTGCTCCTTTCCACTTTTCAACGTTTACGCTGCGAAGGCATTTGTTTGCAGCTCTTCTAATACTACGGTCTTTGAATGTAAGGCACGTCACTTTTTGGAAAATACGTGCAGTATGTGTAGCTGTAGGTAGATATTTCGTCGTCTAAGGTGCTATGATCAGCAAATGATCCCGGCAATTACAGAATATAGCTTAATGATCTGCATACTACGCGCCATGACCTTAAACATGCAGGGTTTCTGTCGGATAACCAGTGCAAAAGTTGCACATACATGGCTTTTTGTACATGACTAATAGTCGAGCTGCCTGTATATTATTCAAATGTGGTTTAGGGTTTGCGGGATCTTCCCTGGGTTTCGTTACCTTTTGTGTGAAAATCCACTAGGTCTCCGCTTTACACACCAAAGCCATTGACCAGTTGACAAAATTTGGCATATAAAGACATGCATGGAATTAGCCCTGTATAACCACAATGCGCTCCGAACAAATACTCCTGCTGGGAAACCTTTCTGTGGGTAAGTATTCGCAATGTAGAACAATGCGTCCCACATTTGATATTGCGCAGTACTCCAATGGCATTAGGCCGACTTATCGGTCACATGCTGACTCCCTCCCTCCCTCCCTCCCTCCCTCCCTCCCTCCCTCCCTCCTCCCTCCCTCCCCTCCCTCCCTCCCTCCCTCCCTCCCCCTCCCTCCCTCCCTCCCTCCCTCCCTCCCTCCCTCCCTCCCTCCCCTTGATTTTCAAATACGACGTTGTAAGTATAGAAGGAGAAAGCTAGC
The DNA here is from genome assembly GCA_034190875.2 of Urechis unicinctus. Lineage (NCBI taxonomy): Eukaryota > Metazoa > Annelida > Polychaeta > Xenopneusta > Urechidae > Urechis > Urechis unicinctus. Next base: position 47,575,117 of record CM067347.1, on the reverse strand, counting down.
AAAACAGTATTATATGCTTTCAATTCATTGTTTCCTGACAGATGGTTGACCGACGGCCAATGAAGCCGGTCGTATTATATCCACTGCTAGATAACATTACTGATGACTTACACCTTGCATGTTAATACTGATGCAGCTATTCAGCATTGCTCTATGCTTGCGACATAACATTATTTGATGCAATGAGGCAACAGCGTTATGTTGATATGTACATCAGCAGTATCCCATCAAGCAATATAACCTCGCGTGTACAATGATTGGTTTCATGATGCATCGCATGCATTGGATGTTCTAATAAGGTATATTGTATCAACCTTCGTGTCGTATGGCCACCATCTCACAAGTAGCTATATGTCACTGGTAGACATTTATATTTATTCAGTTGCCTTGCAGTACCTTGCATGGGCATATTATGACATTAAAGTCGCTTCCTAGGCCATAACAAAATGTTCCTGTGATGTGAAGTGTAAGTCCTTTATTGAAATCCCTGATACCCAACATTAATCTGTGCTTATACGGTATATTTAGACTAATGCTATAACAGTATCTAGTTTTAGCAGACCACTAAACAAATGCATAGAGAGTTACTACTGTCACTCGAGGCTCATCCTGACTTTCGAGAGAGATAAATTGGGGGTACCGTTTTATGATAAACCATCACAGAATTAATGCATTTGCACTGCAATCAATCAATTAACTTGACACCTATCCAATTGTTGTTTAATTGACTGGTTTGACACAGTATAATCATGCTGGTAAATAGAGAACTGTCAGAAATTGAACTGGCGACGGACTTCTGTAAATAACATTCAGTCAACCCTTCAGTTAAGACCACAGCGATTGTCAATTAAATGTCCCCTGTTTTATCCCGCTGAGTATTCTTTACAGAGCCTTGAACTTTCTAAAGGCTCACAAGAGCGGAAGTAACGTAATAAATATACAAAGGGACGAACGGCGCCAAATGTTGCTGATTGCCATAATGTTTGTCTGCCTGTAGCGAATGAATACGTGACATAAATAACGGATACATTATGAGCGCAATATCAGCAGCGGTTCTGCGACAATGTCTATTGTGTCTTATACAAGTAATCAGCACCTCGAATAGAATACGTGCGCCACTTTTCAAGTGAAATTACTGCGTTTGTTACATAACGAATACAAAATACAGAAGCATCATTATATCATAGAATGAAATTAGTAACCATGTCATAATTAAACACCACTGGTGTTGGGGAAAGCAGATGTGTTTATCAGCTAATGCATCGAGTCATATCTCACAAACAGGATAGTAATTAACACACGATATATCGCTACCCATGCATATTGGCAGATAATCAGTACGTGAGTTAAATGATAACCTCGTAAGCATGCAATATGCAAACATCAGAGAGAAATGGCTTGCAAAATTATCGAACATATTGCTTTGCCATATCATGCTACCAGTGTATAATAATGCAACTCACATAGCATAGGTTACAGAACACGCTCCGAAAACGATGTATTATAACGTACGTCGCATTGGTTAGAAGAGTTCGTCAAACCAATGTGATGGACTGCATTTAGCCAACAGTTGCTCGATCGAGCCTATGTGTTTTGCGTCACCATGTCATTTCCCGTGCGCAAACTGGTGTATGTCAAAACAACATTTAATATGTGTTTTAGGGGCGACATCTCTATACGCCATGCGTCACTGGTTCACATAGATAAATTAACAAATTATCGGTAGACTGCTGTACTATAAGCATGTCTTCTAAACTGGGGTGGTGGAATTGAACGCCTGTTCGACTTTTTTTCTGCCGACGATAAGTTGATGCGCTACCGCAATTACAGACTCACTAATACTTGATTATAAAACATTCAGAAGAAATCTTCCAATGGCGGAACCGAGCTTGTGCGCGACGATTCCCACTCAGATTTTGTACAACGCAATCTTCGAAAGCAGCTGAAGTAGGACAGATTACACACAGGTATGTAGCTGATTTATCGAAAACAATTCATTGACGAGCATACAACTTGTTGCCAAAGATATGGTTACATTGATGTTACAGATATTTTGCAATCGATTTATCTATCAAATTCATGATGCTGAAAATATGCTAGGATAGAGATATCCATCATCAACTCATAATAGAGAATATGTATTTCTGCAATATTCAGTGATTCGGGAGAGATGAGAGTATGATTGTTTTTGTCACTTTGGCCCATAAAAATACCATTTATGTCAGAATGCGTACGGAAGCAATTTAGACGTACCATCTTAAGCATATTTCATTATCATATAACCCAGGATGCTGCTCAAAAACATCAATAACTTGGAAATTACACTAATTATATTTACTAACAATGAACCATGCGTAACAAAAGCACAGTACACTGAGACGGGGAGAATCCAACCGAAATACATAGTTGTCTTGAACAGTAGTTATCTTGGTGGACAAGAATGATTGGCTATCCTGATGCAATATGTTGTAAGTAGAAGCCTGGCACAAATGCCCTGACATTATCTGCAATCTCTTACACCATAAAATGTCAAACGAGTTGAATTAGGCGTGCATGATTGGGTCATCAATCCGCATACTGCTGAGATATAGCATGAAATCAATCTTCGTTGATGTGAGGTTGTGTTGCTAGATTAAACAACTCTCGTGATATATTCTGCTGCTTTGGTGGCGTAAATTGTGCTCTATATCGTGTGAATTACCAACCACGATTAATATCATACTATAACGTACTACTTTGCTTTGAGTCAGGAGAGAAAAGCAGATTTAATACAACAGAAAGTATCATTACAGATGGTAATATAAGATCAGACAATAGCAGCATCGCAGCTGGAATTAAAAGAGTAAATTTCTATCCAATCAAAAGCAGTTACGCCAGAAATTAATCATGGGCCCTTAGACAGTTCAATGCTGCCACATAATATCTCCACACAGCGTTCAATCGGTCAACCTAATTCCAATCTGCATATACTGCAACTAACCTGAAGAAAACAATATGTCTCGTAAAAGTAGGCCTATGCTGTATTCATTGCGTATACCTCCGATAGAAATGACAAATGACGATTCATATATTGTTATCGACCTGCTTTTCTGTGTACCATTGTTTGTTTTGAGCCGTTATCGTCGACTGATGGAAGTAGGTTTATGTGTCAGGTGCAATATCGGTCAACTTACACATCATAATTTGGTTTACTGATTACTTGCATCACAAAACCGTCATATGGTTATCAATGTGTGTGATCGGTTGCATTATCTGATTGAACGACGGGTCATCATTTTAAGATGTTCTCGCAATTCGACCAGTACATTCCTGAGGTTGGACAATATTCGCCAACACAGCGTGGTATTGACAGACCATTTAATTCTACACATACAAATTTACATTATATCGGTTCTCGCCTAACTGCACGCTAAAGCGACATTACGTTTCCGGCAAAATTTTAAAATCATGAGTTTAAGGGGATCACCATACTAACGAGAGATTTGTTGCATTAATAAATACGGGGACAATCTTTTGTATGGAAGTGATTAGCATGTCAAAACAGAAAGAAACGTCCGAGAAAAACATATTGGTTCATACAAATGACATGTTTTGTAAATGACAGTGCATGCGTCAATAGCATGACTATTGCATGGTGTATGTGTGCTGAGCTGACTGAGTCTTTAGTGAACACAAATGTTTGATGTTCAAGCAAGCATACTCAATCGAATGTTTGCGAAATGTCTTCTGATTTCGCGAAGGTTTTGTCCATTAACCAAAATACGAGAAATGCGCATACGTCATTGCTTATTTATTGAAACCGCTTCTATTTAGGACTTTTAGCTATCTGTCGCATTGCCCATTAACGTACAAAAAATACATAGGCGTTTCTAGGTACATGCATGGCACCTTCTAAGCGTAGAGTTTGCATTCCCATTTATGCAGAATAACAACACAAGCAAATATGTATCCAATGTATATGTTAGCAAAGTAACGGCACAACATTCAACTTGTTCTATCATAAATGCCATTAATCCGGTTCAGTACGCTATCATTGCAAAATCTACATGAGAATCCAGCATACAAACAAAACATTATATATGGGATGGCTGTACTTATTGCATTCATTGCGTTGCGGTTTGTATGAACAATACCCATATGCTTTACCCAAGTACATATTACGCAACAACCGAATCAATTTGGCCCAAACGTAGCAAACCGGATAATCTGGCAGCAAACCAATATTAATGAACACAAAACAGCATTCTTGTGTTGGGTCCTTCGATTTGCATAATGCTCGATGCATTTCGAGGATATTGCATTTGAGAGACTCTTCGTGTGTAGAGCATATTTAATTCTCATGCAGCGTAAAGTAAGTTATATATCCGAACATAATGCGGTACAGGTTTCCATGACCAGAGAGTTATATTAGTTAATACCAACTAAGTTACGTATACGTACTGATTGTGTGTATTTGGCATGATTCGAGTCAAATATAGCAAAATATAATGTCAGTCGATGGCTTAGATATTGATTATGACCAGTCGTCCGCGAAATGTGATTCAAACAGGCAGGATTGCGCCCTTTGTTGCACCGTTCCAGACACCATCAAGAATGGCACATTTATATCACATTAAAGAACATCCATAATTGGATTTTGCCGGACACCTTAACAAGTGACAGAAATAATCTATGTAAAGCAAGTGACAACTTTGTTGTAAATTACCCCAGTGACTGTTGCAATATGAGTGAAGTGATTTCATGGAGAGCGTGTAATAATGTAGCCTTGACATTAAATCCTTATAAAAATGACAAATTGTGGCAGGGCAAAAGCTAATAGGGTATCAGAAAGTAGGGAATGAGTTGTTAGATTTTGAATACTGAAACTGTTCGAGTTAAGTCAGGGGTTCTCGTTGAAGTTATATATTGATTCTAATGGATGCTTAAGCGCCGTCAAACAGCTGCCCATCGTTGTGTTGCGAGAATAATACAGTATATAGGATATATACTTTGACGCATATACTGTAATGGAATAAATATAAGACATTTGATGTAATATCTAAAAGGAAGCGATCCAAGGCGCCGTGTCTGGCCGATGGTAAGCCTGTTTTCCGCTTATGGTGAATAGTAGTAGTATATAGACGTGCCCCTACTTACCTCGTTTTTGACGTCGAACGATGAACGAAGTCGATTGCGCAATATATTTTTCGCTGACGATCGCTTCCGGATTCGGTGCGCTATTTTGATGACCTCATTCTATTTTTGGAAAGTGATTTCACCATCTGTTCCATTATTTTCCGTCCTTGAAATCTTTGCGACCTTAGAATTGGTGACCTCATGGAGGGGCGCTATTTTGGATGAGGTCATTTTTGGGAGTTATATTGAGAAGGAGTTTGTAAATGGGTATTAAAAGTCAATTAGCGGTAATGGTGTTGAAAGAGAAGTGAAGGATAGCGTTAATGTTAGTGGAGTATTCACCATCTGTTCAGATATGAAGACGGTGTTTACGAGGTGATTTGTTGCTATTAACTTCCTTTATCCCATGACATGTGGTGATATATTGAATTGGTGACCTTAGCAGGCTCGCGCAATGTACGGTATTCGAGTGAGTTCATTTGGGGCTATGTCCTTAGGAAGGTTGTTGACTTTCGACCTGATGTGATGAATGGGCGGTATTTGGGTGAGGTCATTTTCGATAGTTTTATTGAGGAGATTGTAAATGGCTATTAAAAGTCAATTTTCGTTAGATATGTCGGTTGATTGAAGTTTTCACGTGAATGAATCTTACTAGCATATGAGTCTTACATAGGAGGGAAAAATGACAGATGTCTTTAAGTGTGTTCTAACTCTCATTGAGAATATAACGACAGATGGATTAAAAGTTGACCATTGGATATTTCTCAAAATGGGGGTGGACTTATGGGTTACAAATAGCGGATGGTAACTTTACTTCCAAATAGTTTTCATCTATATTTTGTCATAATGGAACATATCCATAAAAACCATTGTATTTCAAAGGATCCGACAAAGTCAAGATTTTACGAATCCAACTATTCTGGTTTAGTGAACGAAACAGTGGAAAATCCAGATATAGAGGAACATTTTGGATACCATAAAAACGTTTGTTATAAGCATTTTGCCGATATAGTTGGCGTTACAGGATCATATCCTGGATTTGACTCAGCCCCTACCAAGTGGGTTAAAGTTATTACGAAGGGCGGGTCCCTCGTAACGGCCTATCCCGTACTGTGAGTATTTGCTTAAAGCACGCTATATCATAGTATAGATTCGTTGACTTTTTTGTATCTGTTGTAAGTCTATATTTCTTTGTTTGCAGGGAACCCAAACATCTTTTACAAGAGAACCGTGAGTACCGCAAATGTTTAAGATTCTCTGGAATTTTAGTTTGGTTTATTCTTAGAGAATAAAATAATTTGTTTTTGTTTGTAGGATGAAGATAGAAGAAATTAGTTAGAATTAAATATTTTTAAAATTTAAATAAATATATATATATATATATATATATATATATATATATATATATATATATATATATATATAAAATGTTATACTGGTGTTTGTGTTATTAATCGGACTTGATGAATCTGTGGTATAATTACACAAGCTGGTAATGTGATTTACCGATCGTTGAATTCACGATGCGCATCTATCTTAATTAAATAACGACTCATGTCAAACGATTTGATAAATTAGTCATTGTGAGTTGCCCCCCCCCTTAGCGCTAAAATTACTCAAGCGTATATCATTGTCAACCCTGCCTCATGTCAATACATTGAGCTGGGCGCTATTTGGATGACATCATTCTATTTTTGGAAAGTGATTTCACAATTTTCGTCGGATATGTCGTCATAGTTTGCTGAGCTAAGCTAAATGATGGGATAGAGGGTGTATATAAAACGGGAGAGTGTCTCAGTTCAGTTATAACCATGGCTGGGAAGAGACAGCTAGAAGCTTTCAATGATGTGAACAAACGCAGTAGACAGATGAGTGATGCGGACTTGTTAAAAGCCGTGGAACAAATCGAGATGGAAAGCAGTAAGTATGATTTTATTTTCTATATCTGAATTATAGAATTACCAGGTATACGTCATTTATTTATTTATTTATTTTTGTTACGCGTGTGTGTTTTAGTGTTGACGGAGACGAAGATATTTTACATACAGCCATGGACGCGTATGAAATCGAACATGCCAATTGAGAATTGAGGAATGACGGAAATCTTTATATTGACAGATTATCGATGATAATGTCGACAAAAGCTGTCTTGGCTGCGAATGAAAGTGACTCATACGCGATTTGGAAGGCTACAAACGGTTTACAATTATAGTTTATCAGAAGATGTGCCCAATCGCAACCAGTAAATATTTGAGGAATGCGATTCAACCTTTAAAATTATTGGGAGTTATGGATTCTTATTACGCAACAACGAAACAGACGAATTGCGCTATTTTCACTCGTCACCTCTACGGAATAACGACGATTTTGACAGGGCTATGCGTGAAATAACACAAACAGACTTGATCTACGCCCAGAATCAACGACCTGACTCGAGTGTGGAGGCAGTAACAAATTTGACCGTCTTTGTGAACCCAATCAAAGATCACGTGATCGGCTACCCACCACCTGTTATACCGGATCACCTGAAAACAAACAGAGCCATCAACTTGTTAGACGGAAAAGAAAAGTAAGTGGCTATTAACTTACCGGAAGGCGGTGCATACACATGCTTTATTGGGCTAAATGAAGTCCAGGTTCAGCGGAGAGAGAGACCACGCGCGGGTATAAACGACCATGGAAGTCGTAAACCCTGGGGGAGGTAAGCTGAGACAGGAAAAGGGTGCGCGAGGAATGCGAACGGAGAGAGCGCCAGAGGGGGGTTAAACACCAGAGAGGAAGAGGGTAATTACTTGCTATTAAAGACTCTATAGCACGATAATGAGGTGTTATATATCTCACCTGATGAATCTGTGGTATAATTACACAGTTGAGTGATGTGATCTACTGATCGTCGAATTCACGATGCGCTTCTATGGTCATTAGGTAACGGTTCGTGTCAAACGATTTGAGTCATTGTGAGTTGCGGCCCCATAGCGATAAAGACTAGTGTATATCATTGTCAACCCTGGGTGTCGGTCGAGCCTCAGTTATTGAACAATCTCTCGGGGGTGTTTCTATTCATTTGACATTCGTACATGAAGGTATTGACATACTCATATTATAACTGTAACAGCTGTACCGCGGATCCAACTGGTTACATATTATGGTACACATCAATATTAACGAAAGTGATTATCGGAAGGAAACACGCAAACATCAGGAGATATATGTGTTCTTCATCAAACTCTTACGTGATTTCAACTTGATGTGGCGGGGTCACTCTCCTATGGAGCAGATATATGATATTCTACTTACACCTGACCAACCCACACACATTGCCTTCACTCCTCGCAATATACAGACACACGTGCATTTTCCCCCAGTTTTTAAACTATTACGCCAATAAGCTGATATATAAATAACTTTGAAATATCGACGATTGAAATAATTATTCACGTAGCATTTTCTTTTGCAATTATTTTGTCGTAACTTACGATATTTGTTTAAGTCATGATTTACTCCTGCATATTCTTTCTTAGCACACTTAGTCATAATCATATTTTTTATTATACCTGCCTGTCATAATATAATTTTAATATCTCATATCCAGTACTAATTACCTCCACTTTGTATTCTTCTGCGTATTGAACATTGAATAACAGTTAATCACATGTCTCATCAATGTCATTAGTAATCACATATTATAACCTTTTATCAATACCATATATTCTTAAACTTTTTGTTCCTTATACTTACCTCATGTTTCCATGTAAGTTGTACTTGACAATGAATATATGGTATTGATAAAAGGTTATAATATGTGATTACTAATGACATTGATGAGACATGTGATTAACTGTTATTCAATGTTCAATACGCAGAAGAATACAAAGTGGAGGTAATTAGTACTGGATATGAGATATAAAATTATATTATGACAGGCAGGTATAATAAAAAATATGATTATGACTAAGTGTGCTAAGAAAGAATATGCAGGAGTAAATCATGACTTAAACACATATCGTAAGTTACGACAAAATAATTGCAAAAGAAAATGCTATGTGAACAATTATTTCAATCGTCGCCATTCGAAAGTTATGTATTTATCATTTTAATTGAGTAAATATGTACAAACTGGAAAAATATGTAATTTTTGTGAAGGAGTCAAGAATCAAGTCAAAGGGTATAAAACTAATAAGATAGTTTCTTAACATACAAGTTGATATGGGATGGTATAATACTAACAATGTCATTGTCAAGTACAACTTACATGGAAACATGAGGTAAGTATAAGGAACAAAAAGTTTAAGAATATATGGTATTGATAAAAGGTTATAATATGTGATTACTAATGACATTGATGAGACATGTGATTAACTGTTATTCAATGTTCAATACGCAGAAGAATACAAAGTGGAGGTAATTAGTACTGGATATGAGATATTAAAATTATATTATGACAGGCAGGTATAATAAAAAATATGATTATGACTAAGTGTGCTAAGAAAGAATATGCAGGAGTAAATCATGACTTAAACAAATATCGTAAGTTACGACAAAATAATTGCAAAAGAAAATGCTACGTGAATAATTATTTCAATCGTCGATATTTCAAAGTTATTTATATATCAGCTTATTGGCGTAATAGTTTAAAAACTGGGGGAAAATGCACGTGTGTCTGTATATTGCGAGGAGTGAAGGCAATGTGTGTGGGTTGGTCAGGTGTAAGTAGAATATCATATATCTGCTCCATAGGAGAGTGACCCCGCCACATCAAGTTGAAATCACGTAAGAGTTTGATGAAGAACACATATATCTCCTGATGTTTGCGTGTTTCCTTCCGATAATCACTTTCGTTAATATTGATGTGTACCATAATATGTAACCAGTTGGATCCGCGGTACAGCTGTTACAGTTATAATATGAGTATGTCAATACCTTCATGTACGAATGTCAAATGAATAGAAACACCCCCGAGAGATTGTTCAATAACTGAGGCTCGACCGACACCCAGGGTTGACAATGATATACACTAGTCTTTATCGCTATGGGGCCGCAACTCACAATGACTCAAATCGTTTGACACGAACCGTTACCTAATGACCATAGAAGCGCATCGTGAATTCGACGATCAGTAGATCACATCACTCAACTGTGTAATTATACCACAGATTCATCAGGTGAGATATATAACACCTCATTATCGTGCTATAGAGTCTTTAATAGCAAGTAATTACCCTCTTCCTCTCTGGTGTTTAACCCCCCTCTGGCGCTCTCTCCGTTCGCATTCCTCGCACACCCTTTTCCTGTCTCAGCTTACCTCCCCCAGGGTTTACGACTTCCACGGTCGTTTATACCCGCGCGTGGTCTCTCTCTCCGCTGCACCTGGACTTCATTTAGCCCAATAAAGCATGTGTATGCACCGCCTTCCGGTAAGTTAATAGCCACTTACTTTTCTTTCCGTCTAACAAGTTGATGGCTCTGTTTGTTTTCAGGTGATCCGGTATAACAGGTGGTGGGTAGCCGATCACGTGATCTTTGATTGGGTTCACAAAGACGGTCAAATTTGTTACTGCCTCCACACTCGAGTCAGGTCGTTGATTCTGGGCGTAGATCAAGTCTGTTTGTGTTATTTCACGCATAGCCCTGTCAAAATCGTCGTTATTCCGTAGAGGTGACGAGTGAAAATAGCGCAATTCGTCTGTTTCGTTGTTGCGTAATAAGAATCCATAACTCCCAATAATTTTAAAGGTTGAATCGCATTCCTCAAATATATACTGGTTGCGATTGGGCACATCTTCTGATAAACTATAATTGTAAACCGTTTGTAGCCTTCCAAATCGCGTATGAGTCCGTATAGCACTTTCATTCGCAGCCAAGACAGCTTTTGTCGACATTATCATCGATAATCTGTCAATATAAAGATTTCCGTCATTCCTCAATTCTCAATTGGCATGTTCGATTTCATACGCGTCCATGGTTGTATGTAAAATATCTTCGTCTCCGTCAACACTAAAACACACACGCGTAACAAAAATAAATAAATAAATAAATGACGTATACCTGGTAATTCTATAATTCAGATATAGAAAATAAAATCATACTTACTGCTTTCCATCTCGATTTGTTCCACGGCTTTTAACAAGTCCGCATCACTCATCTGTCTACTGCGTTTGTTCACATCATTGAAAGCTTCTAGCTGTCTCTTCCCAGCCATGGTTATAACTGAACTGAGACACTCTCCCGTTTTATATACACCCTCTATCCCATCATTTAGCTTAGCTCAGCAAACTATGACGACATATCCGACGAAAATTGTGAAATCACTTTCCAAAAATAGAATGATGTCATCCAAATAGCGCCCAGCTCAATGTATTGACATGAGGTCGCAAAACCAAGGTCGCAAAGATTTCAAGGACGAAAAATATTCAAGCAGATGATGAAATCACTTTCCAAAAATAGAATGATGTCACCACAATATCTGAGGTGAATGCGAAATCGACTGACAGCAGGGTTGACAATGATATACGCTTGAGTAATTTTAGCGCTAAGGGGGGGGGGGCAACTCACAATGACTAATTTATCAAATCGTTTGACATGAGTCGTTATTTAATTAAGATAGATGCGCATCGTGAATTCAACGATCGGTAATCACATTACCAGCTTGTGTAATTATACCACAGATTCATCAAGTCCGATTAATAACACAAACACCAGTATAACATTTATATATATATATATATATATATATATATATATTTATTTAAATTTTAAAAATATTTAATTCTAACTAATTTCTTCTATCTTCATCCTACAAACAAAAACAAATTATTTTATTCTCTAAGAATAAACCAAACTAAAATTCCAGAGAATCTTAAACATTTGCGGTACTCACGGTTCTCTTGTAAAAGATGTTTGGGTTCCCTGCAAACAAAGAAATATAGACTTACAACAGATACAAAAAAGTCAACGAATCTATACTATGATATAGCGTGCTTTAAGCAAATACTCACAGTACGGGATAGGCCGTTACGAGGGACCCGCCCTTCGTAATAACTTTAACCCACTTGGTAGGGGCCGAGTGAAATCCAGGATATGATCCTGTAATGCCAACTATATCGGAAAAATGCTTATAACAAACGTTTTTATGGTATCCAAAATGTTCCTCTATATCTGGATTTTCCACTGTTTCGTTCACTAAACCAGAATCGTAAAATCTTGACTTTGTCGGATCCGTTGAAATACAATGGTTTTTATGGATATGTTCCATTATGACAAAATATAGATGAAAACTATTTGGAAGTAAAGTTACCATCCGCTATTTGTAACCCATAAGTCCACCCCCATTTTGAGAAATATCCAATGGTCAACTTTTAATCCATCTGTCGTTATATTCTCAATGAGAGTTAGAACACACTTAAAGACATCTGTCATTTTTCCCTCCTATGTAAGACTCATATGCTAGTAAGATTCATTCACGTGAAAACTTCAATCAACCGACATATCTAACGAAAATTGACTTTTAATAGCCATTTACAATCTCCTCAATAAAACTATCGAAAATGACCTCACCCAAATACCGCCCATTCATCACATCAGGTCGAAAGTCAACAACCTTCCTAAGGACATAGCCCCAAATGAACTCACTCGAATACCGTACATTACGCGAGCCTGCTAAGGTCACCAATTCAATATATCACCACATGTCATGGGATAAAGGAAGTTAATAGCAACAAATCACCTCGTAAACACCGTCTTCATATCTGAACAGATGGTGAATACTCCACTAACATTAACGCTATCCTTCACTTCTCTTTCAACACCATTACCGCTAATTGACTTTTAATACCCATTTACAAACTCCTTCTCAATATAACTCCCAAAAATGACCTCATCCAAAATAGCGCCCCTCCATGAGGTCACCAATTCTAAGGTCGCAAAGATTTCAAGGACGGAAAATAATGGAACAGATGGTGAAATCACTTTCCAAAAATAGAATGAGGTCATCAAAATAGCGCACCGAATCCGGAAACGATCGTCAGCGAAAAATATATTGCGCAATCGACTTCGTTCATCGTTCGACGTCAAAAACGAGGTAAGTAGGGGCACGTCCATATACTACGAATAGTTACGTGATACGAATCAATGATACGCTATTAGTTTGATATCAACAACATTACCAGAGCATGAATTATTTACATGCGTGTTCCCACTTTCTTGTAGGGTCGCTTTATAAAGTGGAAATTAAAAAGAACATCCGAATAATATTTTGCAATGAACGCTGGGTAGCCATAACCAAGCGGAAAGAAATGGAGCAAATTCAAGCGAACAAAAGAAGCCGTCTTGGAAAGCAGGTATCTCATTTGACCAAAGCAAACGGCTCTACTGTCTCAATATACCAAGGCAGCACCCCAGCACTAGTGTTCCCACTGATACTGTAATTTATAGCATAAAATATGGAACATAAAATTTATAAAATGCCAAAATAATCAGATCAAGTGGTTCATTCCAAGCACCTCGCCATGATGTCTACAGCAATTGTTACTAGCCATGTTATGTGGTCATCATCTGTTATTAAATGTATTACTTAATACATCCGGAAACTATGATGCCACCTAAGACCACAACAGAGCGGACTATAAACCTTTGTGGCAATAAATGAAAAGGTTGGTCTGTCTCAATGCGCCTTGTAATGCCGTTGGTTAATCATGAATTATCGCTTCACCTGTCCTTTGTTTGTGAGACACATTTTCGATATTGAAAACGTATCCAAGAGACGTATTTTCATGTGTGTTGATGTGCAATACTAAAAACATAACTTTGGATAACATAAGTGGCAAACACAAGGGCGTCATTTTTTATTTACTATGCGAATAGTTTTATGCACTTTTGGTATCTCAATATGCTTTATTATTGCTCCGCACGCATTTGCAGTGTTAAACCGGGCTTGATTATTCACATCGGGTGTTATATGCAGGGACGATATTGATGTTTGTGAGCAAGCATAGTTCTAAATTTATAACACGATAGAGTTCCATTGAGATGAGAACAATAACAAGTGCAGGGGATCTTGCCGCCTACCACGCCAAGGGACTCCATACTACTCAATCACAATTCTCCCTGTTTTTCACCCAGTGTGCTGCTCATGTATGTACATTACTGCATTTACTTCTTATGAATTCGTGGCCTCGAATCGTAACAAAGTATGCCTCATAAATTCGAAAAAATAGCAAACCCCACTGGATGCCGAATATTTGCTCAATGGTTGCTCCTTTCCACTTTTCAACGTTTACGCTGCGAAGGCATTTGTTTTCAGCTCTTCTAATACTACGGTCTTTGAATGTAAGGCACGTCACTTTTTGGAAAATACGTGCAGTATGCTTAGCTGTAGGTAGATATTTCGTCGTCTAAGGTGCTATGATCAGCAAATGATCCCGGCAATTACAGAATATAGCTTGATGATCTGCATACTACGCGCCATGACCTTAAACATGCAGGGTTTCTGTCGGATAACCAGTGCAAAAGTTGCACATACATGGCTTTTTGTGCATGACTAATAGTCGAGCTGCCTGTATATTCTTCAAATGTGGTTTAGGGTTTGCGGGATCTTCCCTGGGTTTCGTTACCTTTTGTGTGAAAATCCACTAGGTCTCCGCTTTACACACCAAAGCCATTGACCAGTTGACAAAATTTGGCATATAAAGACATGCATGTAATTAGCCCTGTATAACACAATGCGCTCCGAACAAATACTCCTGCTGGGAAACCTTTCTGTGGGTAAGTATTCGCAATGTAGAACAATGCGTCCCACATTTGATATTGCGCAGTACTCCAATGGCATTAGGCCGACTTATCCGTCCGTCCGTCCCTCCCTCCCTCCCTCCCTCCCTCCCTCCCTCCCCCTCCCTCCCTCCCTCCCTCCCTCCCTCCCTCCCTCCCTCCCTCCCTCCTTCCCTTCCTCCCCCCCCCTTGATTTTCAAATACGACGTTGTAAGTATAGAAGGAGAAAGCTAGCAAAACAGTATTATATGTTTTCCATTCATTGTTTCCTGACAGATGGTTGACTGACGGCCAATGAAGCCGGTCGTATTATGTCCACTGCTAGATAACATTACTGATGACTTACACCTTGCATGTTAATACTGATGCAGCTATTCAGCATGGCTCTATGCTTGCGACATAACATTATTTGATGCAATGAGGCAACAGCGTTATGTTGATATGTACACCAGCAGTATCCCATCAAGCAATATAACCTCGCGTGAACAATGATTGGATTCATGATGCATCGCATGCATTGGATGTTCTAATAAAGTATATTGTATCAACCTTCGTGTCGTATGGCCACCATCTCGCAAGTAGCTATATGTCACTGGTAGACATTTATATTTATTCAGTTGCCTTGCAGTACCTTGCATGGGCATATTATGTCATTAAAGTCGCTTCCTAGGTCATAACAAAATGTTCCTGTGATGTGAAGTGTAAGTCCTTTATTGAAATCCCTGATACCCAACATTAATCTGTGCTTATAAGGTATATTTAGACTAATGCTATAACAGTATCTAGTTTTAGCAGACCACTAAACAAATGCATAGAGAGTTACTACTGTCACTCGAGGCTCATCCTGACTTTCGAGAGAGATAAATTGGGGGTACCGTTTTATGATAAACCATCACAGAATTAATGCATTTGCACTGCAATCAATCAATTAACTTGACACCTATCCAATTGTTGTTTAATTGACTGGTTTGACACAGTATAATCATGCTGGTAAATAGAGAACTGTCAGAAATCGAACTGGCGACGGACTTCTGTAAATAACATTCAGTCAACCCTTCAGTTAAGACCACAGCGATTGTCAATTAAATGTCCCCTGTTTTATCCCGCTGAGTATTCTTTACAGAGCCTTGAACTTTCTAAAGGCTCACAAGAGCGGAAGTAACGTAATAAATATACAAAGGGACGAACGGCGCCAAATGTTGCTGATTGCCATAATGTTTGTCTGCCTGTAGCGAATGAATACGTGACATAAATAACGGATAC
>CM067347.1:47256477-47553977 GCA_034190875.2 Urechis unicinctus | reverse complement strand
CAGTGAATTCACAAGAAAGCTAAGCAGCAAAGACAACAACATATCACACTCTGACTGACCATACGTTAGTGAATACAATAGCAGGAAGGACCACTGATGCCAGTGGAACCGCGTCATGGCTTTAACTATGGCTTTAACTATCAAGTTGGATGCCTGGACCAGCAGTGAAATTAATCTATGTTAGTGACAGGTCCTTTGCTGTTCAGCGATATGCGGCATTGTTTTTGGTCACAAATACTCTCAAAACCTGTTTCGCTGAGTCAGTTTGGCAACGGCATTTACCGAGGTCTTAACAGCAATGGAGGGTCGCGTATTTGACAAACACTTGTAGCAGATTTAACACGGATGCAATTTCTTCTGGGACGCTTCAATCAGCCGCTGCTCCGGGCAATTACTAAAACAACCTAGTTTTAGTAATGCATAGCACATTTTGGCCGCTGAAGATATTATCCTAGCTTAGCCGGTGAAACATGTTAAAAGCAAGGAATCTTAGACACAGGCAAACGATGAGCCATAGCCATTGACGTGAAGAAGATTTGCCGACTCCACCACTTTCCTGACATTGTGGATGTTGGACGGATGACTAGGGATTGAGTTGACTTTACATTGTCCACGAGAGCCTGCATGATCGCAATATTCTTGATTTCGCTGCATTACTTACATCGGTGTCCCATCGACCATCTTCTACGGAACCACGGTTTAACACGTGCATGTTAAAGATGTTCAGGTGTTTTGACTCGCACCATACTGATGGCAATTTCTAAATCTACATCGATCGATATTCCGCAAACTCTATCCTGTTCGGTCATTGACTGCAGTTCAAAGTAAATGAACACATTGGAAATATTAATCGGAATGCAGAGCAAAAAAGCCCTTTATTTTGCTGTGTGGAATGGCGGCAACATATGCAACTTGACGAGGCTCAGATAGACTGCATAGGAGTTTTAGTATAAGTGTGGATCATTTTAGGTGATAACGCAGTACAATTTTTGCCCATACCAGTAATTAAGGGCTCGGGTAATCATAATTAATATAAATTACCCATAATAGGACAATGCAAGCTATAAAACATCAACACAGCTTTTAATTATAGGTTGAATATGGGTAATACTCCACAGGCTGTTTATTTATTCTTTCCTTCACTGCTTAATATCTAGCAAAGTGAAATGGCCTTTAAGGAACCATCACTTTAGACGTTTTGTTTTTACAAAATACATGCAATAACTTAGTGATGAAGCCGTTATAAATTTTTTGAAAGTCGACGTTAATCTTGTTAGTATGCTAATCAGTCGGTTTATCTTCCAGGCAAAAAACATTGCAAGCACACAGTCTTGTTAAATGGATCGCAACAACATTCAAGATATTATTATCGATTTTTAAAATAAAGTTGGCTGAAGTCCTACATAAAAACCTTCTTGGAGCACCTATAATTGATCAAGATATACCATATTTGATACGAATCGTTATCCTATGTATTTAATTCCAGATACGAGAATATTCCGCAGACGATGCCAAGTTATTAACCAGCATGCATTGGTAAGTCCCATGGAAATGTGTATATCTATTTGTATTGCAGAACACTTGCATCCATCGATCCCGAGTAATCAAGATGAAAAAAATAAACACTGTAATGGCAGGATGTAGAACATTGTTTCGATATACAAAGCTGTATATTGTAGAATATATCCGGTCACAGCATTATGATGCATACCGTGAGCAAGACAGATGATTAATTATCTATCGTGTCCAATGTGCGAAGCGCACATACCCCGCAAAAGCAGCGGTAATAATCAAAAATAAGTTGAGAATTTCTGAATGTTTTGGCATTCAATTTTAGTATTTTTACTCTCATACGCTGAATTACATCATCAGAGTCATTCTCTTACTTGCAGATTTCTTTGTTATGCTTCAAGTTCCCCGAGTGACATGCGAATATGAGTTGATTGTACCTTCTGCATTTATACTTGGCGTTAGTATCGTCGATACGAATAGAATTTGCACTCGGCATATAATTTACGGCAACATGAATGTAATCTAAGAAGTTCTCTGATTTACCGGACAAGGAATACTGTTGAAGTTAGATATATACACCAATAGCTACATAATCTAAGCTAAAAGCTTAAGATTTTACAGAGGCTACGCCGTTGATTAAGTAAAATTACGGCTACAGTAGCATCAGGCAGGTTTGCACAACCAAACGGATTAATATTGAACAGCATGCACCGTTTCGTATAACTCGCTGGCTCAGAGAGAGAACAAGAAAGGTAAACTGGTTTGTGTATTGATTGTGTGGCAAAGTCACACTGTTAACGCAGCAACCAAAACAATACAAATGTAAAATAGTGCCATGGATTTCATGACACTGACAGACTCCATACCAAAATAATCAGCATCCTAAGTCAAACAACCTGTTGCAACTGCGTGTGTTTACTCTACTGCCACTGCAATGAATGCAGCTATGTATCATGCCAGATAATTCACGCACCAGCAAACCTGCATGTCTGTAAGTACCAGTGGCTGTATGTACCTGAAGATGACATCGTTACGGTGACAATGGCGACAGACAATAGTAGCAATATTCTGATAGAATGATGTGTGTAGACATTCTAAGCTCATTGCCATATGACAAGCCGTAAACACTAAGCAGGGATATAATTTTGTTCATATGTATTTGTGTACTTCTGTGGTCTGTTGAGCGCTGGGTCTCAGCCTTTTTATATCTGCTAAAAGGTTTCATGCAAAACCCCAAAAGAGAAAATAAATACCTAAACAACGACCGTAAGGATAAAGACTAATAGCCGCCATCATGCTAGTGTTCAATATTCAAGGTGCTGATTGATGCCTTTTTGGTTATTTTGTGCTCCAAACGCATGCTGTTCTTAAACAGATATGACTTCATTTGAAAATGATGAGCACAAAGCATGCAATGTGTGCGTGCACTAAAATGAGGATTTAACGACATTATTACCTACAATGGTGAATGTACATATATATATTGGACAAAAGTTATAGTCGTCATGCCAATATGGATCAATAAGTATTAGTATCGTGCGCACTGTGTTGTAGCAACGATTGACGTGGATGGTGGTTTATTCCATGAACCGGTGCCAATGAGATTAGAGGTTATGTTTAATAAAGCACTAGAAAATAGATAAACTGCTTATAATTATAAGACACAGTGTTAAATAGCGTTGCTTAGGTATGGCCATTTTAAAAGCAGGGGACTAGCATTGCTTAATGCCCTCATGAAGTAAACAACCAGGAGACACGGTACCTCTGGTGTAGCTGATTATATTTTCGTACGCTAATATATTCAAGACGTTCCGCATTTCTTAAGCTGCAAACGTCATTAATTGCTCCAATATGAAGACAAAGCAGCAAATAGCCGCGTTTTGTTATTTAATTTGGGTGGTTAGGCATCCATGCAGCTTTGTGTAATACGCTATCAACATTTGTTAAATGGTAGATATACAAGAACAGTGTGTGGCGATTCGCTAATGTGATTTTGTATTTTAATAGGTTCGAAGTAATTTATTTATTTATTTATGAAGGGCGTTTTGACAAAGATGGCTGCCGGTTGGGAAAGTTATGTTTTGACGAAATGGGTGAGTAGTATTAAGCGTGATGATGTTACTCTATGTAGTTCTATTAATATCTGCACATCATGCTTGCTGCTTACTCATCTCTGTTACCAATGATTTCTTGGTTGCTAAGGTGTTAAGGATTTCCATTTTTGCCCGGCCTTTGTGGTTTGAGTGTTGTATGCATAGCATCTCAACCCTATATCCGCTATGCTTCATCTGCCATACCATTTCCTTCGACCCCTCACGCCAACTGCTGTCTGATTCTGATGCTTAGTATGATGCATACCATCGGAATGTGTTGGATGGGGAGGTAGCACTGGGATGGTTAATTATTCCTTTCCTTATATGGATACGGTAAAGCCAATTATAAGATATATATGATCCACGAAACAGACTCCAAAAGAGACTTACGTCTACTCCAAGAGAGACTCCAAAAGAGACCCACTCACTTCGACTTCTAGAAGCCACTTCTACCTTGTTTTCTGTTTGTGGATTATACTGGAAATAAACCAACTTTGGTTCAAGAATGGAGTCCTTCATTTACCTGTGCACTTATAAACCGTGTTGGTAATTAGAAGAAAAAAGGAACACGCTATAGAAGAACAACAATAATATCTAAGCCTTACCCCAAGGCGCGATACAGTTTGCGTTTGCTCTACTAACTCTTCCATTAACTTTGCAACTGACTAACTCATGGCAGCTTAGAAGCATTATGCATGTATCAGGAAATATGATCAATTGGGAGAATGTACCACATACAACGATTGTCTATGTTTGACTCAATTCCGTTGTTACTTAATTCATTAAGTTACAATGATCGATATTGGCTATAATCAATGACTATTGATACTTCATCTAAAACACTCCAACACGCCCCTTCACAGCGGGCATTAAGTAGTTCGGAATGCATTTTTATCAGGATTATCCTATCTGTCACGCACATCCAAAGTATATAACAAACATACATCTCGGGTTGGCCAAGCTTTTCATAAAATGGTTTTCCTGTGAATAAACCGACAAACAGGAACACTTAATATACGCCTCTAGGTATTCCTAGCTGAGCAGTACCACAAGGTTCTTCGGCGGATTTATAGTAGTCTATCCGGGATGGAATGCACTACACCCCGACTGTTTCTTTACTATGACGCAACGCAAGTTCTTCGTACCGCAATTAACTCCATCATCCTTCCATGATTGTTAAATGTATGTACGAGCCATAGACTTGTGATATAACCTAGAATGACCAAAACTTGACCATTCTCGTACGGACAACGTATATCATGCAGCCCCTTCTGCAAATTACAATGAGTCTGCAAATAAAGAAAGTCATAGACAGAAGATATTAGTCTATATAGATATGACTGGTTTTGCACCTTATGTCTGGCCTATTGCAGCATCATAAACAACATCTGATGCCGCGTTACTTTCGATTCTTTGTCGGATCAAATCATCAGCTTTCTTATGGTATTGGTCACATAGCTAGTCTTAGCTCCAACCGAATCTCAGTGTGCAAATGCCAACATATTGTAAAAGCACATGCCGAAACACTTTAAGAGGCAACCCATTTTTATTAAGGTGATGAATGGTCTTCAAGGAATGTGGCAAAACTGAATTCTTCAATACATAAAAGACCTGCAGTTGCATTAATCGCACTAGACTAAAACCCGTACAGTATTAATTGGATATAATATGGGTTGCATTAGTGTTAATATGCAGCACCGCGTGCATGGTCATTGACAGCCACTATGATGCCAATGCTTGGTTGGCTTGAAATGGTTTTTGCCCAACAAAAGCAACTGCTGTATATGCTTGAGTGGCGGTGTTTGTGTTGTTATATCCTACTGGATTGGGATGTCATCAACATGTCTTTATCGTTACATATACATAATCTAAATTCCAAAACACACTAGCCAGAACAACTGCACCAGGATGAACAAACGAATTTAGCTTTTCTACTCTCGTGTCTTGCAATGCAGTAATAATTGAAAGCTGTGAGCAGGGAGTTTGATTCATAATCAAGCGTCTGTGTTATTCGGTGCTGGAATTGTTGTGAATCAACGTCCTGCATTCCATCACACTTTGAGTAGTCCCTTCCTTATAATTGAATGGACAAAGATATGCTTGAACAAACATGTTTGGCGCCATCACAACTGAGGCTGACTTGTTGGCATAAGTAGACGTGGAATATATATCGGAAATTACTTTTTGACCGGCATTTTCAGCCACATCACTTAAACAAGGAGCACATAATGGGAGAATGCGAAGTTCTTTTAATACAGGAGCACTGGTTATTTGATTCTGAGTTTGCACTGTTTGAACGTAATATTGGTAATGTGTCCGTCGTTGGTATATCCGGTATGGACGAATCGAAATTGTTAGTCGGTAGACTTTATTGTGGTTGTGCAATTTTACATAAGACATCTACCAAAGTTTCTGTTACACAAATTGATTTTGGAAAAAGTCGAAGGTGCCAGGCATGCGAGGTTATTTGTCACACTTCTAACGGACCTGTTAAATGTTGATTATTAATGTTTACATGCCATGTGATACGGATAACAGCATATCAATTAGTAACTTATGCAGTGAGCTTCTAGATCAAGCAAATGCTGTTATTACATCTCATACGGAAGCTGATTTCGTTATTTTGGGTGGTGATTTGAACACAGACTTTTCACGGGATAGTTCCAGGCATACTATATCGTTAAATAATTTCTGTGAACAGGAATGTCTAATCCCATGCTTTATGAAACCCCTTGCAAATGACGATTTCACTTATGAAAGTTACATGTCGCTTGCCAGATCGTCACTTGATCACTTAATGGTTTCAGAGAATCTAGAGTCATCTATTGTAAGCTATGAATGCATTCATGATGGTGACAATATGTCGGATCATAGTCCGGTTATCTTAAAATTGTGCTTTAAAATGTTACATGTAGATATCGCCTAATTACCATCGGGTACTAAACGGAAGTGGAAGAGCGCAAAGGGTAATGACATTGATTTGTACAAGGACACCCTGCGTAAAATGTTGGCTAATGTGGATGTTCCAACGGAAGTTTTATCATGTGCGAACCCGAGTTGTTGCGAGCATGTTGAGAAAATTGATCAATTTCACGATGACATAATTCATGCTTGCGTGGCATCGTCTCTCTGCAGTATTCCGGCTAACCGACCAAAGAATCGCCGGGCTGGGTGGACCGACGAAGTCCAATCACTGAAAAATAAATAATTTTTTTTGGTGCCGCTTGTGGCGAGAAAATGGTTGCCCTTCTACCGGGACAATTAAAGATATAATGCTTAAGGCTAAAAAAGACTACAAAAAGAAATCACGGAAAGTTATGCGTAAACAAGACAAATTAATAGCCGACAGAATGGCGGCTGCAAACGCGTCCAAAAATAACCCCAATTTTCGGAAGGAAATTCGTAAGAAATTTAGCGCACGTGTGTCTCACCCTACCCTTGTGGACGATGCTCATGATGAGGTTAATATTTGCGAAACCTTTAAGGACAAATATTCTAGGCTGTATAACTCCGTTTCATATAACGAGCTTGAAATGAACGATCTATACAGTTCCATATGTAAAGATGCCTCATTATGCTGCAAAACGGGAAAATGCACTTCTGATCATGTCATAACCGTTGAGCAGGTCGAATCCGCAACGCGGAACTTGAAACCAGACAAAACCGATGGTAATTCTGAAATCAGCTCTGATCACATTAAGAATGCCTGTCAAGAATTGTTTGTTCATATGACACTGTTGTTTAATGCGATGCTTTCGCATGCATATGCACCACCGGGTATTTTGCATTCAACGCGGATACCTATACCAAAGAATAGAAAAAAATCGTTGAATAATAGTGATAATTACAGGTCCATAGCAATCAGTAGTATTTTTGGAAAATTACTTGATAATATTATTTTAACATCCCAGAGTGACGCACTGAAAACTAGCAATCAGCAATTCGGTTTCAAACAGTCACACTCTACCACTCAATGCACGCTTGTTTTGCAAGAGATTGTTGATCACTTTGTAACTCAGGGGTCATCTTGTTTTGTAATATCTATTGGACGCATCTAAAGCATTAATTCGTGTGAATTATGTGAAATTGTTTGCGCTTCTCAGGCAGAAAGGACTCTGTCCAACAATATGTAAATTACTCATAAATATGTACACACGTCAGAACCTGAAAGTCCGATGGAATGCTTCTAGCACAGAGCCTTTTATTTGCACGAATGGTGTCAAGCAAGGCGCAGTTCTTTCGCCATTATTATTTTGTGTATATATTGATGAATTACTAAGGCGCCTTCGTGATGCTAATGTTGGGTGTCACATGGGCCATCATTATATGGGTGATATGAGTTATGCTGATGATGTTTCACTCATTGCACCTTCAGTTTCAGCGGCTAAGACAATGCTTAGAATATGCGAGGAATTTTCGAAGGAATACTGTGTGCAGTTCAATTCTGCAAAAAGCCGGTTGCTTGCATTCAATGCTTACGGCAGTCCAGTATATTTAAACTAAATGATGAATTAATTGTACAAGAGAAACAAGCTGTTCACTTGGGAAGTAATATTGGTTATTGTGCGAATGTGATAAATACACAAATATCTAATTCTGACCCATAAAATCAGTTGGCTTGACGTAGAAAACTTACTCCGTGAATGCTGCACTTTATATATTAGAAATATTAAGTAACAACCATTACGTATATTCTACGTTTAACTGAAGCAAAAATTATGAAGAATAGTTGGTACACATAACATTAATCAGATGTACTTTCTTCGGACACAATTCGCTACATCATGCTGAAATCATACTCATGCCGTATCAGGTATATTAGCCATATGGTGCACACAGCGGAATACCCTTAAGCAACAGCTCGGTGATATGTCTTAAACAACAGAAACAAAACAATCAAATATCTAATTCTGACCCATATAATCAGTTGGCTTAACGTAGAAAACTTACTCCGCGAATGCTGCACTTTATTTATCAGATATATTAAGTAACCTATTGCGGTTGGTAGCTAGCAGGGCAAGTATTTCGGGTTAAACGTTTAATCTAATGCACTGGGGTATGTTGAAATTATTAATGCATTTTGCTGGTGTATATGGTTCATGGAACCAATGCTCATGTGTAAGGCGATATATCTAATATTGACTTTCATTATTAAATCATTTCTTTCTACGATCGATAGAAACAGAGCTAAAAGTGATGCTATAACGAATGGGACGCATTGATTAAACATAATAACAGAGATCAACACAACATATAACCTCGATTCGGCGGTGATGAAGAGAATGGGGCTCGTCATCGTCACGATCACCTCATATTGGCACAGAAAGTGTACAAGAAAGTTAGGGTTTTCTAAAACTGGTGGATGTATTACTTTTATGGCGAAGTCACCCTAACGGTTATAAATCAATTGCTTTAGTCGTTTTGAACACGGTCTGATAAATGTTGTAAACGTTTTAAACAGTAATATATTGTACTATCGCTCATGAAGTACATGAACTGGTATTTACATCAACTTTTAACGTGTACACAACTCGCGGAATATAGATGCCATATCTAACTTGATCGTTCACTTAGTGTATTGCTTTTGCAACTATTTGCGAGTGACATATAAACCAACATGTGCACTTATCGGTTTACCGATGAATGGTGACAAAAAGACAGTCGATGGATAAAGAATGCATTTACCACCGCTTGGCTGAAGAGGCGTCTTTGAAATAAAGATGCGACGGTTTTGAAGATTACAAGGAGAGCGATTGAGCAATGATACCTCTTCCTAACCTGGCCTAATTAATATCTTGATACAGGTGTCACATGAATTTGGCTGCGTAGTTGATCATGAAAGTTATCCATATCAAACAAATCAATAATAACATATTAAACTTTGGATAAATGAACAATATATAAATATATGGGTTAAATTTACACATTACCGTTATCACATTCTGGCTCGCAACATTAATCCTGACCGTGTCCTCGGTGATTTCGTGGGGATACTGCTCGATTACCTGCCTGAGAACCTCCCCAACAAAATGCTGCGTACTTGATTAGGCTTGAGTAAATTCTCCTCTTTGTTTGTATCTTCAAAAAAAGGCTAAACGTTTTGTTTTGAATCACTCCCAGTTTTAATACTTATTTGGTGCCACATATTGAAATGCTTCAAATGCAGTGGCTAGTGGTATGCGATATGCAGATACGAAACACTTGAAGTCATATTAGCTCATATATGTGTTGGCAGCATCGGAAGCAAATTACAATATGCGTGAACGTATCAGTAATTTTATTTCAGCATCAAGCGCACATTGACAATGTTGCATTTACACAGACGTGTACATTGCGAAGCAATCTTAAACATATATGGAGTGATATCCCTTATCGCATAAACCCGTCGGTTTCAGGAAACATTGTAATATTTCAGTACTTATGAAGCTTCCAATGGACCACTGATAGCAATTCCGTGAGGGCAATTTGGTTGAGTAAGCAGCGACAATTTAATCTATTAATGTCGGGAGCAGTTATCTAGGTTGATGAAGAGCTAAAGCAATTATGTTACTGGCAGCGGTATCACAGCAGTTTGGATCTTGAAATTATCTAATTTATTCAAATATTAATCGCTTCTCTAGTGGGGATAACATAACTTATGGATGACATCATTGTTGCAAATGCCGATGAATGATAAATGTTCAGTTACAGGCCGTCACGCAATAGTAATGCTGTAAGCTCCCGGCATTAATACCGGCTTATCAGATATTAACTCGTGATGAAGATATTGAGGTTGATCGTCATGGACACCTTTACATTCAATATTTACAAAGCTATGAAAAAGTAGCTGGGATGAAATATAGCTGATGTGCCATTACAGCAGCGGTTTGTTCAAATACACACCATTTAGAAAATACAAAAAAACCCAACTCAAACTTATGGATTCACGTGATGATAAAGCATACATGCCAACTCTTCTCAAAAGCAATTGGAGCCATATGCTCAAAACTGGAATAAAAAATGTGTCTATATTGACTTGTGTGGTTCATAATGAACTTTCTCATAGATGGAGCTGTATCGTTTGTAACAAGACAAAGTGCGTACCTACCAATTAGATATTGGTTCCGGTTCATACGGATAAGCAATTGAATAATCTAATGACCAATACAATGCACTGTACATATGGAACCATGGATTTTATGGCCCTGACAGACTCGATATCAAAACAATTGGCATTCTAAGCCATACAGGCTGAAGCAGTTACGCATGTTCACTGTACCGCAATGCGTGCAGATAGCAGCTATGCAGCATACTTTACAATTCACGCAATAGCAAACCTGCAGGTCTGTAAGCATTAAGGCCTCTGGAATATATACAAATAAATCGGCGATGACGGAGGCTGGCACAGTTCTTTCCGGTACTATGCACCAAGGAATACTGGCGAAGCACAAACTTGCATGGTTCATATTATTTCCTAGCATGCGATGTGTTTTGGACTGCATAAAGTAGGCGGTGAATGAAGATAGTTATTATGAATCGGTACTACAAAGCTTAATGAGTCTTTATTGAATGATATTTTCGATGAGCGGTATGGGGTCCGGTATTTAGGTATGACACCTATACAATACCGTTGGCGTTCTGTTAATTTAGCTGCAAACATTGTCATGGTCTTTACAGATTAGATGGTAGGTATCTATAGCAGACACTATTAGAATAAAGGTAACGTTGCTTCCTTGTTAGTAACTTATTTGCAATACCATCAACCCTGTTTCCATATAACTGACACCATTTTAATACCATTGGTGTTATGTACGTATATCGGACACTTTTATAATACCAGTGGTAATATGTACGTGTAGACGACATCGTTACGGTGACAATGGCAAGAGACAATAGCAGCAATATCCTGATAGAATTATGTATGTCGACATTGTAAGCTCAATGCAATTGGATTAACCGTAAACACCAAACAGAGACATCATTGTGTTCATATGTGTTCGTGACCTACTGTGCTTGTTTGAGTATCGGGTCTCAAACTGTTTATAACTGCTAAAAGGTTTCATTCGAGAGCTAATTATGTTTTCATATATTAATATATCTACGACGTTGTGTATTTCCTAAGCGTAAAACAGCATCGGACTACATAACTATAAAGGCCGAGAATCAAATAGCCGCTTTTTGTGTTTGCAGGCATTCAATCTAATGGCCTTCAAGCAAATGAGCTGACAAACAGGAGCGGATATTACACCTGGCATATGACGTACCACAAGGTTCTTTGGGGATTGTATATTAATGGATCTGGGATTGAATGCACTGTGGTCGAACTGTTTCTTTGCAGTGGCGCAACGCATGTAATTTACTCAGTCATTCTTGCACGATTGGTTCTAATTTATGCATGAACCAAAGAATCGTTATATTACCTGGAATATATTCACAAGTAATAATCGACTATCACGACAGAACCATACACAAAGTTCAATACTATACCAATCTCTTAAAGACAACGCCTATGTTCGCATACAACATACTATATACTGCCAAGCACGCAATTTAAACGAAAATGTGAATGCAATATCAGAACCCCGCACATCATGCAGCCATGTCTACAGCAAGCCAGCAAATAAAGAAAGTCATAGACAGATGATATTAGTCTATATAAACATGGCTTGTTTTGCAACGGATACCTGAGCTATTGCAGTATCATTTGCAACATTTGATGTCGCTTTACTGTCGGTTCTTTGTCGGAACAAAGCATCAGCTTTTTGATGGTGCGGGTCCCACAACTTGTCTCTACAGTAACCGAGTCACCGTGTGCGTATGCTGATATATTGTAAACTTTTAGAGGCGACCCATTTTAATTCCGGTGACAAAATGATGTATCTGCAAAGAATGTTAATAAACTGATTTCGTCATTAGAAAAAGTGCCTGCAGTAGCATTATTCCCACTGGACTTGAACGCTTTCAGAATTAGTTGGATTTAATACGGGTAGGGTTATTGGTAATTCACAGCACTGCTTGTATGGTCTTTGACAGCCTCTGTAGTGCCCATGCTTGGTTGGATTGAAATTGTGTCTGCACAGTATAGACAACTGATGCATTCACCAGGGTAACCGCGTTAATGCCATTATATCCGATTGCAGGATTTATATTCAAGACAACACTAGCCAAACTAGTGCTCTAAAATGACCAACCGAATAATTTGGCTGCTGTCCTGCAGTTATCATTGAATGCCGTAAGAATGGAAACAATGATTTCATTAATGAAGTTCTAATTCACCATTCCATGTCTGTGTTATTTCGTGCTGGAACATTCGAGAATCAACGTCCTACATTGCTTCACACTTTCAGCGGTCCCTACTATGTGATCGGACACGAAAATGTTTCAACAAGATGTGTGGCGTCATCCCAATTGAGGCTTACCTGATGGCTTAAATATAAGAGGCGCGCATTATGTAACTGAGATTGACTGTCATTTCAACCGCATCACACAAACAAGGAGCACATCGTTGTTCCCAATAGCTAAACTGATATAAGATAGTCGTCGATGCAAATTGTTCATGAAGCTAATAAGTGATTATTTAATTTGAGCAATAAAAACAAAAAAACTTATTCTGACCCACTGAAGTATGCTTTTATGCCAATTAACATCAGTTGGCGTGACTTAGAAAACTTACTCTGCGAATGCTGCTATATATGTTCAGATAAATTACGGCATAACCATTTCGTGGTTTTTATGAAACATTATTGATATCGAATAGTTGATATTCTAAACATTAATCGTTTGCACTATCGGCGGGTAGATTTTGCAACGTCATTCTGAAGTAAAACTGTATCAAGTATATTTGCCATCTGGTGCACATAGCGAAATACTCCAAGGCTACTGCTCAGCGATATGTCTTTCTTATCACTTAACCCTCCTCTCTCGGGTAATGATCCAAGAAAAGCTTCCTCTCGGTCACTGGTAGTTAATCGATTGAGACGACTTTGTTAACCGAACCTTGATAATTCAATCTTTGGCAGTCGGTAGTCAGCTGAGCAAACATTTCTGTTACCCACAACGAAATGCCAATCGAAGCCGGAACAGCTGATCGGGTTAAACGTTTAAACTAATTCACTTGGGTATGTTAAGATGATTCATGCATACCAATATTCATGGGTAAGGCGTTATATATCTTATTGACTTTCACTATTATATCAATTCTTTCTACGATAGGTAGAAACAGAAATAAGAGTCGTTCAGTTGGCTCGATATTTAGCGTCAGCGAAGATTCGTGATATTATAACGACGTATTGATTGAAAATAATAACAGAGATCACAACAAGCGTCAAATATACCACGATTCGGCGGTGATCGTCACGATTATCTTCATAATAATCCACAGCATTCTCGTACTCATATGCTAACCAGTTACTAGGTAGCGTGGTTGGTCTTTCATTTGCAGCAACAGCTTTTGAATACATCGATCAATATGTTATCATATATCCGGAAATATGAACATTCAATGTCTCGTATACGTCCAGCCTCCTGTTCGAATGTTTAAATTGTACATGTACATGCATATATAGTCATATGCCTCGATTAATTTATCAAAGACGACTTTGGTTAAACAGGGTCGTATCGACAAGACATACAACCAACGTCAACCACAAGTGTCATGGAAAGATACATGACAATCAGTCTTAAATCCAAATTCCAGCATTAAGTCAATTGTCGATTGTGAAGAATTGCAGAAGTTTGTTAAATATAGCGGCAAAACTGCATCAAATGATTCGGTACTATCGATTCTGAGCATATGTTTTACTGGTTGCATGACCAGTGCTGTGTGTTGGTCTCCAAATTTCTCAGCGAAAGAGAAAAACATTGGGTCCATATACATGTTTAACACAAAGTATTCCTTATCTAAATCGTAAGCCTGTTAAAGTGCAGCTGAAGAAAGATTCATGGTATCGTGCTGACGATATAATAATGTTTATTTTTATATGGAAGTCATGACAATGCGAAAATGTGAAATATCTTTAGCAGGAATCCAGTACATTGCTGATTACCTAGTGGTAAGAGTTACATTGTGATGCATAGAAAATGGCGCTACATTATTTAATACATATTTACAGCACTAAAAGCAAAGCTAACTTGATAATAACATAAACATGCAGAAGTTGATATGTGCTCCTTTACATAAACGTTCATTGAACGCGTAAAGACACAATTTCACCCTTCTGAAGGCGATTAACCTGCTCATAATGAGGGACATTGACAACCAATGTATTGATCACCAGGATGTAATCTGAAATTTTAACTGCAGTGACACATCGGCATACTTTCACTGCCCCATTGTTTGTCTAAGCTTTACTTTAATGCATGTAATGAGCAGGTTCGTCCAACTCAAACGACGACATCGCTGTCCAAAAAGCTCAACGACTTAGCGATTACTTCCCTGAAGCGATGATTTACGTTCAACATGAAGCTGCGAATAAGCATTAAGGCCGTGAAACAAGATTGGAAGGATGTAACTGATATTCAAAGAGTGTTGTCGTTTTAAATGCCCTAAAACACAAAAAGTGGTTGGCAAGGTACAACAAGGGAGAGCGGCCACCCGCGGCAGTACAACAAACGTGCATGGTCCATATTTTGGTGACGATCTAGTGGTAATCCAATAGAAATGTGCGATTGCTAGTGAGATCCAAAAGTTCTATAATTATACATGCCTTGCTCCATTCGATGTGAATAATGAAGTGCAAAATGTTACATACTGAACTCTGACAAGTTGTTTGTTGTGCTATATAACTGACTGTGACGTTAACTAAGAGCATATCGACATGTGTTGCATAACAAACACACGAGTGTTGTTATATGCCAGACTGCATAAGTTGCATTGCATTATTGGCTCTTATGGTCTCTTATGAACACTTTGCAGTGTGGCATATGTCCTTATACCATTTTGGTCCACAAATACTAGCCGATAATGGTTTCAATAGATCTTAAAAATTCCATTACAACATCATTATATCGCTGCGTTACTTGTTACTGTATATTCTAATACGTTACATCTATATAACTTCTCATCCATTAGGAATGTCAACCAGCCCGCATTCGTTTTCGTCAGAGAATTCTAATATGCAGGCTGGATAAATGTGATGTATTTAAATTTGTCATGTAGCAATCATCATATATGTCACGGAGCGCCAAACCATTACCTCTGCCGTTAACTTATCTTGTACTAAGTTCAATGACGTTCCCATTTTGATAAACTGCATATCAGGTGCACAGTTTTAATTAGCACGTTATGACAATTTGTTCTCGTAAACATCCCCAGCAAATAACAATCCTATCTTGACTTAATGATGTCTACAAAGTAAGCTCTATGCGGACCGCAATGTTAATTGAACGACTTGCCAAACATCATGCTCGTTGACGTGACAAACCAGTACTAATCTCCCATCTTCATTTGGTAGCCAAAATGCACCGAAACTTTGAAGGCAGCAGGCAATAAACAAATGGAGTTTTCCTCTAAACTTCCCGCAACACAATATCCTCTGGTGACATTCACGGATATAACACAGACAATCAGTTCCATATATGTGGAAATGACAGACTGTGCCTCCCACTAGATAGATATTTACCAGTAATCACTGTCGTTCGTTATCTCTCCGTTCTCTTCCTTTCTCCCTGTCCGTTTGTCTGACTGTCTATATATAAGAGTCAGAGAGAACTCTCTCCCTCTCTCTGGAAGACGAGCATCTGAGAGAGAGCCCTCCCCCTCCTCTCTCCCCCACACCAGAGAAAGAGACCAGAGAGATCCTCTCAGAGAAAGAGGAGAGACCCAGAGAGAGAGGAGAAGAGAGAGAGGTCTCCCTCTCTATCTCTCTCTCTCTCTCTCTCTCTCTCTCTCTCTCTCTCGTTCTCTCTCTGTCTCTCTCCTCTGTATCTGTCTCTCTCTCTCTCTCTGTCTCTCTCTCTCTCTCTCTCTCTCTCTCTCTCTCTCTCTCTCTCTCTTCCTCTCTCTCTCTCTCTCTCTCTCTCTCTCTCTCTCTCTCTCTCTCTCTCTCTCTCTCTCTCTCTCTCTCTCTCTCTCTCTCTCTCTCTCTCTCTCTCTCTCTCTCGCATCGCCCATCCATTACGCAGAGAACATACTGGACGGTAAAACAAACATGAAGTTGTAATTTTGTAGCTTTGTGACTGCACAGCGAACCGGACACGACCAAAACATAAACCAAGACTTATGTACGAATAGCAGCTGCATATTGCCTCTGACCCGGGGTCATACACAATGCGATTTTACGTGACAGATTCAGGCATTTGGGTTTGGGGCAGGCCTTGGTCACTACCAGGCGCGGTTGTTGAGTTCGAGGCCACTATATGTTTTAAACAATAAGTGCAATTAAGCGTGTGTCAGCCAAGCAGGTCTCTTCTCTTGTTATATGGGCTGCTAATAACATCACCTTCATTCAGCTGTCAAGGTTGTACAAATGTTGTTGTGCTGCACTATTGAGTTATCCACGCCAATCAATTAGATTTAAACCAAAATGTCTTTTTACAGCATTTGTAACAGCGCTCACACAAGAGGTTCCAAAACCGCCCAAATTGTTTACAGAATTGCAACGGGCCAGCTAGTTAACTAAATGTTAGTCTAGTATTCGGACGATTTCTCACCCTATCACCACGGCCGTGGACCATACACGTTCTACCATACCAACAGCCACCTTATTTGAACAACCATGATACAATTGGGCCGATATTCACTCGGAGGTCAGCTGCTGACTTACAGGCCAAGCCCTTTAGTACATTCGTTCAACAGCTTTTTATCCACTACTTTGCACCGCCTGTTTTTTGTTTTCACATGTACATTTATCTTGAGCCAGTCTCCTATTCCTCACCCCGAACGTCGCCATGGTCACAATGTTTTTCTATCGGAATTGTACAACTACTACGGTCAGAAGCGGACAAACTCCAAAAAGCAGGCGTCTTGTGGTATCTCAAATAATGGCAACGCGACAAACATACGGGTTGGGGCGGTTGATAAGATCGCATATAAGCAGTGGAAAATGCCAGAGCAGACGCCTACGCCTGCTGGTAACACATCCAAATTGGCTAAGAGCTCCTTGAACGCCACACAGCCTTATGTAAAAAGGTGCTCGGGGACAGACAGCAGCAGAAGCTCACGTCCTACAACTACTGCCGGATGGTCTGGGCCGCAGGCGATGCCCAAATCAGGTACTTGACAAATAGCATATCCAAAGAACTTAACATGGTAAGTTTCAGGGTGAAGAACGGCACTTTGGTATTGCCGACGGCAAGTATCAATCCCCATAACATCATTCCAAATCCTGTCATGCCAGCTCTGCATCTCTGTAAAATCCTCATATCCCAAATTTCAGAATCGGCCCATAATTGACCAAGTTATTATGGATTTTAAATTTTTGGCAACCACAATTCAACCAATTATAATGAACATCACACATATATTGATGATTTTATAAGCGATAATATTGATAAAAAATCGTGCTGTACGGGGCTAGACAGATTAATAATGATTTGGCTGACCCAAGAAAGAACTTATTTTATCAAACGGTACCAAGGCGTACCATAACTGTGGATGTGAGCAGAGAGCAGAGCGAAATAAGCCGGCTGTTGTCAACAAAACCAGCGAATAGCCCACATAAATGACACCCGCTATACTTCAAGCTCACTTTGTGAGAAAACCAAAGATTTACAACAGATTATATTTAGCGATATGTTCAGAATTCAATAGACTTCTTTTGATTTGATGAAATCCAATTTACTATACAGCCAATAACGACTCCTTTGACGACTGACAATCGTTATAATGGGAAAGTACGCCAATGGAATCGATTGTACTGCTGAATAATATTGTTTTGCTCAGAACCGAAAGTGACGTCATCGACATCCATACAAAAGCATTCGTTAGACGATGCTTCTTTCAACATTTGACTCAATTTTCACGCCCGTCCATCACATATTGTAGATTTAATAAGCGATTGAAAATGTCGGTAAAACCATTCGCTTTGAGTGATACCTGTCTTTTGCGCTCTTGGGCGCTTGGGGAAACTATTGGTCTGATGCACTGACATGTATTCAGAACAAATTGCAATCAAAACGAGCTACTAATTCATCCACATTTTGTAACGATCATATCATTATTAACGGAGTAATTCGGTATACTAGTTTTTCGCTTTTTCTCGACCTTGACGATAGTTCAAGGTTAGGGTCAAAACAAATCCTCTGCATTTCGAAAATTGCGACCTGTATCACGGTTCAGAATTTTTTTTTACAAACCAACACACAAACCCACCAACATAAAATAGCCCCATGGAAGCATGGTGGAATATGGCGAACTTATGTGACAATTTCTGTATCATAGTCCGCATCATCACCACATAATCATCAAGATTATCTTCAGTATTATATTCATCATGAAAATCGTTTTATCGTCATAACCCTTATCGTCATGAAACTCTTATAATCAGTTATGTATGAAGAAAACGCTTACAATTCAATTAAATTACAATAATCTGTAATTGTTTTTACGATCAAATCATTTTTCAGGGAGATATTAATGATTTGAAATTTGTCTCAATGACCTTGGCATAATTTTACGTTAAACATCCAAACACAACCTGTGGGTTAAGCGCATCGATTACACCTTACATTTTAAAACAATTGAATATATCTTATAAATTGCGACACGCACTGCGAGACAAAATAAGATATTGATGATTCCCAAAAAATATATGTGACCTTGATCTTAGCAAGGTCACGGTTAAATAAATCCTCTGCATTTTGCGCAACAATTACACCTTCCATTTTAAAAAAGTTATTAAGAAAATATATTTAAAATTTTGATCTTTATCACGAGACAAACACACTTAAACATTTATTAGAAATTAACCAATGTTAATGGCCAGAGGGTGAAGGCAGAGGGCGAGGGATGATAAAGATAATCGCAATATAAACGCCAAGAGTTGATGCAAAACGCAGTGAAGGCAGCCCATTCAATCTCGCAGGAAACGGGATGGGAAATCGTAGAAATTAAAAGTGTGGTTGCGAAAAGGGAGGGTCTTTGCGGTAAAATTGTCCAAGAATGCGAGGTTAGACACATTTAGACTCTAAGCTTGGCACACCTCGGGAACCCCCAGGCATAGGGTGCGTGCAAATGAGATGGCACGGGGTTCGTGGAGAGGGGTTTGTCCCTGTTTGGTAGACTGCGTGATACAATGCAAGTTCTAAGGGGAATTGAGGTCAGAAGTCAGCTTAGGTTGAGACAGACAGGCAGTTTTCCATGCCATCAGTTTCGGGTCACCAAGGGCATCGGGGCTCGGTTACGCGAAGTGAGGCAACCTAATTTATGCGGTCACAGGGTGCCGGAAGTCGCCGTAGGGAATTTAGACAATTGTTATATTATGATATTGCATGTTAGTCTGGCACATGTTGTTTGCGTGTGGTCTGATGATGAATGACAATAAGGATGATGGTGATAATGGTGATAATGGTGACTTTGTTAATGGGTGTAAGAAACAAATTAGCTGTTATGTCATTTATTCTGAGGCTTTTGTAAGGATGATGGTTATGCCTTATGACTCATGAGAAACCAACTGACGACTGCATAGTCACTGGGACTAGTGTTACCCAGCGCAGGAGAGTTGTATGTGTAGGTGCGATGGTGTGTGCCACTATTGGTGTCCCATGGATGTTTGGATCTAGACGTAGATGACGGTATTTACTTTGTTGTTGGCCATTCCTCGCCAGTAGAGAGGAGGTAGCATTGACGAGTTACCAAATAATGAAAAAGTTTTCGTTTTAGGTGGTTTGGTTCGCGCGCGAGCGAGCGATTTGCATTCGAAAGGGGTTGTTCTTCCTGGGACGACGCGCCGTCCTGGTGAATGGGTTTCTTCAGTTTGGCGAGCGTTAAAGATGTAACTAACTTAGCATAAGCTGGATGCTGATAGAAGTGTGCGCTTTTGCGTATTCCTTGCGATGGGTGGATGAGAATGGTGGTATGCGATGCTGTGTGCACTAATGCTGTTGAATTATATCGGTTACCCCAAGCCCGGGTAATAGGCTGGTGGGGGTACTATCATGGTTCCTAGGAAGCCGCTTGAGGCATCGGGGCCTTGAATCGACTTATAGAAGTAACGTTGCACTGAGTAAGGTGACAATTGTGTTTGGAAGAGTTGTTTGGAGATGTTTAATGTTTAATGTTGCATATATGCAAGTGTGACTATATATGGTTTTTGTTTACATGCGTTGAAGGTTCTGGTCGGCTAGATTAGTGAATAACAGTATCCCAGTATCGTGATCGGGGACCGCAGCTGGTCTAAAGGTGTAGTGATTCGATGGTAGGGGTTATTGTTGTAGAGTAGGTCACGCGATATCTAGATCACGAAGCTGGGAGTATAAGAGAAGAAAACAGGCGCGTTTGCCGAGGGCTATTTATATACTCACCTACGGAACTTCAACCGCTAAAATTCAATCGTGAATCATCAATCAAGTGGACTAAAATGGAGTCGTGTTTCTTTCAATACTCTTTGTGCATGTAATCACCGGGTACATCATCAAATTACTGGACCTCACGGGAAGACATGGTTTTCCCATCACTTCTAGTCAACATATATGCGTGACCAGCCTCTACCACTAAAAGGCGGTCGGAGAAGAGAGGTGGGTGAATCCTATAATCTCAATGATAAAACGATTCTCATGGTCTGTGTCGGGACAAGTGTCAAGGCACGAATAGGGACACTTTACTCGATGAGCTTTGTTACAGCAATATGTGCCTTGTAGCGAGTTAATTTTGATTTACGATAATGTATTTTGCATTCACTAATGTGAATAAAGTAAAAATCTCGGTGTCATGGCTAGCATTTTTTAACTGCACATATTGGTCATTAAAACAAGCATATCGAATATATGTGTATTGGGAAATGGGTCGAATATGGATGGTTATAATACTGAAATTTGCGATACCTTTTAATTGAATTTAGTATACAACACGCCCATTTGTAGCTAAATAGAATGTGCGTAGCCTATATGACGTCACTTGTATGGTGCATCATACAAATAACACGATCGCTTGAATGATCTTTGACTTGACCCATTTAAGCAGCAATTATTCCTCGCCACCTGATGGCACATGTTTAAACCTTAGCTAAACAGCTTGCAGTGTACTTGGTAATGTTCACTATAGGCTGTGTGTCCATCTTCAACCAATGAGGCTACAGGACTAGATGTGAAGGGGCTAGCGATATGGGAGTTATCACTATTTATATAATGACCTTCTGTCCCTGCCTTTAATGCATCATAACTAGGTAAGTGGTGGCACAGCACAGCGTTAGTGAGCATACATAAGTAGGTAGACAGGATGAGGTACTTGCATATTATGGCAATTTATGTAATAGGCTTTCAACTGTCATAGAGTGATGTTAATGCTTTGTGTTTAGTTGTGTTTACTTTAATAACAGAGGTGTAGTAACATTGTATATTGCACCACTTATCTGGCAATGACGTTATTAGCTCGCTGCTGATGCCAGTTGCGTTTACTTGTTGCGGACACTGTTGCTACCAAATATTTACATATGAAACCAGCAATATGCCCCTCAACATGATCAGACACGTGCTTTTCGTAGATTCTCATTATATACACAGTTACGTTAATCTACGTTCGAGTAAGGGTTCTAGAATATGATGGTTTAAAATGAATTGTTATTTCTGCACCATCACCAATCAGCAGATATTGCTCCTCTCATTGGAAGTATTGCTGTTCATACAGCTGTGATACAGAATCCACTGAAAGCCGCAGAGGAGCGAGGCTGTTGTATCTTCGCATGCATAGAACGCGATCTATAATGGTGTTGGCAAGCGCCAATGATAAAATAAACAAAAGGTACATCGCAACAGTGTCATTAAGCAAATGCTGTTTTTACAAACCAATGTTTGGTTCACGTATAGATATAAGCAGTTTATACTCAGGTTTATACTATTAGTGATTCTGCGTTCGAAACGGTCGGACCGATTATTCATAATCGTCGATATACACTTCAGTGACATAGCATTTCGCCACTCAGTGTGACTCTTTTTCAGAACGACATCGGAATGGTTGTGTTATTTTAGTTGTTGACATAGTCTAGGTTCCATTGGCTTGAAATGTACAGTATCAAGAATGCTGCATATTAATCTACACTAGTTCGTGCTCCTCTCCAATACGTCCATGCGGAAGGAGTTTAGTGGTAGTTGCCACCTTCATATGGCGTCTAATTACGCATGGTTTGGATGACTGGATTAAGTCCGCGTGCTATTGAGAAATATAGGCATTAGCGGTGTCATTGTCCGACTACAGCATGCGATATGCGCAATTGCTAATCAAAGACAATTTCCGTTCTCACGCAATGACCATTCGCTCTCGTACATACCTCTTCATTTGTTTGGGAGAGTGAATTTAGTCTGCAAATAGGAAAAGCAGCGACATCCATGACCATGCTTGTCGGCATGGTATGGTAAATGCAGAACTCTGCGAATGATATCCTTCTACTTTTAATTTGACACTGCTTGTACCTGGCTGAAGCCAATCTGAATGAATATTGGTCCGAGGCATGATACGTTTGAAGCGTAAGGACGAGAAGACCAACCCAACACCGCCTTCACGGCCAGCCGTATTGCAGCTAACACGTATTGCTTGCTAAGACGTTTGTATTTTGTGTATCAACGTAGGTTGTTAGATTGTATAGAGCGACTATCAGGTTGGTGTTCGTTGTTCAACGTGCTGTTTTATGTTATTGTGATGTTTTTATATGGTGAACGTACGCGGTGCTTAATTATGGGACAGAGCGTTCCTTAGAGTAGCGTTCATCGGACAATGAGGAGCGTTTATCGGACAATGAGTAGCGTTCAACGGACAATAGGGAGCTTTCATCGGACAATGAGTGGCGGTCATCGGACAATGAGTGCTGGTCATCGGACAATGAGGAGCATTCAAAAGACAATCAGGAGCGTTCATCGGACAATGAGGAACAATATACATTCTAGGGCACCTTATATCTTTGCTTAGTTTGACACAATTTGTAAATATGGATCATTGCGTGTTAGTTCCGAAAAGACTGTGTAAGCATAATACTGTTGGTGACATATTCGGTGTAAACTATAAGAGTAGTCATACGATTGCTGTTGCAGTATTTAGGTATGTTTGTCTATACTGAGTGCCTAATACATCAGTCACTTCCCCAGGGATTAGCAGCTTACGAGGCTCATGCTTACGGTGAACAACCTTATCACCCTAGTTATGCATTGTTACGCGCGGTGTAAAACAGTGTTACTTCGTTATCATATCTATTGTATAGGCCATTGTCGAGTTTAAAAGAAAGCAATGTTTGATTCTCTGGTCAAATTAGGCAGCTAACCAGCAAGCAAGATAAACACGGTGACAATAATGAAGCTGGAAATATTTTCCAGTATTTGATTGATTGTATTTGCTCTGCGTTTCACATGCTGCAAAGATAATCGGACTACCTAAAGATGGCGGCAGAGCAGTATATAGGCGATTTGCGTTGGCAATGCGGTAAGGCCAATTCATTGCTCCACAATAACAGCTTTGTCTTTTACGGTCACATCAAGTTAAGTATCTTATATCGTAATTTGTGTCAAAACTTATATGACTGACCGATTCATGGCAACTTAGAACCGTTTGTACATTGATAGGATTGCCTATTTTGATGGGATGCCATTGCTCCATGATTGGTAAAATGTCAGCGAAAATGCATGGCTAGTATCAGTTGTTTGAGGATTGTTGCCGACAGTGATGGAATGAGGTGTTGATATGATATGGGGTTTGCAC
The DNA here is from genome assembly GCA_034190875.2 of Urechis unicinctus. Taxonomy (NCBI): domain Eukaryota; kingdom Metazoa; phylum Annelida; class Polychaeta; order Xenopneusta; family Urechidae; genus Urechis; species Urechis unicinctus. Next base: position 47,529,554 of record CM067347.1, on the reverse strand, counting down.
TTGTAAGCATGAAAACAAGATAATATCAAACAACAAAGAGAAAATTAGCTGTCGGATGTACAGCGCTGTTACTATAAGCATTATAACAGTTCGTACATCCCTGTCTACGGTAACAACAAATTGATGCAAGTTAAAAAAGTATGGACTAAATAAGAGCCATGCGACAATAGATGACATGACTTGCTGTGCACGATAGGTGTTTTGAACGAACGAATATTGCAATATTATTAATAAATCTTTGTCTGAGTAGTTTCCATTAATAACATTAAAAAGCATATATATAACGTATCATTTATCTGAACACTCGAGATAGCAGGTAAATTTCACAAGAATGCGAAATGTTTCTTCTGTTATATTATATATTATTATCCTTGAAAATTTCAACGGTTCCGTCGCATGAATATTGACAGCATGTTTGCTAAAATTTGCAGTATTGCACAAAGTAACAAAGATAACAAAGATATGAGTATATCAGCCGGCCCTCTTTGTCAAAACCTAATGCTCCTTGAATATTATCTCGCCGCTTTAGATAATGACTTTTCATGGATCACTAAATCACAAAAGGCTGAATAATCTTCCTTCAACCAGGCGCAAGCTAGATAAAGCACTGACCATTCAACCCTTTCCATCGTCAATTGCGCAACTTCCATCACAGCGAACATCCTACCCAAGGGTTCAAACAACGTTATTGTGCAACACATATTTTATTTAATGGAGCTCCTACACCGTCACGATAATGCCACATCGAGAAAATTAAAGTACGCATTTTGAGATAACCATAGATACATTGCAAACGTTTTTCAAAATGCCAATTGCATGTCTAGAAAGCGACAATAGGGAGCGTTCATCGGACAATGAGTGGCGGTCATCGGACAATGAGTGCTGGTCATCGGACAATGAGGAGCGCTCAAAAGACAATGAGGAGCGTTCATCGGACAATGAGGAACAATATACATTCTAGGGCACCTTATATCCTTGCTTAGTTTAACACAATTTGTAAATATGGATCATTGCGTGTTAGTTTCGAAAAGACTGTGTAAGCATAATACTGTTGGTGACGTAATCGGTGTAAACTATAAGAGTAGTCATACGATTGCTGTTGCAGTATTTAGGTATGTTTGTCTATACTGAGTGCCTAATACATCAGTCACTTCCCCAGGGATTAGCAGCTTACGAGGCACATGTTTACGGTGAACAACCTTATCACCCTAGTTATGCATTGTTACGCGCGGTGTAAAACAGTGTTACTTCGTTATCATATCTATTGTATAGGCCATTGTCGAGTTTAAAAGAAAGCAATGTTTGATTCTCTGGTCAAATTAGGCAGCTAACCAGCAAGCAAGATAAACACGGTGACAATAATGAAGCTGGAAATATTTTCCAGTATTTGGTTGATTGTATTTGCTCTGCGTTTCACATGCTGCCAAGATAATCGGACTACCTAAAGATGGCGGCAGAGCAGTATATAGGCGATTTGCGTTGCCAATGCGCTAAGGCAAATTCATTGCTCCACAATAACAGCTTTGTCTTTTACGGTCACATCAAGTTAAGTATCTTATATCGTAATTTGTGTCAAAACTAATATGACTGACCGATTCATGGCAACTTAGAACCGTTTTTACATTGATAGGATTGCCTATTTTGATGGGATCCCATTGCTCCATGATTGGTAAAATGTCAGCGAAAATGCATGGCTAGTATCAGTTGTTTGAGGATTGTTGCCGACAGTGATGGAATGAGGTGTTGATATGATATGGGGTTTGCACTTGTAAGCATGGAAACAAGATAATATCAAACAACAAAGAGAAAATTAGCTGTCGAGTGTACAGCGCTGTTACTATAAGCATTATAACAGTTCGTACAACCCTGTCTAAGGTAACAATAACTTGGTGCAAGTTAAAAAAGTAGGGACTAAATAAGAGCCATGCGACAATAGATGACATAACTTGTTGTGCACGATAGGTGTTTTGAACAAACGAATATTGCAATATTATTAATAAATCTTTGTCTGAGTAGTTTCCATTAATAACATTAAAAAGCCTATATGTAACGTATCATTTATCTGAACACCCGAGATAGCAGGAAAATTTCACAAGAATACGAAATGTTTCTTCTGTTATATTATATATTATTATCCTTGAAAATTTCAACGGTTCCGTCGCATGAATATTGACAGCATGTTCGCTAACTTGCAGTATTGCACCAAGTAACAAAGATATGAGTATATCAGCCGGCCCTCTTTGTCAAAACCTAATGCTCCTTGAATATTATCTCGCCGCTTTAGATAATGACTTTTCATGGATCACTAAATCACAAATGGCTGAATAATCTGCATCCAACCAGGCGCAAGCTAGATAAAGCACTGACCATTCAACCCTTTCCATCGTCAATTGCGCAACTTCCATCACAGCGAACATCCTACCCTGAAGGGTTCAAACAACGTTATTGTGCAACACATATTTTATTTAATGGAGCTCCTACACCGTCACGATAATGCCACATCGAGAAAATTAAAGTACGCATTTTGAGATAGAGGTCACCATAGATACATTGCAAACGTTTTTCAAAATGCCAATTGCATGTCTAGAAAGAGATCATTAGTTTCATCAACCATCAGATCGTGCTCAATCGTTTTGCCACTCGTGGGTTACTCAGTGTGAATATATATCACATCAGCCTAGTTATCATTATGATGTTTCAGGCGAAAACATATTCAAGATTCCAGTATCAGATGTTGAATTCACGAGACAGCGATTCAGCAGTAATCTGCGCAACTTAAGACGATGATCTTGTTTATTACGTCCGTGCAGCAGTAGATTGGTGGTAATAACATGACTTCTAGTATGTCTCTTTACGCATGGTTCAGATGACTAGATAACGTCCCCAAGGACTAGTTATTGATGATTATAGTCACGGCCTGCATAATCATCCAGACATCGGGGGAACCATCATGCGAAACTGCTCATCCAAGGCACAGTTGAGTTCGCACGCGAAACCTATTCACTCCGGTAAGTAACTCATAGTGGATATGGTATTGTGAATTGCGCCCGGCAAAGGGCAATTACTTACAGCATGATGCACGTCAACAATGTTGGTTCAAAGCATAGCGTCCCTGTCAAACGAGGTAGACTTCGTTGTGTAAATATCTGCACAGATTTGACGACTGACATTCAATGCTTTATAATCGACGCTGACGATATAGCCTCATTTCGCCTTAAATGGAGTAGATAAATTGCAGCTAGACCTTGGGTACAGCAGACTATAACAGAATGGTTCACCTTCTACGGCGCAGGTCACACTAAGCCGTCGGTGGTGAAATTACTGACGACCCCCTTTCTGTGTAGATATTAAAGAATACATCACTATCATACCAACCCATAATCGTCGAGATATCTCTTTCTCGTGCAATGCATCTATGAAACCTCACATTACATTCCAATTTATTTCAAAAGAGGCAAAGAAATTCAGTGCCAGAAAGACATATCATGATGCATCTTGGAGAACCAGCTGTTGTTATCGGCCCTCGTAATGCATGGAAACTTTTCCGGAACAACATTTACTAACAGGTCTGCTTTCGGCACACATGGCTAATCGGATAACAGCAATCCCACAGCTCTAGCTCTGTAAAACTGTACATAGATAAGTTAAACGAAGATCAATGCAAACAGAATATGCGATTATGCCCCAAAACAGTTAATTGTTTGCACTAAGACCAACGATCTAATTCATGTCTGCAAACGAAATCATCCTGCATTTCTCCGTAGTAAACTTGGAGAACTTGAGTAATCTGATAGATCTGTCTGCATATTTCTCCTTCGCAGTGGCAGATGGTGTTATTGCAATCTATGCATTCGATGGTAAGGATATTACTGGGAATACGGTCTACGTCATATAGGCTACCCCTATTTATGTCGAACATGTATGTGTAATGATTTGAGGGTACCTGGGCAACGCGTTTATGATAGCGAAATTCTCCAACGAAATACGTTAGATGGAGTATAGTTTCAAACACGCTTCCCGTTTGTGGCGCCAGGCAAGTGGTGAGCGCATGATAGAGATTCATCGCAAATGCACTGCGTGTGATCAGCCTCACCGTCATCAGCTTCTCCATGATCAGCCTCATCGTGATCAGCCTCATTTCGATCATCCTTACAGGGATTAGCCTCACCACGATGGCTCGATGCGGTCAGAGTCACCATGATCAGTCCCATCGTCTTGTCTTGGTCAGCCTCGTCATGGTCAGCGTCGTCCTGGTCAGCCTCACGTTGATCGGCCTCATCATGGTAGGCCTCACATTGACCGGCCTCACCATTGTAGGCATCAGTAATAATAATCCAAATACTTAGTCACTGAAACTTCCTATTTGGTTCTCTACGATCATTATTCAAATAAGGTGATATACTAAAGTGATTCGTTTACGTTTGTGCTGATTGCAACACGACACGAACGATATATCCGATGAGTGGCAAGGGTACTGGGTGACCGACAACATCCGGCAACTAACTATTGGAGAGCGAATTTGGAAGGTTATGTACGCGCTTAAATCAGGTTGTTCTTAATTGGGCTTGGGAAAAGATGAGTATATTTTGACGTTTGATAATCAACAATCGATCGAAATGACCATAGCTATTATCTGACGGCAGTGTATTGTAATACAAACTCATCAGAATACGCGCACAAGATTGTGTTTGGAGGTTTGTTCACCGACAGCACCGCTCAATACACCCCCCAATATATTCATTGGTCTTATTGGAATGTGGGCAATATTAATTGCTGCGAATTTTGCCAACCAGCCGTGTAAATGTAAATTGCTGAATGTCATATTGACTTTACCCAGTAGACGGAAATACGGCAACCAGCGGGGATGTATTATTCATACACATTGGGTTTTGCCACCTGTTGCGTCATATAAGATGAAACATTTATATCCAGAAAAGTATATACATAATCCGATTCACCTGGCAACCCTGCCCGATCAGTGAACCATTTTAACCCACTCTTGCTCTGAAGACCTCCGTCTGTTCAATCCCTACAACTGTAATTATCGTTGTATTACATTAGATACGCTTAACTGGAAAACCCATCAATTTTGGGTTTGATACCTAAGTGTGATGACGTACTCTTGCTCCATTGACTTCGATGATCTGGCCAAATAGCAGTCTATGAAAGACTATATATATATATTCTCTACTCGTTGACTCGATGAAATCTTTATGGACCTTCATCCCAGCATCGTGAGTTTGGTTGCAGGGCTGAGAAAGCGGGTAAGTACCAAATGTCTTATTTACTATCGAAGCATCACAATAATCCTATTCCATAATCGTCGAGCTATCGCTTCCAAGCAGCGTAGATGCCCTGTATTTTGCGCTTTCATTATTTGATCAGACTCTGGTATCAGCAGGGAGCGCCATGATGCACCTCTGTGAACCACATTAGTATCGGCCGTCACAATGCGGGGAAGCTTTTTTTGATCGTTTTGCTTGAACAACCCCTAGTTGTGCCGCAACAAAACGTACTATGGTACACATTTATTATAAGTTTAACCCACATGTCTGCTTTCATCATACATGGCTTATACGATAACAATAGTGTGATATCCCCGCATTATTGACATAATGAATGACTACTTTTCACTAGTTGTGATAGCGTTCGCCTGGTGGCGCTATAGTCGGTTCCATTACTATAAGTTGGAGAATAAACACGTGTAAAACTTCATGGATCAGTTATGTGACTGCTATATAGTAGAACGTCACACATAGAGACCCCACAGCAAACTTCTGCTTAAGAACAAGTTGAACATAGCAACCAGGGCATGCGATCATGCTCCGTAATCGATGCATGCTTGGTCAAGATACGGTATAGGTAGCAGTAACATGTTATTCAACGGTATGTATGAGAACTCGTATAAAAAGGTGATATAAAATGATATGTGTGTAAAATTATGTATGATAAATAACGTACTGGATATTCTGTATACCAATACAAAAATAAATATGACAAGCAAATCGGAGCTCAATATATTTAATCGAAGCTATATTGTCAGATGAGTTTACTTCTTACACAACACAATCTACTCTAAGTTACATATCCAACACCTGGATAACAAATATTACGACACAGTCGCATCATAGGAGCTGGTTTAATAAATAATTGACTAGAAATATGCACTAATAGTAGAAATTCAATATACAGGGTCGCTGGTTTGAAACAAGAACAGTCGACTGGAATGTCTAAACTCTCCTCCTGTAGAAGTATTCACCTTCCATTTCGCTGAAATAACCTTGAATAACTGGAGTATCCCGATATATCTGTATACATATTTCCCCTTCACGGTGGCAGATAGTGTGCTTGCAGTCAGTGCATTTAATGGTGGGAATGTTACTGGGAATACGGCGTATGTCATACAAGCTGCCCACTTTAATATCGACTTTGCGTGTGTAATTATCTGTGGGTATGTTTGCAACGGTTTCGTTGGCGGGTGAAGGTTGCTTGATCAGTTGATCGCCTCGTTGATTATCGTGGCGTTCGCTACCGGAATGCGCTGTATTCAGAAAAGTTTCACCGCCTTATCCTGTTTGCTTTGCATGACGAGTGATGAGCGCACGCGGTAGTCATATTCAAAATCAGCAGCACCTTGATCGACCCCGTCGTGGTCACCCTCGCTGTAGTCATACACGCTGTTTAGAGTTTCTCGATGATGAGCCTCCCCATGATGAGCCTCCCCTGATGAGCCTCCCCCTGATGAGCCTCCCCATGATGAGCCTCCCCATGATGAGCCTCCCCCTGATGAGCCTCCCCATGATCAGCCTCCCCCTGATGAGCCTCCCCATGATCAGCCTCCCCATGATCAGCCTCCCCATAATGAGCCTCCCCCTGATGAGCCTCCCCCTGATGAGCCTCCCCCTGATGAGCCTCCCCATGATTGACCTCAGTATTCTTCTCCTGGTCTAATGATGACATCAGAGGCTTCAGGTACAGCAAGACGCGAGGGGAATGAATGTTCAATAGGAGTGGTCGCCTGCGTTTTAGATACTCAACCCTTGTCTTCTACTCATGCTCCTCTGTCTCGTGTGAAAATTTCGTTACTATGCTACTATTCTACCGAATCCAGTGAGTTTGACGAGTTGGTAGGAACGTATACCCATATACAGATGATAACCTATTTCAACTGTAATGATGAAAACGTGGATTCTTTTTGGAATCATCGTTTTCCTGTATGAAATATACGCAGATATATTACATTTATATTTGTCAATGCGTCGAGGCATTACATACCTCTTGGTACAACCATGGTGCTGGTTGTACTTGCTGTTTTTAAAATTTAGTACTTTTACTCTTATTAGCTGCTATTTCCAAGTCTTGATCACACTGGATACAGGGTTGTTGTCCCAGTAGTAGACAAAGATGTACAATATTTTCATTCATCCCTAACCCCCTTTTATAGTAAGCAATTAGATTATTCATTGCTTAAGGAAGTTCCCCACAACATTAGGGTTTTACTATGGTTCTGTAATACGATATCTCACTGCCTTCTAGTGACAAGAGAAAGAAAAATGGCTTAGCAGACAGCAATTTGGACCAATTGGCCCGTTACATACACATCCGTTTGTTTGTCATTTATATATAAGTATATTCTGGAGTAATGTGAGTAGTGATTCATGGGTTCTGGGCTAAGGTTTGTGATGACTGCAACGTGATATATCACGTTTAAGTGCATGGAAGATACATCTCTCGCGCTGTTAGGTTACTAAGTGACCGGCAACATCTAGAATATTAAAGTACTTAACTGTGTGTGAATTCGATAGTCTGTGTATTCACAAATAGCAAACAGGCTCGCATTTGTATTCAGAATACACGGAGGTGCTAAGCAGATAGCGTATATTGCACTAGGAATCTGATGTAACACGGTGCATACCCAATAGCAGCACTACTGGAAGCGAGCTTGGTGGTTAAATCATAATGGTCAGGCCCAAATGCCGGGAAAATCCAAATGATGCGTGCAAAGCATCTGATTAATCAATGTTCGAGAGTAGCCGATATGCCTATGCTATATATATAGCATAGGCATATCGGTTATATCATTCTTAAAACATATTCTACATTCTCATTTCGGATGGGTGACCAAATATGGAAGCCAAATGCATGATTTGATTCGACCCTGAAAACTAGAGAAGATTTGGGGGAGGGTGAACCAAGGGGAAATCCCCACGCATGCACATGTCAAAGCTGGTGGGATCTCTTACAAAGCCCCAACGATTTGTAGGCAACATGGGCTGCTGTGAATTATCCCAACGTCCCTTAAAATCATCTTATATTCACCGACTCAATAGAATCTAGGTGACGAAACGAGACGATTCAATTATCTATATACAGATAACACGTTATGAATTTCTATATTCTGTCATCTTCATTCGTCTCTTGAGTGTCCATCGACATTAGATTGTTTTCATTGTGTCCTGACAAATGTCAGTATCATATGTTATTATCAGATGAACCTGATAACACAGATAGAAAGGCAAATGATAACCCCGCGATGTGTAGTTACCGCATGCGGGAAGACTTTCAGGTTGGTGTTTAGTGCGCGGCCTTATCTAGTATTTTGTGGAGCGTAAATTGCATGGTGGAGCTGTCTGTACAGGTGTGCTTTCTGGTTTGCGATAGCCGCGCTGGGTATAGGATTATAGTACAATGGGAGTCGTTCCCCTGGCAGTACACTTTGAAAAAGCAAACTCTTGGCTGGCCTGATAAAGCTCTATTATGAAAGCAGCCGATGCCAAGTTGTTTGATCTCAAAATGTTGCTTGATTTATTATGAACAACAAACTCGGCAGTAAAAGGCTGACATCGAAAACCGTGTGCCGGCGATGGTTACACGTTTGAAAAGTTTAATCTCGTTTGCACAGCACATGTTACTCTATATATGACCATTTTATCATATACCTTAGAAAACAATCGATCTGATTTAAATAACCGAATGCAATAGATGTTTCGCACAGCTAATGTCGGTGATTATTTTTATATATAAAATGTTTATTTATCTTTAAAGATCTTGCATTGAGTAGCTACATAATAGCTTTGCGTTATTTACCAATGGTAGAGAATGAGAAACCAGTAGCATTGTGCTGTTTGGTATAAACAATTTGCAATAGTTCCTTGATTTACGAAGATATCTAGCTAGAAACAATTTGGCCCGAGGGCCGATATGGACGAAATTCCATTGTGTTGCAAAGGTTAACATACATCACCAATAAGGAGTTTATGACAATTACACAGACAAACGGGGCTGCTTCCATCTGATTACATGCACGAGTGTGTGTTATTCTCAACATAAAAGATGCCCGCTGACTATTATGGAATTGTTCTATTACTTGTTATTGCTTTCAGGAAAGCCCAATTATACATGTTATCTAAAACGCACACATTACAAACCATGATAGAACACGTCCCTTCCAAACTTGAGTAATCCAGCGTCGGGGTAATATCCTGGTGTGTGAAGCTTTGTATTTCAGCTTTAACAACACCGGTAGAGTCGTATATGGGAAGTACATTCAAATATTGTGCAGGATACTTTCTCTCTATTACGTTCATCACCTATAATTGAATATGTAGCTCGTATATGGTCATATAGTGGTATCCTCTTGAGGTTAACTATAGTATGCACAAGTTGTTTCTGTTGGAACAGAATAATGGAATATATACATAATTAAAGAGCAAAAACAGTCCTTATTCTGCGAACAAGGTGGTAGTAATATAATAATGCGACGTGGCTTGGGTGTTTTAACTTACTCAAGGAAATCTTATCTAATTCGTGACAAGAAAGCACACCATATTCGGTGGTGTATTGTGAATTGAAATTGCAACGCCAAAGACAGCGTATATGTTATGTTCATATTCCAGCGCTGGGACAGACTTAATACTTATGACGGTTGAGACTCGGGAAGATGACGAAAATATATCAAAACCGTTGCCTTTGCAAACAGGTTGACTTAATAATTTTTTCATCAATTAAAGACAATTGCGACAGTTCTAAATTCGTCCCTAGATTTTCACGATTTTTTGCAGAGAGTAAGCTCATATATAAAGCTAACGAAATGTAAAATAAAAAGTATAGGTCACTGGTGTAAATTTCTGAGTATGGCGAATTTAAGATCCACATGTTAAGCCAATGGGAATTATGATAATTTGATAATATTTTGGTTCTAAAGAAAAGTTCATACATCGAATTGCATTATATTTAAGATACAGACAGCACAATATCTGCTTTACAAAAAATCAAGAAAAAAATGATTTCTCGCCGCACCCTACGGCTAGCTGTTTATGAATTTATTGTTATTTTTTCTCTAGAATGGTGTACATCCTCCATAAAAAAAATTTGACCAGTGACATTTGAACTAAACTTGGTAATATTGTGTGCAGTGGTATATGTACTATGAGCAGAAATTTAAAAAAATAATAGGTTCACGTAGTCTATGGGAAGCCACAATGGGTTTTCGGTTGTATTCCCTGAGTGCGGTGTATTACAATATTCGAACCTCCATAAAAAAAAATTGACCAGTGACATTTGAACTAAACTTGGTAATATTGTGCAGTGGTATATGTACTATGAGCAGAAATTAAAAAAATAATAGGTCCACGCAGTCTATGGGAAGCCACAATGGGTTTTCGGTTGTATTCCCTGAGTGCGGTGTATTACAATATTCGAACCTCCATAAAAAAAAATTGACCAGTGACATTTGAACTAAACTTGGTAATATTGTGCATTGGTATATGTACTCTGAGCAGAAATTAAAAAAATAATAGGTCCACGTAGTCTATGGGAAGCCACAATGGGTTTTCGGTTGTATTCCCTGAGTGCGGTGTATTACAATATTTGAAACCTCCATAAAAAAAATTGACCAGTGACATTTGAACTAAACTTGGTAATATTGTGCAGTGGTATATGTACTATGAGCAGAAGTTAAAAAAATAATAGGTTCACGTAGTTTATGGAAAGCCACAATGGGTTTTTGGTTGTATTCCCTGAGTGCGGTGTATTACAATATTCGAACCTCCATAAAAAAAAATTGACCAGTGACATTTCAACTAAACTTGGTAATATTGTGCAGTGATATATGTACTATGAGCAGAAATTAAAAAAATAATAGGTCCACGTAGTCTATGGGAAGCCACAATGGGTTTTCGGTTGTATTCCCTGAGTGTGGTGTATTACAATATTCGAACCTCCATAAAAAAAATTGACCAGTGACATTTCAACTAAACTTGGTAATATAGTGCAGTGGTATATGTACTATGAGCAGAAGTTAAAAAATAATAGGTCCACGTAGTCTATGGAAAGCCACAATGGGTTTTCGGTTGTATTCCCTGAGTGTGGTGTATTACAATATTCGAACCTCTATAAAAAGAAATTGACCAGTGACATTTGAACTAAACTTGGTAATATTGTGTATTGGTATATGTACTATGAGCAGAAGTTAAAAAAATAATAGGTTCACGCAGTCTATGGGAAGCCACAATGGGTTTTCGGTTGTATTCCCTGAGTGCGGTGTATTACAATATTCGAACCTCCACAAAAAGAAATTGACCAGTGACATTTGAACTAAACTTGGTAATATTGTGCATTGGCATATGTACTCTGAGCAGAAATTAAAAAAATAATAGGTCCACGTAGTCTATGGGAAGCCACAATGGGTTTTCGGTTGTATTCCCTGAGTGTGGTGTATTACAATATTTGAACCTCCATAAAAATAAATTGACCAGTGACATTTGAACTAAACTTGGTAATATTGTGCATTGGTATATGTACTATGAGCAGAAGTTAAAAAAATAATAGGTTCACGTAGTTTATGGAAAGCCACAATGGGTTTTTGGTTGTATTCCCTGAGTGCGGTGTATTACAATATTCGAACCTCCATAAAAAAAAATTGACCAGTGACATTTGAACTAAACTTGGTAATATTGTGCAGTGGTATATGTACTATGAGCAGAACTAAACTTGTAATAAAAAAACTAATAGGTCCACGTAGTCTATGGGAAAGCCACAATGGGTTTTCGGTTGTATTCCCTGAGTGCGGTGTATTACAATATTCGAACCTCCATAAAAAAAAATTGACCAGTGACATTTGAACTAAACTTGGTAATATTGTGCAGTGGTATATGTACTATGAGCAGAAGTTAAAAAAACCTAATAGGTCCACGTAGTCTATGGAAAGCCACAATGGGTTTTCGGTTGTATTCCCTGAGTGTGGTGTATTACAATATTTGAACCTCCATAAAAAAAAATTGACCAGTGACATTTGAACTAAACTTGGTAATATTGTGCAGTGGTATATGTACTCTGAGCAGAAGTTAAAAAAATAATAGGTCCACGTAGTCTATGGAAAGCCACAATGGGTTTTCGGTTGTATTCCCTGAGTGTGGTGTATTACAATATTTGAACCTCCATAAAAAAAAATGACCAGTGACATTTGAACTAAACTTGGTAATATTGTGCAGTGGTATATGTACTCTGAGCAGAAGTTAAAAAAATAATAGGTCCACGTAGTCTATGGAAAGCCACAATGGGTTTTCGGTTGTATTCGCTGAGTGCGGTGTATTAGAATATTCGAACCTCCATAAAAAAAAATTGACCAGTGACATTTCAACTAAACTTGGTAATATTGTGCAGTGGTATATGTACTATGAGCAGAAGTTAAAAAAATAATAGGTCCACGTAGTCTATGGGAAGCCACAATGGGTTTTCGGTTGTATTCCCTGAGTGCGGTGTATTACAATATTCGAACCTCCATTAACAAAACTGACCAGTGACATTTGAACTAAACTTGGTAATATTGTGCAGTGGTATATATACTATGAGCAAAAATTAAAAAAATAATAGGTCCACGTAGTCTATGGGAAGCCACAATGGGTTTTCGGTTGTATTCCCTGAGTGCGGTGTATTACATTTTTAAAATGAAATAAAATAACTGCTATTGATTATTACAAAATATATATGTTTATTTGTATAACCCTTTACTTCAAAATTGACGTACAAAACAGCATATCATCGTCATATACATAGTCAACAACATAACGTCTAGTAACTTAGAAACGGCACTATCAATTTTCGAACAGTATAATTTCCAAAAGACATACCATTAACATTCAATGAATCATAGCTAGAAACACACACTAACGTTGATGACTCAGGTAACAAGCAGCAGATGAAATTACTCTTTTACTTTTAGTGACTCTTATGTGCCCATTTATATCTTTGTCACCAAAAAGCGACACCAACCCTTCTTCACCCTTTCTTCTGTATGCTAATAGTAGATGCCGAAGTTGCAACCCACTTGCAGCTATCTTCCCTACCATTGCAGCGCCACATAATTTGTTCCTGATCCAAACCATGTATAAAGTATTCATCCCTTTATCGCACCAGATGACCTGGCCTCTACCTGTTATGTGGCTGACATATATTTATATTTAATTGCCGTTCGGCATCCTGCACGTTTAGTTTATGTGACTTTAATAACATTCATAGGGTTAAAGCGCCACAAACCTTAAGCCATTGTCGAGTGACGCAACAACTCGTCCAACATTAATGCTGACTTGTTTAACCCATTGTGATCAAAAGACTCTAGTTAATTTGATGCAAATTCTGTTCAAACCGACTCAGTTTTAAATGCAAATAGCGTGTAGGCCCTCAGTCAAGGCTTACTCCGTCGCAGATATCCACCCGAGGTGAACGAATTGAGGGTTTGAGATAATCGACGTCACACTTTTCCAATTATCATTTAGCTTGAACATAATACCATCGATAATCCAGTGGTTAAAATCGTCTAGCTGGAGCAGGAGGCTCTTATGTAATAACAAAAAGCCAAGGTTTTTATATAAGGTGTTCAATGGTACAACAAATAACAGCATATGTCGAAACTAGTGACGGGCTGCTGTTTACAGAAAACAACATCAGGATCGACCTTTATTTTCTCCAACTGATGCCCGCCTTTCAAGACGATTGGTGCGGAAAATGGCATTTTCCCCGTCATACTCCGCGCATCGTTTATAGTTATGTCTAGAGAGTCCTTGTAATTTCAAAAGCCTCGCGCGTTTTGAGTGACAGCAGAGGTAATGTAATATGAATCGAAAGGGACGTCATGTCTTGCAGATGGTTAGAATGTTTGTCTGCTGTGATTGATGGATTCGTGGAATGACTACATTGTTAGTTTTATGTCAACAGCATTCATATAACAAGGATTATTATTGTGTATTTATGAATGATAATACACAATTGTTAAAATTTAAAGCTGTTGCTTGGTTGGTCTGAAGATAAATATGTAATTTGCATCGAGACATATGATGGATTGCAAAATCAGTGAGGCCTTTATGCTTCTAAGCGCATTCAACCTTGCCTCTATATATATGTGACGTAGCTGGTACCAATGAGGCTACCCAGCAAGCTGCTGTAATGGTTAGGTCCAAATCGCTGCAATGATCAATATAGAGGCGACAAATATAACCTGTTATCTCTGATTGATTACTATATCGCTGCATTACGTTATACGGGATGTTAAACTAGCTTGCTTCGAAGTATAATTGCTATATATATATGTTACAATGAGTTGCACGAAGCTCAATTTGTTTTTGGGGATTTTATTATAATTAATGAATGACATTCCATGGATATAGCTAATATAGGAAAATCTAAACATTGTTTTGTAGAACCTGGCGCATTGTATACTAAGTTCAGAAGGTATTACATCGTAAGTCGAAGTTGATGTCCCAAACATGCATATAGCAACAGTTTAATGACAGTAAAAATTGCAGTATGTCCCTGGTGCATAAATGTTTTGTAGCAACAAGTCTTTTTAAACATCAATTTTCATTTGTTACAAAATACGTATTGTACACCCTTGCACGTGGTTTAACGGCAGCTCGAGTAACTTCATAAGGGAAGAAATATCGTATTAAAGTTGCTTGAGTTGGTATATCCGTGCTGAATCTGTGGAACATCAGCCAACTGCTCGTCAGTTTACTCTATGTTTTGTAACTCAATTCTGGAGTTATGGTAATTAATAAATTTATTGTCGTTGATGATCGATTCCGTCCGGTGATTCATCTTCCTATTGTTTTAAAGCTATAACACCAAAGTATATTTAGTGATTGCTATGTCACCTTCACACAAACTTATTGCATCATCACATTGCAAATGTTATTTGCTTTCACCGCAGCACGGATTGGATCAATAATTCTAAGTACATTTATGACACAAATCAATCCTTCAATGGATTGTAAATGCGGCATTTGATATGAAGCGACAAAAGACATTGTCTCGCTAATGGTAGGTTTCTGCCTGTGATTAATTGATACGCGACCCGAATTATACGTTCCCTATTAGCTTGATATTTATGACATTCACAGGACCAGTATTGCATATGTGTGTCATGGATGTAATGACAGAACACGGGTATTAAACTTAATGCCATGGCACGCTAACAGCTTGCTTAGGAATATGAATTACAAAGCAGATTTATAGTCGATAAGACTATTATTGAAGGTCATGCATCTTGTTGTCAAATTCGACGACATAACACGGGTCTATGGATTATACATAGTCTGCGTCCCAGACCCCAGGGGTTCCGCTACGCTTCTTGCCCTAGAGTCTACGACAAGACAAGGTCTAAACCTGGCTCGTCCGAATATTCATTAGACACGTTCGTTAATCTTCGTGACCAATCAACACAAAGGTTGTGACCCGAATTGACCTTGCACCCTCGGTTTTATGTGACGTCATGTACATTGCTCTGGTCTGCGCCCAATGAGAACACACTGAATGTCTTCTTGAATTATGGGACGTATCAAAAGTTCAACTTGGCACCACAGCAAGCGCTTTAATCGCTTAGCTGCATGATAATATGTTTACGTAATACAAACAGTTAAAGAGACCAGCTGTGTGTCAGCTTCTCTCACCGACTGTGTGATAAACGGTGCCGCTCAGCGTGAAACAACAAATCGGGGTGCCTGGCTCATAAAAATCACTTGCCCGGTTGGACAAGTTTACTTTGCTCGATCTGCTACATGCAAGCCCATGGGAACTGGACTTACTACTATCTACTATCTAGAAGGGAAACTTGCGATTATATTCCTGTCAAGTCTAACGGATATTCAGTTAATTCGCTAGAGGGGTTGAAGCTTACAGCACTTTTATCAGATTTGTGACTCCCATATATCCAACTGCAAATAATAAACTCAGGAGACAACTGATATCAATTCTATACTGGTAGTTTTGGTATTTACGCATAGCAGTTTATGTTACGCATATTTTAATTGCTACCTCATAGTGAGAACGACATTACAATATGTATAAATTAAATGGGCAAGTACCCAAAAAGTTAATCCCATATGATAACTCCGTACTATTTACATTAACTTTTACATTAACACAAGATTTACCGCAATGTAGCTTCAATATTCCATGACTACCACAGGATTTACCAAAGGCTTATCGCTTAACTGTAGACTTTTAGTGCCGTGGCTAATTGGTAGTGTATTTAAAACAATTGGTAGTAGGAAATCGTAAAATTCAGAGCGCAGATATCGACAGTTACTTGTAGTTTAGTTACTAGTGCGTACAAGTAAAGACATATGGATAGAAGTCAGCGATATCCGTCACCGTCGAGATGGTACATCGTTGTAAAGGTATTATATTACACTTAAAGGCTTCAATCCATTTCATAATTTCCAGTTGCATAGCCTTACATGATCCTATTATGCGAATGATAAATGAACTTGAACTACAGATTTGTTGTATTCTGCTGAGTATCAAAATAAGAGTCGATGAGTGAGGGGTAGATACCCTGCTCACAACATTGCAGCACCCTTGAATACCAAAGGTTAAGTATCGAACACAACAATTTTGACACATTGACTAACCCTGTAGAAGTGAATTGAATTGTAAGCAGGACCACTAATTCCACTATGAGTCAATATCAAATTGGATACATAGCCTGCAACCGTTCTGCAAGCCTATCACTTATCAACCATATTTGTATGGATACATCAAATGAATGTAAAACGATCGACTGACCGCATTTATGTTTGTGATAGGCCAATCACTGTCAAGCTATATGCTCTATTGTTTTAATTATATTGAATGCGTAAACACGGTTGTGCTATTTTTCGTAGTCAGTTCTCTTAAATCTGCGTCACTGCGTTTTGGCTATGTCATTTATTTGCAGCACTTCAACTACCGAGGTCTAAATTTAAGGGCAGATCACGTATTCGAAAACTGCTTGTAGCGGATTTATGTCAGCACAGACACGACTTCTTCTGTGACGTTTCAATCAGCCGTTGCACTTGGCAATTACTGAAACCAACTAGTTTTATTGACGCAAAACACTTTTTTGACCACTTATAAGGTTATCTAGCTTGGTCAGTGCAACATGTTAAATTAAGTGAACCTAAGACACACGCAAACGATGAGCCATAGCCGTATACGTAACGATATTTGCCATTTCAGCTGATTTATTGACATTCTAAATGTTGGACGAATGACATGGAAGTGAATCGCCTTTACTTTGTCCACAAGGGCATGCATAATCACATTTCACTTGGTATTGATGAATTATTTGCATCTGTGTCCCATTGACCACCGGCTAAAAATCAACGGTTTTAGACAAGCATATTGAAGAGATTGAGCGCCTTGTTTAAGCAGTGGATTTCTTCAAACCATATTGATGGAATTGTCTAAATCAGCGAAGACCGATGCTCCGCAGCATTTTAAGATATTGCTAGTTAGAAGGTGAGGGGGAAATGCACAGCAGAGGCGCATCTCGTTTCGCAGTGGTAAATGACGGCAATATATATATTTACATATATATGTATACATATATATATATATATATAAATATTTATATATATATATATTTATATATATATATATATATATAGAGATATATATATATATATATATATATATATATATATATATATATATATATATATATATATATATATATATATATATATATATATATATATATATATTTATTTATAAAATATGTATAAAAAATAAAACAATAGGGCTAATTATACTCATAATTTAAAAGAATATTGTCGGCTGTTGGAAATTTATCGAAACCTCGGGACAGATATATTATCTTAGCGAGACTAAGGTGGATGGTCGAACGGCATGGAATGCTTTGCAGATAACCAGGTTCAAACTCATCGCACCACGAATCCTCTTTAGGACAAATCGGATCACAACCTGTCTACGGACGCAAAATGCTTGTTTTGATAATAACAATAGTAAGTTCTATGGTCTCACAGAGGCACCGCTCCTAAAGGGATAAATAAAAAATTGGGGGCTGTTCGTGTCGTCCTGTGTTGCTTCTTGGTTTGTCTTGTTCTTGGGCACGTGAATTTACAGTTAGATTTTCCCCATCTAGCTGTAGATTTATTCCAACAGACAGGCGTTTCTAGAATTTCCAGATCACGAATACTCGCTGATAATTATATGTAGAAGTTAAACAAAATGGGCTTCATGTTCACAAAAGCATAATGACCTAATCTGAGCCGGCCTGTTGTTTTTATAGCTGTGGTTGTCTAGACGTGTTGGAAACTCCCTCTCTGATCATCCTGGAAGCCTGCGTGTTGTTGTTAGGATACATCGTGTGCTGACCACTAATCTGTGTGTCAGTAATGACCCGGTACATCAGCCAAATAAACCATTGCCATTGAATGCACTTCACCATAAAACTACCCTACGTACTCTTGAATGCCATGAAGCCTTTCGTAAAGCACCGTGTGATGTTGTTTTCTCTGTAGTAAGTCTGACGTGAGGATTTACCTAGACCATGTGCCTCTGCCTCAGGGAATTCAGGTAAGGTTTACCAGAGCATTTGCAAATAGATATGGGCGTGTAACCCCCCTTCCGCATCGTAAAGACAAATGTTAAAACAAATGTTCCGTTATAAGCTTCATTAGTGCTTTGACAGATAGGTAATTTTGGAATACATTGACTATTAAACAAAATCGAAAAAGCATTCTGTTATATCGATGTGTTTAGGGGTGAGCCACATAAGATATTTGTGCCTTGCTTATTTGTAACGACAATCCAGACAAAAATTCAGTTTTCCCATTCATTTTCTGTGTATTGTATCTGAATAGCACCTGAGCTATATGAATCACCTCTTTTGTGCGTGTTATAAAAAGAGCCAAGAAATGTCCCAAGTGACAGGTGTACCCAACATACGTATTTGTGGTCTTTTTGTTGTGACTGTCATGTTGCAATATGACATACAAGAAATCACATTACACTCATACCTAGCGTGTATAACCATGCATACACCATTTCTTATATGTGCGTATGCATTGCAATGCTGGCGTCAGGACTCATTTGACTGGGCTTACCGATTATAACTGATGCATTGGACATGGATAACATTTCAAATTCGGGTGATCCATCTTTAAGAAATGTGTAGACGAATGTAAATTATCTGCCTGTAGCATGCTCTATTTTTAAATCGCTGACGTTAGCATTTTCCCCGAGTTTATATATGTGAAATCACAACAAAGTAACGTTTAGCCTTGCTGGGGTAAAAGCATTCTTTAATAATCAATAAACCAACTATTCTGGGAGTCAACATAATGTTATAAATAATATCTCAGTAACCTTTACATGTTGATGTAATTTCAAGTAAGTCCAATGCATAAGCACAGGTAGGCATGTATTATTTTATACCATGTATAGAACCAAAGAGAAATACGGCCGTTTGCAAAAGGTTTAGAACATCTATAACTTTGCTGTACTCCTTACATGCTCATTTGGTTCCCAATAAGCTGCATGATTTCAAATGATATTATGAATTTGTTTGGTGATTGATGCCGATAAGTTTATTATCCTAGTACTCTTGTGGTCTTAATCATAATGTTAGCAAATGCGAGGTATCTGCAGCAAATTTAGCATTGAGCTTGATTAATGTCGGATACATCAGTGATTTCAAACGTAACAATTGTCTCGATGAGGCTGCTAATAATGACCTATCTCAAGTTTTTGTCACTTATCGAAAAAGAGAGAAGTGTACTCGTACCCTTTAAAAGACTATAAAGTATTTTGTCGCTTCCCATTGATTCCTCATCAAATGAGACACATTCTATCAAATGCGAACAGCAAATTTGGTCAGACTGAAAACCGTTTTCAATTGCTATATGCTCACATAAATGAAAAAGAGTGCAGGAATTAAATAAATAAAAATGTGTACCATAGTTATGTTACGGTGGCCATTAACCTTATATAAGAGCTTTGTGTTCCAGTTGGATTGCACTGATCGTAAAGAGGTTCTTTTGAAATATCAGGTTGGACATTGATGATCATGAGATGACATATCAAGTCCTCTCGTGCAACTCACTAGAAAGACGACTGGAGATTATCAGCTGCAAGTTCACTTAATCGAGCACCAAAATAGGATTATTGCCATTTAACACTGTGATCTTTCGCAACACTTGTCCATAAACATTTGCAAAATATCGGTTTATTCGCACATGCTGTTGTTGTGCATTTTAGTCCACAGTCCACTGTCGTCTATGGATCCAATACTCTGGGGTGCTTTTGGATAAACCGGCCATTCACTTATTATGATACTTGGTAATAGTTAAATATATTGTCTGCATAATCGATCGTCCAAGTTTGAAACAGGAAATGTATGTGCAGCATCATATTGCACATATCAGCTTGCCACTACGCATAAATATCTTTTCTATTTTGTAATTAGGAGCCAGCAAAAACGACTATGATGACGATACTTTCAGCATTTTATATATTACAATATATCAACAGCTTCGGCATTTAAAACAACAACAGCTACCACATTACAGTAATGTTTTATTATTCAGAGAGGAGTAAAGTCTTTTGAATCCATCCACTCAACAACTGAACTGTTTCAATGTAAAAAGAATCGAGTTTGCTGTTTCTCTAAATCAAATGAAAATCTCTTATCATGCTAACCATTCTTTCATTTAAAATCCCACAGGGTTATCCAAAGGCGATTCTGCGGAAGGAATGGGGCAATTCATTTTATGACAGCAGTTGTCTTGAAAAGCACATGTTTCTATCAATGTTATATATACAGCTATTTAGACCGCTTCATCCAGAACACAGCACCGCACAGCTAACTAGATAATGCGCAATAATAAGCAGCCATACATCTGATATATGTTACTTCGTGAACTGCGACTCCTGTCCCGTGTAAATAAAATGGCATACGACAATGGGATCTATTCGGATATCAAAAACATCGTAAGAGGCTACAGTTGGTGTATATATATATAAATTTATATATGTATGTATATATATATATATATAAATTTATATATATATATACATATATATACATATATATATAAATATATATACTTATATATATATATACATATATATATATAATTCTATATATGCATGTATATATATATTTATATATATATATATTATGTGTGTATATATATTTCTAAATGATTATAAATATGCATATATATATATATTTTTATATGTAAATATATATATATATATATTTATATTTATATACATATATATATATGTGTATATACATATATATATATGTATATTTATATATATATATATAAAATTTACATATATATATATATTGTGTGTGTATATATATACATATATATATATTTAAATATTAATATTCATATATATGCATATAACTATATTTATATATATAAATACATATATATAGATATAAATATATATATATATATATATATATATATATATATATATATATATATATATATATATATATATATATATATATATATATATATATATAATTGTACCTTCCGTATTTAGACATTTATACGCACCATTTAACATCCAAAACCCGTATTCCATATTGCCGATATGATTTAGTGTAGTGGAACTGCAGGCAGGTTTCACGACTTAATAATCGCCCATTCATATAAAGATATGTCGCTTTGAAAGTCATTAGGGACATCGCTTTTGACGAACTAGTGTTGAAAGTTATGGAACTGAAAGCAAAATTTGCCTTGTTAACTATGTATCAGTAACATATTTTATCCTTATATGCCACATGTTATTCACATTCTATCGTAGATGTCTGCGCTTCTATCCGCGAAATAGGCATCATATATACGTACTAACAAATCATGTTCGCCTGAAGCAGTGAGCTTGATGCATTACCACGATTTCTGTAAATGAGAATATATTTCGGAGTGATAGACTTTAGATAATCAATTATCAATAGGTAAAGCGTATACTAGCACATTTGGGAATTCGTGGCGATTGATTTGCGCATGTGTAAAGTTACAGCGCATTTTGTGACAATGTCCGTAGCAGAGCCATATTGATTTGCCTTTTGTGACGTTATAAAGCCTCTGAATCTTAGATTTATATTACTGAATAGCAATTGAGACGAGGAACAATACTCCTAATAAAGAGCGTTTCACACAACGGACTCTATTTCCGTTGCATCTGTTTACTGAAAACACTGCTTTTACTTTGACACGAACATATTCCCCACGGTCAGAACAATAGTGATTGCGACATCTACAAGCAAGCCAGTTGCTTAGTGTACAGCTGTGTGTCTGTAATACGCGGCCCAAAGACAAACAATACAAAGATACGGTTCAATAAGGTCATGTTATTTATTGCCCTCAAATAACGACTGCTCTGCTTTCCCGCTAACACCGTCGTTGGATATTAACTTACATTGAGCAGCAGACCGTGAACGAACGGCATAACCAGCACGCCTTAAATAATAGCCATTTCCAGAAATGAGTATTTGTCTTTGTTGTCCCATCGATCACTGTCCACGGGACACCGATGCACAGAATCAATCGATGCCAAACGGATTGCGATATAAATGCAAACCCAGTTCTAAATCATCTGCTCAACGTCAGGAAACCGTTCGAACTGGCACAACTACCAAAAGTCCACGGCCATGGATAAGATGCCCTGCATTTAGCATGTTGCACGTAAAAAGGTGTTATGCATTACTAGATGGTTTCAGCAATTGCCAAGAGCAGCGGCAGTGTTTTTAGAATTTACGACTTGGACTTGCAGTTAAGTCATACTTTACTATACGCAGCACATATATTGTCTCCATCCATCCTGTCTTCCACCATCATAATTACACAGCTGGATAGCCACACTGTAATGATATTATTACGCGTCAGTGTCGCTCAGCCCTGGCTGCTTGGTGCCAAATATCATACATTTACACCTGTTTTAAACAAACGTAGACATCGACATGCTGTAACTATTGTAGATGTTTTGATTCATGGCTGATAGAACACAAACCAAGCAAAATTGAATGAAATCACTAATATATTTTAGCTTAGCTGGAAGACATTTAGTTATCTATTTGCAGACGAAACTTGATGACATCTCAGCATCGCTCTTGTTATCTCCATAGAGAGTAAACTGTGTAACTGTAGCCATGAAGTCATCTACGAGCATACACAGTTGTCATGTCTGTAACCATAGAGGTCTTTGTACTATGGATTAATACATTTTGACTGCTTTTACTTTTGTCACGCATGAATTAACCCAAGATTGAGGATATTTACGTCAACTAATTTTATTAGATATAAGAGGATCTTGAAGGCATTGACGCGATTCATTGAATAAAGGTTATTGTGTTTCGATGAGATGCTTTACGAGGATGAATTGCTAACTGGCTTCTGTGCAAAGTAAAAGAACGTGTTCAAGCTATATCGGTAATCATTTGTGAGGTAATTTTCCATTCCTTTATCTCGTCACACGGGTTGTCATATCAAAAGTCGCTAGTCTATAGTTGAAATGATGATAACTTTGAACTAACGATTGCGAATGCGCATGAATGACGAAAGTCAATCCCGGTGCAGAATGCTGTAAATGGAATGCCGGTTTTACGCTTTCGATTAACGCAACAATTTATTGTGGCATTCAATACGGCAGACTTACAAGAGTTTTTGACAGCGTCTAAGTTACAGGCATCACTGTCGACGTTTTGTGAATGCAATATTCATGAAAATGAAGGACGGAAATAGAACGTTATTTGCGTTATGTAACATCACTTCTATGTACAAAATGTAGAACATGAAATATCAAGGCATCCAAAAAGCGTTGCTCGAAAAGCTAAAGCTATATCAAGGCATATAATGATCGTATGAAATGACAATGATGTGCATCTATCACAAATCACCTTCGTCGTAAGCCATTTCTCTGTGGATTATCACGCTGACTTTTCTTACTGAATGCCTTGGTTGCTATATTATATGCGCCTGCGTTGTTCAAAGTCTGTCTTTCCATCTTATTTGTTTATTTAAAGCATTGCCGTTAGATGGCGGGGCACATATTCAATATAAGTATCTTAATGTTAGACACGTTGGAGGTTTACTTTTACGGAACGCAATTTCTTTTACCTTTATCTTACTTCGATGTCGCATCAAATCTTTGTAGCAAAACAATGATAGTTCATAGAAGGAGTTAATGAAGCCGTGTCTCAATGCTATTTGACAAGAGTTCATTTTCATAAATAGATATCGTCGTTATCAATTACTGATTGAATGTTTGGCTATGATTCGGTTGAAAAGAGTTGATAGTGTCAGTTTGCTTTGTATACCAATATGCTAATTGATTTGTCAACTACAGAAATAATTTTAAATTATTCCACATCATCACTCAACTGAAAAGCGTACGAATTAAGCTAGCAATTAAATGTGAGTGGATTTCCACACATCATGTTCATTTAAGAGTTTGAATCGACCAGTCAAGTTGTTCTTCGATATACGGAATGCTTATTGTACCTTACACATGAGTCGGTTTGTGCTGGGATTCGGTATAGTTGAACTCGCCACAGCTTAGCTAGCAAAATTATTCCTTACAAATGTTGAATATTATCAATCTTAACTTTTTCATTTTGTCTTCTCTAAGAGATAATGAAACGTATTAGGTCGGGTAGCACGCCAGACTTGCTTGTCTAAGACTGCGTTTGGTAATATTGTTCCCCACTGGATATCAACACGCAGAATGCAATGACTGCGAGTCTAATTCATTCTGGAAAGCACACATGAGAAATTGTGGATCTCTAGTCTCATATCCACAATATCCAGCCATTGTCTGCATTTGTAACTATCGGACACATCATATGCCAGGGTACTCGGTATATCAGCTGGTTTAAGCATCTGCGATTCATATCTCTCTTTCGAGCTACTCGACTAATGCATTACTCAGAGGACGCATGATACGACTTGGACAATGTCGTCGGACAGTGCAATATTAGGGATAACACAAATTAATGCCAAATCACGAATAATATGCATATGTATGTATACAGATGGTTTGTATGAAAATGCTTTTTTCTGCTGATGGTAGGGTACAGCGGCTCTTGGTAGCCTAAACTGTCGGCCGGTGTGGCAGCCTATATATTTTTCTGGAAAGTTGTGAAGGCCGCGTTAGCTCTGAGTACCAGTAGGATTTAAAGTGTCTTGGGGCATATTGTATTTCAGTATGAATAACTGCACGACCCGCTAAAACAGACAAACCGACCATTTATGAAGCTCGGGTGTACTAAATGATTTTTTGCATAATATTATAGAGGAGGCTTTTAGAGGTAGTCACCACATATTTGAGGGGAAATAAAAGCTCGGGTGTACCAATATTTTTTGCTCAAATTATACTAGGCTTATATATTTATACCCACATCTTAGAATTTCAAATACAAGATGTATCACTGGCTGGGTAAACAGCGTTAATTGCGTAGTCAAACAATGTTTTGGGAATATATAGTGATATTGTTAAGTCTTTCATGGGTTCATTTGCCATTCTCGAATGCCAAAGACAATGATTCGGCACGACGAACGCATTTTTTTGGCAGGACTGTTCTATTAGTTTCAATTATTGGCAGGTATCAGTATATAAGCGAGGAATTTTCGCCGCCGCTTTAGCGCTATTTGATTGGTTGTGGTTCTACTTTATCGAATGAAGCCAATATCTGTTACAGCGAGCAAATCTGCTTCCTAATGGCCTTTATTGTACTAGTATTATGACGATTCTAATTTGAATGGTACTTTTGGAATCATCCCTATATTGGGGCCTATGAAACGTGAATGTGAACGGTTTGTCAAATGGCCCCAGCACCTTTATGCCTCAAGTGGTCGTCCAATGTTAAATCCTGTTGATCTACATCCGCTTTTCTAGCGCCATAATCATATGGCTGAGCTACGATGTGGTAACTACGTTATTCAATGGCATTTCCGTTAGCTTATCTTGGCTTTGCGCCAATTATCATACGTGTTTGCTTCCTAGCCTTTACGGGTAACTTATTGGCGATATTAATTTGTGGCCTGCACATGATGTATCAGGTACAAGTTGCAAGTGATAACTCTTTTTAATCGATTTTGATCAAAGCGATCGCGAAGGTACTTAGGTATTTCGTTATCATGAGGAGCACGATTTAAACAAATGACTGCCCACCGATTGGCATTGCCATTGTGATCTCCAATGGTAGTAGGTTTTGGGAATGTGGCGACAAAGTTAATTTCGGACCGCCAGGCCTTATCTGGGAGAATTCGTCAGATGGCATGTAGATAACTGTTAAACCCTTTGCCATTTCAGTCAATAGTATGGAGTCATGATAAGGATATATCTTCTCCGACTTTTTTTTGTAAAATTCATATTGAAAGTATCGTTCCCTATATAAAGATGCACTCTGTCAAGACATGGTTCGCTTATCCTAAGAGTGTCCGTATATGTGATCCAATGTGACGTATGCCAATAAATATACGTACAATTGATAGCACCAGTTGCACGTGCCTTTGTAACTGAAAACCAATGCTTACCACAATGCAATTAGCTATAAATACCAGCTATATAATAATGTTCCCATATATGCTGCGTAGAGTATCAAATTTGCCAAGCCAAATATAAGGCATGCAATATACCATGTAAAGTGCAAAAAAGAAAATATACGCATCGATCATAAGTCACATTGAAGACAAACAGTCTCCTAGTAAGGGAATGTGCATTCCATCTTTTGATTAATAAAGCGATGGCCAAATCATCCAGAAGCACATTTCCGAAATTATTCGAAATCGAACGTTTAATCGCGATTGTAATAACTAATCACGTCTACATGTCCTTACACTGTTCATTTGAAGGAGAGTAATACGCAATGCGATCATATCCATGCATAAGATGTTGCATAACTCTGGCGTGTATTTTGGTCGATATAAATATTCAAATGTTGGGTCTACCTCATTCCTTCTGGATTCTTTTATAAATACATTTCAGCGGGGTGGTAAGCACGCAGGTTTTGAAACTAACCTTAGTACCTCTAGCTGACATTCACAGGTCGGTAAGTTTGTGTGGCCTATATTTTGTTATTTTTGTTGTTGTCTCGTCTCACTTAAACACTTAATATAACCACTTCTTTTATTTTCTGTGTTCGCAAAATATACATCTACGGTTGCTGTTTGTCAGCATTGTTCACAAAGAAATAGTGAAGTTTCCTCACGGAAATTAAAACAACTTTCTCCTCATAAATGTTGCCTTGTTCACAAACTGGTTAAATGTGCTTCCCCTCATTAGGGTCAATCTATGACAGCATCAACAAAAACAAATACATTGGCGTCTTTCTCGATCACAAATACATTGGCTATTTTTCTCTAATTAAATGTTTGACTTGCATATATATATACATATATATATATATATATATATATATATATATATATTAGGGATATATATATATATATATATATATATATATATATATATATATATATATATATATATATATATATATATATATATATATATATATATATATATATATATATATATATATATATATATATATATATATATATATATATATATATATATATATATATATATATATATATAAATATATGTATATGCATTGAAATCGTGGCGACTATATGATTGTTTTGTCGCTAGTTGTCCCCGCCACTTTCTGGACTGAGGAGTGGTGGGACCGGGACGAAGGTGATATATACAAAATATATACGAAACGGTGGATTAACTCCGAAGAAGGTGGAGATTCTCAAGCACATAAAAATCTACGCAGTTCGCCAAAGTCGTGCAATACCCTTATACTAGACTGCAATATACAGTGCTAAAATCAAAGGCTACTCTATCTGTTATTAAGGATCGTAGAAGTTGGTTAACTTTCGACATATTCCAAATATTATTCCTATGGTGGGTTGACTTCATACCAGATATTCAAGTGATGATAAAAGTTCACGTAACTCGTTGTATTATTTATGTCCAATCCAATTCATCATTATGGCACACCCTTATCTCACTTAAAGCGAGGCGAATTCTCCGTTGGTCCGTTTCCAGCTAAGTAAGAATGAGATTTTATACCTCAGAGCGCAAGTGCATCTAACCTATTGAAAGATCACACGTTCGCGCAGCCGGCGTTATTTTCCCCTAGAGTGGTGAACTCCTCTACTTTCATTCCTTTTAGTAGAAGGTTTGGTGATGCGTTGGTCCGTTTTCTTGCATCAAATCATCGCTAATCAATAGTGTGGGTCGACTCCCATCGATGTCAAACGATAAACTCTCAACAAATGCGACTTGTGTGAACTTGGTATAAAACGCTTGCCATTCACCATAACACCACACGATGCGTTCAGGGAACGGCTCCATATGCAGATGAACTGGCGGACAAAATAGGTCTTTCCACAACCGGTCGGACCAGCCACAACACAAATATGGTTAAAAGATCGAAGATAAATGTATTGATATATTTATATCTATTTGATAGACACCACTATATTTAACACTCTTCTTGGTTCAATTATGCTGTTTGGTGCTATTCCCGGGTATGGTTATGTCACATCCTCATCTGAATCCACATCACTTTTCTTGGCCCGATTCAAATGTTCTCGCAATTCGACAACCTCATCCATGACCTGACGACAAAAACATGTCACTTCATCGTAATCTTCTTTACACCACTGTAAGGCAACTTCCAATCGACCACAGTTGAGACATTGTAAGTTTACTTGTGGCTGTGCCATGGTCGATAATCCTCAAAGTGACTGGTCGAATTAGGCGAGTATTCCCCACTTATCAAACAAGTTAAAGAATGACGTCATCAGTCACATGACAAGCAGGTCCTAACATGCTCCGGCCATTATTCTACTTCTTCAGCCTCCAAACGTTGAAATTTCTTCATTTGACGTGCCAATAAAAAGCGCATGTGGTGTAGCTTTGGCCCAGTCCCCATAAACTTCAAACAAACGTTGTTGTATTTAATGATCTGTTGATGCGTGGGGTCTAGTTCAAAGTCATCCGTCACCTTTATCATGTGGATGTACTTTCTCTTCAACACGGTTTGCAATTCAGTCACGTTAACATAGGAATAAGAATCGGTCACCGTAAACACCATTTCTTGCCATTGGTTGGACGTGCTTCTCTCCATTTTGCTTTACTTCTTCGCAATTCGCTTGCCTCCGTTTGTTTGTTTAAATCAAAACCGTTTTTGGCTGCTAAGGCCATGTACGGCGTTTGCCTCCAACCTGCTACCCCACTTTTAAGGCCTGGTGATGTGATGTCAACACCCATGTGATCATTCATTTATCGAAAGCACCAATCACATGCCTTCGTTAGCTTTATTAAACCATGAAGCGCTGATGTCACCACCAATACTAGTTGTCAGCCATTCTATTCGTTGTATTACACAGCATATTATACAGAAGCCTTAAGAAAAAACGAAGGCAAGATATATACATATTTTATTGAAGCGATTATAATGGGTGAATCACACGACTTTCAATTTCATTCTTTACCGATGTCAACCAAGATTGTCTATAATTAGGCCAATAGAATTGGCTGGAATCCGTCCATGTAGGGGGAGGTACACTCAAGCCCAAACATGTGTAACGCATATCCATAAATTTTAGATCGTTCACGTGCAGCA
Source organism: Urechis unicinctus (assembly GCA_034190875.2). NCBI lineage: Eukaryota > Metazoa > Annelida > Polychaeta > Xenopneusta > Urechidae > Urechis > Urechis unicinctus. The sequence continues at coordinate 47,499,607 of CM067347.1, read as the reverse complement.
ACGCCTCAGGCAAATACACCTACACTCGCTCAACCTCCAACCTTATTTATGGAGCTCCATTAGTAGTATAGGTAATAGCGGTTCCAGCCCACCCCTCCAAACGGAGACCCACCCACCAACGATAAGGAATCCCCCCACTTCAGAGCATCATTAACCCACTTCGACTATTCCTTTCGGGTCCTAAGGTCTCAAGAGCTGCCAATAGCTGGCCAAGGATTAAAGATGGTACCTTATTAGTAGGCTGTGAGTCGCAGGGTTAGTGGCAGCCATGAGTCGCAACGAAATCGCAGGGGAACCACCATTACCTATACTAACAAAGCTGTGACCCTCTCAGCAGGCCATGAGTCGCAAGGGAAGGGACAGCCATGAGTCACAGGGGGTAGGGACCCACGACCACATGGGGGTAGGGGGAGAGGGAGCCGCTACCATGAATACTACCAACCTCCAAGGTCTTTATCTATAGAGGTCATTAAGCGTAAACATTCTGGACCCAAGTCTACCCGTGTAAGTTCCATTTTTCATGCAGTCAAGGTCTGTATAAACTGGGCAACCTTAGCGTCGTTTTTCTCGATAAAGTCGGGATCCTGACGAGCAGTTATCAATCTCATCGTAAAGAGCTTCCAACAGTAGAAAGCCCCCGTCGGTCTCTCTGTGGTCCCACTCGGTCTTCCCAGCCAAGGACCGTGATGCTCCTTTTCCACCTCCAAGCAACTATTAAACCTCCCGTTCGCTCTATAGTCGCCGTCTTTAAGCCCCTCCACCCCCCCCCCCCCCCAACCACCGTCTCCTTATACTTCTTTCGATCCTTGTGATACACCTGGTTATACACCTCAGCCCTCCCCAGGTCCTCAAAGGAGCACAACCTGAAAAAGCAGTCGACAAACACCCCCATGATCGCCATCGGACTATGGTGCAGCCCCAACAGAACCTGAGGTTTATACATATTCGGAATTATCCTTCCAGGACTCCGAGTGTAGGGGCACTTTATCTTGAACAGCACAACCTCCTCAGGATGCCCCAGACAGACAGCATCCACTCCACCCCCACGGCCACATAGCCGCCGGATAGGTAGCACACCAAAGCCATCTGGAGAGTAGGCCGTTGCGCCACCCTGAATATAGATATTATTTCCGTAGCCCTTGATGTCTTACACCTTCTCCAATACCGCAATTGCAACCTCCTTAAAAGTCGTACCCCCGTCGACCTAGGCACCTCGGGGGTAGGAGATGCCCTAACCAACATCTTAGCCTTAATGTCGCTTTTCATTCGAGAATATTTTTCGATCTCGGCCAAAACGAGCTTAAACTCATCGTCTGAGATATAACCATCTTCAAGCGCCGCCGAAATAATATCTGTAACCGTGTTTTATTTGCTCTGTGCCAAAATTTGAATCTGGTCGTGCTTCTTTACCTTCGCCGACTGTCGCCGGCTGATGACCTTACCTGCGATCGCAACCAGCCTGCAAACAGCCCCCGTAGCACCCAAGACTGTAGCAATGGGGGCAGCAACCACCGTAGACATCAGACCCGCACCACTTGCGCCAAGACACATACCAACAGCAACTAAAGCAGTGTCTATAGCGTCCACTGAGTTTACTGCACACCTATATTTTTTATACATAGCACCATATTTTTCAATTTCTTTCTCAAGGTATTGCTTCTTAAGACTGATCTCATTCAGCCGATATGATTGCCCTAGACCACATGGAGGCAGCTCCCGATTTAACGGTGCAGTAATTGGTTGTTGGTTCACACTGCTGCTTTATACGTCTACAAGTCAAGTTCAATTAGGAGTGAAGCTACAGACCAAGTCGCCTCTCTGTTTTGTGTGGTTGTATAAAAATTAATAACGTTGCTGTAAAGGCTGGTCTAAAGATATTACAACAGCCCGTTGATCAGCAGGCTTACTTATTCCCACCGCTTGATTCGTTCCATTAATAACAGGAATGACTGTTATAACAGCAGTATCAGCACCAACACCCGAAGACAACCCCATATGAATGATCCTACCACCACATGTCATGGTATCCCGGGGGGGGGCACTTAATGGTATAGAGGTAGTACATATGTGCCGCGCGACGGGGTATGTTTTTTCGGCCTCTTGACTTGTACGACGGGTTTTTTGGCCTCATACTTGTACGACGGGGTATGTTTTTGAGCTTCAATCTGTACGAGGGGTTATACATTCGCATAATACCTTGTGCGACGGGGTATGCTTTTGGCCATTTTGACCTTGTACGACGGGTACGGGTTTTCGAGGTCCCGCGGCACACCCCTATCCAGAATAAGGCCAAGTGCCCCCCCCGGGCATGGTATATCCACAGCTTGAGTCTTGTGAGTCTCGACCCCTAGCCCCATAGCCAAACGACCACTCATATCCTCTGCGAAGGGGGCCACTTGCTTCTACTCATATAGTAATGAGGGGTTTTGTCTCGGAGCTTATGTGTTGTCTCAGGTCCCTGTTCTGCCGTCTGTGTCTCTCATCAACATACTTTTTATTAGCAGCATCTTCAGGTGATATTGGGTCTCCCAACTGAACGATTTTATTATCTCCAATTTCAAGGTCTCCAGTCATAGTATCCCTACTTTTATCCATTTTTTGTTAGTCACCAATAGATATATAGGTCTTTGTGGCATATTCCGAGAGGTTGGCGCCGTCCTGATCCGGTTTCAGTTGAGTTCCATAAATACTCGCTTTTATTGACATCTTGTAAATTAAAGAACAACAACAGGAAGGTCGTGATTGTTAAATATACGTAACTTATTTTACTTTATCTGAACCTTCAACTCATTCACAGCTCCGACAGTAACACGTTTTAACACAGGATTAGCAATGTTTGTGGTTATGATATCACCGAAAGAGCAGCCCCCACAACCCACAACTTTAAGAAGCGTAGTGGGCGCACCATCAAGCATGTTGTGCGTGGTACTGACTTGATCGAGGTGGACATAAAGTGGGTTAAAGACGCTAAAGTTCACGGGCCGGCCACCTTTGTGAGTACCTGAAGGAATCCATTCTCCACCCAGGCCGGTATCAACACCCAACATCTCCAACACACCGTCACATCGTAAAGACCCAGAAGGGGGAACTGAGAGGGTAACAATCCTAGTTGAATCATCAACCTCCAAACTAAGACCTAAAATATCCCGATTTATAACTTCAAATTCCTCCTGTATACGCTTGAAGCTCCAAAGGCCAGGCGGGAGACTGGAACGTTTTAACCCCTCTGACCCAGAACCATCTGGCAGCCATAGAAGAGGCACATCTGATTCAATGTTATATCAACCCACAGTATACGTGATTGACCTAAGACCTACGTATAGATCACCTGCAGTGTTGTCAATAGCATTTTGTAGGAACACAGCGTCGCCGCTTTGAACATTTGACAGAGTGTGATACATAGCACTATGAATAAACAAGCCTTTAGTTTCAATAGAAAAGCTACATATGAAACGGGCGGGGTGTATCCAGCCCCATATGGTGTGGGAGATAAACTCACCCGACAAACAATCCAAGTCTTTCACAATGGCGGTACATTCACAGCAAACTTTTCTGATCTATTCAGTTACTATAAGGTGCCACCGGTAACAGCGGACAAAGTAGTAAAAGACTGGTCGACAAATCCAATGCAGTTTTGGCAGAACCAGTTAAACTTTGCAGTGTGGTGTGCAACAGCTGGCTGCGGCGTGTCATCCCGCGACCACCCCGAGGCTGGGATTCCACTCGTGAAAGCTCTCTACACCTTTCACCTTTATTACACAGTGCGTCGCCTATTGGCAGAACTACAAGCGCCTCTACCTCAGGTTCATGCCTATGACCCCTATAACAATACATATGACAGGAGGGCATATGAGAGACCAAACACAGACTGGCGCCAGAAGGCAACCGTAGCTAATAGTGGCCTTGGTATCTTATATGCACATGATGTGTATGGTTACGGGAGTGTCGTCAAGGTTGCTGGTCGAAACGATCGTTATGACCCTACATGGATGGCCTTTGAAGCGGAAAAGGATACAAAGCCAGGTTTTGCCCACGCGAGTAACCTACAATCCTTTCAGTAGAGAATGGGTGCTGTTTTACATCTAGCACAGGGACCTGAAGTCATTCTTGGCCCCACTTAACCCAAAGGTCACCTTTTGTAGACGATCTAAACTCCAGAGTGGCCTGCAGCCCATGCTTAGACACTGCCTTCTCCCACCTCGTAACTAAGACTTCAGCTTCTTCTTTGGAACCCACCTAATCTTCTGTTAACCCAGCAGGCATTTCAGTAATAGCCCATGGTAGACTAGTTGTACTCGACGTATCTAAAGTTTCGTCAATGAGGTTAGGCTCCTCATCATCAAAGTTAGTCTCATTCCTCTCCCCTCCCATAGCCCCCTTCTCATCTGCATCGTCAAATGTTGGGTTATCAAACTCCATGTCTGTGTGTTAAAGATATAAGTGTAATAAAGAATTCAACATGACGAGTACTTACGGACGCAAACTAAACCCACACTGCCAGATAAGCTAACTGGTCGGGGTAAAGGGCGTGCGACAGTCTGTAGTCGTTACAAACAATCCAAGCACTATTGACCAGAACTGGTTCGCTTCCCCAATCTAGGCGCAGACGACGTCATTGTTCCAGGGACAACACGGCTGGCTTTTACAATCACGCTGACCTCGACTAATCTTAACCGCAGCGTTGTGCAAAACCTGGGCCGTGCCGTGGTAAAAAAAATGACAATCAAGATTGCTGGTAATGAGGTCATGTCTATTGATGACAGCCATGTGTACCACCTTTACCACGACTTGTGGCGGACTGCACAGGAGAGACAGGGCCTCCAGTACCAGGGCATTGACACATCAGATGACAGAAACACAACTAAGATACTGAGAAAGAGGACCTGGCCATAGCCAATGTGTATGGTAACAGGTTCTACGTTCCATTGACTTTCAACTCCTCGAGAGTCACATGCCATTCTACCAGAGTGTGCGTAATGACAGACTGGAGTACGAGCTCAAGTTCAACGACTACAACCGCGTAATTCACGCAACTGGCGACACCGCTGCCAGCTACAAAATTGATGGCATCTCACTGGAGTATGACATGGTTACCCAAATAGGGTTAGGCCGCATAATACGCACCCATTACACAGGTCGGCTCTCGATTCTATATGACCGTGTTTTTCGTCACAGGAAGCGAGTAAACAATAAAAGAGATACACTGTGGAACATCAACCTGAACGTGCCTGCTCGCAGCATGAAGGGCATTCTACTGCTCTTTGAAGACCCAGAGGGTGCCTCATACGCCAGGAAGACAGAGTCGTTCTACAACCCAGAGATTACAAAAGTTGAGATGACCATTGAGGGCATCCCCAACCAACTCTATGCCCAAGGTATGCGTGGCTACCAGCAGTGAAGCAATAGCTGCAAAAGACTTGGCATTGTCGGACGTGTCCCTAGGAGAGTACCTAACCACCAAGCATGCTCTGTGGCTCGACTTAAGGACGAGTGATGACGACCAATTGCACGCTAGTGGCAGGGCCGTGGAGAATGCGTCTGAGAGTATCACCATACAGATCACGAAAAAACACAGGCAGCCGGTACATTGAACGCTTATATGTATATTATAATGGATGCACAGCTTAACATTAAAGATGGCAGGTTCGTCAGCGCAGTCTACCAACAAGGTTTGGGTGAAACCGAAAACTGAGTTTACATTTCCAGATGGTCCCTGTTCGGCAATTGTTTGTGGGCAGACAGGATGTGGGAAAACTGCATTCATCCTCGAACTACTTGAAGGGCCCTTCTTCGGTGCCTTCGAACATATTGTTATCCTCTTCCCCACCATACGTTTCAACGAGGCCTATCAGTCGCGGTCATGGGTGTGGGACGATTCAGAGGTCTACGCCGTTGATCCAGGGGAGCGGCTCCATGACCACCTGAGGGCTTTCTACCACTGCTTCAAGGGCGAGCCTACCGTCTACATCATCGATGACTGTTCGGCTACAAAGGCCCTAACTAAGAAGAAAGACTTGTTATCCGAACTGGCCTTTAGGGCCGTCATGCACATCAAAGTGTCTGGGTCCTCACCCAAAAGTACAACTCTGTGCTGAAGGACTTATGTGAGCAGACTCACTGAATGGTGCTCTTTCACACCAAGGACCATGACACATTTGAAGACGCCTTGCTGAAAATGATGTAATTCCAACAAAAGAGGAACGCGCCACCGTACGCCAACTTTTAGCAAAGACCAAGCACGCAAAACTGCTGCTGAAGACTGATCAACCTACTGCATATGCCGTCGATTGAAGTGATATTGGCCTTGATAGCAGCCGCTGCCTCAGTAATCAATTTAGGTTTCTACATCTGGGTAGCGGTGCAGTATTTTAAAGCTCAAAGGCGTATTCGTATATTCATGGATCCTGATACCATTATTGATAAACTCCTTGAACAGGACACGACTACCTTAGTGGAGACAAAGTCTGGGGGAGCGGAACCTAGTTGCACCCCTGGTGTAGATGTGTCTTCTAAGAGAGATAGGCTTGCTGCAGTCATAGCCGGGGGTCAGGTCCGTCAGTACCTTGGTTTGGAGCGCCTTACAATTGACCAGGTTGAATCAATGTCTGATGAAGAGATCATAAAGCTATATGTGAGATACGAGGCTCGGCTAGGCGCTAGCATGACGCGCACTCTAGGTCCATCATTGCTACAGCTATATTCAGGTATTGCTTGTATGTTTCTACCAATCCCAGCAGAACACCAACCAAAGCTAATTACAGACCTCGAGACTGACCCGTTTGTTGGACACGCGCTAAGCACTGCCACTTGTGAGCTATATCATCGCTATGGTATGTTTTTAGCTCCATTAACCGCGGCTTTATTAACAGTTAAGCACTGTCAATTTGGAAAAACGAGCACCGAATCAATAGTGGCTGGGGGAGAGGAAGACACTTGCGCGCTATAGTATGTGTTTAACTCTGCTATAGCATGTGCTTAACTATGCTATAACAGGTGTTTAACTCCGCTGTAACATGTGCTTACTAAGAGCTGTCAATTGGACAAATGAATTTAGTAAGTAAACATGGAAGAAGCAAACATGAATCAAGAGGAGACAACACTGGTGGAGATAACGTCAGTGACCACTTTGAAAAACGCTAAAAGGGCTGCGGCAGGACAAAAGGGTGCAGCAGCTTGGAATGCCAATCAAAATAAGCTTCTGAAAGAGCTCCGAGAGGCTAAGGCTGCGCTTACAGATGCTAGAGACGAAGCGGTTGAGCCAATATCAACCAGCAAGCCTCACACCCTCAACAGGTTGTGGTAAAAAAGCCTAAGAACGCTCATTCAGGGTAAAGGATCCGTATTGCTACAGGCATCAGATGACCTCACACAATTACTGATGGAAAAAAAGCTCGTCAATGCTCTGTACCATGGTCCAGTTTTTCCGGTATATCAATAGGTTATGCCAAGCTTGCTACGATGGCTCTGGGTGGTGGGGTGCCACGTCTTGATTTCACCCCACGCGACCTGGCTATGGCTGTTGCCGATGCATCACTAGCTATGGCCACAAAGGATATGCTAATTAAACAAGGAATCTTACCAGTTGATATACTGAAGTAAATGGCCACATTCGCGCTGCTTGTTGAAGGCGCTCTTGTTAACGCCCTTACATTCTCTGGGAGCAACTTTTTGTTCTCTAAATTACGAAGCAGCCAAGTGGACGTGGAACGTAAACGCCATGATATGGCAATCGAGCAGCTTCAATCTGCTCAGGCAGCATGGGCCAAGAAGAGAACTGAGCGTTTAGACTTCATCAATGAGCATCTGCGCCGCCAGGGACATGCCGAGCATACTTTTACAGATGCGGCCGAGGCTATGCGTGAGTACTCCCTGATTACAAATAAAACCGTCGACCCGCTGGGCCCTGAGCCTCAGCTTTCAGACTTCTATGTGCCCTAAGATGTACAGAAGGGGCTTGAGGTGGCGTTTATTATACTATGTATGGCTGCTACTGGACTGGTTGCATACAGGCTTGCTAAGTAGGTCATTGGAGACTCGGGCATTTACTTTGTATGGATCGTCACATGCAGAAGATCTACTACAGTCCTAAGGGCTACTGGAAAGGCATAACAGCTATCAAGAAGCTTGCAACAGAAGCGAGGGTTTCTGAGGAAGTTGCCAGGGGGTGGCTAACAAAGCAAGTTTCATGTCCCTGTCCCTAATGAGGTTCACCAAGCCGATCTCTTATTTCTTCCTCATGACGTTGTGGAGGGCCCTAACAGTATGCCCTAACAGTGGTTGATGTGGCCTCGCGCTACAAGGCGGCTGAGCCATTGACTACAAAAGAGGCTAAAGAGATCGCAGGTGCAATGGAGAGGATATACAAGCGAGGACTGCTTGGGTGGCCCAAACTACTTCAGGTCGACCCAGACGGGAGTTTATGGGTGCAGCGAATCAGCTGTTAGTAAAACGTGGAGTATCAGTCAGGCGTGGCCGTGTGAAAATCCATCGACTCCAGGGTATAGTGGAAAGCTTTAACCAAACACTGGTTGAGCGACTCTTTAGTCACCAGTACGCTGTAGAGTTAAAGGATACTGGAAAACGATCAACAGAGTGGGTTTCTCGTCTGCAGGCTGTAGTCTCAGCGATAAATAATGAGGTGACCCATTTCATGAAAAAAAAACCTAAAGATGCTATAAAGTCAAAACGAGTTACACAAAAGCCCTCTGCAGTCATACCAGGGCGCCCGCTGGGGGTCAAAAAGCAAAAGCTTCCCTCTGATGTTGGCGTTCGCTACCTCTACCAGCCTGGCGAGGCAGAGCAAGACCAGCGCTGGCGGCCCACTGACCCTGTGTGGTCACTCAATGTTTACCGGATTGGACGCTCTGTCACTAAATCTGGTGAGCCTGTACTTTACCATTTGTTGGATGGACCGCTCCGTGGCTTTGTAAAGGAGCAGCTGCTTGTTGTGCCGCCCGATACCCAGTTACCACCAGACGGTATATTACAAATTAAACAAAAGACATATAGGTAGTAATGGAAGCAACTGGAAAGTGCCCCTGGATATTACTCGGGAAGAGAGACCCTTGTGACAGGCCCTGTAAGTTTGACTTTTGCGCAATGTACAGGTTTAATATTAAGCGGGGTATCATAAATCGACTTTGTGTAGAGTGCCAGAAGGGCATTAAAAATAACCTAAAATTATGTATGGATTGTTGATACGAAAGGGTTAACCACAACCTGATGAGGATGAAGAAGAGGCTTGAGTGCAGGAAGGCCCGGATGGTTACTCACGTTGAGACTGAGGAAGGCGTGCTAGACAAACCTTCTTGAGCTAGGAAGACCAAGCCCCTACGTCCGCCGGGTGGTGCCGCTCCCACACCCCCTCAAGCCAGGAAGACCACTCCTTTACTCTCTCCCCAGGTCACCACCAGTCTCACTATAGCCGGCATGGTGGATGACCTCCTGATTGCGGAGGGGGAAGAGGGTGGGGAGAGGTGTCCAACAGTGATGCAGGAAGTTCACCATCACCCCTCATGGGCCGGTCGTAGGTGGAAGATGTGGATACATCTACGATTGAATACGATACACCCCGTCTGCCGGCGGTCTACACTGGGTGGTAGGCCTGGGTGCTGCTATGCCCGTAGGTCAGGGGGTGTACACCTCCCAGAGATATCCATCGCTTTGTATCAAAGGGGAATAGAGAGTTGACGTGCAGCCCATATATCTTGTGACTGCCACTTTGGAGCATGTTCATCCCATGGCGGAACCGCTTCTGGTCGAACAGTGATTCAAGGTATGGGCGTGGCGCAGGTGTTTCTTGACCACTACCTTTTTTAAGCCCTTTGCTTTCTTGATTTCCTCCCGACATCAGGATGGAGTACATCTTTGGGCGCAGGCCTACATACTCCCTGATGAGTACACCGCCTCACTGGTCCTTCATCTTTCCTAGAACCTTCTTGTTCTCGTTGCTGTGGAGCGGGTGGGCTGAGTCGAAGTTGCTGGTGTCGAATAGGTCACTGTCTTTTTCCATGTCGGCGTAGATGTCTGGTGTGCGGATCTCCCCATGTAGAAGAGGGAGTCAGTGTCGGTTGGATGTGAGTAGGTTGACCCTGCGGCCGTACTGGGACTTCATGTTGTGTTGTAGTAGAAGTCATACATGAGGTGCTTGGACAGATCGAGTATGCACATCCCCACGTAGACTGGGCGGTTGAGGACTTATTCCTCAGGTTCGGGACCAGCTTCTCGACTCCGTGGCCGCCGTATTCGTTAAGGAGGTTTCTCTGGTAGTCTGAGAGCCACTCATTCTGGACAAGGAGTCGCTCTGGGGCCAGGGGGTAGTCGTTGTGGTCGTCGTGGAGCTCAGCTGGATACTCTAGGTCGACCTCAAAGATGTACCCAGTCTCGGTGGGTGTGGACTATTCTGGAGAGCGACTCTGGCTGGTCCACCCACTCAATGTTCGAGGTAGGTAGGGCCTGGCTCATTGCCCATCCATAGAGGTTGTTGGCGTCGAGGTACTGGATGTAGCTTGTGGGCTTCTCCTGGTCGAAGTGTCCTACGTAGGGATTGTTTGCTTTGGCGTGGCGCCGCGAGACCATACCTATTCCTCCACGCAGACCCTTCTCGATGAAGAAGTGCTTGTCGTAGTCGGTGAGGAGTTCGAGTTTTACCCCTGTGCTCTTGAGTAGAGCATCCAACGGGAGGCCTGGGCTGGTATAGTAGTAGGCTGGGTCCAGGCCGTACTGCTTTAGGCTGGTCTTGCGGAAGGTTTCAAACATGTCGGCTAGGAGGAGGACATCTGCCCGGAGGTAGAGGTCGTGGTAGTCGCCCATGTTCTTGCAGCCAAACGTGCTCCAGACCTTTTGCGCGTGGGCGTAGTCTGTGGCTGATATGCCCTGCTCCGAGAGCTTGCTGTAGAAGTCTTGAATGGGCGGGGCTGTCCATGAACTCGTTGGGAAAGACTCCCTTGCGTAGGAGTAACCCTCGCATCGTCGGGTCTGGTTCATACTCTGACGTCACTGTGAAGACGTCTGGGCTATTGGCTGAGACCAGCTTGTCGAGGGAGGCCAGGAGGAACTGTGCGCTGTCTATGAAGCGGAGCTGTCCGAGGGATAGGGACATGTACTTCTCCATATTGTTGGGTATACAGTTGATGTCTCCCTCTACCTTGTTTATGCCTTGCATTAGGACATGGGAGTCATAGCTCCTCAGGTTATGGAAGACCACGGGGATGGGGGTTGTCTTGGGGCTCAGCCTAAGCTTTAGGTTGCAGGCGTTGTGGCGGACCCGGTCGGTGAGCAGTGGTTTGCTGCAGACGTGTCATTGGGTTGCGGTCTTGTGGACTGGCTTGAAGAGAACTGATTTGATCTTTTTCTCCTCTTGCTGTAGGGCTTTGAGGAACTTCTCCACAGTGTCTTTTCCCCTGTAGATGACTGGGGACGAGGTCTTTCCATCGCATCGGACCACTATGTAGCCGAACCCGCAGCCCTGGTGTTCCTGGGTTGTCTGGGTGTTGCTCTTTTCTGGATTGAGTGCTGGCCCTGGGAGCTTTACTGTGAGCGCCTCAAAGTCTGCGTAGATGATGTAGGGGGCCGGGAGTTACTTTTGCCAGTTCTGGAAGGATAGGATGTTTTTCCCCTCCTCTGGCATGTCTACCCGCACGTCTGTTTGGCCGACCCCTGCACACTCTGGCTTGTGGGCCTGGAAGAGGGCCGAGGTGGTGTAGCCATGGAGGCAGCTTTCGGTCGTAGAGTAGGCGGTCTAGGTTTTTAATCCAGGTGTAATGGTATACTCCGTCCTTCTCGATCAGCATGAGGTTTATACAGGTGCCGGGGTATTTGCTGATCTGGTGGACCATGACAGCTTTCCCATCCCAGCCAAATATGTTCAGGCCTAGGTCGAGAGCCTTTTCGATTTTTCCAGCGTGGGAGAAGGGGGTTGGATACACCACACCTGAGCCTTTAAGCTTATCTAGGAGCCACTGGATGTTCTATTTTGATGGTCGTTGTTGGTGTTTGGCGACTGGGTACAGAGCGGCTATAATAGACCATAGAATGCATAAGTCGTCCCAGTTCTTTACGTTTATGATGGCCCCTTTGTTTGCCAGTGCTGGCGGTACGGGGAGGTAGGAGCCGCCTTTGAGTGGTTGATACTTGGCAATGTCCATCCAGAGCGTTTTTACTACTTCGAACATCCATCCAGAACCTTGGTTAACCCACTTCTCTAGCATCTCCTGAATTGGGGTGGGGGGGGCGGCTGGTTCATCGTAAGGTCAATGTCTTCCGGGTCTAGAATCACCTGCTGCTTATTTCGTAGGACTGGTTCATTATACTCCGTGACACCATCTTTATCGGTCTTGTAGAGGCTTACCTTGATTGCGAACTGGGTCTTGAGGCCGCCTAGCCAGTTCAGCTCTTCTGCCAGAACTTTACGAACCTGGGGTTGCACGCCTTTCTGGAAGGTCAGGAGGTCTGGGGCATAGGGGTGAGTCTTGGGAACGTTCATGACCCAGCCTCGCAGTTGGTTGCTGATGGCCCGCTTGGTTCTCCTGAATTTGATGTGGGTAGTGGGAACTGGTCTGAGGCTTGTTCTTGGAACTGTGACCGGCCTTACGCGGGGGAGTGGTTTCCTGGAGGCGGGCCTGGGGTGTGGGGCCGGTGCTTTTGCCACTTCAGACCAGAGTCGGGGGGATGGAGTCGGCGGCTAAGGGTCACAGTCCGTCATGGTTGTCATTCTTGCGTACACCTCCTTGTACGTCCTGTTGAAGGCGTTTTTCTTTATGAGTGCCGCGAGGGCGACCTTCGTCCGTGGATAGGGTGGCAGGGCTGGCCGTGGATTTCAGCATAGTCGGCTTGAGCCTGTTTCGCACGCATGTGATGGGGCGTCTTTACTCTAATGTGTTATTAGTCTAAAAATGGGTTCAAATGACACAAAATCAAGTCGCGACGAAATACCCACCTATGACTAGAGACCGGTGGTTCCTTGTGTCCTGCGACTCGTGGCTCCCTTACCCTGCAATTTCGTTGCGACTTGATTTTGTGTCATTTGTACCCTGTGACTCATGGCTGCCCCTTCCACTGCGACTCATGGCCTGCTGAGAGGGTCACAGCTTTGGTAGTATAGGTAATGGTGGGTCCCCTGCGATTTCGTTGCGATTCATGGCTGCCCCTAACCCTGCGACTCACAGCAGGTAGCCTTTACTGTGGGCAGCTCTTACCTGATGCTCGAAGTGAAGTGGGGGGGGGATTCCTTATCGTTGGTGGGTGGGTCTCCGTTTGGAGGGGTGGGCTGGAACCGCTATTACCTATGCTACTCCATTCTAACATTTCAACATACGAAAGGTCAAAGTCTATAGTAGTATAGAAAGTGGGGGTTCTTACGCAGTTACCAAGGGAGCTGTTAGAGCCCGCATGGAGGCTCCCACAGCCCACTGACGCACCCCTACTCACATAAACTATACCGCTTGTACAAAAGATTATTTCCCAACAGGGCAGCGCGGCTCACAACCAGGGTGGCAGGGTTAGGCCCGAACTCAAACAGTTCTTTCACAGGTAAACTTGTGTGACCATAGGCCAAGGTGTCTGCACCATTTGCAGCTATCCACCGATTTGAGTCAAATGGAGTGAGTGACACCTTGTTGACGTGTAGCCCATATATCTTGTGACCTTCACTGCGTAGCTTGTTTATTCCATGACGGAACTGCTTATTTGTGAACAGAGCCTCTATGTACTGTGTATGGCGTAGGTGTTTCTTAACCACAACCTTCTCACTCCCTTGGCCCTTTTAATCTCGCCCTCGTCAGACATCAGGGATAAACTCCCCTGCGCAATAGCAGCCGGCGTTTCGTTTCATCAGGCTCATACTTAGCAATCACTGCAAAGCGTCTTGTTTGTTTGCAGACAGCAGCTTGTCAAGCGAGGCCAGTGCACTGTCAATAAAGCGTCACTGTCCGATTGATAGGGATATGTACTCCATATTGTTTAGATCCACCTTGCTTACGGCCTGCATCAAGAGGAGAGATTCATGGCCTGTAGGTTATGGAATACTACAGGCACGGCCGTTGTCTAAGGATTCAACCGCAACTTTATGTTGCATGCATTGTTGGATTCCCCCATGCACTAACCTGTTATGTGAAAGTAATCGCGGAGGTGTCCCTGCCCAGTTTTTGTTTACAAACACGACAATGGGTTGCTGCCTTGTGCACTGTTTTATCCTCTCGCATCATGCGCGTAGGAACAGGGTTTGACAGAACTGCTTTGATCTTGAGCTCTTCATGTTGCAGGGCATGCAAGAATTTCTCCACTGCGTTGCCTCCTTTCATACACCACAGGGGGTTCGTTCTGACCATCACAAAGCACAACTACATAGCCGTTACCACATGGCTCATGTTCCTCTGTTTTCTGCGTATTGCTCATGGTAGGATCAGGTGATGTGCCTGGATGTGTCACTGTGAGCGCCTCAAAGTCGGCTTAGATAACATAAGGGGGCAGCCAGCTGCTTCTGCCAGTTCTGGAAGGACCATGTGTTTTTTCCTTTATCAGGCATATCCACCCGCGCAGCAGTTTGCCCTATCTCCATACACTCAGGCTTATGTACATAGAGCACTTTGTCAGTGCTATAACCACGTCGGCATCGTTCGCAGAAGAACTTGCCCTCTTTGTTTTCTCTTATCATACAGCAAGCGGTTTAGATCTCTGATAAGCGTGTAATTAAACTTACCATCCTTCTCAATTAGCATGAGGTTTGTACGTGGACAGGCTGCTTACTGATATGGTGTAAGGTAATGACCCCCCCCCCCCCCCCCCCCCCCCCCCCCCCCCCCCCCCCCCCCACCCCCCACCCCACCACCTACTCTCCGCCAAAGACGTTCAAGGACTAAGGGACGTTCGTCACCTATCCACGCAAATAATTATTAACAGCCCAATTGCTATTCTTAAACTTTGGGCGTGTTGTGTGAACTGGGGATGATTTGCGTGGTAGTCTAAAACAGCGAATGTATTGAACCGTCATAAGCTTTAGATTGTGTACATCACACATATGCTCCCCTTGTGGCTGAAAATTCAATTCACAACGCCTCACCGAATATTGAACAAAGTATGGGTTGTTCACATTCACCAAATATTGCTGGCGTCGTTACGTTTGTCGTAATGCACGACGAGAGGTGAACTAAAATTAGCGCCCGGGATTCCCCAGCACGCCCTTGTTTCTATGAGTTGTGCCAGTTCGTTTTCATGGGTGGTCCCTGTTTAGACGCTCTGTGCGTTTGAACAGAAGCACGGCTCTTTGGATGAGCTGTCTGTGATTAGGTTCAACGGGACATAATTCATGTTCATTTGTGTTGTGTATGTGTTCAGTGAGGTCATGTGAAGAGGTGTTCATGTTCTGTCTACGGCGTCACGAGGTGAATGGGTTATCCCCACGGAGATTGATGGAGCATGGTTTTCACTGCCCCCCCAGCCCTCGACTTACCCCTGTTAGTCCTGCATGTTAAACAGCCGCCCCGCCGTGCACGAGAACAATTTGCCTGCACAGGGTCATACGGTTTTATTTTATGCGCATTATAACTACACACAGGTATTTCATAGATGTGACATCATTCAGGAAGTTTTGCTCCAGGGGCTTATAGAGGCATAGCAGTGTGCGTCATGCATGAGCACCCCAACCAGGTAGCTCAAGCTTCGAGCAGACTTTAAAGATAGCGGAATTTCCAAGTGCAGGGGAGACTCAGACAGAGGTATGCGATGTTGAACGAGGGGCATGGATGAGATGATGAATTAGTTGTGCTGAACCAAAGGCATTGGGGAGGTGACGTATCAGTGATGCTGAACTCATGGCAGGGATTAGGCGGTACATTAGTGGTGCTGAATCAGAGGCATACATTAAGTGACGTATTGGTAATGCTGAAATAATGGCAAGGATGAGGTGATGAGTCAGTGATGCTGAACCTATGACATGGACGAGGTGATGTATCGGTTATGCTGAACTTGTGGCATGGATTAGGCAGTGTATTCGTGGTGTAGAACCATGGGCACATATGAGGTTATGTGTCGGCAATGCTGACACAAAAGTATGGGTGATATGATGTATTAATGATGCTGATCCCAGGGCATGTATGGGGTGAGGCATCCGTAAAGCTGAAACAGGGGCATTATTGAGGTGATGTATTGGTGAAGCTGAGCCATGGGAATGGAATGATGATGTGGACTAATCGATGATGCCAACCCATAGCATGTATGATATAATGTATGAGTGATGCTGAAACAGGGGGATGGGTGATATGATGTATTAGTGGTGACTAACCACGGGGATTTGATGTATTAGCGATTATGTGTTTATTGGTTATGCCAAGCCAAGGGCATAGATGAGGTGATGTATCAGTGATGCTTAACCAGGGGCATAGATGAGGTGATGTATCAGTGATGCTGAACCAAAGGCATTGATGAGGTGATGTATCAGTGATGCTTAACCAAGGCATAGATGAGGTGATGTATCAGTGATGCTTAACCAAGGGCATAGATGAGGTGATGTATCAGTGATGCTTAACCAAGGGCATAGATGAGGTGATGTATCAGTGATGCTTAACCAAGGGCATAGATGAGGTGATGTATCAGTGATGCTTAACCAAGGGCATAGATGAGGCGATGTTTCAGTTCTGTTGAACCGGTCGCATGGATTAGGTAGTGCGTAAGTGATGCTGAACCAGGGGTATATATTAGGTGACGTATCGGTTATGCTGAACTTATGGGATGGATTAGGAAGTGTATTAGCGATGATGGACTAGGAGCATATATGAGGTGATATATGAGTAATGCTGAATCAGGTCTTGGATGATGTGGTGTGTTACTGATGTCGGAACAGGGCCATAAATGAGGTGATGAATAAGTGAAAATTAACACAATTATGAGTGATATTATTTGTGCATCAATAACGCTGATATGATGCTTAACTCCTCATAAATATAATTTGCAGTCAATACAAAAAACATTCTTCTATGATTTCAATAACAGTGGCGTTTCGCTAATACCTTACAGCTACGCCGTTTGGCCAGATGCCAGTCCTGGAAGTCGACGGACACAAAGTCGGTCAATCAGTTGCCATTTGCCGCTTTTTAGGGTCTCGATTCGGTGAGTGTGTAGCGTGCTGTTGAAAAAGGTGCTGCAGCTAAGTTCATGAAGTTATAATCAGGAATTTATACATCATTTATGGCCTGCATGTTTTTGACAATTATTGATACAGCATCAAAGTTCCCTGATCATTTTGATCCGTATAATATTCTACTGATCAAATCTATCTTACTTAACGTTTTCCTCTTTCTTCTCCAGGACTTCTGGCCGAAACCGATGTTGATCGACTCAAAGCGGACGCCATTGTAGATACTCTTATCAGCTTGAGAGCTCCAGAAATCCCTATATTTGTTGCCTATTGTGCCGGAAACAAAGAGGAAATGGTGCGGTGTATAATTCTTATGACAAAGCATATGTATAGAACGATTGCGATTTTGCTTATATTGATTATACAGTTGTGGTGTCTGGGTATTTATTGATACTAAGTATGTGGGCGCTGTCGTTCGGTTAAGGCGAAACTTGCAAGCAAATATGAGGCTGAGCAATTTCCCTATTTGATGGAAAAGTTGGAAACGTTCTTGCCAGACAGTGACTTTGTGACCGGGACCAAGGTATATTTCATTTCTAACTAGCATCTCACACATCTTCAATTGCACACACATCTCTATACCAAACATCATCATACACAAGTTTGTGACAATTCTTACCAAATAATCATTTTTCGTTGTAGATGACTTGGGCTGATATATTCCTGGCATCAATCTTGGAATTTCTGGTTGATGGCGGAAAGGTGTTTGGATACAATGTGAGTGTTAACAGTTATCCAAAGATTGCGGCCATTCAAAAGCGAGTCTTCTGTGACACCAAAATAGCTGAGTACAGGAAAAACCGCCAAGCCGGCGAATTCGACTTTTAAATATTAACTTACACTATGCTAATTTGGATCAATGAATATGAGTATAAAAAATCCAACATCAACAAAATACTGAAGATACTCAGATATCCGTCTCAGCTTCGAGTTCCTACTTAGTGTTTGCTGCTTTATATCTCTTTATGCTGAACATGCTTCCCATGATAATTCTAATTCAATTTTTAAATATTAACTTACACTATGCTGATTTGGATCAATGAATATGAGTATGAAAAATCAAATATCAACAAAATACTGAAAATACTCAGATATCCGTCTCAGCTTCGAGTTCCTACTTAGTGTTTGCTGCTTTATATCTCTTCGTGCTGAACATGCTTCCCATGATAATAAACGGAAATAGTTAAGTCAACGTACTTGGAATTCTCTTTATCGCAAGGCGCAGATGGAATTCAATAGTAGAGCTTGATGCAGTGACAGGCGCAGGTCGGCGGGGTTACTGATTTACGCCCCTTAACTAGTTAACGCGTACATGCTAGTGTGCTTTTGCGACCATTCAGACCTGAAACGGCCATCAGATATAGATAGATGAGAGAGAGAGAGAGAGAGAGAGAGAGAGAGAGAGATATAGAGAGAGAGAGAGAGAGAGAGAGAGAGAGAGAGAGAGAGAGAGAGAGAGAGAGAGAGAGATATAGAGAGAGAGAGAGAGAGAGAGAGAGAGAGAGAGAAGAGATCTCTATATCTAGAGAGAGAGAGAGAGAGAGATATAGAGATAGAGAGAAAGACACAGAGAGAGAGAGAGAGGCAGATAGAGAGAGAAATAGAGAGATATAGAGATAGATATACATATATATATATATACACATATATATATTCATACATATATAAATATATATATATATATATGATATTATATATATTCTTACATATACATATATATATATACATATATATACATATATATATATGTATATATATAAATATATATATATATGCATATATATATATACACATATACATACATATATATTTATACATATATACATATATATATAGATATGTATATATATATATATGTATTTATATATATATATGTATATGTATATATGTATATATATAATAAATATATATGCATATATATATATGTGAATATATATATATATATATACATATATTATATATGTATATATATATTTATATATGCATATATATATATGTAATGTATATATATATGTATATATATGGCTGTAATTGTACATTTGTTCATATATATATTTGTATATTTATACACATATATATATATTTAAAGATTATATTTATATTGTTGTGTAAGAATTGACAAAACTTTTATGGAAGCTGAAAGCTTATAACATACAATGGCATCATATTCTAGTGGATGTCTCGGACTCAGCGATCTTGTAAGTTCAATATGGTTTAGAAACTAAAAGACTGACTACTGTGGACGTTATTAGGTACACAACGAGATATTTATCTATATTCATGTGTCATTTCGTTAGGCGTTAAGGTACATGTTGCGTTATCGCACCCAGCGAAAGATATTTTTAAGCGAGATTTATTTTCCGAACTGTCACTGTATTATTTTAAGCTTTGCACGCGGGCGGTCCTTTACCGAAGCTGGGATTTTCACTGAGCCTTCGCCGAACAGCAACTGTCAGGTGTGGCATTACCAAAGAAGGCTGCAGACTGGGCACGAGGATTTACTCGGGGTAATATTGTATTGCGTTGTGAAAAGGATTTACCCTCTTTGTCATCTTTACTGCTGGGCCTAGCCCTGACTGCTGTCATAGTGACACTGGTCAGGCAGAATACTGACGGGTCCCTGTGCTTCGTGTACAGAAATGGAGTACCATCATTCCTTCCGACTACACCATTTCGAATACGGTCTTGGCCCAACCAAACAGAGGGCGACAAATCCAATTTGCCTGGTATTGCTGGTCTCCCCCATGGGATGATCCCTTATCAAAACCCTTTCCTAGGGGAGTTCTTATCAGCCTAACCCTACCGGAGTCTTGGCCATTCACGTCTATAATGGGCCCTTTTATCACACTTGAAACCGGCCCCAGAGGCTTTCTTTGACCACAGAGATGTGGGGCCTTGTAAAAATCTGGGTCGGTTTGTCTGTGGCCTCAGGTCTTGCATAATTTATGCTTTCCAAGAAACTCCCTGCTGAATCTTCATCACAAGATGGCTATGGTGATGACAAAGGCAATCTCCAAATCCCCTCCCATACTGTTTTGCCTGGTGCTGGTAATGATGATATTTGACGAGGTCTAAGGCCTTGCAAGCGCGAGGTGCTGCCTCCTTGTCAGGCAATCCTTGTCTGCCACACCCTATTGCTTTCAGGTGGGCCAGAAATTGCCTCTAATGATAGGGCCCTAATCCTCTCACTCCGCTATAACAGACACTCTTCTGGATTGTGTGTGGCTTGGACGAACTTGGCCCGGGCCACCTCCTATGCGTCACAAGAACAAAACCGATGTTCCACTTTGTCTTATACCACGGCGATCTACAATACCCTCTGTAATCGAGGAGTGGATGACGACCGCCTTGCTAACCATAGCTCATGGCTCAACAGGGTCACCTGGTTGGATTATATGACTGGCGATGATGGCATAGGCAGCTAGGTTGGGAGGCATAGCCGTAACAGGACAGGACTGTGGCATATCAAGGACAGGTCTACTCCCCTCAACCCAGGCTGGCTGCCTGACCTCGCTTGTCCTTCCATGGTCCTGGGCAAGCTCGGAAAGTACATTACACTACCCACACTGTCTTTCTGGGGGTGGTGTTGAGAGTAGTCTTCGTGGATACCTTATATTTTGCTAAATACCTTTAGGGTTCCGTATTTTTAAGTGGTGTGTTGGGGATTGCAACTCCGTCTTATTCAAAGTGATGACCCCCGAAACCCCAGGAGCCATTGCTTTTCGGTTGGAGATTATATCTGACCGCCATTGTACTTACAGGTGTGACACCCTGCAGGCCACCGAGGGACTCCCTGGTGTAAGGCGAAACAGCAGCAGCCCATATACCTTCCTCCCCTAAACGAAAAAGCGGCCGATACTCGCCACACCAGTAGCCAGTACGTGGCAAAGCCTTTCATCCTCTGTGGAATTGGGCTGGGAAGGGATTGCCACCAGTCAAACTGTACTCAATCAAGAAAAGGGGCTGCGTCATGACAAGGTATCCGGTCAATTCTGGACTGGACAGCTGTGGAATCCTCTCTACACCCTTCCCCAGAGGCTAGTTATGCAGCCTGTACTCCAATATCCAGCGTCTTGCTATCACAGGTCAGAGAAACTTCAAGCTTGGCTTGATCTACACGGCCCAGTAACGCATTTGGCGCGAAATGGAAATGACGCATCGGGCAAACTTGTCCCTCAAAACATTTCCGAATACCTTAAGGCAGCGATAGCGGTTTCCCACTTAACTCCCACTCATTTGATGCATCGCAATTCTATCAAAGAGTTTATAGCTACGCTAAGAGGGCTCACTTCGAGTGGCTCTGCGGTGACCGCTTTCCTAATTATAATACATTCCAATAGTAAGGTGGCGCTACCGTGACACAAAAAAAAGCACATGGGACTACTGGGCTGACGTCACTGCGATGGATGAGAGCGTGAAACATGTCGTTTCGCAGAACCTTGCCGCTGCCAAAACACGTCGTACAATGGGCCTATGAATAGCGGAAATAGTACACTACTAAATAAATGTCAACTTGATAAATTACCCGGTCTGGGTACCCCTATGAAAAACATTCGCCTCTAACAGCGCAGTTTACGATCCTTGATCTTTCACATTTCCATTGTGGATGGTAGTTTTAGATAACTGTCTGAAGCGATGGAACTGGCCGGGGGTCGACATTTACATTTTTGACTTGTGAGGAGGAATTGCGAGGTGTTAATAGCTAGGCTAAGCTGCGTGACGATTATGAAATTACACGAGAGACACCCCCGACATCAGGTGCCGATACCATGAAATTAACCAACGCACATGGGACTGTTGATCCAACGTTTCGAGGCTCGGCGGCTGTTAAAGATATGGAGTCATCTGATTGGTCGAGGCGACTACAGCTCCTAATTAAACAGAGTATTCCATGTGGTTTTAAGAGACGCTATGACAAGACGCTATGACAATAACGCTTCGGCTAACAAGTGGCGTATTCACATATTTTCTCGGGCGGTAGGCTCGAGTGGGCTCTCTTAGCGAAGCTATAAACTCTCTGGTTCTTTTAAAGAAAAATTAAGTGCAATGGGGTAGAAAAGATAGAGACGCGACGTGAATGACAGGTACAATGAAAGCTGTGCTTAGAGTAACACACCAAATAGCCGGCACCAATCACAAAAAAACAACAACCGCCCATCAACGCACTAATACCCTGACAAGTATACAAGCTAGCAACAACGCTCAGCGGAAAATCATAACGCAACCACACCCGAATGATTAGTAACGGTAAGTTGCTGTCTTAAAACTGTTTAAAATAAGTCACAACCAAGTTTAAAGAAAAAAAACCTTTTGTTGACGGCCGAAAGATTGTTCAAAAATGTCAGGCACGAATTCAATCACTTCCGACACCAGTGTAGTTGCTAGGCAGCTTACTTGCTACTGTGTTACTCCGCCTGTAGTTAGGAGCCAAGTCCGTAATCAACAGCTCCCCATTAAAGCACAAGACTGTCATTCGAGAGCCAATCAAGCAATGCTGACAAGTTAAAGCCGAGAAAGCGATAGAGTTGCCACGCGTCACCACCAGTGTATTGATCATTGTTGTTCTGTAACAAACCATATTTGACCGTTTTCCCAATTAATATGTACATAATATTGCTTTGTAATGATTGATATGCATAGTAATATTTGGCTAGTAATGACACAGTTTGCCTACTATATTAACAACAACATCTTAACAATTTCACTGCAAAGCACACATTGCTTTAATCTTAACGCAGGTTATTGAATAAAATGCTCCTTAAATGCAATAAACCTCGTCGTGACCCAGACCCTAAAAAAAGTTTTATCCATTATGTGATGGGATTCACTCATCTTTATTATGGTGCCGGCTTACTCGTTGACGCAGGTCACGCATACATGCAAAATTGAAATGATTGGAAAACGAGTTCTTCTCGTGATGTCCAAATCTAATTTATGCACCTGGCCGTGACCTGAAAAAAGGGCATTGAAAAGGTACACGACTTGTCACTTCAGCTAAACTATAATATTCCTGTAACGTTTCGTTGTTGTCTATATTAACAACATTAAAGCGTGAAAGGACTACATCAGTTTATAATGCCAGGAACAACCACACAACATTGAGAAACTTTACAACCTGTTCTGTTTGTGGGTATATATACATTTGCAACGTAACTGTTATCGCTTGCTAGTAACCAATATGCTACAAATATGCACATGAACCAACCAAAAGCAGACTCCTGTCTTGCACCTAACACCACATTGTGCATTTCCATGCACCTCAAATCAACGGAATCTACACCATTAACCACCGCTTACATATGCTGACAACACTAGAATAAGCTTACAGTTCAATTTATGTGTTATTTTAACTAAACACAATAGAGGATCTATATACTTAAAGGCACCCAGCTTCCTAAATATTATACTATATTTATCAAGGTTTTTAATACCTGCTGCCTAAAATGCCACCCAGGCCCGACCTTGTAACTCTATGGTGATTAGTTACGACAAGGCTGAGGATTATTATCAAGATCATCGTGATCCTGACCAGCCTCACCATCTTCATCACCACTGCATCTCGGTTAGAAGGATATTTACATTGTTGCAGATGCGTGCTCGCTTGTGCGTAGCTCTGTAATGCTGAGTTAGCAATCGCATTATCGCTCATTTTGTATATGTCATAAGAAATGACAGCAAACATTGTGGCTGATGCAGCATAGCAAATCAATTGTAGATCTCAAAGCCCTTTACCTGCACAGTGCTTACAGCGTTGAATTAATATTGAGCGCCATCAAATCATATTTAGTCATACATACGAGCAGTGGCTCCGCGAAGCGATATCATTAGATGGAAACATTTCTCGTAGTGTGCCACATTGTTGCATTTGCGAAAACATAGATGTTAAATAGCAATCGATTATGACAATCGATTATGGTGTAATGGAATAATTGTACCCATTCTACAGTACCAGATAGTAGATAATACAATGATTGTACTATAATTGCAGCCAATGAAACAATCATGTTCAATCATATACACCCTAAGTTGTTTGTGCAGCGTATTGTTAGACATATGTCCTGAATAAGCACTGCTGTTGGCATGGATATGCGATCACGACAGCTCGACAACTGTAGTATAAGCAATGCAACCAAAACGAGAATACATGCAGGACAAGCGTTGAGTACACGCAATTTCCACGACACTCGAAAGTCACATAAGAATTACTTTTAGGAAAGTATTTGCCTTATATTTAGCAACATCTAGAGAGTATAATTTCTATAAGACAAATGGCTGTTTGGTTCAAGGCAATGCTTTTGCCAGAAACAAAAATGAATCGATCATTATTACGCTTTATTTTACAGTATGAGTAACCTAAATTCTTCGAGCACCAAATTAATTTGCATGTTGGCGTTTCACAGTAAGGTAGAAATACGTTGGCATGTTATCAATAGTAGCATTCACATCACATCAACAGAAGTCCGCTGACAAACAAACTTACCTCGCCGGGTGGCCTCATAATTTGTTTAATTTTCTGGGTAATATTGAGAACTATCGATGATTTTGGTCGCTAAACAATTTAATATTAGGAATTATTTGACTAGCATACGGTTTTATGGAATATCGAACTTGGACACACAACATTAGTAACATATGTCAAAAACGCGTATGAATAAATCATCTTTCGCGATTTTATATACAAAAAAATCGCTGTAAGGTTTTTTTTTTAATACAATAATAATAGTCTTTATTTCGTAGAGCAAATATACAGAAACACAATTAATTGCAACAAGAACAAAAAACCCACACACGAAAACGATACAAATAAAATCGTTACGATATACAAATTTCATTTAACATAGTTTCGGCTTCATGTTAGGCAAACACCGTGAATTAATACCCATCACTAATTGAAATAAGCTCCTTATTGATCATGGCGATATACTCACGTTCAGAATTACATAGGGCGTGTCTTTATGCATTCACTATGCTGTTATTAAAACAACTATTATTTTAAGGGCGTGCATTATTGCTCGAACATTATTGATAACGCTATTTCTGATGTGAAAACAACATCTACTCACTTAGAATACTAAAATGTTGGGGCTTCCAAAACGCAACATCCGTTGTTTCTAAGAGACTATTTTCCCGAAAAAGAATGGAAAATGCTTGGTACATGTCTGGACTATATTTCCATATAGTTTGCATACACCTTCTCCAAACACTACATAATTTGACAAGCTGGTTAGGTCTTAAACTTCACATCGGCGACCTAAAACAACTACTACATTATTCTTCAAATAGTGAGTTTCTAAAAACAGAGTTGCTTATATACCCTACACACACGATGAGCATTTACGAAATTATCACAATAACCAATTATACTTCTCAAGTGAACAGCTCGTTACTCCTGTACAATAAATTCATCATTTTGTGTTAAGTATACTGGATTGTCTTAAGCATTGAATGCTAACGACCGGCTCTTTGCAGAATTGAACCGCACAAAGTATTCATTTGAAAACTCTTCGCATATTCTAAGCATTTTCTCAGCCTGTGCCTGAAGGTGCAATAAGTGATACATCTTCAGCATAACTCAAAGCACCCTTATAATGATCGCCCATATTACCACCACCATTAGCTTTACGAAGGCGCCTTAGTAATTCATCAATATATACATAAATAGAAATGGCGAAAGCACTGCCCCTTTGTTTAACACCTCTCATGCAAATAAAAGGCTCAGAACTTGAAGCATTCCATCAGACCTATAGGTTCTGACGTGTGTTCATATCAATAAGTTATCTACTTAAAATTGCAAAACAAGACTAGCCCTGAGATTCAAAGTAATCAACAATCTCTTGCAAAACTAATTGTTTAAATCTGAATTGCAGATCGCTTGCTTTCAGTGTGTCACTGTGGGATGTCAAAATAACATTATCAAGTAATTTTACCCCAACTGCTACTGATTGCTATAGACCAGTAATTATCACTATAATGCAGTGATTGCTTTCTATTCATGGCATAAGTATCAGCGTGGAATGCACCATACACAGTGGAGCATATGCATGCGAAAGCATTCAACAATGGTGGGATATGAACAAACAATTCTTGGCAGGCATTCTTAATGTAATCGAAGCTGATTTCAGAATTATCATCGGTTTTTTCAGGTCTCAAGTTCTGCGATGTGGATTCAAACTGCTTAACGGTTATGATATGCGTTTGCCCGTTTTGCAGCAAAATGTGCAATCTTTACAGTTGGATCTGTAATCGTTCATTTCAAGTATTATTTATGAAACGGAGTTATAAGCCTAGTATAATTGGACTTAAAGGCGTATATTTACCTCATCATGTGTCTACAAGGATTGGTTGGACACATATATATTTCTTTAGTATATACTTCCGGGGTTATGTTTAGGACGCGTTTGCAGCCGCCATTCTGTCGGCTACTAACTCGTCTTGTTGGGGCATGATGTTCCGATATTTCTTGTTGTGGTCTATTTTATCCTTAAGCAATATTTCTTTCATTATCCCAGTAGTAAGATATCCATCCTCTCGCCTTAAGCGGTACCAGAAAATTGACTTATTTTCCAGTGATTCGACTTCGTCGGTCTAACCAGTGCGGCTTTTCTTTGATCGGTTAGCCGCAGAGAGACGATGCCACGTAAGGATGAATTATGTCATCATTAAATTGATCAATTTTCTCAACATGATCGTGTCAACTCGGGTTCGCGCAAGGTAAGGCTTCCGTTGTTAAATTAACTTTAGCCAACATTTTACGCAGGGTGTTCTTGTTCAAATCAATGTCTTCCACTTCCGTTTAGTGCCCGATGGTAATTTGGCGACATCTACATGTAACATACAAAAGCACCATTTTAAGATAACCGGAAACCATCAAGCGATCAAACGTCGATATTGCATGCGACATATCACTTTCAAAAGTTAAATCGAAATTGGCACAGGGTTTAATAAGGCATGGGATTAGACATTCCTGTTCACATATATAATTCAACGATATGGTATGTCACTAACCCGAGACAAGTCTATATTCAAATCACCACTCATAATAACGAAATCAGCTTCCACATAAGATGTAATAATATCATTTGCTTTATCTAGAAGTTCACTATATAAATAACTAGTAAACATGATGCTATCTTTATCACATGACATGTATACATTAATAACCAACATTCTTACAGGTCCGTTTTCTATAATCGGTTAGCGTGACAGAAACTTTGGAGGATGTCTTGTGTAAAATTGCATAAAGTCTACCGACTAACAATTCCGATTCGTCCATACCAGATATACCAACGGTCGAGACATTACCAACATCATGTTCAAACAGTGCCAACTCAGATTCAAATAACCAGTACTCCTGGAGTAAAAGAACATCGCATTCGCATATTAAATGACGTATGTATTGTATCGTCCTTATGTTCTCGACAATGATGTGTACCGATACTGACGAACTGTTTTACGGTAGTGCTTTCGCACGCAGATACCAGTGTGCTAGAAATCGTCACTCATCAATGTGTTCATATCGGAGGCTTTCATCTCAACTCTTGCACTCTCAGATTTCTGCTGGTAACGTGCTGAATGTTTTTCACCTGCATATCTGATTCTACAACAAAAGATATACGTCCTCTGCACTTTTTCAACTCGAAACACAAACACGTCGCGGCATGGCTCTGATGCGTCTCTGTTCGCGGGGTTAAAAACCTCCCTCCCTTTTCTTTTCCCTGGCTCTGACATTGGTTGACGATGCCGAACCTATTGAAACCCATCGTCCAAATCAGCGGACGAGAGCAGGACGAGGCAAGCGCTTTCATAAGTTACCATAAATGCTAACCAGCCTTATTCTAAGTACGAATGCTAGCCTTAAAGTCATGTGGGATTGACTGGACTGTATTTGTTTTCTCTAAGGACCGAATTCAGTTCGGTGACTTTCCTTGTAAATAAGGCAATTTGGTACTGTAATGCAGTATGGGTCGCCGATTAATGTGTTGCACTGTATGGTTTTGCTGAAAACTCTTGCTGACACTCGAATAGAGCACCTACAAGATCCGTATCATAACAAATGATCAGACTTTGGTTCAGTCTATATATCTATCAGTCAAAGTTAATTGATCGAAGCAACTATCATTTATAATAATGCGTACCATGCAGAGGATTTAAGGTGCAAAACAAACTGTCAATATTTAGACCAATAAAGCATGCCTCCTGTTGATGATCTGCTTGCTCCTTGTAATTTGCATAAGGGGCTAGATGATTTGAAACTGGATGCACTAATATGTTTTGATCAAATGGAGAGTGGTCAAGCATTAAATTTTGCGCATACTAATGTAGTCCAATATTACTTGGGACTCTATTATAAGATTTCAGCTGCCAAGTACCTGCACTGCGTCACAGCAAAGAAAGAGTGAGGTGCAATATGTTCACCTTATGTCATTCGATGTTATAACAAATGATCCATTAAGAGGCAGCAACTATCGAGATTGCTGCATATCAATGGCTACACAATACCCGAAAACCTGTTGGTACTGCTTGCCTAGATTATGGATGGCTTTGGCAGTCAGTATTTTCTCCGGAATGCAATTTAAGTTTATGGGGATGTGGGTGACAGTTTTTGATAATCTTAGTAGAAAAATCGGCTCTCCAATTATTCCAACATGCTTTGAAAGGTTTCCCTACTAATCGTTAAGGGGAGAGTCCATTTCAAATAAACACTTCACTGCTATAATGCAGATTACCACCCGCAGTCGGATATCTATAGCTACTAAGATTAAACATGAATGAACCGTTGATGCTTCACGATGTAGCATTTGACACCGAGATTTTACTCAAACGGTCAAATCTACAGATGCATATATTTATAGTATGTACGATGTCATGTCTCTGTCACACGATCCCCAACATTTGTCAATCATTCGTTGGGGCAGCTTGCTATTTGCCGCTTTGCATTCGTCATTATGTAGTTAGTCCAACGATCTTTGCTGAATGTGAAATTATGAACGTTTACCAACTGGGCAATCATAATCGCATTAATCAGAACATTGCATAATAATCACCCTTGCGATATTGACTCTTTCTGTAATCATCAGAGTCACTGGGGATCTGCTTTGTTGTTTCGCAAAAAGTTAATAAGCATCATAAGGAGGATGCAATAAAAGGCTCGACTAACCATACTAGTACTCACACACACACACATGCATGCACAAAATAAATATATTTGTTCGGGATGTACCAATTCTGTGCCACGTTTAAAAATGTATTGTATTGGTCATCAGCCTTGTTATAATTCCATATGTCCAGGACCTTTGCTTTTCAGTACTGGCTTCTGAGAAGTGCAGCCGCTGTATCATGATTTATGGGGACATCATTCGCTAAAATGGTCCGCATTGAGTACAGAAATCGACATGTATCATCGAGTCAAGGTCGGCATCGGGCTGTACGCTTAGTGGCAGAGCGTGTTTGGACGCGTAAAATGCCTAATTTGTAAAGCAACATATGTATTTCTATGGCCAAAATCACCGTTGTAAAGGACCTAATAGCTTCAAGCAAAAAACCATGCTGCCTTTTTGGTTCGATTTGCTCGGACAGTACTGTGCCCAATACATTTGAGCATCCTTCTGGGGATGCTGCCTCTGAGCTAGTATTTGAGCCGTTTGTCTTTGAAAACCGTGGATGTGAATGGCATAACTTTATCCTAATCAGTACCAATAGGGATTGTGAAAGCGATATAATCCGTAGCAAACATTTACCAGCAAATAATAATGACGCTAGTTGTAATTATTGCAGATACTTTTGAGGCATGTCACGTTATTTTAAAAGGTCATGCTTAAAGCAAATGG
The DNA here is from genome assembly GCA_034190875.2 of Urechis unicinctus. Classification (NCBI taxonomy): domain Eukaryota; kingdom Metazoa; phylum Annelida; class Polychaeta; order Xenopneusta; family Urechidae; genus Urechis; species Urechis unicinctus. Next base: position 47,469,649 of record CM067347.1, on the reverse strand, counting down.
AAGATAATGGGCCATTTGGAGACCCAATTTACTCACTCGCTCAATGGAAGTCTTACACGCCCCTTTTCAAACACAAATGAGACGTTTGCATGCCGTAAATGCACAAAGAAACGAGCGAAGTATAAAGACCCAACTGAAGCCAAAACACTGGTCTCTTGTTGTGCCAAAATATGTTTGGTCATTGTTCTCTCTGGGCAATGATTTGGCGGTCACAAGGTTACCTACGGCTTGAAAAACGTGCTAGCTATATTTTCGGCGCTTAAAAAGTGTATTTGATGGTGATTCCGTTTTGCCAACAAAACCTGCAAAAAGTAATGTTTTTTTTCAAGCTACGACAGAACTTATAACAAAAGACGTACATTTCATAAGAGCGCATGGCTGTGTAATGTGTGTTGTAACTTGCTGGAAATCATGGCATTGTACAATAATGTAAGGTTGCATGGGTTTTATGCAACAACAAAGTTGTAATTAGCAATTCGTCCGTGGTAAACCCAAAACGATAATCTGAGGCCTTGAAGTGGCAGGTTTTTGCTAACTCGTAAATATGCTTTGAATGCTTGATTGTCGTATTGTAACGTTTCACGCAATGTGCAATAAAAACAGATGTAAAAAATTCAGTTAACAAGCTCTCAAACACATCCAATTTTACTAACCATCATTATCCGCGTGTGTACGTATTAAAATATCAACAAATAATTATATACACCAAAAAATCCTCAGAGACAAACAAACCACTCGAATGTAGCAATATAGATATGTTCCTTACCTACAAATGACATACTTGGTTGTAGGCCACCGGCCGATAAAGCTGCGTAATCAATTGGCTGCGTGGTAACGCCAGTGAATTCATCAGAAATAAAGTAATATATCGGGTCTAATGCCACACCGGATGCTTATTGATAAACAAAGTTGACATATCCACTTGGGGACGAAGCAGCATCGAAATCTAGTTGAAATGTGCACCAACGGATGCCTCCTTCCCAGAAAACATACATCATGTACAGAAATAACGAACTTAAATCAATAATTGCAAAAGTTGCTTGTTTCGCCATTGTCGTTGTTATTTAGCTTATATTCTTGATTCATGGAGGTGCAAGGCTACTGCAAACGGTCCATTAAAAACACACAGATGTACTAATTTGCTGTGACCATGCGGCAGCGACATGCATCTTCTTTGATTGCATTAGAACAATTCACACACCGTTCAACACCTTCGAATAATTATGTTCCGAGCCTAATTGACAGGCATCTGAACAGGTCCAGTAAAAATAAGCTTTTAGTCGAGATGAAATTCTATCGTACGACACTCACTGATCCGCCAACGCAACTGTCCATAACTGACTATTGTACACTGTGAAAACCTAGACCATCATGCGATATGGCATTGCTGGTAACGTCACAGCAGAGCGGTCTGTTCGTTAATGCGCTAGGCATACTGGCGGAGAGCTTTTAGTCCAACGTCATTTGAATTTTATAACAACGACGCGCATATGCATATTCCAGTAGGACTCTCTCAGTAGCATTGCTTTGAATCGCATGTGCTCTGGATATGAAACGGATTGTGTAGCATGCCAATTTTGCCACATATATCATACTAAATCGGTTCATATTGTTCCACATTTTACGCTGACTCAATTGCAACCTCACATGTCAAATGAATTGATCGATTTTATGAATATGTATTTGGTTGATCTTACTTATCATACAATCTTGTATCGCTGAATTACAGCAAAACTGTCAGTGATATGGATGCTTGAGAAGTGGACCTACTTGTATTGATTTTGTTACTAGCGGCAGAGGCGATCAATGTGCAAGCACATAGCTCCTTGTTTGGTTTTTTTTTAGCTTTCAATTCCGCCAAGCTTCATTAAGCCAGGGTGCCGATGTGATTGCCTTTCTGCAGACGCAATTTCCTCTCCCAAACAACGAAGAGCGAGGTAACGACCGAGCTTCTATGCTGCTTTGCGCTGAATCCAAAGTCTTTAAACAGCAAACATTCAATCGGGAAGAGAGAGTACACGTAGTTCTAGATGGTTACCGGCGATGAAGCGGGAATAACTGTCCATTTGTAGCATTCTTACTCCAAAGAAGGCTGACGGTACTGTACATATTTAGTGTTTGCTGATGCTGTGATTCATAAACGCCCCCTTGTAGTGGTTTCATAAGCTTCCACTAAATAGCACCACTTACATTATATCTGCGTCAGCAACAAGTGTATGCAAATGACATTGTAATGGTATCATATGCAAGTAAATAACACTATTCCCTTTGTAATGGTGTCATCTACAACGTAATTAAGTCGTTGGTATTGCATTGGCCGAAGCTTCATGCAGAGCATTAATAGTAAACTATGTACAGTTGAAAGCGTTTTACTTTAAGCGCCGTAAAGTACAAGTAAGTTGGATGTTCACTGGAGCTTAACGGCTCAGAGACTTATAGACTGAATAATATGGACATAACTCGCTACAATACCATATATTTCCCTGTATTCATAGCTGAGATCTAAACATGTGCCATTGCAATGCGTTTAGGGTAAATGCTGCCGAATCGGACCAAGCCAAAGATTGTTCAAGCGACTACGAAATGCCAAGGCGATGCAAATCATTGTACTGTACACCTAGGTTTCTGTTGTAGTCGTTAAATGATCGAGATTTTTTCCTATATGATCCACCCTACAGGTTTCCTGATGCTGACAACGAACACTATGTGTGGCGAAATCTGAGGGCTTTAAATGAACATCTAGTTGAAGTAAACCCACATATATGCACATCATGTCGCATTTGTATCAGCAAATGTAGTTATATTTGGCTAGAAATGATACATTTTGCTAACTTTATTAACAATTATATAATAAAGAACACCATAACAATAATATTGCATAGCATTAATTGCTGTAAACCTAACAAAACTCATCAAATAAAGTGCTCCATACCAGCGTTGAGGCTTGTTGTGACGCACACCCTAGGGATCGTTTTATCTATTAAGCGATGGAATTCACTCACCTTTCTAAACCGGCTTTGACTGGTGGACACAGAGCACGCATGAATTTAAACGAAGTGATTGGAAAACGTTGTCTTCCCCTTAGGTCCCGTAATTGGATTCATGCACCTGGCCATTACATGCACAAGTAGTACTGCAGATGAACTATAAGATTGCGTTGTGATTTCATCTTTGTCTAAATCTACTGCTTGAGTTCAGCGGATGTGTATTATGCTAAGGACAACAAAAGAATATTTAAAAAACTTTCAAGCGGGTGTATAAATATTTACATTATTTATTATGCCTTGCAGTGTAAACTTAATCTCCTGTTCGTAACTAATACTCCATAAAATATTCACAGGTACCAATGAAAATCAGTGAATCAGTCCGTTGGACTATGGTACTTATCGTCGTCAGCAACATAGCGTCTGACACAGGTCAGTAAAATAACCCATTTGTTTCGTATTATCTAAAAAACATATGGAGCAATACGTTCACGAAAAAGCAACTTCGTGATCTTGTATGCGAGTAACTTTGACATAATGACAGCTGTCTGAGGATAATGAGCGGTTCCCTGGAGAGGAGTGATTAATGGCGTTGCGTTTCGGCCCTAGGGTTCGATCTCAAAAACATGTGAAAACCTGATTGGTAACTCGTGACTTTCAAAGGAGGTTCACCCAACCCAGTATCGCGCTGAACCTTTGTCCCAAAGCATTGGGTATCGTGGCCCAACTTGATTTCTGCCAAATGGGCGCTGGCACTTAAGGGGAGCTGTCCGCGCATGACAATCATCATCATCGATCACCTTCGCGATATCACCACCTTGTTGAAAGTAACGTATAACACCAATATAATACTTACCGAATTAGAATTATCTACGAATTGGGATAAGGCGATGCCCTTTGTGATCATGTGATGAGAGCCTGTCCTGCTCTTGGCAGCACAGGCTGAATTTCCATACACCTCATATCAAAGGAAGTTACATCGCTACTTTATGATAACAACAATGGAATAGGCTTACTATTCAATTATGGTGTAATTTTATCGAAATACAATTGATGATCTATTTAACAAAAGGCACCCTGCTATGTATGATATTATATTTATCGGCGTCTTCAAACGCTGCTGCTGGAGATGCTACCCAAGCCTAACCTCGTAACTGTGTGGTTTTTATCAACGACAACTCTAAGAACCACATCTCTGTTAAGAGGATGCGTACATTACTGCAGATGCCTGCTTTTTGAGTGTAGCTCTGTAATCTTGAATTCGCAATTGCATTATCACTAATTTTGTGTTTATCATGACGAATCGAAAGATGCATTGCGGCTATTGCTTTATGGCCAACCAATTGTATGTTAATAGCATTGATTAAATATAAACGTCACAAAAATATACCTCGCCCTACAGTTTCATCAGCGACTGATTTTAGCAAGAAGTTAACAAAGACATTTTACGTAACAATTGCCAATAATGAGACACATTGTTTCATTTGCACAGACGCCAAATACATGTCGCGTTGTTAATGCTGTCAAAGACGAAATTAGCATTTGCCATAAATTCAATCATCACGGTTCGTTCAGCAGTCGTCTCTATGGATAAGCTATAACTGGCCGAAAGGAACAAAATTTCCTCGCTGAAATTCCGTACAGTTGACTGCCTGTCTCGATAAAATTGAGAGCTATGGCTGATTTGTGTCCTCAAGCAATATATTGAAGCGGATGTCAGTACCATTATTAGGTCATATTTGTTTGGCATAAAAATGGTTATATGCAATACCGCACTTGGACACACAACAAGAGAAATATATATCGAAAACACATCATTTTCCAAACTTTTGGATACTAAAGAAATACATGTGTGATTATTGTTGACAAACAGAGGATATTTCAAGTATTATACTCAGCATAACATATTTCACAAAACCGCATAGATCATGCGAGAATATGGTCGCATGATCGATGAAATTGTTAAGTTAATGTGAGAGAAATAATAGGACAAATGCGGAATATTAAGCTATTTTTCCAAGCTGTGCAACAAATAATAAATAACGAGTATAAACCAGAACGGCGAGGTTAATATTTTCAGGATATTGAAAATGAGCGTAGACTGATAAACGGTTTTGGAGAGATGGTCATAGAATGGTAGTGAACGACGAAGCAAACACTACTAGACGTTGCCATTTACGCTTTCCTGATTAATTCCATGTAACACTGTAAACTGTGAACGTCTAGTCGGATTAATTCAAATGTAGGTGTTTCTTTAAGGACGAATCCAGTTCGGTCACTTTCCTTGTTATCACAATAGAGTGTTAATATGGACCGGCTATAAATGTTTTTGTTATCTGTTTTACGGTATGCTTTTAATGAGAACTCTTTCCATTACTCGGAAAAAGCAACAACAAGATCAGCATCATAAGCATGATGATGCTTTGCATCAATTCACATCGTTACCTGCAAGCGTTTATTGATCGGAGCAACACGGTCTTATACGTTATTTTTAATAATGCATACCATTCATGACCGAAGTAGCAAATAAAGCCATGTCTGAATAGGATTTTATCGAGTGCCTCTTGTTCATGACTTTGTTAATTTGCTGGCCCCTTGAAATTTGCAGGAGAGACCGATTGTGGGTGTTCAGCTTTTCTGACAGAGTGCATTCGTATTTATTTGTTCAAATATCGTTTTGGGCAACGCTATATTTGATGTAGGCGATTGTAGACTTTGATCCTAAACTGATACTACTTATATAGGACTACTTAAGGACATTTAAGGGGGATATATATCTTTAGTTGTCAGTATATATTTCCTTGACCGCAATATGATTATACATTCATTGTTATATTCGGATCTGCGTCACGGTTTTGGATAATCCTAGAGGAACAAAAAATCGCATCCCCAATCACTTCTACGTGCTTTGATGTGTTTTACTGCTCTGCTATAGGGAAAAACTCGATTTTAAATCAGCACATATCTTAAATAATGTGGTTAACTGAACTCACTGCCATGGGTTTAAGCACGGCATGCCTTGACCACACGAGGATATCACAATAACATTAATCAGCCCCTTGCAAGATAATCCCTCTTGTGATATTGGCTCTTTCTCAAATCATAATAATCACTAGGTAACTCAGCTATTTATGTGCTAATTGTGGGTTTTCCAAGGAAGCCTATTAGCGGTTCAAAGAGGCTGAAATGAACGATTATAACAAACTTAATAAGTACAAAAACACATCTTTATTTTAAGTGATTGTTTGGGAAAATGGTTACATTCACCAGATCAGTAACACGATCCGCATTGAGCATAATATATCGACACAAATCATTGAATCGCGTTTTATACATAGTGACAGTGCGGGTGTTCGCGCGTAAAATGCTTAACTCACCGAATTGTCAAAACCAAAACCGCAGTAGTAATGGTACTAAGCGTCTCATTGATATATCTTTCTTTTTAAGTTGGAATAATAACCAAATCGTCTCATGAAGCAATAATCAAATGTCAACGTATTACAGTTCTCCCAACAAACTTTAATAGGAATGACAGTAACATTATATTTCGTGTAGCAAATCTATCTCATGCTGGCATGTAATTTGTTTGTACCTAACAAAAGACAAATGTTTGGGTCGTATGGTGCATTAAACTTTCCTTTTGCTCGGACAGAACCTATGTAGACATACCGTGTTCAATGGAACCCCTTTAAACATTACTTTGGGGATGTCGCTGCTAAAGAAGCGTTTGAGTCGTTTGTCTTTGAAAACAGCGGATGTGAATGGCGTGGCTTTATTCTAATGAGCATCCGTCGTGCTGGTTTAAACGATGTCACGATCGCCTCATAAAATGATTGATTGCTCTGTTCATGAGCACATTCAATGTCTGTCTCCAGCTGTTTGACTAGTGAAGTGATCGGAAGCTCACAACAATACGGAATCCAATAAAAGGATGCATACAATATTCAAGCGGCCGCAAGTAATCTCAAAACCTATTAATATGAAATGCTAAAAATAACCCGTTTCCAACATTAACCATCAAATTAAGATGACGCTATTTATATTTATTGTGTCATGCGACATAATTTCAAAAGTCCTGTTTGTCGCAGATGTATCCATCAACTGGAGAATAGGCCATTTGGGGAATCAACAAAATCACTTTGTTCAATGGACGTTTACCAGCCCCTGTTCAAAAGCAACCTTGCGTGCCGAAAATGGCACAAGGAAACGAACGAGGAATAAATAAATGCCGGAAGCGAAAACAATAAGGCACACGGTATCCACGACTGAAAGATGTTATGCGCTTAAAATGTAATTCTATTCCGTCAGCAAAACATGCACACTTGTGTCAGCTGATGTTTGATCAAGCTAGAGACGAAATTTACAGCAAAAGACGTTAAATATGTAGATTTCTAACGAGCGCATCGCTCTTTAATTAGGCGCGATGTAGCCAGCTTTTTAAGCGCTTCAAATGCGCCCCACAGTAAAGGTAAATATTGCGGTAAATTGACAGTCATTAGTCGCATCGTAATTATGTCGCACGAGGCCCACTCTTTCACCAATGCGAACAACAGATATAATGCACCTAATAAATAAATATATATATATATATATATATAAATATAAATATATATATATATATATATATTTATACATATATCTAAATACATATATATATATACACATATATATATATATATATATATAGATATATATATATATATATATATATATATGTGTGTGTGTGTGTGTGTTTCTGTGTGTATGTGTATATGTGTGTGCGTGTGTGCGTGTATGTGTGTAGAAATATAGATATCCGCTAGGAGGCTCATTACAGAATCGTTCATTCACTGTCACGTGAATGCATCATTGGTTGTTGAGTCCGACACATATTCGTACCGGTTAACAGAGAAAACTGCTTACTACCTCGCAAGCACAAGGCCTGAAATCCACGTGGAAAACATGCGCAGAGATAAGTGGATAATAGGCGGATTCTATGTGAAAATTTCAATCGGAAAGCAAGTGATTATTTCCACATGGAAATATCCGCGTAGATTCCACCACCGTTTGATGCACGTTTTCAACGTAAATCAGGTAAATGAGAGGTAGTTTTCATGAATAACAAATAGTTATTAGTCCTAACACACAAACAATAGCGTACAGTAGTTAAAAATCTAACGAAATAACACACACATACCCCAACACCCTTGAGTTGTGGAGCATTCTTCAATTTGCTTCCCATCAGGGCAATCACCAAGGACTCTGTTGGTGATTTGGTTTTGCAGGATGCTTTCTGCACATCACAAGCCTTCAGTTCTCTGCTCCACATCAATGAGTTCAATTTAACTACTTTAGACAAGTCCGTACAAAGGCTCACTCCACCCTTCGCCCTTTCTGTCGCCAAGTCTCTTATTTCCAAAAGAAAGTGGATACATCGTTTCTGGCATTGATTATCAGAAGAGCAGTTAAGAAAGTGTTAATATAATCCAATAATAATGAAAAGCAAATTATTTTCCCAGAAGTTACTAATGTATGCTGTGGTGAAGTAGAACGAAAATGACATTCACGAATCGAGCAAAGATCTGTATGTATATGAGGGCAGCAATACATATGACAACCTATGCCACCTTACAACCTAACATAACCCAACCCTGCAACCAACAATCCCATTTCACAGTCACATACACTCTCATGCTCTATCGAACATTACTGATTGACCGGTCATCGGTTAACGTTTAATGAGTTTATTCTGACCCGGCGACACATGCAGATTAGTCTTTCCCCTCCTCATGAATATGCAGGAGTATGATAATGGCGCCGCCGGCATCATTGTAATATTTTCACGCTTAAATAAATCAAATACACCGACTGACAAAGTAACATATAACCATATAACATTATTATTTAATTTTACTTACTTTGGCAATAATCCGATCATTAGTGAAGGTAACAATCGAGAGAATGATATGCAAAATCCCAAGAGTTGCTTTCCTGCTGAGATGCTGCTGAGGCAAAAAATGATGGCGCTATTCTACATCCGATTAAAAAAACTTTTGTATAATGTATTATATATACATATATACAACACAATCAAAGTACATAACAATTAATCTTCTTTTCTCTCAAATTTTTTGCTTATTTATGGGATTCTTAAGTTGTCAATTGCAAACGTTGTAATGCATATAATATGCCGTGTGCATGATTTGAAGATATGTCAAGTATTGCAGTATCGCTAAGTCTAACGTCTGAGCTGAGCTTAACATTTGTTAAGTTTCTCATTTAGTGATGGATATCATGGATTTAACACATAGAATCAACCAAAAAAATACCCCCGTTATATATACCTACCACTACCAATGCACAACAATTAACATATTGCAACAATTTACCATATTTTGGTGAGTTATGGTGAAATTATGATTCAGTGGATCAAATGGTTCTTTATGAGAAAAAATTTCCTATAAATAAAATCTTTTCGATGTGGATTGATCTACGTCTTTCTACGTGGATATAACCTCGTGGAAACCACGTGGATATTACGTGGATATTGGTAGGGACGTCGACTGTTCTTTCCAAAGTCATTTAATTTCTATGACAGCGACTCATATGTACATATCTACCCGCACACTTATCATCATATATAAACATCCCAGTTGGCTTTTCTCATTTCATTCCTTCATCGTATATAAAACATTATTGCATATGCCCTGGAAAGTTAAATGGACTGTGTAGCATACTTGAATATTCTTGATGTTTTGATGTTCTGCTTATATACGTAACCGACCAACAGTACGACCTATATCTTACTGAATCGATTCCGGTCGTTACAATGACGTCTGCACGCTATTAGTCCAACATTTTACGCTGGCTCCGTTGCAACCTAACCAGTCAAATGAATTGATTTCAAATAGATTAGATCGTCGTATGCATCATACAATCTTGCATGGCTGAATTACAAGTAATCTTTCAGCGTTATGTGCCGGGAATGGCCAGAGTTATTTGTCAATATTTATATCCTCCAGACGAGGTCAATATGCAATAAGGTAGCCTCCTGTTTTGGTACGTACTTCACTATTAGGGACTACGAAACCCAATTACCTCGATTAGCGTCTTGAATACAGTTAACGATGATGAGCAAAACGTATGCAATATGCTTGCATTGATGTGCGCAGTTTACAACAATATTACTTACATTGTTGGATATATTTGACTTTAGAGTCAAATTCGACACCAAGCACTTGTTCTAAATTCATTGAAGGGTTTGCTGGGTTTTTGACATATTGGCACCTGACAACTTTTGCTTTTAAATTGTCAGGGATGAAGCTGCTTGTGCGGCGGACCGATAAAGGTTAAATGGGACTTCATATTATAGAGATAAGGCGGAGAATAGATTATCAACGCGCGTAGTGTTCCGAAAATGCACATGTAGTTTGCACATCCTTTTCAAACAGTGTCATTAAATGCTTAAGTGCAATTATTTCACCTACTGTATTTTGGCGCAAGTAATTCTAAATGCCAATTGTGATCCATAATTAATTGGTTAAAAGCGAAAGCAATGACTCTCGCTATCCTACTTGCAACCGATGACCGATTTATATGATATTGGCTCGGTTTGAATCATTTGTTTAGAGTCAGTGGATTAAAAAGCGAATTTCACCTAATATTAAGCGACATAGCATATAAAGACAACTCAATGTCTTGTTGTGGAAATGATGTTCACGCGTTGTGGGGAATTTACAGCATGTCTCCCTTCCATGAAAATGTTACACCTATGCGCACTTCCAGTCGTCAAATCATTAATAAAAAAGGGGTACGACACAATATGTTGATGCACATTGATCGAGTGGGTTGGGGGGGGGGGGGGGGGGGGGTGGGAGGGGTAGTACACATATACACACTCACACATACACACATACATACATACATACATACATACATACATACAGACATACATACATACATACATACATACATACATACATACATACATACATACATACATACATACATACATACATACATACACATACATACATACATACATACATACATACATACATACATACATACATACATACATACATACACATACATACATACATACGCATACACAGTCGCACACACAGACATGCATATATACTCACATATATACCTATAAAAACTGATATTTAGATATATATTTACATATATTTATACATATATATATATTTACATATATATATATTTATATATATATACATACATACATAAATACATATTTAGAATACATGAGCAGCAACCATCGCACAACAGAACATGCTCGCATTTATGACGATTGAGGCGTTTTGTCATAGATTACGGGCATGGATCATGGAAGTTGGATTATTAGGGTCGATATGTAACATCTCTACACTCGCTTAAATGCAACATTCAAAGCCGATGAAATAGACATAGAACCATTTGTAAAACAGACTCCCAGAGAGAGAGCTAATTTCCCCCTTTTTTTTAAAGATATCACCATAGCTTGCAGGTATTTTCTCGATTGTTTGCACGAGATTGTCTCATCGGCTTGCTTGAGAAATTAACATGAAAATCCGTTTGCTGGTCATAGCCGCCCGATTTGCTATTCAAGCATAAATGCAAGGTGACATCGCTGTGAATACATCAAATATGAATTTCCCAGCAAATGTATCGTTTCAATTCGCCATGTTCACCAAAAGGGTGTTCAAATACTATCGCCCCTTACGCGCGGAGACGGTTAGCAAAGATTATTCGTTTTGATGATATAACGCAGATCTACATTACATCATTGTAGAATTCTATTTTAATGCTGGTTTGATAAGAACGCTTTTGCATGATTATCTAGCGATTCCTTAGGCATATAGTGAGCACGTTTATTTAAATTGGCCAACTTGTGACGAACTATGCCATGCATAGCAAAAAATAATTAATCATTTTTGCACCATATGCACAAATAAACTACACTTAGTATTCGTTCCGTCAGAAACCACTATAATTATTTAATGGGTTACAATTGTAACCCTGACCCTAGAGTGTTCAGCATTTCTTACAAATGCTGCCATTTATTACTACTTAAACGTCATATTGTGGTTTATTCCGCCTTGAGCAATGCATGTTTCATGTTCAGTAAGAAGCATTAGGGAGTACAGTGCATATTCTGTCTCACCAATACAAATTATTCCTGTATTCATATTTTAATATGAAATACGCCAGGCGCTGTGACTTTTGCTCATTTAATTTATATCAGCACATTACAGGCAAAAATGCATAAAGGTAAATGGCATTTCTTTGGTGTTAAAGTATTAACCGGATTTTCTACAACTGAGAGACTTTTGTAAATATCGAAACAATAAATACATGCTTGGTTTGCCACGATCGTTGAAATGAAATATAGTATAGTGATTGGGGCATATTCATAAGTCAAGGAAAGACAAGTCTTACCTCTGCGAATTCCGAACAATACGTAGATATGTTAGTCGTATTGGCAACTCTCTCGCTGGTCTAAATCCGGGCAGCCTTCCTCGATCCTTTGGTGACTCATCATTGGGGAAACTACCCTATTGGTGAGTAATGACCCTATACATAAGCTGATTACAGCGGCTGAAATAAAGACATCTTTATCCAACCATAAAACTGTCATTACAACTGAGACCCGAGTAATTGAATTGCAGGATTAAGGTGCCTACACCAATTAACATAATAACGATAAGGTATAGGGCGGAAGGCAATACGACCCGAGTTGTCGCTATTCATTAACTCATTGTGATAATCTTTGATGCATATGAACTTGAGCAAAGGACGATGACAGGTTTGAATTGATCAATATCATAATCTCAAATGATGTTTCTAATGCTCTCACATAAATGCACATGTAATCGTAAGAAATACTCGTCACGTGAGTCGAACGCTTCCCCTGAATTGCCTCACGCGCTATGGTGTAACATTGTATCTTCTATGGAGCAAGTATCAGCAAACAAACTCTGTTTTTCCTCCGCAGAGTGTAACTTGGATTATTATTGATGGCAGTTGTAGGCAAATGGAAAAATGGTCGCTCCAGTCAATTTGAAAATAATAGCGGGTCATGGAAAATTTGTGAGACTATCAAACTTCTGCAGCTAAATGGCATCGAATCCTGTTGATATCACTTAGTTTTTTGACGTTGGTGCGAACTATGCTTAAATGTGGAAGTATTTATATAAAAAAGAATACTTCTGTTTCATACTGGCTCCTTACAGCTCTCACATATAGTCATACAATGCAGAACACAAAGCAGGAATACCATTTTTGCGCAATTAGGTGCAATAGCAATATAAAGCAGCCACAATAGCTGTTCGGACTCGCGTTTTTTGTAAGCTCGGATGAGAAAATACGGTGAAGCTGCGGCCAAAATATATCTGCCGCATCATACTTAACTATTTCGATGGTTACACACAGAGGTAAATAGAAGCCATGTCAAGGGTGTATACGATAATGTATAAGTAACTAAAGTTACAGTGATTTATTGGATATGAGTTCCGTTATGTGTACCTATTCATCTATGACACACGCTTCGTTACTAATATAACCTTCCTGGCCGCGTAAGGCAGCGCAGGAAGCTACTTGTACCAACTGCTCAAGCAGGCAACCCCCGGTTATATACCATGGATGGCTGCGACGAATGTCGTCAATATGGAGATTGCCGCACCATAAATCAACAAGTGACACGACAATCCTTTTGTTGATGAATAATTATCATGGTGGGGATCGACAACGAAACAACTGCGTAAGAGGTCTAATATATGTGATTTCATGAAAATACAATTAAATACTCGCTGCATTAACTCCGACCTAGACTATGCCATCATTAATTAATCGCTTTTACCGTTGGTATCAGAAGTATGCTGTTATATGCGTCACCGTTAAGGTCTCGCTCATTAGAATCCACACGCTTGAATCATTTTCGCGCTTCAATTTATGAGAAGGTCATTTTAAAAGATGTTTGAAAGTTGAAATCATAAGCCTGCAATAATCAAGAAAGCGTTGTAGTTTGGATTGCACAGTCGGCTGCTGTGATGACCTGAAAAATTACCCCCAGTCAGATAAATATGGCTGGAAGTCAATAGGCATGTAATCCATCCTCTATCAATCCTGAATAAACAAGCATGATTTGTGCGCGGTGCATCGAAATCATACATCATGACATCCAATCGCGAACCTAAATCGAAATTGATACATGTCATATCACACACAGGAATATGTCTGATGCATGCATATAACAGTGTAAAGGCTGAGAATCAAGTCTAGTCATCCGTATGAATATAATCGAGTACGAGGTCATCAGTTTCAATGTCATCGTTATTAGCAAGCGATGTATATGACATTCCAATGCCTTGCAAGCAGCAAAGGCCAATATGTTTTGCATGTAATATACACGACAAATCCTATCCTACTTATTACTGTTTATTTATAGAGCAAGTGCGTCAACAATGGAAGTAATAAGTACTTATATCGGTTGTACACTCATATCCAATATATAAGATTGATTCACCGTTAAGTCTAATACAATCATAATAATGTCCCCCGTATTATACTTAGCCACCACGATTCACATTGCACTGAGCCACCAATCTTATTCATAGATCAAACAAATTGCATTTGACCATGATTGATGCTTCGGCACAAGCAACGTTATCATAGGTGTAAATGTCCTTGGGAATGGATGTTGTTTACGCGAAATGGAAAATTAAAGGCATGTCTCCCAATAATGAATATAGCCATGGTCAAATATCATCCTCGTTGCGATTCTTATTTCTAGCGGTTGGTGTCCATAATGGACCAATGTTAGTTATGGCAATGTTTTCCTGTGCCCTGATGAACATGAAGGGTCAGTTGATTGCATGTCATACGATGTCATTAATCATCCGTTGTAGCATTTGTACAATAAGTGGTGGTTTTAACATCGGAATAAAGTTAAAGAGCATTCATAATTCCATAATGACAATCAATTGTCAATTCAATAAACTTTGTCATACAAAAGGACATGCAGAGCTGTCATTGCATGCAGCATTTGCTTCACACGTGCAAGCGATAGTTTGCTTGCATCATTTAGAAGGTGTTTAAGTCAAAATTTTAAAGTGAAGGTAAAAAATGGCATTGGGTCTGAGAAACGAAAACATTGTTTTTGACACCCGAAGTACCCCATATATGTCCACTATGACGTGAAAAACAGTGTAAAACGTTGACTAAGCGAAATACACGGTTTACGTTGTTCGTATTAATTGATATTATGCTCCTATTCAAAGCTGGCTTACCTTATGGGCATGGAGTTGTGGATTTATATTACCAAAATGTGAAGGGGGTGTACAGCGGAAGAGGAAGGATAACTATATGAAGTCTGCAATGGAGACTAAGCCATCATCTTGCCTTTATCAGATCAAGTTGAGAGAGTGACAAACCCCATAATGCCTAATATGCTGGTATTGTCAGTGCCTCGGGTGGTAAAAGACTGTAAGCTATGGCATGCGGAATGCACATTGAATAACGTCCATGTTACTAGTCAATAAGTATCGACTGTGAGACTGAGAACCATTAAATTCCCACAGAAAAAGTAAAGGCAGTTCCAGATTTACATGGAAAATAATTAAATTCAAATTAAATCATCACTCTACATTAGCCTATAGCTATTGCTAGTTTTTGTTATCTATTTAGTTACATGCAAACGTACAAATCTAATTAATTCAGTTGCTCTCACTAAGACGAACCATCACTAAAAGTAAACAGAGGGCATGTTTCTATCTCTTAAGGTTATAATAATATCTCATTTAGGATCATCTTCTTAAAACAGATATTGCTGTGACCATGTTTAACGGGAAGGGTTACGGTGATGCATACCGATGTAAAAATCGGTCAGTTGGATTCATTTTAGCGCTACAAGGTCTTCCTTCAGTACTGGCGCTGAATTTACGATGATGAATGAAACGTTGTTGATTATCTGTGATTATAAACTCTATGAACTGGGAACATATTGGGTCATATTCTACTAACACATTATTTTGGTCGATTGGTAAAAGGCTTGTGATAAGCATAAGTTCACATTACCTCACGTCCCCTTCTTATGAAGACGGATAGCGAAAATTCGTCATGACTCATTCCTTGTGTTTGTGCCCATTAAGGAGTCAGTACATTTATTGGAAAAGCTATTTATCACCGCGGGAGGTATTGCTGTCGATATGACTGAATAACATTCTAGAATATAACTTAGTGCAAGTCATCAGCAGGTCTAGTTGCATCATGCAGGCACTACCGCGAGCTGATTGATTGAACATTTATCATTCGATATAACCTATATAACCTGGAGCTAGCGATTGTAAGCTTAGGCAAGCAAAGTTAAACTACATATGTGCGAGCTAGATCACAAAGCCCGAGCCATCAACATTATCAAGGCTAATCCTGGCCTTGAGGCGAAATAAGAAAGCTATCAGCACGCGGTTGATATGCAGCTTCAACATGGCAGCCGCAGCGATAGGTGAGATGCGAAAATATCACACCCGTTCACTAGTTGATGTTGACGATTAGGCCTTTAACAAACACTGCAGGAGATATATGGTCTTATCAAGATGTTAGAAGTATAATCGCGACTCATTATTGTATGGCTGCAAACATTGGTATAAAGATCATGTTCAAAGAGGGCAGAGAGAGGTGAGTCTGGCACGTATTTGTGCTATTGATGTTGCTGCGTATCAAACGTGCTTAAATGTCTTTACTATTCTGGCCGTGGTCACAGTGTGCATTTAGCATGCAATCTTAAGAAATAAACCAAAAATAAACGGTTGAATATATTGGTAACTCATCTGTGGAATATACACTTATTATCGAAACTAAAACGCGACAGGATTTTATCAAACTTAAGAATGTAGGAAACTCTCAGCACTTGACTAATGTAAAAGCGACATAACCGCTAGCCTTACGGAAGTATGTCAGCGTCAAGGTTTAGTGGACCACTGTGAAAAACGAGCGGTAGTACTCATTCGCGGATTAAAAATGTCTCCTGCGGTAGTTTGAACTAGGATTAATGACGTGTTATTTATCATCCTTGTTGTAAGCTGATGCCAATATTGTAAATGAAAAGGTTATTAGTGCAATATAAGCAGTATAAACTACAGCGCCTACACTTTAGCAAGTGTATTTTCTATGGACTCAGAACAGTGGAGTCAAGTACAATATAATATTACATAGATTGACAATATAAGCATGTGGATATTACGCATTGATATTATTATTATATATATATGTATATATATATATATATACATATATATATATATATATGTATATATATATATTGTATATATTTAACAATCAACTATCTCAACTATATCGACTTTAAACGATTTTGTCCACATGCAATGCAATTACACATCGTACACAATTTGAAACACCAAAGCAATTCACGAGGTAAAAACCTCTAGTGCAATGAATGCGAATGGTTTTGGCAAACCAAATGTTTTATACCATCTGTAGCAATAAAATGCTATTTTTGGATATTGGTGTAAAAATTAGAGTGCCAAATTAACGTTGCGTTACTTGCAATCTCATGCATGTCTGCGCAGGTATTGTATGGTCGCCTTGAGAGTTAGTACCTACTAAACGAAAAGTCAACTTACGTGCTATCAGCGTTATATTATTAAATAAATAAACCATTTGAGACAAGTATAATTGTGATATATATGTTTTGGAAAATGTTCATATTCACTCGTATATGATAATGTGATTCGCACTAAAAATTAGCAATCATAACTAATTAATACAACAATTAGAATAAAGTCATTCCATGGTGTGTAATCAGTCTTCTGTATAGCTTTGTCGACACCCTGGTGTTTGGTGTTATCTTCGGATGTAAAAACTCAATAGAAGTCGCTCTGGAAGATAAAACCTAAGTGGCTTTAGTACGTCGAATTTGGGTAGTAACATCTGAAGGTACACTGTACAACGATAGCCCTACGCAAACGTGTCCTTACATGCTTTCATTGTAAACGTATATGACAGAACGCATGTTGTTGTAGCGTGTTATATGAACAGGGATCAATTTGATAGTCCTCTTTCGTCGTCCAACAGATGCAAATATGCGGTGTAGTTCATATACCTACGTCACAATGATAGATCTCTCAAATGATTGATTTATTTCATTGTATATTGATATTGTAGACGTCTGTATCAATAGCATGTATATTGTAAAGTACGATGCTGATTTTGGACGCCTTTAATTGATACTAAATCTCAGGGCAATCACAACATACCTGCGTTAACACAGACATGGTTTTTCTTATGGCCAAAAATTGCAAGTTGTTAAGTATCACCGCATTTATGAATGTATTTGACCATTTACGCCCGTTATCTCAATTGAACAACCTGTTATGTGCAGCAAAATGCTAAAAATGTAGTTTATTACCACATTGTCTAGAAATCATGTAGTTCACTGAAACATTTCCATTAATTTCAGTAAAGGTTTTTCATCAAAGCAATATCACGCTAAAATGGCCATTGTGCTATCCATTGTGTACGATGTGGAACATCATTGCGTTGCGGTCGAAAGTGTAAATTACGGGGAACGAATCTCAATAAAAAAATCATTTTACATAAATGCAACCAAATGTATTTAGTGGAAGCAGCAATTGAGCCTACTGTTCGTTATACAATTGTATTTGGGTTAACAATATGATATTGCTGCATTGAGCTAATGTGATGCATGGTGTTCATCAAGGATTGAGCAATTCCTCGCTAGTGGATCCATATATGCAATTATATCACCGCTGTGATAACAATCCACACTGTTTATCGCTTTCGACAGTGTCAGTAAACCATCCATTAAAACCTTTTATTTGGAAAACACGCAACATAACAGACTTAATGCGGAAGGCGCTGACGTCATTGCAGCAATCTAAAATGGGGGCCGAGATGCAGTCTTACGTGGATAGATCAGCGTCAAAGGTGTAAACCAAGGTTTCGTACGTGAATTCATATGGAGGATCCAGGCACCAGTTCACCGTACGTCAGTTAACATTGTACCGACACTTATCACACAGTTCCATCTATCTTAATCTTGCCAAGCATGTTACGTCTTTTCAGTTTGCTAGATTCCTAATACTTAATCACCACTAACATAGCTGCTGTACATGGTAACACTTATCAATTATCGGCACGCCGCAGTTCAACGCTGCTATTTATAAGATATGAAATACCTTCTAGCCATTGCGCCATGGCTCATTTACAGATACGTTGAAATATCTTACGCATAACGCAGTCTGAAAAAAAAATGGTATATTTATCTGAGACGAAATGAATATTGTGTTGTTTATTAGACATATTCTTATACACACAATGAAAGATAACTAGTGTGTTATCCCATATATATACATAAATATATATATATAAATATAGATATATATATATATATATTATATATAATTATATTTATATATATTCATATATTTATATATATATATATATATATATATATATATATATATATATATATATATATATGTCTATATATATATGTCTATATATATTTATATAAAATATATTTATATATGTCTATAAATTATATATATATATAGATAATAAATATATATATTATATATATAGATATATATGTATACATATATGTATGATATAGAAACATAGAGAGATATCTATATATATATATAGATATATAGATATATATATATATATCTCTCTCTCTCTCTCTCTCTCTCTCTCTCTCTCTCTCTCTCTCTCTCTCTCTCTCTCTCTCTATATCTATATATATCTCTATCTCTCTCTATATATATATCTATCTCTATATATCTCTATATCTATATATATATATATATATATATATAGCATTTATATCGGACACAACCCATTTATGGTTTAGATGCCAGATACAGATCTGCTGCGTCTGCGGTGTTGAAACTGCATATCAAGCAGGTATTGTATAGTTTGCTCGTTGTCTGTCGATCTTGGCACCGGGTTTTCCTGTTTTACGACCGGTCAATTAACACTTCTTCTTTCGATATATGTGATTAATAAAGATATATTTTTTCTTTACCGTTGAAGCCTTTTAACACGATTTCTCTACACCAAACAGGTGACTTTGAAACACCATTTAGGACCTGAGAGCATACTCAGTGGCAACCATTGAGGGTCTTGGATGTTGACGGCCGCCAATTGAAAGGAACCCGTATGTAGCTGATTCAAGTCATATTTGTGATTTTTGATATTTTCAATGCTCTAAAATACTCCCGCGCCAAATGGATCATTTGTGACATGATTTAAAGTCAGCTTTATTGGAATGATTAGAGTTACTCCGCTTTCTATATGTAGACGATACAAGTTACCCCTCCCTGCGTATCCCCCCTCTTGAGTACTTGATAGCCAGAAATACTTATCATGATGCGTCTCTGAAAACCAGAAGTCATCATCGTCCACAGCAATGAAGGAAAAGCTTTTGTGGACATATTGTTTTTGGAGAAGCCTGAATGAGGCCGCAGCGACTTTGGAATAAGATGATGGGCTTTTACTAACACGTCGGCTGTCGGCACACATCGCCTATCGGATCACTTCCTATCTCTTTAAAGTTCTATATGGTTAAGTTGTACAAAGATCGGTGAGAACAGTTTATACGATCATGCCAAGGAAAAGACAGTCTTTCCGAAACTCTCCGTACAAAATAAAATGTGAACTATAGAATAATATATTTGCGCCGACCACTGAGATTGTTTGACTCATGAGGTTTACGTGACGCTGTGTAGATTCCACACAATAACAGTTACTTTAAGATTCATATCCTCCACGCAAATAACTAATATTATCATATAGCTAAGTGTGAAGAGTAGGCAAATATGGAAATTTGATAAGAAATATGAACTAATAGGAATTCATTCAATGAATCATTGGTTTGCGGCAAGTACTGGCGACTCAAATGTCTAAAATGTCATGTCTGTAAACATAATCGTCCTGCATTTGTCTATAATAACCTAGGAGAACTTGAGTATTCTGGTATATCTGTCCACGTATTCCTCCTTCACGGTGGCATATATTGTTCTGGCATTCACTGGTAGGAGTGTTAATAGTAATACGATGTATATTGTATTGGTTATCCCTTGAGGATACCTGGGCAACGAGTTGGTTCATTTGGAAGTGTTGCCTGAGAGCCTCGTTTATGGTAGCGGCTTTATCCGGCAAAATACGTTGGACTGAGTAGAGTTTTAAAGTAGCTTTCCGTTTGTGGCGCACGGCAAGTGATGATTAGTCTTACGGTGGTCAGTGTCACCATGATTAGTCTCACCGTGAGCAATCTTATTTTGGTCATCCTCGTCATGGTTAGCCTCGTCATGGTCCGCCTCACTTTGATGCAAGTGATGATCAGTCTTACGGGGGTCAGTGTCACCATGATTAGTCTCACCGTGAGCAATCTTATATTGGTCAGCCTCGTCATGGTTAGCCTCGTCATGGTCCGCCTCACTTTGATGCAAGTGATGATCAGTCTTACGGGGGTCAGTGTCACCATGGTCAGCCTCGTCATGGTTAGCCTCGTCATAGTCAGCCTCACTTTGATCGGCCTCATATATGATCATTTGCTGGCTTCCATTGGTGACCTCATCTGCATCAGTTATATGCCCGGAAAGTGATTGTCTATTCTTGATGGCTTTTTGGTTAAAGGGATATTGTCTTCTGAGGATCGTCCGCTTTCTTGGCTAAAGATATTATTGATTCTACACAACCCGGATTCATACCATTTGAACCGAATTAATCCTATTTGCAACTTGTCGTGGTGCATCGGTTATAATCGTGACCTTCGGAGCTGACAGGAATGTATACGAGTGTGTAGATCATGAACAACTTAAACTGCAGCATAGCAAACATGGTACTTCATACCTCCTGATAAGCCATGTTGATGCTTCAATGGCTTCATTACATTTATTCCTGGTTGTTGTGCTGGTAGTGGAATTGAAAGATCACATTTTTCAAGTACCTGTAGCCGCCTTATATAGTTAATTAGTTGATTGTTTGATGCTGCAACACGATCTCCCACTGCTTCAAAGCACAAAGTGGAAGTCGGTGGTGTGGCATTATAAAACCCAAAAGTACTAAGACACCATAACTTGAGCTTCGGTTCTGTATCGTCATGCAATAAAGGGAATATGCTTGAGTAATGCGATGAGTGCTCCTTTTTAGTTTGTGCTGAAACCACAAATCTACTATAAACCCGCTACGAGACAAGGGTATTGGTCGACCGACAACATCCGTAAAGGAATTAATTGGAGTGCTCTTCCATGTGCGAATTTTATAGGCCATGTATACGCTGTCGTCATTTGGCGTTGGACTACACAAAGGCGATAAGCAGATAGCGCATATTGTACGAGTAATCGGATATCACATAATGCATGCGCGAGAGTAAAACTACTGAATGCGAGTTTGGTGGTTGAATCATACCGATTACTGCCAAGATTTTGGGGGTTCATATTGATTCGCGCGTAGCATCTTAGAAGCAAAACATGAGTTTGATGTAAATGACTGTGGCATAGTTATAAGCGCTATCCTTAGCCGTTAACCGGTGTATAGATGTAGCAGATCCGCATCATTATCACGATGTTAATTCTGGCGTATATATATTCATTGCTCCATTGTACTAGTTATTGATTTGATGATACTGCGGTTACTTAAAACTATAACCTGTACTACGTAAGATAATTATATTGTAGATTTTATTCGTGAAGCAGTAGATCAGTGATAGCTGTATGACGTCGCTCTTGACGAATGGTTCAAATGACTTGATTACACTTTACAGACTACCCCCATTTACGCAGTGTATATTGGCATAACAGATTCCCCCTCTGCAAACGTTAGCAGACTGTTCCTCCCTCTGTCTGTAGAGGTTTCAGATTACCTCTTTGCGTGGAGATAATACAGAGTGTCCCTCTATATTGCCAGATATTATTGATTGCACCTTGCAGGTATATCAGGCTCTCTTTATAGAGACAATATAGGCTGCCGATCTCAGCATATACATTACAAACTACCCCTCCCTACTCGCTCTATAGATATTCTCTCCACCCATCCACCCTGTTCTTCCATTCTCACCTCTTCGTCCTGGTGAAAGTAAGTGCCTCTTGTTTCATTTTTAATGCGCTTAATGGGGCAAACCGCTAGATATGGGTTCGATATCCAGGTGTGAAAACCTATGCTGGTTCCGGTTGACTCCGATTATCATGTTACACAGCGGTCTCTGAAAAGCTACATCCCTTATTCGTGGACTCAATGAAATTGTGGTGGACCTTCATCTAAGCAGCGTGGGTTTGACAGCCTGGCTGACACAGGGGGTTAGTACCAATCGTCCCACATCACGAAACCTATCTAAGCATCACAATAATCCTAATCCATCCTCGTCGAGATATCTCTACCGACTAACGTAGTATTACGCTCATTTGAACAGAGGCAAAGTACTTTCATATCGGAAAGGCACATCATGATACGTCTCTCAGAAACATTTGGTTGACCGTTTTGCGTGAATAATTAGTTGTGCCGCAGCACAATGTACCATGGTACACATCCATGAACAGTTTAACCCGCATTCTTCTATAAGCATACGTGGCCTATCAGGTAACCCAAGCGAGCTCCCAGCTTATCCCTATACAAGAACAAATTGAACAAGATTCACTGCAAACAGGGCATGCGATCATGCTCTGAAATTAATACTTTGTTGTACGAGATAGGTAGGAGTAAAATGTTACTAAACTGTATTTATTAGAAAGCTAAAAAAATAATAATACAATAAATCGTATATGTGTATGATTATGTGTGACAATTAGCGTTCCGGCTATCTAGTATAACAATTTAAAAAGACAACTTAAATAGTAAATAAATAGCAGAAATCGATGCAAAGAATAATATAACGCGTGTCAGATGTTTCTAAAGCAACACTTGACTTTACGATTTATATCCTACACCTGGATAATACATATTGATATATGGTTGGTACAATACAACATTGACTAGAAATATATACTAACAATAGAAATTGATTCAGAGGGTTATTGGTTTGAAACAAGAACAGTCGACCGGGATGTCTAAACTCTCCTCTCTGTAGACGTAATCGCCTTCGGTTTCGCGGAAATAGCCTTGGATAATTGGAGTGGCTCGGTATCTGTACACATATTCCCCCCTCACGGTGGCAGATAGTATTCTCACAGTCAGTGCATTCAATAGTAGGGATGCTTCTGGGAACACGGTGTATGTCATACAAGCTGGCCACTTTAATATCGACTATGCGTGCGTAATTATCTGTAGGTATCTTTGCAACGGTTTCGTTAATGGGTAAAGGCTGGTTGATAGCCTTATTTATGGTAGTGGCATACTCGTCCGGAATGCGTTGTATTAAGTATAGTTTCAAAGCCGTATCCCGTTTGCTTCGCACGATGAGTGACGAGCTCACGCGGTAATCATCTGCAAAATCAGCAGCATCATGATCAGCCCCATCTTGGTCAGCCTCACTTTGATTGGCCTCAGTAATCATCGCCTGGCCTCCAATGACGACATCGGAAGCCTCAGTTACAGTTTGATGCGAGGAAAATGAATCCTCAATAGGAATGGTCGCCTGCGTTTCTGATACACAACTTTTGTCTTCTAAACATGGTCCGCTGAATTGGGCGAAAATTTCATCGCTATACAATGAATTTATTGAATCCAGATTCATGTCATTTAAATCGAGTTTTCCTGGTGAAGCTGTTCTTCTTATTTCTGGTATAAACGCTCCTTTTGGAAATGAACTCGTAGAGCTAGGCGGAATGTATACCAGTATACACACTATGGCCAATTTCAACTGGAATGGTGCAAACGTGGAATCCATTACATATGGTTTACAATCAACATTTGTTAACACATGCATTGCATTTATGATAATCAATGATTACATACCTCCTGGCAAACCATCGTGCTGTTTTACTTGCTGTTTATTGAATGTGGTACTTTCACAGTGAATAGCTCTTATTTTCAAGTCTCGATCGCAGTGGATACAGCGTTGTTGTCCCAGTAGTAGACGAAGATGTACACTATTTGCATTCATCTGCACCCCCTTTTATAGTACACGAAATAGATTATTCAATGCTCGAAAAACTTTCGTACCGTTTAAGGGTTTCAACAAGGTTCTGTAATAAGATCCCTCATAGCTCACAAGGGGAAGTAAATGGCATGGCAGTCGTCAATTTAAAAAAAATTATCCCTTTTCTAACCCTTCCGATTTCGAAGACACCACATCTATGAATACGTTTTCAGTATCTTTGTCATTTAATATACTTCAGTAATGTGGGTAGTGATTCACAGGTTCTGTGGTTATGTTTGTGTTCACTTCTACGCGATATATCAAGTTGTAGTGCATGAAGGATATATCTGCGGCACAGTAAGGTTACTGGATTACCGACAGCACCCGGAACTACAATATTGGAGTACTTTACTGTGTTACTTCGATAGGCTGTGTATTGACAATAGTATACTGGCCGTACTTTGGCTAGGGAAGAAATGAAAGTGCTTAGCGAAGAGCATATATTAAACAAGAGCTATGATGTTACACGGTGCATACAAAAGAGCAGCACTAATGCATGCGAGCTTCATTGATGAAGTGCCTGAATATGTAAATGGTGTGCCAGTGTCATCAGATGTAGCAATTCGCGAGAGTAACTAAAATGTCTGCTGCATACTGGGAGGAGTATAATATAGCGTCAATTGATTGGACCCTAAAACAAGCAGGGATTTCAGGGAGGGTGATTCACGGGAAAACCCGACGCATGCATATGTCCAGGCTAGCAGGATGCATTACAAGGCTCCGAATATTTGTAGGAAACATTGGCTGCTAAGGAACCACATAATATCTCCCGGATCGACTCAATGGAATCGATGTGACGAAACAAGACGGTTCTACTATCTACATATATATACGTATACACGACACGCTTTGAATCCGGGTACTCTAGCAAGACTGTTACCGTGGGTGGTCTCTTTACATCTCTGTTGAGTCTCCATTTACATCATACTGTTCTAGTCATTTCGGGACAAAAGTCCGTATGCTATATAATAATCAGATGGTCCTTATGTTACAGCCACCAAGGTAATTGATCAGCACACGATGTGTCGTGACGTAAGGACTCTCTGTGGGCGTGTAATAGGCATCCGATTGGCTGAAATGAGCAAATACGAGTATTGTGTTAGCACATCTATATAACATGGTCGGCTGGGTGATGGTTGGATTATTTGTCGTTTGCTATATTCAAATAAACAATTTGCCAATGTTACTTGGTAAACGAATATATCATGCTAATCACCAAATGGCCCTATAGCCAATTCGGGCCAAATAGAACTGTGTTGCATGGGTGGTTCCCTGTAAATTAAATCACAATTTTATGAAAAAGCCGCAAGTATAAGAGATTTACCAGTTTGTTTCCAAGTGTGTGTTATTCTCAAAATAAAAGCCGCTCTCTCTCTCTATTATGGCTCGTTCTATGACTGGTTAGAGCTTTCAGGAACACACAATGGTACAATGTTATACAATGTCACATATATGTGTCCCGGGAATGGATTGTGAAAAGCTGCAGCAAGTGATGAAATACGAACGGTCTGACCTACATACCCCGGCTTGTTGCTAGATTATTGGCTATATTCTAGCAGAAATGATGCAACTTACATGATTCAGTTATAAGCGATCGACGAATGTCTGAATGTTTTCTCAACAACTGTAGATCTATTCACCAGGGCAGTTGTGGATTGCAATTGATTTTTGCGTCACAAACTTTTTTGATGAGATGACAAGCCTTCCCGCAATTGCTAAGTATCCTTTTCTTCCTTTTAATTATATTGGTGGTGCAATCATTTATTATACAGCACGCTTTCTCTCTATGGAATACATCATCTATAATTGAATACGCAGCTGGTATATGACCATATCTTGACCAGCTATTGGGTTAAATTACAGGTTACGTTTGTATTTGCTATTTGAACTGAAACATGGAAGGTACACATAATTAAAGAGCAAAATCATGAGTCCTAATTCTGTAAACAAGGTTGACGAAAATGTATAGAAACCGTTGCCCATGCAAACGGGTCGACTTCATGATACTGAGGTGTTCGCATTAATACGCTACATCAATGACTTAGATGCGTGCAATGTGCTAATGCGAGTCATGCACCATAGCGTATGCCGTGATGAGCGACATTGATTACTCATCATATTCCATATGTTCTAAATTGTATAACACAATTAATTAATGTTTATGAATTAGACATTGTATATTAATGAATAACAAAAAACGTCTCTAAGAAACATTATTAATCCAGATAAATGCTGAATGGAAGAAGCATCACGACCGTCTTACTGCAAAGTGCATTTATCTTTTCTCAACCAGGTGCTTTCTTATATTTTGCATTTTCATGCGCTTTCAGACAGACAAACCCATTTTCTGGCCCCTGTATTTGTGCCGTCGGCACTTGGTGTAGGATCGATTTACATAGGTGGCGTTTGAAGTATGGACGTAGCAGGCCGACAGCATAGCCTTATTGATTTTCTAGCTAGAATGACAATATCCTAACTCATGGTTAATAAAACGTCAACGAGACTTATCGTAGCATGCCTATTGATATACTTCATTGATGTGCATATCAATATGTCTCGGAATGATTGCAGCAGGTAGTCAGAAGCGCTT
The DNA here is from genome assembly GCA_034190875.2 of Urechis unicinctus. Classification (NCBI taxonomy): domain Eukaryota; kingdom Metazoa; phylum Annelida; class Polychaeta; order Xenopneusta; family Urechidae; genus Urechis; species Urechis unicinctus. The sequence continues at coordinate 47,441,976 of CM067347.1, read as the reverse complement.
ATTATATAAACAGAAATACGTGGTATGGTAAAGTTGATTTTGCACTCCAGCGGTATCTTGTGGTGAACGGCTATTGGGTTCACGAAACCAGGTGCTTTTCCTGGTAAGAGGCAGACATTAACATATACATATTTTGTTGCCGTTCGGCATCTTGCACGTTTAGTTAGTGCGACTTAAATAGCATTCAAAGAGTAAAAACGACTGACGCCTTAAGCTTGAGTCCTCATATGTTCGTGGATAAAAAGACTGTTCATGCACCATGTCTACAGGAAATGATCACAAAATACAGACGAAAGCTTGCTTAACATGCATTAAATCATGCACTAAGAATAATTAACATGCCCTTCATCACTTAAGTAGTTACTTAATGTCAATGCATATACAGATAAGCTTGAACCTGTAACCTTAGTAAAGAATGGTGGCCATTAGTTTATTACTTCTTGGTTGAATCTTAATCAGTGTTTGAGAATTGTCTCAAGATAAGTTGTAATTTGTTAAAAATTTAGAATTAAATTTAAAAATTTAAATTTATGCAACTCTTTTTGACAGTTGGATATACCTCACACAAGAATTCTTGGACAGAGAGTGATTTGAGAAACGTGGTATCGAAAGCCGTCCGTAAGGGCTCATGGCGGGAGAATGCAACGGTTGATGTCTGAAGGCGAATTAACATTAGTGAAAAGATTATCAATAGCCATAGCATAAGACAATGCATGCAATAGGCTCCGTTACGTGCTGAACAGATGTATGATTGATGAACCCCAAAAAACCCTACTGCATCGTTCAAATTTCAACATACACAACAGCCCCTTGTGCCTCTGTGGTGCCTTGCTGAAAATGCTCACTGCATGGGCCAATAAGACTGAGCGTTCCTTCCTATAAGCTCTTTGCTCGTAGTGAGAATTATTGTTGATTGTATTTTCATTAGAATAATGTACCTTGTTCTGTAATATGGTTGCTTTAGTAACTTAACTGTCCTCCCGCAACTAATACATTTTAAGTCAATTGCAGATTGGAACAAGGCAAACCAAGGGAGAATGCAATCGTTCGATTATGCCGCTGTCATGCAAAACAAACCATCAGTGAATTAGCAGGAAGGATTGTTGCTAACAGATATATATCTGGTGTGTACCATATATCCAACGACAGACAATATAATCAGTGGCAATCGATATATAGTTTGGGAACGTATAAATAGCTCACAATAGCAGTTTATGTCAGCAATGGGGGATCTGGTAATGTCAAAAGGATGCCCGGTTAATGACTAAACAAACAAATAATATATTTTCGCTATTTGAAATTACTTAATATCTCACAACGTGATATAAACAGATTACATACGAATCGCAGTAACGCTTTTGACTATTCTCTTTCTGGTCTCGCATGATAATAAAAAAAAAGAATCAATAAATTGCTTTTTACACAGACGGAGCTCGAAGGGAGCTAGAACAACTGTCTTTTTTGTTTATGAGTGATCGATTGGAACTGAATGCTGTGTATCTGCATCTAGATATTATTGCTAGCTGACTCTTATAGTTTGCGGCCTCACCACAATGCAAGCAAGGAAGCGTTAGTGCCATCTTTATTACCTTAGTCGGCTTATTGTCTTCTAACATGCATGACCACTTCTACGCTGACATGCGATGCTCGGAAAGGCTATATAGCGTTAAAATTTGCATTATGGTGAGCCTTTAGATTATATATGCATAACTTCATCTTACGCATCAGGTATCAATTGAGGGAATGCTCCATCTGCGTTGGCAAGTTATAACTCGCGTTAAGCACAAATACAATATACAGTAGTTCACATCGCAAGGTAGCATTTAGACGAAGTGCGCTCAATTCAACAAAATTTGCATCTAACAATCTGATCCCAATGGAAAACGCGCACGCTGCAATGGCAGGATGTGGAACAATGTTTCAAACATCATAGCCATATGTTTCAGAACCACAGTTGTTCACTTAACAAAATGATTGCTTGTAGATGAGAGAGCGCAAAAGTAGTTAAGTTAAGTAATAGATCTTGAAGTACGGATATCTATATGTTGCAGCAGACATATTTTTTGTGCTGCAAAATAATTTGAAATTCATATTGTGAACTGTTAATAATCATGTGGTGCTCAACGTGTAAAAAAACATCCATCAGACACGCTACAGTCGTTAGTCGTTACTTGGTAGCCTGCTTTATCCTGGTATGCTCATTAAAACCCAATCTGATATATCACACGGAGCATGATTCGATGATGCTACAAAACTAAAACATATAGCTCCTAGATAAGATTGTTGGTCGCTGTGACATGTCCATGAACCATCTTAATGCTTTGATATTCACAAATGTTTTCAAAGGAAGTCTGGTGTTTGATGGATGTTAAACTTGGGCCGCTAGCTTCTTATCCAACTTAAAATGCAAAATGTACGAATTGTTTGGTGAGGAATCCAATGGGAAGCGGTAAAATACTTTCAGTCTTACAAATGGTAAGATATTTCTTATTTTCGGTATAGATACGTTCCGAAAGAAAATGCGTAATAATTCTGCACCGTTACTTACATAAAAAAGGCGAATGCTAAAGATTCTGCACAGGGGACGCCATTAAAAAAATCCGACTTAAGACTGCATTAGTATTAGGATAGTCGACGCACAAGCCTGAATCACAAAGCATGCAGTTTTTCGGAAATCACGTCGGTACAGAACGGTGACAATAAGGTTGGAGATATTCTAAAAATGGTTGATGCATAAATTTCAAGGCGAAGTACCGCTATAAGCTATAAACTAGTTACTGTAGTCGATTAGAGCACGGTCTGATCAAGAAGGTTTTTTTTTGCTGTATACGTTTCAAAAATAATATATTTATAACACCGCTCTATTAGTATATGAGCTGGTAGTTACCTTTACACATAAAGAGTACACAACTCGCAGAAGGTTTCTCCCCTAGCTGCCATTGCTTACAGACAAATGTCTCGTTCGTTCGTCCATTTCTTTTCAACTAGCTTGGACAACTACTTGCTTCATGGCACCTGATCACCGATGAGCGGTGACAAGCAGACAGTCGTGGTGCACTTACCTCCGTTTGCATTGAAGTGACGACATTGAAATAAAGACTCGACATCTGTAAGCGATCGTCAATAGCACCAGCTGAACAAAGACTCGTCGGCGATGAAGATTATGAGGCCGATCGTCGTCATAATTACCTTGATATTAATTATTAACATCGTCATATAAGATAAGCTGTCGGGATGAAACAAAGCTGGTGCGCTATCTACAACAGCGACTTGTTCTGATCCATTAGAACATATTATACTATATACAATGATATTGTCATAACAATGGATTCACGTGAATATAAAGCAGCCATTGAGAAATAAATCTCTTCTGAAAATCATTGGAAGCTACGGCGCACAGCAGCATGCCGTGGATGGTGGCATAATCCGCGAGCCGGTCTTATGAGATAATCGGTCTTGTTAACCCAATCACTTGCAATAGGTAAACTGCTTATCATCCCATTTCTGCATTCTATGACACAGTGTTTAACCATGAGCGACTTCATTATTCCACATTTGCCATTGGCCATTATGAGGTAGAAAGAAAGTGTAATTGAGTGTCCTGGTAAAGCCCTGTACACAACCACGAAACCCGAAACTTCTAATGTAGCTTTCCATGTATTGATGCATCTAAAATGTTCTGCAACTCACATACTGCCAAGGGCATCGGACCACAAAACCATGAAGGTTAAGAGGCAATTAGCCAATTTCATATCTAATTTACGTGTTAAGGCACCAATAATGAGTTGTGCCGTAGTGTATGTAAATTAGAGACGTTATAACAGACATCATCTGACATCATCTGATATATATATATATATATATATATATATATATATATATATATATATATATATATATATATATATATATATATATATATATATATATATATATATATATATATATATATATATATATATATATATATATATATATATATATATATATATATATATATATATATATATATATATATATATATATATATATATATATATATGTGTGTGTATATATGTGTGTGTGTGTGTGTGTGTGTGTGTGTGTTGTGTGTGTGTGTGTGTGTGTGTGTGTGTGTGTGTGTTTATATGTATATGCATGTATGGGGTAATACGAACAATTTAGCGAACTTTCATTTATAAGATGACCGACTTAGACAGGATTTCATTGCTAAATAAAAATTACACTGGACGATTTATGGCTATTTTAAATACCTATTGGTCACTGGTTCCTACCTATTTGTCACTGGTTCCTAGGACAGTACACCATTGAGAAGTATTCACTTCAAAACTCGTTTCGAGAAGCGTGTTTATTCACTAGGATTATCCGAAACTGTAACTCACATCCAATTAAAACAATATACGTACATATCAGGTTGGCCAGACTATCCATTTAGTTGCCTTCCAGAGGATAAACTGGTAAATATAACAACTGAATACCCATAACATGCTTTTAAGTGGGCCTACGCTGAGAAGAAATTTATGTAGATTGTGTGTCTTAAAGTACCTCACATGACACGTAGTTTTTGTGATTACATCAAATGGATTGAATGCATTGTACCCCAACTCTTTCGTTGCTATGACGCAACACAAGTGCTTTGCAACATTGTGCTGTAATTGACTTCGTCACCCTTGCACGATTGTGCTCAATGTGTATATGAAATATAGGATTCAGATATAACCTAAAATAAAGTCCCAACAAATAATGTTCTGTAACGACATCAGCATACAAATAGTTCAATACTTGACTTATCTCCTTATGACCAAAGCATATTTGCGCATACATGGTACTGCCCAGCACGGAATTTGAACGAATAAAAGAATGTAGCCTGTCAGGGGGAGAAACAAGAAGACGTCACCTATCATGCTGGCCCGTCTTGGAATTACAACGAGCTAGCAAATAACGAAAGTCATAAACAGGAGCCACGCGATATTAGTCTGTATAGACATTGCTTGTTTTGCACATTAAGTCTAGTGGATAAAGCACTATTGCAGTATTATTACAAAATCTGAGGCATCAATCTGTTAACGTTGGGTTGAGTGTCGGAACAAAGCATCAGCCTGCTTATGATGCGGGTTTTTTAACATGTCTTTGCGCTACACTTGCCAGCGAACTCGTTAACTGACATGTCGCAAAAGCATGTGCACTAAAAGCACTACAATCCGACCCATTTTGTACTGATGTGATGACTATTGTAGAGGGTACATAATTTCATATATCGGCGATTACTAGTATCTGGTCTTAATAAAAGTTCAATCGAATGCACTCAGCATGTAAAGATTATATGTCTGCCGATGAGTAATATGTTTCGTAGAGTCACGTCTGAGAACGTTATTTGTCTTATTAAGGTTCAATATTAAATCAATGCTTTCAATAATTTTTAGGACCAAACTTAGGGTCATTTCATTGGTTAGCTCTTGACCGTCAGCCGCAATTTGCTGTGTCGTAACGTAAGTGTGTAGTGGTGCAACGGTTAATAAGTGACTAGATAGGTGATTTCGCGTGAGCGAGCATTTTAAATAATAAAAGCATCGTCTGAACAAAGATTCGGTTGCGACGAAGATGCTAAGGTTGGCCATCATATATCGCGAATACCAACCAGCTACATAGGTTACATAGATGGTGTGGCACTTACAACAGCGGCTTTGGAAAAAGCTGATCCATATATTTTCCTATATCTCTAGATGATTTTCCTTGCGCGTCATTAGATATCACATGGTTCCGATTATCTGAATGCCATGTGCATACACATATCGTCGTGTTTCCTACATCGTTTGAAATCGAAATCAAGTGATGTAAAAAGGTCGCATAGAATCCAACATACATCAAGCATTAATAAACCACGTGAGCCATGGGCAGATACGATTAATGACATGACATCAGTTTGGAGGTAAAAAGTGCTACATTAAAACAATTACGGATTGCTATGCATTGGCAGAAAAACGTAAGGTGCGCGTTCGTAGTTAGTACTTCGCATTACCAGCGCTAGGTATCGTTTTCAAAAATCTTCGAAACAAGCAGAGACCATTGTACGCTGTATATCCACCCCAAAACACGGTTTTTGTTCATAACTAAATTGTAAGCCTAGAGCAGTGCATGTGTCTATATATATAGTTGTGCATGATGTAAAAGCTATTAGGATATGAATATTCTGATAATGCTACAAATTGTGCAATTTTTCTAACTGGGGTCTGTTTCGATGCGACTTGTGCATGAATGTCAGTACATGGTGGACTGGTCACAATCCCGGTGGAGATTAATCCACCTATACAGAGATGCATTGTCCGCATATGCATTGATCACCTATTTAGAGCCCTGATTGTTTACTGTAGTGACCCATCGTCTTCACTTCGCTACCCTAAATGTTTGACAAGAGCGGGTTCATGGACCCTGAAGGCCGACATTGCTTTCCAATTACTTGACGATTTTGCGATTACGTACCCTACATCCACCTTTGAAGGGCGAGCTATCAAACAAATATTACGACTCTTGATCTATTGTATGAGTTGCTGTCAAACAAATGTGATTATACATTAGGCTTGTGGTAATCATCTGAATGTTTAAATTTGATTTTGGAAAAAGTTGCCAAAAAACAGCTAGAACGTAAATGTACTAAATTAGGGCATATCTGAGTCATTTAAACGTCTTATATATGGCCCCAAAGGTTGCTATATGACAGTGGGATATACTGCCCCTATGTGTGGCTGAACTTAGCGTTGATCGTTTGAGGTTCCGTGCAATGTGTTTTGAGGATATGACGCAAACAAATGCTGCATCGCCTTACATTTCATACTGATAAGTAAGCAGTATCGTATGACCACAAATACCTAGGTTTATAGCAAAATGATTTTCGTGACCTTTTCAGTACATAGTGCCAATTGAAATGCACCTCGCTAGCGTAATATGAAGCAGCTTTCCGTCCTCATTCTGCGAGAGCAAATAGAAGCAATGCAATGCAGGGAACCTGTGACCCGCATATAGAATTTCGTACGCACAAAAAACGTCTAAATGAAGCGAGCAACGAGCAGCTTTGGTGTGGCTACCGTAACCTCGCTCATCTGGATATAATGGGTATAATATGATATGTTGACTGAAAGGTGGGAATGCCTGTGATTCAAAATATTTTAAGTGTACAGGTGTGAGTGCGGTAGTATTCAAAACATATCAATATATCGCTAAAGACCGTGTGCTGGAGCTAACCCATGCAATGTTCGTGTTTATCGCCTTTGGTGTGCCATGGCTATTGGTTTACTTGCATGATGTTTACTTTGACCAGATACTTATCGCTATTGCATAAGTTGATACTAGCGGTCAAACCGCTACCCCCTCTAAGGGTTTTCTCATTGCCAACATGCGAGTCAGTTCAGTGATCCATTCTAGTTTACGGTCTGTGTTGAATCCAACTGCTAATATTTCAGTGGATGTGATAAAACGGTCATTTGGCATGTGATAGGCCATGGTTGTCACCACAGTTGATGGCATTTTAGGAATGACTTTAGATACATGTTTAGATGTGCATGCTTAGTTATTTTACTCTGCATCTTCCTCAGCATCGTTAAGTTTTGTTTTCAAAACTTCTATAACAAAATATTGTCGATGATTTAGTGTTCCATATATTAAATAAGGATCACTGAGTGGCTTCAAAACTATGACGTAAATGAAATGAATTCTAAATTATATCTTGATCTTTCACCATTGAAGATTTGCCAGTAGACTTGTGTATTAACGATTATGCATTATAAGGCACAGTGATAAACAGAAGTCTATGGTTATTCAAGCTTTGCTATTGGCTATTGTGAAGGTAGAGAGGTAGCACCGGTCAAGAAAACAACCTGAAAACACGGTACCTCCGGTGTAGTGCATTATATTTTAAAGTGTTAATCTATCTAAGACGTTCTGTACTATATAACGATGAAGGCTAAGATACAAATGGCCTATTTTGTTATGTGTTTTGGGTAGCTAATAACAACAACAAAGTTTTCGAAAATATTATGTTTCAATATGACAGTTAAATCTTTATAACGTGCAAAGATAACCTACCACTACTGATTTCATCGGATTATGAATATTATAGCAAAATCTAATTTAAGCAGCTAACCATTTATTGATTTAGAAATACAATTATCGCTTATTCTTCTGTCTACAAAATTGAATTATATCGCAACAAGCTACTAATGGTTCGTAATAGTGATAACTATCACAATCATTATTTTTAATCCATGATGAATTGGAATTAATTCAAAATATCGGTATTTCGAAAATATATATGGGCGCATAAGGTTTGATTTGTACGCATGCATTAGTATCTTGACCATCCGAGAAGAACTTTTGGAGGACCAAAAGTATTTATTTGGAATAAAAAGTGACTAAAACTATTTTCATTTGCATTAGGCTTATTCATTATATCAGCTAACATATGCTGAACTATTAATAAATATTTAATGATAGTAACAATGTAGTTAGAACACTTGCCCACGAATGGTATAAGTCGAACAAATATATGTAATCTCTCTCACCCTCTCCCACTCTCTCTCTCTCACTCTTTCTCACTCTCTCTGACTCCCTTACACTCTTTCACTCTCTCGGTCTCACCCTCTCTCACCCTCTCTCGTTTTTTTCTCTTTTTCATTCTCTCTATCTCTCTCTCTCTCTATCTCTATATTCATTTATATTATATATATATATATATATATATATATATATATATATATATATATACTGTATATATATATACTGTATATATATATATACTGTATATGTATATATATGTTGTATATGTATATGCATGTATATATGTATATATAAATATATGTTTATATGCATGCATATAAATATATACATATAAAATATTCATATATATATAAATATATATGTATCATTTATATATATGTAATAATATATATATGTATAATTATAATTACATATAAATATATGTATATATATATACATGTATATATATATATATATATATATATATATATATATATATATATATATGTATATATATATGTATATAAACATGTATATACATGTTGTATATGTTTATGCATTTATATATATGTACATAGATCATGTACATAGAGCATGATCAGGACGTCGCGTGTCATTCAGTCCCACCTTCAAATTCCAACGGGCCAGCAAATACCGAAAGTCATAAACATAAGCCACGCTATATAAGGCTATGTAGACGTAGGATGTGTTCATCTTTAGGTCAACTGAATAAAAAACTATTGCAGTATTAACAACATCTGAGGCCGTTATGTTGTGCGCTGGGACAAAAACATCATCTTGCTTATATTAGGGGTGCCGTAACTCGTTTTTGCACCACCCGAGTCACCGGAAGCGTAAGCTGAAATATCATTTAAGTACACGCAATAATACTTTAAAACCTGACGCATTTGAATTCCAGTCATAAAAATGTTATATTTGCAATAAATTTAGCCAAACTGAATTCGTCATTAGAACAAGCGTCCGTAGTTTCATTAATCCAAGTAGACTAGAAAACTTTTAGATTGTAATGGACTGAATCTACGTGGCATTAATGGCAACTTGCAGAACTGCTTGATTGGTCTTTGACTGCCGCTGCAGGGCCCATGATTGACTCGTGTCTAATTGTGTTTGTACATCAAAAGAAACCGATGCATTCGCTTGGGTAACGGTATTTGTGCTATTCCATTCTACCAAAATACGGTTTTATCTCCGTCACTATACCAATGCATGTACATAATGGACACTCGATCACGATTGCCAAGCGAAATATCTGACTTGGCTATACTCGTGTCTTGTGAAGTTATCGTTGGATTCAGAATAAGAACAATGTGTTCGTTAGTGATGTCCTTATTCGAAAACGTCTGCTCTATTCGCCGAAGGAAATTTCGGGTATCAATGTCCTTCATTGTGTAACACTTTAAGTTGTCCTGAAAAAGTTATTGTACAAGATATTAGTTGTACAAATATGGCTGGCGTCAACACAATTTAGGCTGACCCGATATAAGAGAGACACGCATGATATAACGGAGGTTAACTTTTTTCAGGCATTTTCAGCCGCATCATTTAACAAAGAATCACATCAATGATTCAAAAAGTTAAATTGATTAAAGATAGTCGTCAATGCACATTTGTGTATTAAGTGAACATTTTCGGGATGGTGATATATCAATAAAGACGTATTATAATGTTTGCACATTTATCTATAAAGAACAGTAAAAATAGCACAAAAGTCCAATACTGACCAAATTAGGTACGCGGTTTTGCCAAATGACGTTAGCTGACGTGAGGTAGAAAACTTACTTGGCGAATGCTGCTTTATTTATTTAATAAAAATGACGAAATAACCATCACGCGGGTTCGTTCGAGAAAGAAGGTAACTTAATCTGACAAATATATGATAACATAAATCTGATGCAGATTCACTTCGTCCTTCAGACACAACGCGCATACCGTATCAGGTACGCCTGCCAGCTTGTGCACATGACGAAATACTCTTAAGCAACTGCGGGGTAATATGTCTTTCCTTATCACTTAACCCGCCTCTCACGGGTAATGATCCAAGAAAAGCGCCCATTCGGCCATTGGTAGCTAATCTATTGAGACGACGTTGTTAAACGAACCTTGAAAATGCAATCTGTAGCAGTCGGTAGCTAGCAGGGCAAGTATTTCTGTTAACAGCATGGGAATCGAAAGTACAATAGATGACGCGGTTAAACGTTTAATCTGATGCTCTGGGTGTTTTAAGAATATGTCTTTTGCTGATAAATAGAATTCTTATTACAAATATCCATATACAAAGCGTTAATGCCTCATTGGCGTTCAATGGAACAACCATGATTTCAACGAAATATTATATCATAAGTAATGCAATAATAAATAAAGAATAGAGGGGATCAACACAAGCAAGCGTGCATTTCCATTAATTTCACAGGGGTTTGGCAGTGATGAAGATGAAGCTCGTCATTGTCATAACAACCTTCATGATAACAAGTCGCATAGTTTGTAAGTCATTTACAACAACGACTTTTGAAGATAGTGTGACATTTTGTCCTGATACCATTTTCACCCAAAAAATACAAGCCGAAGGCTTCAACTCATTTCGCTTATAATGATGTTCAATACATATCTTAGACATAAATTACATCATCAAAATAGCAACTGTATTTCCTGATTCGTTGAATATGTAACATTCCTCTCCAATTGGGAATGTCAACTAGACCGTGATCCGGTCCTCTATAGCATTCTGATATGCAGACTAGAGTAAGTGTAAAGTATATACAGTTTTCATGCACCGATCATCATATGCCATCGAATTAGCACCTCGGACATCAATGTATCTTCTCATGCGTTAAATGCAGCTGTAGGTGATTGGTGCTCTGCATGTTTGATCTGGTATTGTAACTTGTTCAACTATGAAAAGCAAGATCATGAATAAATCACAACACATTGAGTAGTCATGTTTTAGTGACAGTCGACCAAGCAGTCATGCCAAAAGCTTCAGATGATGTGTTCGTAATTGAGAATAAATGTACATATTTACTGCTATGGCGGAGGACGACTGACACTCAAGAAACTTCTACTGTTTTCAGCATCATTTTATGTTCGTGTCGGTCAGATCCTCTTCTTCTCCCACCGAACCCGTTATCTTTCCAACCTGCACCATATAGCCAGCTGCAAATTATTCCACGTGGGCAATATTTCTATCTGGAAGATTGTTAAATTTTCAATGATAGCCTCCCATCCCTAAGAATGATCTTAAATCCGTTTTGGTCCTAGGCAAATCAACTTGAATAACCTTATCAACCAATATGTCTTGCGGTCTGGCCTAAAAGCTCCACCTCAGCACGATGTATCTTTCCTGGACAAATCGTAAGGCTAGCCTCACAAATGCGTTTAAACACCAAGAGAAGTGACTCAACATGAGTTGCCCAATCTACAATGTGGACGTCAATATCTATATAGGAATTAACATTGGGTATATTTCTCAACAGGATACGAGCCATCCGACAAAACACAGCCACAACATTCATAAGCCCAAACGGCATATATAGTGTGCTGTCTATTATTGATTTGAACTGGAATTTGCCAGATACCCGTACTCAGATCTATCTTGGTAATTAACACAGCTTTTCCAAGCTTACTGTTCAGGATCTCAGATTCAAGCACTGGCTCAGCATCAAAAATCGTCTCCGCTTTCAATTTCCGAAAATCAATGCACAATCTATATGTCCCATCATCCTTTCTTTTCACTACCAGTGAACTAGAATATTCAGACCTGGACGGTCGTATGATACCCATTTCAAGCGTCTTTCTTACTGACCTCACCATTTCATCCTGGATACGGTCCTCCTCTAAACAGAATTCCGTCTACCACATCCACATTGGAATCTAGCAAGACAGTCTTTCCTGGAAGATCCGTTAAGAGTTCGAAAATCAGTGACCTTACCTCACCTTGTTGAGTCTATGATAACCTCAAAATCAAAACTACATCATCACTAGTTTCTTGGTTTGCAGGTGGAAATCGCAAACCCTTTTCTTCGTCCGACAACTCACCTACACTATCATTTTCATAAGAGGTTTTCTGTGAGAACAAAAGCTGTTAACTACCACATCATAACATACCATGGCATTTTCGATGATCCTTCATGATACTTTCGTGGCATGTGGACGTGGTACATGTTTTTTCCCCCCTTACATCAAGAACAAAATCATTCCAATTACTCTCCTCTCCGCTGGATAGGGTTTCTTCCACTGTAATAACATCTTACCACTGTCAGACGGTAGCAATATCAACGCTTGATCTCCTACCACTAGACCCTATGGCTTGCTCGTGGCGTTGTAGTATTTCTCTTGCGTTACCTGGGCTTACTTCAATTCCTCGTGAGCGAGCTGACAGTCGTCCTCCAACCTTTGTCTTAACTCAAGAACATACTGATACGTGTTCATTTCGTTATCGGCGACGTCATTGCTGGACCTTCACATTATGCAAACAACAAACAAGAATATGCAAACAACAAAGCCGGTATCAATCCCACTCATTTGGTGTCTCTGCACTCATTTTCATCAACATTCTTTTGATAGTTCCATTGAATTTCTCAACGAGACCATTGGCCATTGCATGGTACGGTGTTGTGAACAACTACCGTAGAATAAGTAATCTTGAGTTCCCCTTTCACTTAGTAACTCCCTTGGGACACCTATCCTACTAAAGATACTTATCAATTCTTCTGCAATATCTGTGGTGTCAATGCTTTTTACAGCAATTGCCTCTGGATACTTGGTGGCACAGTCCACTAACGTAAGTACCCACCTGTGTACACGTGCTGACTTGGGTAGTGGTCCAATATTCTTGCCACAGGTGATACAACAGCATGTCCATCCATCACCATACATGTCTTCATCTCAGGGTGGAAATCTTCCTCATTACACAAGCATTTCATAATGACAGAAGAAGAGCATTCTTGGGTACGCAAAACTTCAATTTCACCCTCGTAACCTTTAATCCGGTCAATGACTATGGGATGATTACAGTTTTACTCTGATACCAACGCTATTACATTCAGCTTTGTTCTATCTCTACCTTCAATGTATTTGTGTGTGCCGTCACCAACAACGGATATTTTGATTTCATTAGTGAGAGTGAAATCATTCATTTCTGTACATGCTAAATGAGTACTTCGTGCTGCCCCTACAACTTTCTTAGGTTTAACCCTGCTCTTACTTGTTTAACACTGCCGAGCCACGTGTACAGTCTTACCACAGTTTCAACACATTCGCGCTGTTCTTTGGACCCTGCTGTTAGCGTTCACCTTAGACTTCACTTTGTCTCTGATGCACATGTTTATTTTCGCTTTTCGCTACTCCCACTCTTCAACTAGAAGGCAACCTAGCGCGTACATCAGTATACTGCTCCTCTAACTCAGACATCTCCCTCAAATTTCTCGGTCGTCACTCTTGCACAAACAAACTTGTCTGTGACGCTCAGGTCGACCCACCGATTACAATAATTACAGAGTTTGGCCAAACTAATGATACTTCAAACGACTTGTCTGTGACGCTCAGGTCAACCCACCGATTACAATAATTACAGAGTTTGGTCACAAACTAAGTGATACTTTCACCATCAGGTCTAGCCTTACGGAACTGCTCACGAAAACCTGCCTCAGCAAGTCCTAAGTGTTTCAGCAATGCTAGATTTAAAATGTCGTCTTCGCGCTGACATTTCATGTCCAACAACTGCAGCTCATGCTGTCGCTGCGCTGACGTTGGGGGCGTCTTCGCTCGACACGTGTTCGGCTGACGTCTTTCGCGTTGGGCGTCTTTGCGCTGACGTTAGGCGTCTTTGCGCTGACGTTCATCTCTCTGTCTCGCCCGTTTGTCAGGCACAAACGAGGACAAATCATCACCCTGAAATTCCGCATCTTTTGCAATTGCATTCCTTTTCAAATCAGACATGTCAACAAATACAACAACTCACACCGTTATAACGTTTTGGCAACGTCACTGCAAAACTGCGCTGCGAACATATGTTCCCTTTCTCAGCTAAACATTCCGAGTTACTGCATACGTCACGCCGTCACTCGTGGACGCAATTATTACGTCGGGGTCACCATTTTCACGGACGGAATAACTCAATATGTGCAGGTACTATGATGTTAATTTTATATGAATGTTGTGTTTAGGTACTATTGTTCCTTATATTTTGATAACTGATAGACTGGTTATTAAAACTTTGTTGAAGCCTATAGTTCAGCAATAAGCTTCGGTGGTGTCTGGCAGGTTATCCGCATTCACTGACTGGTTTGTAGATAGCATATTGCTCAATCTGCTACACGATTTGTGGTTAGCCCATGGGAAATAGCAGCTATCTACATCCACACTGGGTCCCAGAAGGAAATATTTCGATTAGGTTGCAGTCAAGCCCAGAGGAAACTCAATGATTTCGTCGGAAGGATTGAAGGTGACAGCTATTTCACTGGAATATATCTAACGGTATACAATATAATATGTAGGCGATTGGTTCCCATGGTAACCTAGGAGTATGAAAATATATGTCTAGCTAACAGTAGCAGTATTAATCATACAAATTAAAATTCATACCCAAATTGGCATGTTAAGGAAGTGCCAAAGTAGTTAATGCCAGATGATAACTCAGCATTCGTCGACATTAAATTGCAAACTGCATGTCTCTTAGCAGTAAACCGCTAGTTCTCTGGCTCAATGATATATTATAAACGGATAGCAGTAGCAGTCATTCTCCAAGCTCGTTAGCTTTACAATCTAAAGCTTTGTGCAATGATTGAGGAAGATTTCTCATCATTTTACTCCTATGAGCACCGAGTTTTGGAGATGGTTGTTGGTACGTAGATTAAACTA
Source organism: Urechis unicinctus (assembly GCA_034190875.2). Taxonomy (NCBI): domain Eukaryota; kingdom Metazoa; phylum Annelida; class Polychaeta; order Xenopneusta; family Urechidae; genus Urechis; species Urechis unicinctus. Next base: position 47,426,571 of record CM067347.1, on the reverse strand, counting down.
GACAAGTATTAAAGTCAGCCTTATCTATGTCCGTCGAGACGGGGCATCGTTGCAAAGAGATGTCAAACTTCAATGCTTCACTCCCTTCCATTATTTTCAGTGGTATAGTCTTACGTAATCTTATTCTGCGCATTATGCGTATATTTCAATGCAGTTTTGTAGTATTCTGCCGTCGAAAAGTGTGGGATTAAGGCCCTGATCATTATCTTGCAGCACATTAAAATGCCAAAGCAAAAGTAGCGAGGACAACAATTTTCACACAATGACTAACTATGCGAAAGTGTATCGAATCGCAAGCAGGGCCAATAATTACAGTGAAACCAGCACCATAGCCCAAGCTGTAAGTCAAGTTGGATGCCTAGCAGTGACTCTCTGTTTCTTATTTGCAAGCTTAACAAATATAATCCATATTTAAATGGATACCTACAGGGAATATTTAACTAATTAAAGACTGCTCATATATGTCAGTGACAGGTCCTTCGCTGTACAGCCATGCGTGCTTATCGTTTTAATCTAAGCATCAAATAAGCTTATCATTAAAGGTTTAACTTGGCCAGTTGTCCGTAGGATGCTCGGCTCATAGGTTAGCAAACACATCACTATATTTACTCATTCTTTTACTGCGCGATAACTATCGGCCTATATAGATTTATCATTTTGGACTGATTCAGCCAATATTTTTCACAAAAATCATGGAATGATTTAGCGACGAAGCCGGAATCATTTAGCGACGAAGCCGTTATTAATTTGTCGAAACGGACGTGCATCACATTTCTTTTCGATGTTAATTGGTCGATTTATCGCTCAGAAAAAAAACATTGCGAGCATACAGTGTCATTACATTAGATAGACCGCAACAACAGACAGAATACTATCAAAGTGTTATTCATAAATGTTTTTAGGTAACAGAACTTGCGAAATAATGTTTTTGATGGCGGTCTTTGAGCACTTATCGGTCTTCAAAATGTACCACTTTTCATGCGATTCTTTATCCTATGGATTACATTTCAGAAAAGGGAAAATGTTGCAGATGAAGTTGTTTACCACTATGTAAATCTGATGGATAATATGTTGTAACCCTCATTACATTGCAGAACATTTGCATCCACCAATACTGCATTATCCACATGAAAATAAAAAACATTGTAATTACAGGGTATGGGTTTCGATATACATTGCGGCATATTGCTGTGAGAGAGTTGTACACTACACAGCTGTCCCATTCTAAAATTCCGCAATTAATCGTAATTTGACTCTTGTGAATATCCAATGATATAATAAGAAACAATAGGCCTGTTAACATAGTTTTCGGACGCTCATTTGTGCGTATATTAGTTATAATACGCTTAGTACATATATTAAGGTATGGAACTATTCAACTGTTTCTGAACTTTGCAATATACTCGGCAATCTCACGTTCTTGCATCAGTTGATATCCGTATATTTTAATTATGCTTACATCGTGATGACGCGTTATTGCCAATATTTGATGCAACCACAAAGACATGATCAGCATCGTTTGGGCCGTTGTGAGTCTGCAGTCCAAGAGATATGCTGCTAAATGCCATGAACATGATATCACCTGACCTTTCTTGTCTTACGTTGGTTATGGACTTCAGAACGATTTATTATGGTAATATGTTGCACTTATTCATCTTAGCGGTGCAGTCCGCTCAATGAAATAAACGTTAATGCTTCTTATTGAGCATCGTTAACGTGTGCTTGCGACAAATGGATATATATATCAGCAGGAGGGCGCTTTAGTAGGAAATGACAGATTTGATGCATGAGCAGTAATGTATCAATAACAACACATGAAGCTGCGATGCATCAATCTATGAACTTAAAGTTGTGTGTCGGAACAAAGCAGCACCTTGCTCCACCCGAATCATCACAAGCGTATGCTGACATATCATAAAAGCTAAAGCAAAAACACATTGAAAGCCGTCCCATTTTTTGTTCCAGCGATAAAACGTTACCGAAACGAACTCGTCATAAGACCAAACATCTTCAGTTTCATTAATCCCTACAGACTAGAAAGCTCTCAGAATTTATTGGATTGAACTTCTGTAGCATTAATAGCAACTTGCATTACTGGTTGCCGGGTCTTGTCTGCCACTTTAGTGCCCATGCTTGGCTTACACAAGAGAAAGCTGATGCATTCGCTTGCTGTAACGATGTGCTTCCTCCTCATTGCTATAACGTTGCATATACCAAATTTATATGTACCAAACAACTGCGTGGCTATGACCAAACGGAAAATTTACTTGGCTACTCGTGTGTCTTGTAGTGCAGTTATCATTGGATTAACTTCCCGAAGCAGTAAAAATGTGGGCATTGTTTTTATTAAGGAAGTTTTGTTTACAATTAAACGCCAGTGTTAGTATGTTCAGTAAACTTCGTCCTCCATATTGTCAACTATAAGTACTCCCTAAAAAGTTATCCGACAAGAAAATTCCAGCACAAATATGTTCGGCGTCATCACAATTGAGGCTGACTTGATGGCTAGAGTAGATGAGACGCGCGTCATATAACGAAGATTACTTTTTGACTGGCATTTTCAACCGCATCATTTAAAGAAGGAGAACATAATTAGTCCCAATGGTAAATTAAATTCAAGATAGTCGTCGATACAAAATTGTCAATTATTAATATTTAGATTATTAAACATCAGTAAAAACTCCTAACAAATACCTATTTCTGACTCACTGGAGTGCGGTATTATGCCAATTAACATCAGTTGATGTGAGGTAAACAATTTACTCGGCGAATGCTTCTATACCAATTGTACACAAATTGCGGCATAACCATTAAGAGGCTTCTAAAGAATAAAATAGGTTACTTGACGCAAAGGATAAAAGATGTACGATAGCTAATTTGCTGTACATTAATACAATGCACATTTTGCGGATTGATGTCATGACGTCAATTTGAGATATAGCGCATACTGTATAAGGCATATTTACCATCTGGTGCACATAGCGAAATACTCGCAAACAACTGCTCGGTGATATATGTCCTACTTTATCACTTAATAACCCACCCGGCTCAGGTAATGATCAAAAAAAGCATCCACTGGATCACTTGTAACTTATCTATTGTGACGACTTTGTATTTCCGTTCACCGCGACGATAAACCCATCGAAGCTTGAATAGCTTATCAGCCTTAACGCTTAATTTAGAGCACTGGGGTAACAAATGATATTAATGCATTTTCCCTATGTATATAGTTCATGTAAGCTATGTTAATATGTAAGGCGTTGTATGTTTAATTGACGTTCAGTATTACATCAATGGGTTCGGGGATTGGTACAACCAGAGCGAAGAGTCATTCCATTGGTTTGCTATTAAGCATGAATCACAATTTACTATAACGAAAGTGAGAAGTGAAGCAATGATTTATAAACGATTAAAAAGGAGGTCAACACAAACGATCGCGTACTTCCAATAAGGTAAGCATTGTTATCGCATAGAATCGGCGGCGATGAAGATGACGAGGTTCTTCATCGTCACGATCACCTTTATAATAATCCTAGGCATCATCGTATACCAGTTACAATAGGTAACATGGATGGTGTGTCATTTACGGATATACAGACGTCAATCAATGCATGATCGTTTGAGGTACAAATGTCATATACATGTGTCGTCGTGCCACATGGCTTTGTGAATATATCGAAGAACAACTGTTGTAAAATGGGATGAAAGCGATTAGACATGTACCATCCAGCATGAACCCCGAGTGCCATGGGAATAATATATTTATGTATCATCTAATCAGTTATGTTTTGACATCGATTAGCATAAGAGCGTGAGATATCGGGGGGAAGGTGTACCGTACGAGTCGAGCGAGTCGATTACGATCAGATATTACTGGGTGTATGTGGTTTGTTGATGATTTACTCTCAGTGATTGTACGGCGAACTATGATGTTGAGTATTGCAACTTATATGGACAAATAAGAACATGCATAGTTTTTTACTTAAACAATATTTTCCCCTTGAATCTAGGTTGAAAGGCCTTGCTCCAAAGTCTAGACAACAATTGGGCTGTACGAACCATTGTGTGCTTCGAAAATATGCAGAAACCGACATTGTTGTTTTATAATGATGAGTAATATCACAATATGACAAGTAACTTAGGATATAGTACGGCTATTTCATGCTCTTAAAAGTACAAAGTAGCGATGGTAATACGTCTCGCTGGAGCAATGTCTGGATTAAGCCCCTTAAGCGGTAATTCTTTCAACCCTTAGTTGTGTATGCAATGTATCTGTTTTGGTTAACAGAATTCCAGTGTTTCAATCTGTACGCAATTAGAACTGTTGGACTTGATTTGAAGTGGCGAACGATGTGTAATTTTTTTCAAAATATTCAAACAGAATTGCCGTCTTTGATAGACTGCATGTATATTATTGGTTGGCAAGGTACAACGAAGGCGAGCGTCCCCAAGCGGCAACGTAATAAGCGTGTTTAGTCCATATTTTTGTTAGCGACAATTTACTGAAAGGAAAATCCAATTCCTATAATTCTATATCAGCCTTGGTTCATACGATGTGCATCGCCAAAATGTAATACACTGAACACTCACAATATGATTGCTGGGATAGAACAATTAGTATGACGTTAGCGAAGATGACAACTGCAGCATTGAAGGCAGCGTATGCCGTTAAGTATTGTATAACAAGCCCAAGAGTATTTTTTTACTGCAAAGTTGGGTATTGCGTTTTTGCTGATCTCTTTTGAACCCTTCGCAGTATGACAATTTGTCCTGATAAAGTTTACCTCCAAAAATATTATCCGATGGTGGCTTCAATAGCTGTACTTAACAATCTTGTATTGGACTCGATACACGTTGAAAATACATTGCTCCTTCACAATATCGGTCAGATTCTTAAAATTGTATTTCCTGATTCGTTGCATATATATAATTCCTATTCCATTAGGAATTTCAACCAGCCTGCATTCTGGTACTCCATAGTTTGCAAATATACAGGCCTGGGTAATTAAGTATATCAATTGCACCAATCATCATATATGCAATCGAACCAAATTATTACCTTTGTCATCATATAATCTGCTTCTTAGTTAAATGCCGAATAATCAATTTATCAGTTGTAGGGGGTTGGTGGTGTGCACGCATGATCTGCTATTATAACTTGTTCGACATTGAGTTGCAAGGTACTTTACAAAAACAGCATAAAATAGACACGTTTCATGTTCTAGTCGACCATCAGTCATGCAAAAAGCTACAAATGATGTTTGGTGTTTGAAAAATCCCGTTTTTTCCGACTCTAAAAAGGGCGACTTGGTTAAATGATCCTAACATAATGTGATACTATATTTTATAAGCTTATGCCGGTCAGGTTGTCCACCACCACCTCACTAAACCTATTAAATGTCAAACTGCTCCGCATTTGGGAATAGCCATCAGCTTTAGTGAAATACAACGCTAAACGTAGTTATCTTCAAGGATAAAACTATATTTAATGTCAATAATTGTTGTTTACGCTCCATGCTGTATCACATAGCCAGTTGCAAAATTATCCATGTATGACAATTTGTAAAAGAAATGGTCATGGCAGTGGTTACAACCTTGACGTAATAGGTTTAGGGTGAGTTTATGATTGACATTGATATTTGAACACGAATTATTGAATGCGTTGTGGCCGGTCTGTGAAGTTTATAGACAATTTGTACATATGGTCATGGCAGTGGCTACAACCTTGACGTATTTGAACACGAATTATTGAATGCTGTGTCAATTGTGTGTGGCCGTGTGTGATATCTGAAGCTGTTTATTTGCTCCAATGTAAGGGTATATAAATATTGCTGGATGCAACTGTTACTTATTTAACCTATCAAATGTAATGTATGTCTTATGCGCGACCACCGATTTGTTCTTATGTTTTTGAACCTGAATACGCTTCAATTTCCAAGGTGAATGGCATTTACCAGTAATTATGTACGTATAGGGATTAGGATGGCTGGCGAGCTTCATACGTTGTTTCTTAATGCGAACCTATTACAGGTTGGCAATATAAGTACTATGACAGTTTAGATCTGCGCATATAAGAGATAGGGCGTCATCTGAAAATATGCTGATTGTTAACTCAAGGAGACAGCTATTCCCTAAATCAGCAGCCTGTATTCAGAAAGACAGTGTTTGTTATGAAAATGGTTCTGTTTTTAACGTGTCTTGACGCATTGATCAGATGATTAAAACTACGTGTGATCGACCGCGTCGTTTTCCATATCCAAGCTTCCCATTATAAGCATCTGCTTATCAGAGGCACTATTAAAGGTCGTTTATTACAGCAATTCGATCTCATAAACAACTTTACGAGTGGGTAGGATTGTAAACTTAATGATGTCGACTATATGAGGTGATAGGTGCAAAAAAGGAGACTCTTCGATGTGCTCATAACAGATTCATACTGGCGACAAGGCTAACGATTATAAGTCCGATGCACAATGCATAATAAGCAAATATAAGCCTCACCTCCAAACTTCACGTGCTAGCCAAATTGCGGACAATCAAAAAGTGGATAAATCTCCCTGCTATTAAATATCCGCAATACAATATCATTTGGTGACAAACATGGATATAACACAGACAAACAATCACATCATTGAGGGAAGACTGCACCTCTCCCTAGGTAGATGTTTGCCTTTAACAATTGTCTGTCTTTATACTTCGTTTCTCTCCCTCTCTCATTGTCTGTCTTTTGTCTCTCTCGCCCTACGTCGTGTTTGTGCGTGTGTTGTTGTTTGTTTGTGAAAATAACCCACTGCATCTCTGCCGCCTCTTAGAACTGGCATTAAACACTACTTCTCCTTTAGTGTATACAGCACAGGCTACCCATCCCATTCAATAACTGGATCGGAAGGGAAGATATGACTTCACAATCACTTCTAGATAACATATATATATGCATGACCCGCCTCTGCCAATAAGAAGGCAGTTAGAGAAGAAAAGTGAGTGAATCCTATTATCAAAATGATAAAACGATTGTAAGGTCTGGGCCAAAACAAACGTCAAGGCAGGAAAAAGAGCATTTATACTCGACGAGTTGTGTTACGATTACAGCAAAATGTGATCTGCAGTGAAGTATTTTTCAGCCATTATTGTGAAAACTGTAAGCAAAATGGCTGTGTCATTGATAGCATTATCCAACTAAAGATGGTGGCTATCAAAAAGCCATATCGCGTATATATGTATAGTAGAATCGGTACAATATGCGATTCCTTCTAATTTAATGTAGTATGCAACGCCACAGGTTTCATGATTATAGAGTGTGCGTTTTCAACATGACGTTCCTTGTTAAGTGCATCATTCGGGCGACAGGTTCGGTCTGGGTGTGCAGTGCAATGCTATGCACTTCACAGACAGTTCGAAGTTGTTATAGAAATAAACTTCGATTGAATAATCGTTGGCTTCTTCCGATTAAGAAGCATTTTCACTCATCACCTCATGCGATTGCAAATGTTCAACCCTTAGCTTCGAATGCAGGAAAATATATTGTAGTGTTCAATGTTCATAGTAGTCAGTGTGTCCGCTTTTAAACAATGAGGGTACATGTTTAAATACGAAGAGGCGAGCGTTTGTAAGGGTTATGTTTATTTATATTATGACATTCTGTTCCTGTTTTTTATACATCAGATATAGACAAATGGCTGGCAAAGCAAAGTTGTAGTGAGCATCCAAGAGTGCTTAGACAAGAAAAACATATTATGGCACTATATCTAATACGCGTTTAACTGTAACTGTAATGTAATGTTATTTCCCTGCATGTAGCTGAGATTATTGTAATACCAGCGACTAAAGAACGTTTTAAATTACAATATTTAAATGCCAATATGTTATTCGCTTGTGGCTGTCATCACAACAATGCCAGTTGCGTTGACATGCCAGGTGACACTATTATAACCAGTGGTTTTATTTAGCATATGAAACGGGCACAAAGCTTGTGGTGTATTTTTATCGCTTCATCAGACACTTGCTTGCCTGAAATTACCAGTATATAAACTGGAGTGTTGACCTAATTATGAGAATGCGGGAGAATCTTGGCTCCATATGGACAGTTATTCCCACACCATCACTGCTCAGTAGGCACCTCTCCTATTGATTGGAATCTGCTAAAATCTGCTACTCGTAAAATCAACATAATTTTTATCGCATTAGCGTTAGTAATCAATTGGTTCGTGAATCCAATTTTGGGTTCACGATGTTATTGGTATATAAATAAGCCGTTTATACACAGGTTTACGCCGCGAGTGATTCTGCGTTTCAAAACCATAGGGACTTTTATGCAACATCTTCAACAGCCACCTTATTGGCATAGCGTACATTGCTACTCAGTGTAAACTTATTTAATATCGATATGTTAATAATTGTGTAACTTCTGTTGTTTACATATTCAAGGTGGTATTGGCTTAAAATGTTAAATATAATTTGCAACTGCGCTGGTTCGTTCTCGTTACAAATACGGTCGTGCAGGCAGGAGGTCAGTGTGGATACTAATTGGATATGACATCTCATGAAGCATGGGTCAGATGACCGGGTTTTAATGAAGAATATAGACGCGAGCAGCATTATAGTCCGACTCGAGCATGCGTGTTGCGTAATAGCTAATCAAAGACGCAATTTTCATTCGCGTGCTACGACAATTCGCTCGCAAATACCTCTTCGTTTGTTTGGGTGAGTAAATGGCGACGATAAAGCCTAGCCTCACCGCAACTATGAGGCAGCTATATTGCAGCAATGCCTCTGAGACAATGGTCAATTCGAACGGCGGTCTTCTTCATCCATATTTTGGCATAGGCCATTGTAACTGAGCGCAATGTTTGAGACTCTAATCAAGACTGGTAATCCACAAGCAAGCAAAATAAGATCGGCAGCAAAATTGAAGCTGGTAATATTGTCATAGTTTTTTTTAATCTAGTTGCTCTGTGTTTCACATGTTGCCAAGATATTCGGACTACAAAAAGATGACGTCAAAGCGGTATATGGGCGATTTGCGATGCCTCATCAATACGGTACGGCACAATCAATTCTCCACAATAACAGCATGGGCTTGTACTTTCATATTGAATAAAGTATATTTTACTTCCATTTTTATCAAAACAAATACGACTTACCAATGCATGACAACTGAGCACCGTTTTCATTTAAAACGATTGCCCACTTTTTGATTGGATCACATTTGTTCATGATTCGTAACATGGTGGTTGCATGATGTGTAAATATGATTGCGGGTTTTTAACTTGTAAGCTCGGAATCAAGATAATGTGAAACGACAACCAGAAAACAAGCTGTGGAGCGTACAGTATTATCATTATTATTTAGTCTTATTACTGTAAGTACAACCGCGCCTGATGTGAACAAAGACTTTCCATCATAAATCTAGTTGTACAACTTCCATCTCATTAAACATCCATCCCTGAAGAAAAGAATAGAAACAACGATATTGTGCAACAAATATTTTAACAAATGCAGTCACAACCTTCATAATGATGCACTCCGATGGAACAATACTAGTACGCCGGAGCATATATTATAGGCCGTGAATATGAGCAACGCGATAAAAGTCCAAGTGGATATGGCTTGTTGCTGCACAATGGGTGTATTGAACGAAGAATTATTGCTATATCATAAATAACATCTGGGACTGTGCTGAATCCATTTATAACATTCAAAAGCCGATGTATGATGTATTATGTTTCCGATCATAATTGCAAAAAATTTCACCCGAAAAATGTGTCTTCTATTTAACTTATATAGCGTTTCAGTCGAATGAATATTGGCCGCATGTTCGTTAACTTGCAGTATTGCACCACTTGCCTTTGATTATTGCTAAAGTTTAAGCCGGCACGCATTGTCAAAACCCAATGCTCATTTGATCTTGCTGCTTTAGATTATGATCTCTTTCATCTGTGGCTAAATCACAAATGGTTGAATACTCCTCTTTAAACCAATCACAAATAGGATGAACCATTGACCATCAAAGCCTTTCAATTATAAATCTAGCTGTACAGCTTCCATCTCATTAAACATCCTACCCTGAAACAAATAGTCATTTGCTTGGAATGCCGACACCTTCACGATAATGTCACAACGATAGTACGAGAAAATATGTGTACGCCTATTAAGGTCACCATGATTACCTTGCAATATTAAAACAAAATACCAATTCCATGGCTGATCAAATGAATGGGACGATTAGCTGCAATAATCATCAGGTCGTGTTCAATCGTTCTGCCAATCGTGTGGGACGCAGTGTGATAACACTGCAGATCAGCATCATAATCCTTGTTCCAGCGTAAACATACTCAACATTCCTGTGTCAGTTGTTTAATTCACAAAACAGCGGATCAACAGAAATATGTGCTACTTTAGATTATGATCTTGTTACCTTGGCGAATGCGAAGTTATCATGGTCAGCGTTTGTTTATATGTATGTATGTATGTATGTATGTATGTATGTATGTATGTATGTATGTATGTATGTATGTATGTATGTATGTATGTATGTATGTATGTATGTATGTATGTATGTATGTATGTATGTATGTATGTATGTATGTATGTATGTATGTATGTATGTATGTATGTATGTATGTATGTATGTATGTATGTATGTATGTATGTATGTATGTATGTATATGTATGTATGTATGTATGTATGTATGTATGTATGTATGTATGTATGTATGTATGTATGTATGTATGTATGTATGTATGTATGTATGTATGTATGTATGTATGTATGTATGTATGTATGTATGTATGTATGTATGTATGTATGTATGTATGTATGTATGTATGCATGCATGAACACATGTATGTAGTTAGGTATGTACATATGTATGCATGTATGTGTTTGCATGTATGTATGTATGTATGTATGTATGTATGTATGTATGTATGTATGTATGTATGTATGTATGTATGTATGTATGTATGTATGTATGTATGTATGTATGTATGTATGTATGTATGTATGTATGTATGTATGTATGTATGTATGTATGTATGTATGTATGTATGTATGTATGTATGTATGTATGTATGTATGTATGTATGTATGTATGTATGTATGTATGTATGTATGTATGTATGTATGCGTGCATGTATATATGTATGTATGTATATATGTACGCATGCAGGTATGAATGCATCTATGTATGTACAATTGTCGTGCTGTTGCTACATAATGGGTAAAGTACAAGTAAATAACAGTCAACACGAAAGTCTCAATGCAAACAAAAATTTGACAGGTGATATTAACGACAAAATATTTTTGTATCATATATTTGCATAGACGAGGTTAAAGTGACGTTTAATGCAAACGTTAAACTTGCTTGTTTGATCTAACACAATAACATTTACCTTAGGATTTTTAAAAGCTGGAGAATATAGAAATTGGACTAGAAATATGCACTAGTTACGGGAATTTAATCAGCAGGTTTGTAGCAAGTACTTGCGACTGGAATGTCTGCAATTTCAAGTCTGTAAAACGTAATAGTCTTGCATTTCTCTGTAGTGACCTTGGAGAACTTGAGTAACCTAGTCGATCTGTCTGCATATTCCTCCTTCATGGTGACAAATAATGTTCTTAGAGTTATTGCATGCAATAAGAGGGATGCTCCTGAAAATACGGTTTACGCCATATAGACTGTCGATCACGTATGTGTAATTATTGGAGGGCACTCGAGCTACGAGTTCGTTTATGCGGAAATGTTGTTTGAGAGCCTCGTTGATGATAGCGGCAATCTCCGACACAGTATGTTGGATTGAGTACAATTTAATAGCATCATCCTCGACATGATGAGGCTAGTTGGTGTCAGTGTCACCAAGACTAGTATCACCTCGATCATTATTGCCTTGGTCAGCCTCGTCGTATTCAGCCTCACCTTGATCGGCCCTACCATGATTGGCCTCAGTAACAATAATTTCCGAGCTCCCACTAATTACCTCGTACCCCATTCGTAAAGTCCGGTTATTGTGTGGATACAGGGACTCTGTCGTCCGACGATGCTCCGCTTTCTTGGCTGAAGGTATCATTGCCATGCAATGATTCTACTGAACCCCAATTTAAATCATTTGATCTGAGTTTTTCGGTTGTTGCTGGTCATTGCGTATCTATTATCAACGTTTTCTTTGGAAGCGGCCTCGCGGATCTGTGTGACTGAAACGCTTAAGGCATAAATATAACAGCGATTATATTACCCTTAAACTTTTACAACTTTCCCATTTCGGGTAAGTACACAACAACTTGGAAGTAATAGATTAATAATTGAATCGTCCCGAAAACACATCAAAGGGTTTCAGGGAAGCAGAAGCAAGGGAAACCCCAAATGCCAGTATTTGTCAAGGCAAGCAGGATGGTTTGTTTGTAATATGGGTAGCTGTGGATTCCCCCAACGTCCTTAACAATCCGCCTTGCACCTCAGATTGACTAAACGGAATATTTGTGACGAAACCCGACGGTTGTATAATATATTGATGGATGACACACCATATATCCGGGTGTTCGCACAAGAATATCGGATTTTGCCTAGGTCTTTTTACATCCGCGTTGAATCTCCAATGACATGATCAGACGGTTCCCTTTATGTCAGTACGACATGTTATCCTTAGATGAGCCGTATATAATAGTAATATATGATAGTGATCTGCTTGCAATGTTTCATTAATACTTTCGAACCCGGCTTTCAGATTAGTGTTGAGTGGTGGGGCTACCTTGAATATTATATTGCGAAAAGGACAATATCTTAAAGTATGTCTCCAGTTGCAATCGCATGATGGGTGTAAGCTTTGGTTTAACGGTTACCGTTCCTCATGTACAATGCTATCGCCAAAGCACCACACTTCGATCAAGTAATCTTTTGGTTGGCCTGAATAAGCTATATTTCAACACAAACAGTCAGATATGAAGAGGCATGTTTAGCCTTATTCTATGAGTGCAGTTTACCACCATGTAATGGACCTAGTAACTGAAATAATGAATCCAGTCCGCCAGTATGCAAATCATTAGGCCTCTTGAAATGTACACTAAAAGTCGACCGATTCGGGGTTTATCTATCGATTGCTCTCTGTCGGTGCTTGATAGGCATTTGATTTAATCACGTGGTTGACAATGTACGAAAGTAAGTAACTATAACCAGTACTTTTTGTACGTACTAACTTGTCTTAATGTTGCGGAACTAAGGACGACCGGTAATTTGTTGATATATATTTAGCCTTGCGTTGTAAACGTTTAGGAAATCACAATTTAATTAAGCTTAACACATTGATCTTTTCGAGATACGGTATAGCAACTGATACTGAGGCGTTTTATTTGTGTTTGGGCTTTCTGATCATTGGACTGACCATGAAGTCGCACCGTTGACATTTTGTCAACGTTCAATCAGAGCTGATAGATATTATAGGGGCAAGTTCGTAATTTTTATCAAGCGTAAGGTTTAAATGCTTGATGGATTGTTTCAACTTGATTTGTGCCAGTCGCATCCTATGATGGGTGTCATTCTAGAGTACCATTGCAATAAACATGGTGAATTTCATTGAAAGTATAATGATAATTCTTTGATACTGATGAATTTATTATAAGCATGGTCGCTGATTTCTCGGGGCAAATAGTAACATCAAATATATTTCCCACCCATCATGATTTATTTACCCGTTGATTCAGAACAATGCCTAGTGAGCTAATGGCATTGTCTGTGACAAGCGTGCGTAGAATATGTGGATAAACTTAATTTGGAGGACTTTGTGGAGGACGATTGAGCATATTTCAATGAGGTTACTTATACAAATAGCTACAGCAAAACGCGTATTAGTTAGCTTGTATGACATCTTCGTTTAACAGGTTATATGATGGTCTCAAAATGTTGATACCAAGCGGCGATACGCCACTGAAACAATCAACAAAATGCACGGAATTACCGAAACAAAGTAGTTTCATCTTTCGAGCGAACAATTTCTAATAGACTTGAACACAAATAATTGAGCAGAGCAAAGAAGCCCAATAACAATACCTGTATCGTCACTCGTGTCAGTATATTAAGTATATTTTCAAAGCCGGATCCCGTTTGTTTCGCAGTATGAATGATGAGCTCACGCGGTAATCATCTGCAAAATCAGCAGCATCATGATCAGCCCCGTCTTGGTCAGCCTCACTTTGATCGGCCTCAGTAGTCATCGCCTGGCCTCCAATGACGGCATCGGAGGCCTCAGTTACAGTTTGATGGGAGGAAAATGAATCTTCTCAAAGAAATGGTCGCCTGCGTTTCTGATACACAGCCATTGTCTTCTAAACATGATTCGCTGACTTGGGTGAAAAGTTCATCGCTATGCAATCCATACATGGCATTTATGTTTATCAAAGCTTACATACATTTTGGCAAACCATGGAGCTGTTTGTACTTGCTGGATATTCAATGTAATAATTGCAATGCTATAAATTGCTATTAAATGATTGAGTGGTCGGTACTAAATGGCTCCTAATCTTTAGTTGTTTTGCCGACTGCATTTTCACGGATGGATAAGCAACAGCTCGTCTTTGAATACTTATATTTCGGCGAATTTTAGCCGTGCATACTACAAACCATGATAAAAATCGTCGATTTAATATCCCGCTTGTGAACCACTGTAAATCAACTTTAACAACAGAGATAGGGTCGTTTATTGGTGGTACAAACAATTATGATACAGCACACTTTCTCTCTATTGAGTACATCATCTATAATTGATTACTTAGCTCCTAATGATCATATCGTGACCAGCCCTTGAGTTAAACTATAGTTTACAATTTGTGTCTCTGTTTTAAACAAAAACCTGGCATGTACACATGATTAACGAGTCCTAATTATGTAAACAAGGTTGTAGTATTATTTTCATGCGAGGCGAATCGCGTTTTAACTTCTCAAGGGACACTATATTAAATTAGGATCAATTGTGATGGCACACCATATTTAGTTTTTCGAACTGATTTTGCAGAAAGAAAAGCAGCATATGTTTGATTTATTTATTTTTATGCTGGAAAGGTTTTATACTGACGGTTGTGACTCGAGAAGTTAGCGAAAGTATATAGAAACCGCTGCCTTTACAAACAGGTGGACCTCAACATATTTTCGTTAATTAAGGCGTTCTGATGATTACGCAAAACCAATGACTTAAATGCGTTCAATATGCTAATGCGGGTCATGCATTATAGTCTAGGTCGTGATGAGCGACATTGATCACGCATCATATTCCACGTCCTCCAAATGTTGTAGCACGATTAACGCAACAAAAACAGTTAGTATTTACGATAACGTATTCAGCACTATATTTGTATTTCTCGGAGAAATATTCTCTATCCAGAGAAATGATGAATATTAGAAACATCATTAGCTTCTTGCTACAAAGTGCCTTCATCCTTTCTCAACCAGGTACGTCCTATATTTAGCATTTTCAGGCGCTTTTAAACAAGCATCCCCATTTTCTTGGTCCCGTATTTGTATGGTCGATATTTGGTGAAGGATCGATTCACAAAGGCGGCGTTGTAAGTATAGACGAAGCAGGTCGCAGTACAGCGTTTTTGAGTTTCTAGCTAGAGTTGCTATTTCTTGACTGATGGTCCATGAAGGGTCAGCGATACTTATCGTAGTAAACTTATTGTTACACTTCAAGCAACGGTTTCAGCAGCTTTTCAGCAGCTCTTATTATAAAATTGGAAATAATCGGTTTGATCCGTTTGATGATTATCATAGGTGTTTTAAGTGTGATATTATTGCACTCCAGCGGTGTCTTATGTAGCAATAAGGCTTCACGTGAACGGCTATTGGCTTGAACGAAATATCACGGCATGAGTGTCCACGTATCATTTATTACACCATTTATCGCAAACATGGTCTGTGCTTCCGGCTGGTAAGAGGAAGACATTTACAGTTATATATTTGATTACCGTTCGGCGTCTTCCACGTTTAGTTGGTGTGACTTTGATAACATTCGGAAAGTATAAACGACTGAAGCCTTACGACATGTTCGAGTAACAAGTCATCCGATATAAACGTTTACTTATTCTACTTATCGTGATCACAAGGTCTAGTTAGTTTGATCCAAATTCTGTTTAAACCGACCATGGTTTAAATACATATAACGTGCTGGCTCTCATTTGAGGCTTACTCCGTCGCAGACATCTAACAGAGGCAAGAGAGATAGCGAGGTGGAGATTATCGACTTTGCGGGAAAGAGTGTTTAATTTTAGCAGTCCAGAATATTAAACTTCACACTACCATATATCGTTCAGTCAACTAGCCATTGACAAGGCAGAACTGAAAATCGTCTATCTGGAGAAGGACAGTTTTATAAAAAAAACAAAGAAGCATGGGTTTTATATAAGGTGTTAAATGGTACGACAAATTGCCTGTTTACAGACAAGTGCACCAGGATCGACGTTTGTTTATTTCAACTGATGCCCGCCGTTCAAGTTGACTGCTACTGTTATTTGTATTTTCCCCGTAATACTCCACTTAGCATTCCTCGTGCATTATTTATATTTTTGTTCACAGGAGGCCTTGAAACTTCGAAAGCCTCGCGCGTTTTGAGTGACAGAAACGGAAATAACGACATCATGTCTTGAAGATGATTAGAATTTTTGTCTGCTGTGATTGATAGATTCGTGGCAAGAATTATGGATACATTGTTAGTTTGATGTCAACAGTATTCATATGACAAAGACTATTTATGTGAGTTATTTATTTAATCAGCACCTCACATATGTAAACAGATGACGCTTACTTACTGCCCAGAGTTTGTATTATAGAGAATAAAGAAGCACCATAACAGTTGAACAACTTAAGGAAATTCATTGCTTACTTAGCACATTGAAAACTTACGGGCATCATTTACACAATGAAACAATATATACAATAAAAGTTTCTGATATTCTCAAAAGGGTAATGCAGTCCCAACATACAATTACGTCTTCTGCAATGTGTTGCTTATTGCATTTCACATACCGTCTTTAACATTATTTCCAAAAACGAAATTAATAAAAGTGTATTATTACCATCATATAAATACTGCTCTCGCTTAATAATGGTGTTCAGTTGGACAACATAGTTGTAATCATATGGCAGGTATATTAAATGTTTCTTACTTTATGGAATTGATAAACCAAACACATAGCATTCTGTACTATTTCACGACACTTAGTTTTGACGGCCACATTGCCAGCCATAAGTTTGCTTGAATCGAATAATCGCAATACAAATCGACGTCATTGGATCGATCAGAGACTGTTTTGGAATGCAGCTCAATCATCCGGAAAGAATTTGGTGGACGAATCATCAGTGCATGTGTCATCCAGATATTACTGGGATGAATAGGCAAAGGAAGCCGGATAGGAAGGCATCCGGTCTTATCAGATACCATACACCCATCCATTAGATAGGAAGGCATCCGGTCTTATCAGATACCATACACCCATCCATTAGATAAGAAGGCATCCGGTCTTATCAGATACCATATATCCATCCATTAGATAGGAAGGCAATCCGGTCTTATCAGATACCATACACCAATCCATTAGATAGGAAGGCACCCGGTCTTATCAGATACCATACGCCCATCCATTAGATAGGAAGGCATTCCGGTCATGTCAGATACCATTAACCCATCCATTAGTTAGGAAGGCATTCCGGTCTTATCAGATACCATACGCCCATCCATTAGATAGTACAAATCATACAGATCTCAGATCTAATGCACTATTTATATTTGCCTCAGGGGGAACTAAATCATTGAAATAAATGCGATGAACAGTGCAGGAAACAGTGTAGGAAACCGATACATGTTGAAGCGCAAATATCACCCCACCTTGCAAAGGTTCGGATAATATGAGACCTGAAAACACATTTCTTAATCATAGCATCATAATGCATACATGGGGAAGAGTAGAAGAATACCTATTCTTTAAATGTGAAAGACATGACCATTAGAGTTCAGAGCTGCTGTTGCGTTGTCTTACAGATGAATAGCGCAACCAATGAGACCTTCGTGCTTCTAAGCGCATTCCACCTTGATTATCTGCATATGGGCCGTGTAAGCTTCAGCAATGGTTCCGGGAGGTGACAATTATCATAAGTAATATCGGATTGATTTATATATCGCTGCATTACATTATAAGCAATTCTAAACTAGCCTGCTTTACAGCCATTATTCTCTCATTGTTTTAACAATATTTTTATTTCTTCTTCCTTATACTGCTTTTAGTGAACTTAGTGCATGTATTGTGTTTAGAAAACAGAAAACGTGAGAAGGGCAAAGCAAAAACAACACTAGTCAACTCTGAAATCACTGGTCGACTGTAACACACACTAGTCCACTCATCACACTAATGACATAACCATAGTTCACACATGCTTTAGTCCTCATCCCCCCTGGATATCTGACTGGGTTTGTGACTTGGCCGTCTCTCCATTGTCCCGGTGGGTAAGGCCAGCCATGACCTCTGAGAGGGAGTCTGTCTGTGCCTGGGAGGCGAACCAAGCAAGTCCTCCTGGACTGAAGGTGCTGCTGTGGAGGGTAGTCTTCGCCTGAGAACCCCCGGAGATGTGTCCTGCCAACTGATGGTACACAGACGTCAGACAAACAAAGAACAAAAAGATGAAATATTAATAATAGGCATCGGAAATACTCATGCGATATTTAAGCATTAAAAAATATTCTTTATAAAGGTTTACATTCCGGTCTCTTAAATGTTTGCTGTTGGTGGTGGTGGACACAGAAAATTACCACAAGCTCCTGCTGCTGCTGCTGAGACCGCTATGCCGTCCCAAACAGTTTATGGTGCTGTTGGGGTACCGTGTGTGGGGCCACAAAACTGTACTGCTGCTTTTATCGAGGCTGCTGTTGCTGGTTAAGGTTGCCGTCGCTGGGGACTCGCGCTTTTCCCCTACTACCTTCACCGATTTGACTTGGGCATCGTGTTGTATGTGTACTTTTGAGCGTGTGAAGAACTATGTAGAGCGCGAGTGGATATTCTAAAGAATGATGCGATGAGCCACCTTTTTTATACCCTGCGGGCCCCGATGTCGGGCCGATTTCCGCCCGACTTATCGGCGCCTAGTCAACGTCTGAGCAGTTTCAGCCCCCGGCCGATATATGGATTGTCTGGGTTTTCCTAAATTAGACCCGGGGCCAGTCTGATGTGTGCTATGCTATCATTCTGCAACGCGAAACGCCTCGACCAAACATTCACAGAAATCAGTCGCAGACTACTCAGAGACATATCGCAAGCTAAGTGTGCAGGCGTATGAGAGTTGCTGTGATTTCTTTGGAAAGAGACAAATCGTTATCGCCAATTTATCTATGCGATGAAATGCGACATAAAATAGAGATAAATCTATACAAAAATAGAGGTCCGTAAAAAGAGTTCCACCAACGTGTTTAAAACAAAGATTCTAAGCAACAAACATGATGGTAAGACCGGCTTTGATCAGCGAAGACGCGAGTTGTATAGAAATAGACGTAATATGTGTTGTTGTATTTTTTTCTGGGCGTGCCCGTCTACAGTTTACGGAAAATAAGGAAGCCAATAAGATAAGTCAGTTTGATTATCCACATAAAAGATGGCCAACCTCAAAAATGATAGATGCAATTATATCATATATTTTCGACTTCCAATTACTCTTTTGGTATAAACCCTAGCATATAATTTATTACATTTAGTACATAAATGTGCAATGTCAAACAACATATGGCATTATATCATTTACCTAATTTTCACGAATATTGGAGAAAGCAATTGACATTGATGTCTTAAGCATAAATACTGTCTTACACTCTGGTTAGTATCTCATATTGAATGCCGCAACAAATTGCAGCGGTAGTTGAAAGCTAACAGCAAAGCTGCCATCATCAACATATTGCATCGGGATCGCTTTTCGTTTTTGTCAGCAAAGACATTCCTATTACAGTTGTAAATAGAATTTCCGTTTTTTAAATCCACTATGTCCTCCAGGTGCATCCGCAATCGTTAATCCGAAAGAAGCTTGGTTGTAACCATAGGTTATCGAGGTTTGATGCGACAGCCTTTGTTAGGAGGTAAAGGAAGTAACATTACTCCGTTGATATTTAAGGTATATCGATTTTGCTTCAGTACGTCCGTACGCCAATGCACCAACGACTGCAAATAGGTTATATTTGTATAACAGCTCCTGGAAACATCATATCTTATCACGAAAACCTTCATTCAATGAATAGCTTTAGTATGTGTCAAAAGTTTGAATATTGGCTCAAAGCGGTATACAAAAGTATCCTTTACTATAGGTTTATACATGTCCGAACACATTTATTCATAATTTAAGTGCTTCTGAAATAGCAACTTTTAAATATTCCATGAACCGTTCGAAGTTGCAATAGTTACAATATTTGCCCGCAGGTAGATTACAAGAGCGATACTAAGTGGTAATCATAGAGCATAAGCCGACAATACAAGCTCCTTTTGCATTTAGATGAATAAATATCCGGTAGCCGAGCAAATATAATTAAATGATTGAACTTAACTTTGCCAGACTTATTTTATACCTGCGACGATTTGAAATATCAACGATAATAATTACTATACCTTGATGTTAACGCTTGTTAAAAAAGGTTGAGCATGAGACATTTTGCATCAAGCAGTCTGGGCCAAGCAAAAATGCAATAGAATAATAATATCACGGTGTGGATATCTCACTGCGGAATTATATTTTTGGATGGATGGAAACTGTCAGTTTTGATGTTTACGATCATTTGTTACTTTGTAAGATGTTGGTAATTGGCAAATTATTCTTTCTTTTTTCATGCAAGTGTCTTGAAGTGCCACACATTTGCTTGACATATCAGCCGGCTTTTAGAGAATTCGTCCCAAAGTTTGTTATGTTCCCCGGATATAAATTTGGCCCCAGCTTTGTTTTATACATGCGTTGCATAAGTCATGAATCTGATGTTAATTGGGTGAAGCGGGCTGTTGTCAAGTAACCATGTAATCAAGTAGTTTAATCAATGCCAGCTTTGCAAGTTAATGCTATCATTAATCGTCAATGCACAGAAAACATTGATGGTTTGGTAGAGTGTATTGTGTAACGTGTGGTACGCATACTGAAGATGGCAAGGCACATATCAATATATTTACAATGAAGAAACAATACCTTCCAGCGAAGTTGTTTATTCAGAATTACAATACATGTGTTCAAATCTTCCTTGCAAGGATCATCTCACCAGATGAAAACAAATGCGCTGCAAAGACATGCTGTCGAAAAGTACTTAACAACAATAACAGTCTTCCTGCAATAGTATATGATGATTAATGTTGACCAGACTGTAGATGATAAATTCTTATAGATATAATAAAACAAATAATATAAATTAGAGATATATATATATATATAAATATATATATTTATATAAATATATGTACATATATATATTTATATTAATATATATATATATATATTTATAAATATATATAAATATATACCTATATATATATATTTATATATATATATAAATATATACACATATATATATATATATGTTTATATATATATATATATATATATATATATATATATATATATATATACACATATATGTATATCTACTTATAAGTCACGTATTACAGTTAGCCATGTACCTCACCGTCGAGATGGTACATCGTTGTTAAGAGATATCCCCCTTTTTGCCGTACAAAATGGGTTCGAGGCAGTTAAAGAAATGGATATCAGTGAGCTCAGCGTCCCGAACTAAACCTCGAAACCTGACTTATTCTCTTCACAAAGCTCGCGAATGGGGATCGACGCCCTCACGCCAATATAGGGTACAACATAGTCTTGTAGGTACGACAAGTTTTGCTATGAAGATAGGCTCTCTGTTTCGTTTGTTTGGCATGACTTACAATCGTCATCCATGTTTTTATGGATACATACAATTGGTGTAAAACTAGCTATCGGCTGACCGCTTATATTTTGGCAACAGATCAATCACTCTACCGAGGTGTGCACTAATGTTTGAATCATAATTAATGCGTTAGCACTTTTAACCTATTTTTGGTCGCAAGATCTCACCAACTCTACGTCGTTGCGTTACTTTTAGCTATACAATTTATTTGCAGCTCTTCAAATACCTTGAATGTAGATGTCACAATGACATTTTCTCTGACCGTGGGTAATATTTACCAGCAAGATTATGCCTCCTCGTAATATTTGGAAATTTATAACTGTTTGTTAATGATGCTTATTGATGCCATATGAACTGTAATATCAGCATTTACGTTTTTGAAATGTGAAGTCAGCTGCCGCTCAAATTAAGATCGGTGGTACTACGAAAGTGGGTGGTCAGTGTTTAAAAGGTGAATACGCCCCCATATTGTTACACATAGTTTCATATGACCGAACCATGTGGCTTGACTGTTGTATAGCAATACTAAATGTGCGAGTTGTTCGCTTTTGCCTAGATCAACATAATATGTTATCCACTCCGGTGTGGCATTACAGCAGTTAATGGTATACGAGTGGTGGGTTCTTTCCATATGAAAGTTGACTTATGGGCAAGAATCACAAAACAAATTCAAAATATTATCGGACATAGTGCAGCTTTTTAAAAATCACGTGTGCATGGAAATAGTACACGAAAGTTTATCGGTTCTTACACTGGTAGGAAGCTTTGCTGTATTGTTTATGAATTTATTTCCATCCGTGCCAATATACTTGAAATTACATCAACCAATAAAATGTACTGAGAAATGATACAAAATGTAGACTTGAATATTTTGATCATAGCATTCATGCTTAAAGAAAATGTTCATTCATATTATGCTACCATAATGGCTGCCCGACAAATATGTCACACACAAGTACGTTGGATACATCTGTCACTTGCAATATTTCTCTGCTCCCTTCATAACAAACACAAAGGAGATGTTATATATGGATCCGGTGCTTTCAAGGTGCCATTCACAGAAAATGTGCAATTTTTTAGTTTCAGTGTGAAACCCAATAAACTCTCGTCATAACATTTGCTCGCTGACGCAAACACCTCGTGTTGTTAACCACTCAACTAATCGATATGATAATAAATGAGCCAGGCATAAATGCGAATACACTTGGTTATGTAATATGAATATGCCGTCTAGGTTTAGATGGTTTCTACTGTCTTCAATTGGATTGCAAATTTGCCTAGCAAAACGGGGCCACAAATCATAATTAACAGCCCATCTGGGCATACCAGAAGCGTAGAGGAATGGACGTAAGCATTAATGCCGTGGCGATATTTTCTGCTCGAGAGGTGTTTGCACCTTGCATATTTGTTTCGACGAATCAGACAAAAATAGAGATTCTCTATACATTTCCGGTGAATTGTATCTGGATAGCACCTGAGCCTTATAAAACACCCCTTTTGTGCTTGTTACAAAGAGGGCCAAAAAATATTACAAATCACAGATGTACCCGGCATGTGACGTTTTTTGTCTGACAGTCATGCTGCTAGTATGACGTGAATGAAATCACTTCACCATTGGGACTTATATGTGTGTATGCATTGCAATGCTGGTGTCAACGATGAGGTCCAATATATTAATCAAGGCTCATTTCAATGGCCTTATCGATTATTTGCCAATGACCTTTCGTAATGCCTCTTTTTGAAAATGAGCATTGCAAAAGATTCATGAGCAACAATGCAAGCCTAGGTAGCCGTTTTAGAACATCTCTATTTCTTCTACTCTCTCCACGCCTGCTCGAAGCTGATTTCCGAAAAGCTGCATGATGTCAAATAATATTGTTTTGTGATTGATGTCCTGTTAATTATCCTTGCAATTTATACAAAGGCCAGGCTTAGGCAGCAAATGTAGCATTGAGCTAGGTTAATGTCAGATATATCAGCGCATTCGAACGTAATCATTTTCTCGTTAATGTTGCTAAAACCAGAATAATGACGTATCTAAAGTGTTTTGCCACGTATCGATAAAGATTCCTTCATCTTGAACTATATCAGTGGTACATTCATGACCATTTTGGAAGACAAATTCTGTCAAATGTGAACAGCAATTTTAGTAATACTGAAATTCATTTGCCACCAATGCTATATGCTCATATGAACGGAAAAAGAGTGTTGGAATAAAATGTAGTGAAAAAGTGCGCAGGAGATTATGAGAAATTTTGTTCCGTTTTGTGCCTAATATTCTACTTTCGGAGTACCGCAAGTTCGTATATAATTACCACCCATACCACAGCGGAGTAGAGAACATATTTTGGTTATCTATGAAATAGGGATCGATTTGTGAGATTTGATATTGTAATTTATAATTGAAACTAAATGGTTCTGTCAATATTATAGCACTGTGGTCATTTTCCCATCGAGCATCGAACGATCTCTACTGGAGCGGTAGCTGACTGCAAAATACCTTGCGATGGATGACAGTCATCTGCAATCATTTCATTGCAGTCGACGCAATGTCACCAAACGCAGAATTTTGAAAGGGTATCAGGTGATTTTACCATCCATCATCCATGAATTCAGAAATATTAGGGTGAACCAAAATCATGCCAAGGTGGTCATTAACCTTATTTATGAGCTTTATGCATCTATTGGATTGTACTTATCGTGTAGTCGTTCTTTATAGATATCAGGCGGGACATTTAATCTATGCGAAAAATAGGTTGATTGCCATTTCACATTGTGGTCTTCTACACCCCCCCCCCCCCCTCAGTATATAGTTAGTGTTAGATGCATTATATGTATCGTTATAGATATGGATCATAAAAAAGTGAAGTAGAGAGCCTTTCAGAAATTGTTGCAGGTAGTGCATCCAGCTAGACGTTACCTTAAAGTGACGGTCATGACGCGTTTTCACTGGGATCAGTTGTCCTGCTTGAATCACTTCTGCATGGTTAGTCACAGTGCCAAACACTGTGGCCTTCGCTACCTACATTAGCAATCTGGACATTACCACTAGCTCATCGTCAGGCTTATTGATAAACATCAGAATAAAACAAAACTGCTTGATGATGATTAATGAAAATGCACCTGAAAGCTGTACAATAGCATGAATCGATCATGTTTGTCAGGGCCTGTGTTCATTGACAGCTATTCACGATCCAGTTGCCACTCGGAAAAAAATCTGCGCGTGGGTAATGATCATTTCATGATTAATGCGTAAAATGTTGCATGTTTTATATACCAACGTTATGAGATATATCCGTAATGCATATAGTCTGCTCTGGATTTATAGGGTGGCTTGTTTTTGATATACGTGGTATGGAATGTTAATGACTAATATTAACTCTCTAGCATGACGTCATGATTCTTTATAAGTGGATAAATGTCGATCACTAACGAGCCTTACTTGGAATAGAAACATGCGAGCTATTCCTAAGAGCTGATACTTATTCATCACCAATGTTTAAGCATATACTGCGAATGGGTGTTCGATTGTATCGACCTCATTGTATTGTCTGCTCATCCGTATCCAAGACATCTTTAAGCATTTTGATGTACTGCGAATGGGTGTTCGATGTTTTTTGGAAGCCATTTTCAACGGCCTGCTCTTGAGTCGTGTTTGTTGATTATAATCTTATGGCAATATGAGGTCCGTTATCGAACAATATGTACATCTTATGAAATATGCATCACAAAGCGCCGCTCAAAACACAAAATTTAGCATATAAATGTTCGTACTACGATGTGCGTGTCATGAATCACTTTTCGGTCACGCATTATAACGCTGACATCTTACTGCGTACGACAAGCGTACGCTATATGCGGACACTTAACTCAAAGGTGTTTCCCAATCGGCATGTTCATTTCAGCATTTAAATCGTACGGTGTAGTTGTTCTTTGATATACGGAATGCTTATTGCACTCTTAACATGAGACATGTGGTGCGTGGATTTTCTATAGTTGAAAAAGCCAATAATGAAGTTATTGTGGCCACTGCTATTTACATATTGCCTTCTCTAAAAAATAAAGATACGTATCAGGTCGGATAACAGGCCAGACTTGCTTGTCTATGACTGCGTTTGGTAAGATTGTGCCCTGCTGGATATCAACATGCAAAATGCAATGACTGCGAGACTAATTCAGAATATTACACTCATTCTGGAAAGCACACTAGAAGAATGCTATATCGCTAATCACATATCCGACATCCAGGATTTCAAGCCATGACATGCAATTGAAACTACCAGAGACATCATATGCGAGGATGCCTAAGTGAACGTGTTAAACAATTAGAAAGGCGGCTTGTGATAACCACTACCCTCTGTGGCAGCACTTGCTCGGTAAATCAGCTAATTTAAGCATCTGCGATTAATGCATCTCTTTCAAGCTACTTGACTAATGCATTACACAATGGACGCAATGTCGGCACCCATTAAAAACATTGGGAATAATGCACTTATATAAGTCAGAATCATATACAGATTTATGTATACAGGGGGTTTGTAGGAAGAGACTTTTGTCTGCTGACGGCAGGTTACAGCGGCTCTGGGTAGTTGAAATACATGAACTGTCGGCTGGTGAGACAGACTGTTAATCTTCGTTGACAGTTGTGAGGGCTGCGTTAGTTGCGCGTGCCGGTACGTTTTTAAGTGTCTTGGGGAAAACCGTTTTGTTTGTATTTTTGTATGAATAACTGCACGACCCGCTACAACTGACAAATCTACTATTTATGGGCATTATCGGTGATATTGCTTGGTCAACCGATGTCCATTAGGAGATAATGAGACGTAGGCAATGGGAATGAGTATCTGGTATAATAACAATGAATGCGCTGCTTTACGCAAGATCGTAATTATATAAATCTGTTGCTTTTCATCTATTATGTTTTCCAACACTTCCAAGAACCAGATATCCACCCGGTTATATAACTATTGGATTGCTTTGTACCTACCTTCGGGTCGCTTGTTGCACAACATCATACCTTTTCATTTCTATTTAACAAACATTACCATCTGTGTGTGATAAATTATTGATGATATTTCAGATCGTGGCCGGTTTAATATATGCCCGGTCATTATTGAATAAAAGGACTAGGTTATATTCTTTTGGACACAAGATAGAGGTGGTTCTGATAATTTGTTTTCAATATCTAATTTTTTAAATGTCTGATCGTGCTCTGTATCGCGGCTTTACACTCTCCGTTGAGTCAATAATATACATATGGCGATGAATACTATTTCGGATGATGGCAAGTGCTCTATAAAAGCAATTGTATTATGAGTATATCCAAATGGGCTTCATTTGTTTCATTGTCACTCCCAGATTAACCCAAGATGGAGCGTTTTAATGATAACCGCATTCTGCCTATATTCAATGACCCTGGGAGGACAGTTTTGATTCGAAGAATCGGGGTTTATTTCATGCGGTACGATGTTTGGAGGAGCTTTTTTTGCAAATATGAAAGGTTTACTGGTGACGGAGCAATTATGCAAGTAGATACTAGCGCGATCTCGATATACCATCTTGAACATCTTGGTAATGATGTTTTCCCCTCCTTATCTTAGCGCAAAGGCTGTCGCCTGCAAAGTTGCAAGGCTTCGAAAATAACGATGACCGATGGGTTAGGTTTACACGACAAATAACGCGGCGGATCAATATACAACATTAGATACACGCGCCGCTGTTGACAAAATTAACTATTTTCTACCTTCATCCTAACATTCCTAGATGCATCACTGGCGGTTATATATTAACTGCGGCGTCCAACAATGAGTCGAGGATATTTGTGATATTGTACAGTCAAGCTGGGTTCATTTGTCATTATCAAGAAATACAGGCAATGCTTTGGCACCCCCATATAATTTGTGGGCAGGACAATCTTATAAGTTTAATCTTTATTGGCAGGTATTAGTATATAAGAGAAGAATAATCACTGCCGCATTAGTGCTATTTTATTGGTTGTGGTTCTACTTTATCAAATGATGCCAATATCTGTTACAGCGAGCAAACCTGCCTCCTTATGGCCTATAATGTACTAGTATTATAACAATACCATTATTAGCATGGCGTGATTGGAATAACCCATATATTCGGGCCCTTGAAACAAGTGGTCGTCAAATGTTTAAAACCCATGGTCTTCATTCACTTTTCTTGCACCATGGCTGATCCACTACGTGGTAATCACATTATTTTATGGTGCTGAAGCTAACTAAACATGGCGTTGCGCCAAATATCACACGCATTTGTGAGAGACACGAGACTTTACGGGCAACTTATTGGCGAAATCAATGTGTGGCCTACACATGATCTGTCAGGTACAAGTGATAACTGCCTTAAATTATTTTTGATCGAAGGAGTAAGTGATTGCGATGTAACTTACGTATTTCGTTATCATGAGGAACAGGATTTAAAACAAATTACTGCCAACCGATCGGCATTGCTCTTGCGATCTCTCACGGTTGTAAGTTTCGGGAATATGGCGACAAAGTCCATTTCAGTTGGCGTGTGGCTGATTGTAAAAGCCTTTGCCATTTGAGCATATAGTATGAGATCAATTCAAGACAGAAAGTTTAAATGACTACTACATTCCATTAAAATGTAATGACACAGGAGGTACGAAGTTGTTTTTAATTTGCTTATATGTTTTATACAATGTTATTATAAAAAGAGTATATACATTGGTTGTAAATCACCTTTCGTATTGAAAGCCCGTTTCGCATAATACTTGGTAATTCAAGGGACCGATTGGATGTTCACACACTAAATAATAGAATGATACCGGCGGTCCTTTCGATACCGGCGAAGCATAGAGAGACCCCTGGATCTTTACCAACATGTTAAAAATATGTGATATAAAGAAGCCCGACCTATTGTCATTCTCCTTGCTTGTTATCTGCCACGAAGTCTGCACGTATACAGCAATGACATATTGCGTAATGATTAATACCTATGTGTCCGTAATTGCCTGGTACATTAGTTGATTAAGGGTTTGCGAATGAAAACATTCACATCAAATCCTTATATAGCTACAGATCCTATAAACACGTGACCTACCCGTACTGTCACGACCTCGGTTATCAAAGAGACATCTCGGTATATCTCGAGGCAGCTTAAGCTGAGTTATACCGCCGTCTTACAACCAAAGGCACACTCTCAGATAACCGCATCAAATACTTCGTTGATATTGCATTAACGGTTCATTTGGTGGTCCACAACAGCAGCTGACTAGGCAAGATAAGATATTGATCCTAGATACTTTGACTATACATATTGCAATACCTCCAAATGCTCGCGTCAATATCGCATAGCAATTATATCGGTAACTCCAATCAGCGATCAGACAGCGATCAGAGTCACGATATGGATATATCTTGTCGAACGTTTTTTGGTATCATTCTGTAGATAAAGGTGCACCCAGTCAGGACACGGTTCGCTTACCCTAAGAGTGTCCGTATATTTAATCCAATGTGGCGTATGCCCATAACTAAACATAAAAAAAGATAGCACCAATGGAACGTGCCTCAGTTGCTAAAAAAACTAATGCTTTCCCCAACGCAATATGCTATAAATACCAGCTTTATGATAGTGTTTACGACATATGCGGCGTAGAGTATTAAATTCGCAAACGACAAATATAAGGCACATCACGCTGCATATAAAGTACAAAATAGGAAATACATGCATCGATCATATATCTTGGAGGCAAACAATCTCTTAGTAAGGGAATGTGCATTCTATCTTTTGATAAGGAAGTGATGGGTAAATCATTACGAATCACATTTCCTAAATAAAACGTATTGAACGCTAAATCACGAATTACTAATTCATCACATCTTCGTGTCCTTACCTTGGCCATTCGAATGGGAGAATTGCGCAAAACTATCATATCAAACTATCAAACGTCGCTTCCGGTTCAGCTTCTTCAAATAGCTTTGCGCCATGCTGGTAAATCAACCCGCAATAAAGTTTATGCAGTCTAATTGAAACGATATATATATATATATATATATAGATATATAGATATATATATAGATAGAGAGAGATATATATAGAGAGATAGATATATATATATATAGAGATATCTCTATCTCTCTATATATATATCTATATAGATATATCTAGATATAGATATATATATATCTATATAGATATATATATATATATAGCGAGAGATATATATCTATAGATAGATATATATCTATATATCTATCTATATATATCTATATATATATATTCTATCTATATATCTCTAGATATATATATATCTATATCTATATCTATATATATATAGGAGATATAGAGTAGATATATATATCTATCTATAGATATCTCTATAGACATATATATATAGATATATCTTATGAGAGATGATATATATGTATCTCTTATGTATCTATATGTATATATAGAGGATATATATATATATTTATATATAGGATATATATATTATATATGATGATATATAGATATATATATATATATATATATATATATATATATATATATATATATATATAGAGATATATATAGATATATATATATATATCTATAGATATATATATATATATATATATATGCATATATATATAGATATATATATATATATAGAGAGAGATAGAGAGATATAGAGAGAGAGATATAGATAGAGATATATAGAGAGAGAGAGAGACAGAGAGATAGAGAGATAGAGATATAGATATATATAGGAGAGAGAGAGAGAGAGGATAGAGAGAGAGGTAGATATCTGAGATATATATATAGATATATATATATATATATATATATATATATATATATATATATATATATATATATATATATATCTATATATATATATCTATATATATATAGATATATATATCTCTATATATATATATATATATATATATATGCCATGTCACTGTCGCATATTTATTGCAACAGTAATGTTGCACAAACCCATCGGTTCTTATGTGTCTGTCATTCGTTAAGTTTAGAAGGAGTATAGCGCTACACAACATGGATTGTAAGATACTTTTGTGGCTGTGACTTCATTTCAAAATGTGATATTTAACGCAAATTCATCCATCAATGGCCGTTTGGAGAACCAACCCATTACGCTGCTCAATAATTGTTTGCGTGCCATGATTGCACAAAGGAACGAACGAAGTAAAAAGAAATGCCGGAAGCCAAAACAAAGCGCTTAAAAAGTCTACTTAACAGCGATATCCATTTTGTCAACGAAGCCTGCACAAGCTAATGTTTGATGAAGCTATGGCGAAACTTATGACAAAAGACGTTAAATATGTGCATTTCCAACAGGCGCATTGGTCTTTGTTTAGGCATCGAACGTGCTTTGGAAACTATGGAATTGTACATTAATGTACAATCAGTTAACGTAGCATGCATATCATGCAGAATAGTGATTAGCAATCCGTCCATGGTGAACCAAAAACGATAATCTAAGACCTTGAAGCAGCTCGTTTTTGCTAACGAACTATTTCCGTTTAATTGTGTAGAAAAGAATTATGTGCAATTGAAGAGTCGTTTATGATTGTCTTGTAACCTTATGCCACCCCAAGTGAGTGTAACCACTATCGGTTGCATGGACCATTTTGATAGCATTGAATACTCGATTATGGTATGGTAACGTATCATGCAATTTTAAAAGCTATCAAACTCCATCATCGTCCACGTGTGTACGTAGTAAAATATCTACAAATAATTGTATACATTGAACAATCCCAGGGGGCCAATGAATGTACATTGGTGTGAAAAGTGAATGTCAATGGATTAGTGTTAATATCTCCAACAAGGACTGTGAGGCCCCGGGCGAGATGAGGGATGCAAGGCGGCAATAGGACGAAATAGGACTGCGCATGTTCAATCGAGCCCTTTGATGACGCACAGCAGAAGAAGGAGGACATAGATTCACCGACATGGGATGGTAATGCTTCATGCAATAGAACAATCACGCCAGTGATTTCATCATAAATACAGTAATATATCGGGTCTAATGCCACAAAGGACAAAATGGATTTATCCACTTGCGGACGGAACGGCATCGAAATCTAGTTAAAATACGCGCCCAAAGATGCCTCCTAACCAGAGAGCATCTCACATCATGTACAGAAGTAACAAACTTTAATCTATTGTTGCAGGGGTTGCTTGTTTTGACATTATCGTTGTCATGTAGCTTAAAAACTTGTTTTTATAGGTGCAAAAGGTCCATGCAAAACCCATAGATGTACAAATTTGCTGTAGCCATGCGGCAGCGAAGTGCGTCTTTGATTGCATTAAAACAATTCATGAATTGTCGAACACCCTCTAGAAATTATATTCTGAGCCTTGTTGACAAGCCTCTGAGCTGATCCAGTGAGGATAAATATTTAGGTGAAATGACAACCTTGAGTCTAGCTCACTGGTCCGCCAACGCAACTGTCCATAACTGACTATTGTGGACTGCAATATGTCACTGCTATTAACAACATAGCCTCTGAAACAGCCATTAGTAATTACGGTTAACAGATGGCCTGTTTGCTAATGCGGTAATCATATAACCGACATATTGGCAGAGAGCTTTTTATCCAAAGTCATTTGAATTATATGACAGCGACGATCATATACATACTAACGCTTGCATGCATTTACATATATCAAGATCCCAGTTGGACTATCTCAATCGCATTGCTTTGAATCGCATGCGCACTGGAAATGAAACGGATTGGGTAGGATACCATCTTTGCCATATTTATGTTACTAAATAGATTCCTGTTGTTCTACAATTTACGTTGACTCAATTCCAACCTCCCGAGTCAAATGGATTGATCCATTATGTGAGCATGTACGTGGTTGATCTGACGCATCTATCTTGGATCGCTGAATTACAGCAAACCTTTCAGTGATATGGATTCATTAAGAGTGTCCTACTTGTATTTATTCTGTAACTAGTGGTATAGGCGATCGAAATGCAAGCATATAACCACTTTGTTTGGTAATTGTTGAGCTTACAATACCGACAAGCTTTATTAAGTCAGGATGCCGCTGTAATCGGGTTTCTGCAGACGCAATTTACTCTCCATAACTAACGAAGAGCGAGGCAACGACAGAGCTCGTATGCAGCTTTGCGCCGACTCTTCTGCAAACATTCATTTGAGAGGAGAATGGTCGTAGTTCCTACTGGTGATTAGTGATGGTGAGGGAACAACTATCCATTTCTAGCATTCTTGCTCCAAAGTCGACTAACGCTACTGTACATATTCAGTACCAGAAAATGTTGTGATTCATATTCTACTAATTAGCACCTCTTATATTAATTTATATATATATATAATTGTGTCAAAAAAGTATACACAAGTAAATAACACAATTTTCATTGTAATGGTGTCATCTACAACGTAATTGGGCTGTTGGTATTGCAATAGTCGAAGCTTCAAGCAAAGCATTAATAGTAAACTGTGTACAGTTGAAAGCGTTTTCCATAAAGCACCGTAATATACGAGTAAGTTGAAAGGTATCAACACTAATTGACGTTTACTGAAGCTTTATGGCTCAGAGACTGATAGGCTGAATAATGTAGACATTACTAGGTACGATACAAGATGTTTTCTTGTATAGATAGCTAAGTGCGTAACACGTGTCATTGCATAAGGCGATTAGGGTAAATGCTGCCTAATCGGACCAAGCTCAAGATTGTTCAAGCGAGATTATTTTCAAAGAGACTACGAAGCGTCAAAGTGATGCAATTATTGTACTGTGTTAGTCTTTAAATGATCTATCACTATGTGAAACTAAATCTCGGGGCTTTATATAAACATTTTTC
The DNA here is from genome assembly GCA_034190875.2 of Urechis unicinctus. NCBI lineage: Eukaryota > Metazoa > Annelida > Polychaeta > Xenopneusta > Urechidae > Urechis > Urechis unicinctus. Next base: position 47,392,805 of record CM067347.1, on the reverse strand, counting down.
ATATGCACATCATGTCGCTTTTTAGTGAACAATATGCGTATTTATATTTGACTAGTAATGATATATTTTGCTAACTGCATTAACAATAATATAATAGCGAACACCATAACAATATCATTGCCAAGCACTTATTGCTGTAATCCTTACAAAACTCATCAAATTAAGTGCTCCCTACCTGCGTTGACCCAGACCCTAGGAATCGTTTTACCCATTAGGCGATGGGATTCACTCACTTATCTTCTGTAGTCGGCTTTTACTGATTGGCATAGGTCACGCATAGATTTAAACTTGAAGTGATCGGAAAGCGTTGTATTACCCTGAGGGCAGTAATTGGATCATGTCACCTGGCCATTACATGCACAATGAGTACAACTGGAATTCAGCCGATTTATAATATGCTAGGTATAACAAAACAATAATGAAAAGCTTTCAAGCGGATGTATAAATATGCACATTATTTACTTGCCTTGCAGTGTTACCTTAATCTCTTGCTCGTAACCAGTACGCTATAAAATATGCGCAAGTACCAACGAAAATCAATGAATCAGCCCGTTGGACTGTCGTGCTCGTCGTCAACAATGCGGTTTATTAGGTTCGATTTCTCTCTTATTGTCCGCCGCCGGACATTGCGTCTGACATATATCAGAAAAATGTATTAGAATTATGTACAAAATTTATGGAGTTATACGGTCACCACAAAGCAATGTCGTAATCTATTATGCGAGTAACTTTGTCAAAATGACAGTTGTCTTAGCAAAATGAGCCGGAATCGGGACATAGTGGAAATTATGTTGCTTTTTGGCCCAAATATTTGATGCCATAAACCTAACTGGCAACTCATGACTTGGAAAGGAGATGCTCCCAACCTTAAATCGTGCTGCACTTTTATCCCAGCCCGGTTTGGTCTGTACAAAATGGGAGCTGGCCGCGCATCAAAATCATCATCATCCATCACCACCGCGATATCATCACCTTGTTTAAAGTAACGTAATGATTATCTACAAATGTTATTGTGGCGATGTCCTTGGTGATCATGTGATACAAGGCTGTTCCTCTCCTGACACCACATGGAGCATTTCCATACACCTCATATCAATAGGAGTTACATCATAACCTACCGCTATTATATGCTGACAGCACTGGAATAGGCTAACTATTCAATTATGGTGCCATTTTGTCCAATCACAATGGATTATCCATTTAGCAAATGGCAAGTCATCATCATCATATCCATATTAGTATTTAGGGTGCTGCACTTAACCCATTCAATGGGGTTGGCAAGCTAATATATATATATATGCCTAAAGCACGACAAAATGCGGAATATCCAGCTTTTTTGGCAAGCAATGCAACAATATGAATACCCAAAATAGAAAATGAGTATAAACACAACAGCGAGGTAATATTTTCACGATTGTGAAAATGAGCGCCAGCTGATAAGCATTCACGAGGAGATGGGCATCGAATGATAGTCAACGACGAGGCATGCACTACTGCAAGTTGCCATTAATGCTTGCCATATTTTTTCCATGTATGATTGTAAACGTTAACGTCTGGTAGACTTAATTCAAATGTAGATGTTTCTTTGAGAAGGAATCCAGTTTGGTCACTTACCTCGTTATTACAATAGGTTGTTTAAAATGGACCGGCTAAAATGTTTTTGTTATCTGTTCTACGGGATGCTATTAATGAGAACTGTTTTCATTGCTCGGAAAGAGCAACAGAAAGATTTGCATCATAAGCACAAGTTATATATTTAGTTATATATATATATATATATATATATATATATATATATATATATATATATATATATAGATATATATATATATATATATATATATATATATATATATATATATATATATATATATATATTTCACAGTATAATTTAGACAACAGCTCTAGGTCGTCGACAAACGGTTCACAGGGAAATAGCTGGCTACACAGGATATATATTATATATATATATATATATATATATATATATATATATATATATATATATATATATATATATATATATATATATATATATATATATATATATATATATATATATATATATATATATATATATATATATAAAATGTATTCCTGTGTAGCCAGCTGTTATGTGAACCGTTTGTCGACGACCTAGAGCTGTTGTCTAATTACTAGTGACGGCTTGCAATTGAATTATCCACGGTTATATGGCGCATAAAATGAATCTGCCGCGATTTATGACCGTGACTCATGGTGTATTGGATATCAATCATTGCAAGACTGTTTTTTAAGTTTGTGCAATAGAGCAATAACTCGAAGCCACGAAGATCACAGATGGTAAACTGCGGTTTATGGGCAAAGCATTGTCAACATTGTTCTCTTACCATGAGGTATATTGTACGTAGGCTTAAACACGTACAGTTCCAAAACAAATGGTCACCATGAGAGCTATAGGAGTGGAATTGTTTCAGTCGTAGGGTGGATGAAAACAATTTAATACAAGCTAGTATAATATACGCAATTATATATCCTCATCAACCAACTATGGATGCACACACCCAATATTTCAACGAGACATGTTCACCACTGATACAAATGTTAGGGATTTTAACCAAACTATTTTCATGCGACACAGATCGACAATGACACAATATAATGTGCTAAGCGTTTTAATCAATTACAGGCTGCGTGCGGATAAATGGTATAGAATAACAGACATTGGACAAGCATGTTAGTAAGCATTTACGGCTTTGCTAAGACAAATTACATTTGTATACAATTAGCATTTCAAAGCATGTAAAGCTATACGTAGAACCAATAAAACATTTCTATTTTTTCAGCAGTATTTAAGCCAGTATCGCGTATTCAAGCTAAATGCAAATAATCTTCGTGGCTTGTCTCTGCATTATCCGTCATCGTCGATTGATAAAACTGACCACGGTTTCCTTGAGGTTGATGGCCCTTGCAGTCGTAATTATGCCAATGCATATATTATGTCAATAAATGTATTATGTCAATAGTAACGAGCATTTAAAGGAAAGCATCTGCCCTATTCAGTTAGCTATGACCTCGCATACCGGACCTAACGCAGGAAGTCGGTCTTGGCCCGCCGGAAACTAAAGTTAAACTATCAGTTGTTACTTTTTATGTCTAAAAGGATGCAATTAATGTCTCGAACTGCTTAGCACAACAGTCGATACGGATACGTTCAGCAGTACTCGAAACGTTGGAGGTTCACATGCGAGATCAAATGTTGTGTCAAGTGGTATTATTCACATTCTTGAGCAGATGCATGCGATGGGTTCATTACGTAAATGTTAGTGAGCTGAACCAAACATTGAGTCACGATACCAGTAACAGCACGCTTATTCGTGTTCTATAGCATTTTACCAAGAGGTTTATCGCGATTAACTTGCCGGTCAAAGGTATTTACTCACAATCATCGGATTGTCTGATATTCACCCAAAATCTGTTGCATATTTATTTCTCCACTGGCTGGTATTTGGGCATTCAACAATTGGATGCACATATGCGATGTGGTTCATACATCTACATCGCGATAACAGATTTCTCAAATGAAATTTCATGGTATATTGTTTACAAGTCTGTATTAGCAGCATTGTTTAAAGGCACGGTGAGGTTTCGTTGGAAGTCTTAATTTGATACCTACTCTAATTTGAATATATTTTAATATTTGCACACGCTGTCTCAATTGAACAACTTATTATATGCAGCACAATTCCAAAAAAGTAGTTCATTACCACATATTCTGGAAATCATCTAGTTCACTTAGACATTTCCAATTATTTCAGTGGACGTTTTTCGTCCAATCAATCTTACGCGCGAATGGCTTCAGTGCTTTCCATTGCGTACGATGCTGAATTACATTGCATGCGGTTGAACTTGCTGAATTGCTGTATTGCTTTGAAAATCCATAAAAGTGATTAATTATCATTGGGAAAGAAAGAACGTGAGCGTTAATTGTTTTACCTAACAATTTTGCCGCACATGTCTCCGGGGCGGGTTCGTTCCCCATAATAGAATAGCAATTTGACACAGATGCAACTTACAATTGCTATTGGCATAACAATATTATATTGCTGCATTGAGCTAATTTGATGCATGGTGTTCAGCATGGATTTAGCAATTCCTCGCGTGTGTACCGCATAAGCAATATTATCACCGCTGTGATTACAATCCAAACTGTACATCGCTCTCAGTGGAAGACACGATGAAGGCTCTAACGTCATTGTAGGGATTAAAAATAGTAGCGATGATACAATATTAATATTGCGTGCATAGCACAGCGTCAAAGGTGTGGCAAAAGTGTCAACTTTGCAAACCAAGGTTTCGTATTTAAATTTATATAAAGGATTCAGGTGCCGGTCCACTGTAAGTCTGATTACATTGTACCGTCACTTATCACACAGTTTCATCTTGCCAAGCATGTTACATTTTATTTATTAGCTAGATTTCTAATACTAACATTAATCCAACATCTAACATAAATTCTGTGCTAGTGTTACTCCGAGAGCTAAGCAACTCAACAATCGGCACATAGTTGTTATTGCAACAGTATTATTGTACCCAGCAAGCTGAATCGACTTTGCGTTATCTCGGGTTAAACGTATATGTACCATTGGTTGTCCCTGAGTTGGTGTTAAATGCAATTTAGGGTTAAACTCTTCATTCTACACAACTTAAACTTTACATTGCTGCTGAGCTAATAGCTACCACTTGGCTCGTTTTTCGAGTGGAAAACAGCAACCATGTGGTGCCAGTTTGTAAATAAATGCCATTACTGCATTCTTGTGTATGAGGCGCGCAAGGATTACACTTTTATTCTCTTGAACTGTGTCTATAAGTGTACAACTAATGAACAACACAGTATACAAACTTGTAAGCATCATTATCGCGTTTTATAGATAATTCATTAACTGCTTTTTGCCCTTTATTGGTAAATTAGGAACAGATAAGCACAAGGTATGTGTTAACTTTGCCTAGCTTGTGTATTTGATATTGTGACATACGTTTCCGGTTGAACCCTTCATGGACATGTTCAAAATAGGTAGCAGTGTGCATGTTGCTTTAAACAAATATGTTTAATAAGCATACATCATCACAATAGCGCCTCTTCTTCTATAAACTATTCAGACCTTGTCAGTCGTTTGTCATTTGTGCCAGGCAATCAACGTTATAACATCAACGTTAATGGTGAGAAAGAGTATGCAAAGCATCGTCTGATGGTGTACAACACTGCTCCGTTTGATCGATGTTGCAGTCTGGCGGGATAGGTTCAACAGTTCCATTAAAGGTCAATGCAGTATATACCGATGTATACTGCCGACGTTTACCTGACTATGGCAAACTACACTTGACACAGATAATAACCATATCGTATGAGAGTATGTAAAATTAAGCAAGTGACGCAAGCTCTTGATTAGCAGTCACAGTGGAATTTGGGAAATTTAAAATGGCAAATTGAATCCCCAGGAGTGGGGGGGGGGGGGGGGGATGGGGAGCACTTGGCCTGAACTCGGGTAGCGGTGTGCTGCGGGACCTCGAAAACCCGTACCCGTTGTACAAAGTATTATGGGAATGTATAACCCGTCGTACAAGGTGTAAATGGCAAAAAAGTGTACCCGGTCGTACAATGTATTAATAATCCGTCGTACAACGTAGGCAGGATAAAAGTTGACGATAAATCGCAAAATGTTATGAGCAGATTTCTGATTACATGCAGCAACAACTTTGCACGGTCGAGCAGCAGGGATTTGTATTGGCCGGCCGGCCGCTATCTTCTATGTATACATAAACCATAAAGGGTTTGTACGCATAGAAGATATCGGTTAGCCGGCCAATGCAAATCCCTGTGGGCCGAGCGAGTTATTCTTGGAGAGTCACACAGGGACCATTCATTGCATTTGCATTGTCAACGATTGGTGGGAAATCCCGGAAATCCCACGTCGCGCGGCACTACCTGTATACACTTAAGTGTATAAGCACTTAAGTGCCCCCATATATGTATATATATATATATGAATATATATATGCATATATATATATATATATATATATATATATATATATATATAGATATATATATATATATATTTATATATATATATTTATGTTTATATATATATAAATAAATTTTATATTAATTTATATATATATATTTAGTATATATATATACTTATATATATACATATATATATATGTTTATATATACATATGTATTTATATATATATAAGAATATACTACTAAATATTTAAATATATACATATATATATATTTACATATAAACATATATATATATATATAGTATATAGATATATATATATATATGTATATTTACATACACATATAATTTAAAGATATACATACTTATATATATATGTGTGTATATATTTTATATGTTTATATATATATATATATATATATATATATATATATATATATATATAAACATATATATAAACATATATATATATGTATATAAATATATTTTATATCATTTATATATATACATGTATTTATACATATATATAATTATAGATGTAAATATATATATATGCATATATATATATTCATATGCCTATATATATATGTATATAGATATATATATATGTATATTTACACACATATATTTTATAAAGATATATATATATATATATGTGTATATATTTATATGTTTATATATATATATATATATATATATGTATAAGTATCTATATATATATATGTATATATATATGTATATATAATATATATATATATATATTCTATATATATATATATATCTATATATATATTTATATATATATATATATATATATCTGTCTCTATATACCTATATATATATATATATATATATATGTATATTTACCTATATATATATATATATTTAGTATATATATGTTTATATATATGCATACATATTTATCTATGTTTATATATATATATGCATTTATGTATATAATAATATTACTATATATCTGAATATATATATATATTTATATATATATATATATATATATATATAGATATATATGTATGTTTACATACATATATAATATAAAGATATATATACTAATATATATATATGTGTGTATATATTTTCATATGTTTATATATATATATATATATATGTATAATATATTATATATATATATAATATATAAATATGTGTAATATTTATATATATATATGTGTATATATATATATATTTATATACATGAATATAAATATATTTATATATTTATATATATATAGATATATATATAATCATATATATATATATATTTTATATATATATATATATGTGTTTTGCAGATATATATATGTTTATTTACATACATATATAATATAAAGATATGTATATATATGTGTGTATATATTTATATGTTTTCGATTATATATATATATATATAATTTATACTATATATATATGTATATATATATATTTATATATATACATATATGTATATATATATTTATATATATACACATATGTATATATATATATATATATATATATATATATATATATATGTATATATATATATTTGTGTGTGTGTGTGTGTGTGTTTATATATTAATGTGTATTAATCGAATCAAGAGTTAAGTAGGGCGCCAACAAATAAGGTCTTGAAGAACTTCCGGAATCCATGCGCTTCCACTTGAGCTATACATGTCACACCACTATTCCCAGTCGGAAATAGCTACACTTCAGTAAAACACGCGAGCTCCCTTTTACGGAAATTATATGTCATAAATAACTTTTACATTAGTTTAACTGGCATCAGCTTGTAACATTGTTGGCGCGCCAATAATGCAACGCATCATTCATCGTAATCTACAGTTCCGCACGTGGAATTTTTAACCCTGGAATGAGTGCCATTGCTCGTTTCCCACATCAGGCTGCAAAACCTTGACGCTGACAAACTGCCGCTAGGCCTGAGGTTCTTCCAAGAAATTATCAATCACATCCCTGCTTAAAATTTCCTGCATTCTAGAGCTCGATGGAAACCTTTCGCGCTTTTGCTTCGCTGACATAATACTATTCAACCCAGTTATTTATTATTGAGAAAACACATGCGAAGAGTAAAATTTGAAGTTCGTTATAACATTATCGTGCATTGAGTTTCGTAGGTAGCCGAAGCATACAGCTACAGTCGTGTATCTTCATTGCATTGAATTATGCGCATATAGATATCCAGCAATGGCATAGTGGTACAAAGTAATTGTCGTATCAGCTCTATATGTTATCAATGTTCGCCATTACGGTTTTGGCAAGGCTATGCTTGTAGGAAAGAAGTCGACCGAACATGGCACGTGGCGCCAAATAAATGATGTCCCTGTGTTGATACATATGTCTAAAACAGCCTGTTGTATAGCGGACATTAGCTCAACAGATGCTACTATGATATAGCTGCTACGTTAATTTGCTACTAATATTGTTGTTTTGCAATTTAATGATCGAGGTCTTAACTATAAAGACAAGGGATGTATTTTCTACCACCTTGCATATCATAAATGTTCATCGACGACTGTTTGAAGCTGATAACGTAAACTGCTGTCCGAGTGTCATACTTAATGAATTCGTGCAACCTTATCAGGTACTAAACAGCGCAATAATTTAATGTCCACCCTCGAATAACATCCGCATTTCTTGAATAAAACTGTTGTTTGGAGGTTTTAATCAGGATGCGTAGTGTGGCGAGGCCGCAATATGGTAGGGATAATTACTGGAATGTATATGATGATGAACTGTTGATAGGTGACAGGAAAGTCTACCTGACTTTTAGTATTTAACAAGTTTCTATACAACCCATCGTATTTGTGACATTTGGAATGGCGTAACGTATGAGAGGAATAGGAGTTCATGACATCTTGCATGGTTGTTCTCAAGGAATCGGAAGTGTTTTATATTGGTGTTATGTATTGATTGAATTGCGCGCTGGATGTTTTCGCCAGATAATCATAACAGAAACGATCACCTAATTAACTGCGGTTGACCCGATAAATACATAAATTAGGGTCAAAAGTGGATATGAAATTCTACAGATACAACACCTCTATGGTTTAGAGGCCAGATCGATTGAAATTACGATAAACTAGAAATCGAGTCACAATATTCATATCGCAACCTGGGCACATAGAGGTTTGATCATTTATCACATATCGTGGTTTCGGTATTTTTACCTGTCGGTAAACAATGCATGGCGATTTCTTTAACTAAATCTGACTGTATATATTGTTTAATTCTAGCTGGTCTTAAGTAGTAACCATCACCCTTATACTTATACACAGGTTCTTCAAACCGTACTAATCATATGAATAAGTTTCCGATACACAGTTTAACACAAGCCGCCGATATATAGTGGTACCGCTACTTTGTTGACATATAACTTAGGGAATAGCGCGCGTTGCTGCTGTCCAGAACATAGGCAATGAACAAGTGCGTATGCAATGGAGATCCCGTTTTCCTTCCTGAGAATGATTAACAGCATGGTTGTTGAATATAAAACGAATTATGCAATATAAGCAAAGATCTTGCTATAATAAGATAACCGACTCGACAGCTCGCCCGACAAATCCCGTGACACCGCGTAGGTAATGCCTCCTGCTTTTATGGAAGCTACTCGACGCGCAGCAGCCAACCAACTTCGGTATGACCTGCGAGTATGTCTGACTAGAAGTCAAACACAGATAAGCATTTCTGCGCTGCAATTAACTATTTGAATTGACAAAGGCCTTTCCACCCAGGAAGTGAATGTTCTAGTATATGTCACTGGCTATATTGTACGGTAAGCAAGTGAAAGTCAGGGTTGTAAGCATTCTAGCTAAAAAGGTTTAATTAGAGAAGCGCCAATGTGAATCATATAGGTGTCATGTTTCTGTAATATGTATTATGGTGAACATCAGGTTGCATTATTCCCTGAGAGAGGCTAACTGTAAGTAAGGGAACAATAAGGAGAGAAAAAATCGTAAGACATTGAAGTTTTCCCACACATGAAAATTTGTGCTCTTATTGGTTTTATGTGCTGTTGTATGTGTAGATTTTCGAAGAATTAAATATTGATATTTGTTTGCTTAGTTCCTTAAAAGCCCTCTATGACAGATGTATAGGACTATTCTATCATAAATACACGCAAGTATATTGGACTACTGCACCTTAGATTGTAGCGGTGGGGGGGGGGGGAGCTTGTCGAGCAAAGGTGTCCCTGGATATACTGTTAGAATGGTTGGTTGCATGTTACTCCATTCAGATGTGTGTGACAGATGGGGACAGAACTGTCTGGCTGCTTTGGTGTGTTTAATGGCATAAGGCAGGGAGGCATATTGTCAAACTATCTGTTCAGTGTTTTTCGAAAAATCAAGTATTGATATTTGTTTACTTAAAGGCCCGGTCACACAGCCCTCCACGGGCGTATCGCGGCCGAATCACGGCCAAAAATTTCTGCCCGTGAAGCAGACGCTGTTGGACGCTTTGAGGTCGCGATAAAGACGCGATACAGCCGTACTTTACCCGTCGTTACACGCGTTTAGAAATTCACATGCGGTTGGTCGCGCGAAAAAGGGGCTGCCCAAAAATTTACACGTGGTACACACGCGGTAAAGACGCGGTACAGACGCGGAACGAACGTGCTAGGACGTGCTACGGCCGCGGTTAAGACGTGGTTACACGCGGTAGGACGCGAAATTTTAGCGGGTAATCGCGGGTGGAGCACGGTCATAGCACGTTTGTTCCGCGCCTGTACCGCGTTGTTATCACGTGCATTAGCGTGTGTACCGCGTGTAAGCACGGACAAACGCCTTTCTCCGCGTAAACAGCGCGCCCCAATACCGGCCTAATCACGTTCAATTGCGTCTTGTACACGTCCCAAATACGATTGTCCACGGCCTAATCGCGTCCGTACAACGTCTGATTTTAGGTATATAAAAAGCGCGATTTGCCGAGCATTCGTCAGTTGTGCTCCAGACGTCAAGGGGTGAACATGGATCCCCGTCACCGTAATGACCTCGTCTTGCTGCTCCAGCAGCATCAGAACCAAGTGGTACAGGTCCATCAGCTCCTCATTGACAGAAGAAGACGAAGGAGGAGGAGGAGGGTGGTCCGGAACATCTGGGTGCGCGACTGGATTGGCAGGAGACCTGAGCTGGGGCTGTACGATCGTCTCATGGTGGAGCTCCGTAATGAAGATCCAAGGGCCTTCCAGAACTTCATGAGAATGCCACCTGCCATGTTCCGATGAAATTGTGCAGAGACTGACACCAGCCCTTACCAAGGAGACCACCAACTGGCGAGCACCCCTTGATCCAGGCCTGAAGGTTGCCCTCACCCTGAGGCACCTTGCTTCTGGCGCCAAGTACCGTGAGATGCAGTATGGCTGGAGGGTCCCTCACAACACCATCAGTCTGGTGTTGCGCGAAGTGTGTGCGGCCATCGTCGAGGAGTTCCGTGATGAGCTGCTCGCGCCACCACAGACTGCTGCAGAGTGGCGTCAGATTAGTGACAATTGGATGAACAGTTGGAACTTTCCGCATGTCATTGGTGCAATAGACGGCAAGCACATTGCCTGTAAATCTCCTGCCAACACTGGGTCCGACTACTTCAACTACAAGGGCTTCTTCAGTGTCATCCTCCTGGCAGTCGTCACATCTGACTACAAGTTCCTCTGGATAGACGTCAGCGGCAAGGGGTCTTCGTCTGATGCCCACATCTACAATGCAAGTGATTTCAGAGAGGGTCTCCAGAACAATAACATTATTGGGTTCCCACAGCCTGATCCTCTCCCAGGTGACACTGAGGATATACCTTACTTTCTGGTGGGAGATGATGCTTTCGCACTCCGGACCTACATGATGAAGCCGTATGGTAACAAGGACATGACCAGGAAGCAGAGGATATTCAACTATAGACTCTCGCGAGCCAGAAGGGTAGTTGAGAATTCGTTTGGCATCCTTGCCAACCGATTTCAAGTTCTCCTGACTACCATGATGCATGAAGCTGACACAGTGAGGCTCCTGGTCAAGGCGTGTGTACTCCTCCACAACCTGATGAGAACACGTTACCCGGTGATGCAGAACAGACTGGTGGATTTCGAGCGTCCAAATGGAGCCCTGGTGCCTGGTGCCTGGCGTGCAGGCAGGAACCTTGACGACACGAGACCTGACCGAGTACCAGGAAACAATAGAGATTTCAGGATAGCCAAGGCTCAGAGGAACCTCATCATGGAGTGGTGCAACTCACCGGCTGGAAGGGTTCCATGGCAGGATGACATGCTCCTACCCCGTTTCTAGTTATTGTGACAGTGACACTGTTATTGTGATTGATCATGCTATGGAGTATGCAGTTTCTAATTATTGTGACAGTGACAATGTTATTGTGATTGCTCATGCTATGGAGCTGTGACATTTAATCTATGAACTGATGATGGTTAAACTAAGGATTATTCTACAATTGTTATAACATGAATGTATAATATGATGTCGAATTGCTGTATAATATATTTTATTTATATTAAATTTTATTTGATTGTTTGTGTGTTTGTGTTGGGGGTGGTGGAAATATAAGAAAACAAGAAATAAAAATTGGATTAAAATTATTATCTTCTGTACTTTGTAGAAGATAAATGTCTTAATCTAACTTTTATTTCTTGTCATTTGAAAATTACTAATATTTTATTATTGTAATAGTTTTTCATTTTTATTACACACAATTCACACACTTTATTTTATTTACCTAGGAAACACAAACAAATGTTAACAATTTAACAACAGTACAACTTTATTATTATATCAAAGTTATCAAAAGCAGTGAAGTTAACAGCAAGGCATACATATAGCCAATCGTCCACAGCCTAAAAACACAGTAATATAAAGATATCACAAATCAGTCACAAAATCACAAATCAGTCACAAAGCACACACTACTCCGTAGCATCCGAGGAGGTCTCATCAGTCTGACTGACCTGACTGGCTTGGTCCCCTGAGGCAACGTGAGGTCTTGCTTGGCCAGGTGAAGTTGTGGAAAGGTTCGGGGTGTTGAGAGTTCCCTGAGAGGTCTGAGAGAGCCTCCCCATACCACTATCCATTAAGTTCCACTCCTCACCAATGGTAGAGGCCAAAAGCCTTCCCACAGATTCAGCTGATTCCCTGGTACGGCGTGGAGTCTGTAGTGGTTGCTGGGTAACCTGCTGGTGCTGCTGCTGGGGAAGCTGCTGCTGCTGCTGGGGAACCTGCTGCTGCTGATAACCACCACCAAGCTGCCAGTTGCTCCACTGGTCGTAGTTGGGCTGGGGCTGGTAGTACTGCTGCTGCTTGAAGTAGGTCTGACTGTGAGTAGGCTGTGCAGGCTGCTGGTGCAGACGCTGAGTGGCCCGGTCTGGCCCATGATGAAGAAGGCACGGCTGCTGTCACGTTGACCCTGTCCTCCCTCACGCATAATATCCGTGATGAGCTCCTTCATGACAGAGTACTGCTCCTGGGGAGTAGTGCGGAGCGTATCAGACACATAGCGGATGAAGGCCTCTCGGTCTGACTGAGCCTGAGACCTCTCCTCCAGCAGCTTCTCCAGCAGTGCCTGGTTGGCCGTCATGGTAGAACGCAGTTCCTGCATCCAGCTCTCCTCCTCTAGGCTCTCCTCATCCCTCCTCCTCCTCTTGCGCCGGCGACTAGACGTGGTCGAGCCCTGCTCCGCTGCTGCCAATTCCATCTCTTCCAGGATGTTGGACTGGCTTTCCACGGAGTCATGAGTTTCCAGCGAGGGCAGTGCATGGGAGGTCGAGGCAGCAGCAGATGCAGCAGACGAGGCAGTAGCATTAGCAGAGGGGGCACGTGGGCAGACTGACGAGGGTGTCTGGAGCCTCAGTGGGGATCGAACCTGAAACAAGTTAAACATTTGTTTAATATGATGGCATTGACATTTTGCATTAAAACATGTTAAAGCATTGTATACATTTAATCACTTCAACAATTTTTTGGAATATACTTTTGGAATATAGTTTTGAAATTTAGTTTTTGAATAAAGTTAAATGAAGTTTAATAAACTTTATTATTATATAGTTTACTGAAGCGAACAAATATATTAAATGTCTTTACAAAAATAAACAAATTAAGGCAAATTTGTCAAAAATTTATACAATAAAATTACTATATTTAACTATTTTATTGAAATTTCAAAACTTTTCAAATAAATGTAATGACATGTACTTACTTTTGTAGAAGGCAATGTTCTTTAGCACCCACTTGTCCCTATCCGTCAACAGCTTTGTTGCCTGGCCACTCGTCTTCTTAGATAGCTTTACGTACCAATCTTTAACGTTCTTCCACCAGTTCTGCAGATGCTTGAACGTGATCCCGATCTCTTGTGCCTTCATCTCCCACGCTGACTTCTTCTTATGGTAATCCTTGGTGCTCCGGAGCCAAAGGTAAGAGTTGCCCTGAAGCCACTCAACCAGATCCTGCTGTACCTCGTCGGGGAGACTCCAAGCTTGCTTGGGAGCACCATCAGCCTTCCTCTTGCCCTTGCCCTTGCCCTTCTGCTTTTTGCGACCTGGCTCTTGCTCCTCCTCCTCCTTTTCCTCCTCCTCCTCTTGACGTGGGGTGGGTTCCGGGGATTTCGGAGAACCAGGCTCTTCCGACACAGGATCCTCCTCCTCCACTCGCATGGCGCCCTCCCCAGTGTTGGCAGCGGGTGTGGTCACAGGGGTGGTGGTGGCAGCAGTGGTGGTGGCAGCAGATGTAACACCTGAAAAGGCAGAATAATAAAAGTATTTTTTAATAAACAATAATCGTTTATAAAAAAATATACATACAAATAATAATTTTTTTGGGGGGGGATAATTTCTTCAGCGACATGCTTTTCATTCATTCCAAATTTGGCACAAATAAAAAAATTATAACATAAATTGTACTCCCATCAAAGATTGTTTCTCCTCACAACTAGTATGGCATCTTGGACGTTACAGCAAACTGGCCTCGACCTAACAAGAACTAAACTTTAAAAAGAGATTCACTGCGACTTGCTATACCGCCACTGTGACTTTTTTTCTTTAAATGAATGGCACCACAGTGGTCCACCATTCCTTGACGAAGATTTAAAAATTTAAAAAAACTATAACATAAATTGTACTCACCATCAAGAGATTCTTCCTCCTCTTCAACTAGACTGGCAGCTCTTGGACTGACAGCAGGACTGGCCTCGACCTCGCCACGAGAACTCGGAACTTCGGCAGCAGAGTGGACGACAGCTTGCACCTCCACTGTGACTCCTGCCTTGGGCTTCTTGGCGGCCTCCACTGGCACTGGGCTGCCTTCATCTGCTGCCTTCGCCCTCGGCTTCTTGCTCGCACGCTGCTTCTTCTTCTTGGCCGGGGAACTCGACGTGGGCTTCTTCTTCGGTGCCATAGCTTGATCTTCACGGGACTGTGTCTTGAGCGGTTATGATTTCTACAGCCCAGTTCGGCTGCTTTATTATACCCGTGGTAGGCCGCGGTACCGCCGCGCTTCACCCGCGATAAGGACGCGGAACAGTCGCCGGCGTCTGTTCCGCTGGCATACCACGGGTAAACCGCGGGTAAGCCAATTTTGCACATTTTCCACCACGGGCAACCGCGGGCAAAAAAAAATCGCGAAATTTTACCAGCGATACAGACGCGAAAGGCTGTGTGACCGGGCCTTTAGTTCTTTGAAATCCCTCTATGGCTTATGTACAAGGACCATTCTATCATAAATCCACACTAGTATATAAGACTTTAGATTGTAGTGGTGGGGGGAGCTTGCAGAACAAAAGTGATATACTGTTAGAGAGATACATATATATATATATATGCATATATATACAGAGAGAGAGAGAGGGAGACAGAGAGAGACAGAGAGTGACAGAGAGAGAGACAGAGAGAGAGACAGAGAGTGAGAGACACAGAGAGAGACATTGAGATAAAGAGACAAACACAGATAGAGACAGACAGAGAGAGAGACAATGAGACTGAGAGAGACACACAGAGAGACAGAGTGAGAGAGAGACAGAAATACAGAGAGAGAGAAAGAGAGAAAGAGAGAGAGAGAGAGAGTTAATGATGACGAAATCATGCTGCATCAAAGTTTTTGGTATATGTTGCGCCCTGAAATAATTCATTATTATATTGTCAATCAAAATAACCAAGAATACATGTTACAGTACTACATAATGAAATCATACATCTGCACAGGGCACCTCATCAACCGACAATGCAGCTTGTTGTTTCGGTGGAGGTTAGGGTGACAAATCAAATATCATTCAATCGGTAAATCATGAACATATATTTAAATCAACTTCTCATATTCCGCCGCAAATATGTCCACACTAATTACAAAACAAATATGATTCAGATAAACCTTTTAACTTCACATAAGGATGTACTAGACGTCCGACTGTGTCTTAAAAAAGGGTAAATTCAGCCCTACAGTACGTCTGAGTAAGTATGTATTTTACCGTCCGATCGGGGCTAGGCTTGGGGAAGATACTGAAATATGCGACTTAGTTCAAACGTTCATAAAAACAACTATTGCAGTTAATAAATCGTCACACAAATTGACAAAAAGGTGTCAATAGTAATTGGCTTCGTTTCTATGAATTGTCTATATCAAAAAGTCTTTAAAAATTAGAAAAAACCCCGTATTTTTGAGTAAATACCATCGCCGATCAATCTTTTACCACTGAGCCACGCGCTTTGGTTTACTTATTAGCTTCCAGGAAATCAGGTGGCGCGCTGGTCGCGAGCTTCACAACGGAAACGTCCGAGTCGGGTATCTTATCAAAGCAAGATCTTCGATAAATCTGGATTTTGTTTTGAAGAAGAAGAATTTATTCGTCTTCCGGCAATAAATATGCATACACATACTAATAGTAAATTCACAACTCATACACACTCTCAGGAGACTGGCGTGGTTAAGCAATAGGCGGCTAGTTTTAACCACCCCGTCAATCTCAACATAAAACATTTAGATAGAAATTAGACGGGCACTACCCGCGTTATTAAAACTGTTGATATTTCATTGTTAATCGAACGAATAGACCGTTTCCCGGTGACCCGGAAGTAGTTCTTCCCGTACCCTGTCTTGTTGCTACCCTTAACAAGCTTGTCCTTAGCGACGCTGTATAAACAGTTTGTAGCGTACCGTAAATGATGTTTTGAATCTGTTTTTGCCGAATAATTTACGATCACATCGAACCAGAATGCCCATGAAACATTGCTGCTGGGCTAGGTGCAACTCAGACAGCCGATATAGAGATCGTGAAAGAAGTAATTGCGTGTCTTTCATTCGTTATCTAAGGCTACGCTCCAATCCAAAGAAATGCAGAGAGTGGGCCAGGGCATGTGGACGGGTAGCCGTGCAAGACGTCTTATTGATATATTTATATTACCGTCGTGCGCGGCTAGTGGACGGGAAAATTTTAGGCCAGAGAAGGTTAATGAGGGCACCTATATCTGTACAAATCATTTCATCGGAGGAAACGGTCCAACAATTGAGCATCCTAACCCAATACCTGTTACTTCCCAATTAGAAACTGAACTTCATGCGAAAACCTGGTGTGTGTAGTAAGAACCGAGTAACCATATTTAAACATTAACAGGTTCTCAAGACTCAAATATATGTTTGTGTTAAAAGTATGATTTCTTTCTTAACTGCAATTAAGAAAAAAATAGTTTATATCTATTTGTTGAAGACCAGTTCATATTTTTCCCCAGAATATAACAAGACAACTCTACAAAACACTGGTTAATTTTTCAATAAAGAATAATAAACACACTTCCATTGCATTTAACCGAGTACCATTTATTTATAAACATCATGGCTATTATGAGCGAGAACATGAACAGAAATATTATCAACTATACCTAACTATACATATAAACATTAATGCACAGAAAAAATAAGAACACTATTGCTGTGCCAACTTGATTATGTCTATAAAGAGACATAATGAAAGGAAAAATGCGACACATTACACACAATTTCTGCAAACTTTTCTTCATCAAAGGGTACACTGATAATGTGGGAGCCTTTTATTGTGTACAACACAAAGTCACAATTCTGTACACCATAAATTCCCATCTGTCCCTGCACTTGAGTGTAATAAGCACTGCTGTGCTTGAGCTGAAGGAGCTGTGCATCTTTCAATTAACCGTAGTTAAAGAACGGGAACATTTCTCGTTCTCGGAACCCAATCGAGAGCTGGAGTGGTAAATTGTCTCCCATTATTTTAGAAATGAGCACAGACGGGTCAGTATCTGGTTTGTTCATGATGGTTGGAACACCGAGGCTGTGATTCGTCCTAGCCTCATTGCATGTCAGGCTGAGTTATTGGCTTGCCTTTTAGTATCTGAATCAATGAGTTCAATATCAGCAGGGGCGTTTTTGACAAATCGGACAAAATCATCTGCAGTGCATGCAACTGTGGTGGCTCCCAGTATGGCTTGAGCAGACTGTATGATGTGCCCGACAAACTCCTTTGCTCTATCCAGCACACCCAGTGAGAGGCATGTTGGCTCTGGCTCTGGAGGCTGAGATGAAGGTTGACTTGGGTCTTTCGAGTAGCTCGAGGACTTGAGTGTGAGGATTTTTCTGTTAAACAGAAAGAATCTATAAAGTGACTTCATTCTGTTAGCATACCCCGGTTGTCTATTTTGTACAATCAGTTCTATAAATATTACACTTTATTTTGCTTCATTTTAGCATATGTGCAATAAACTGAAGCATTTCCATACCTGTCTGATTTTGTGTGCTAGGCCCTGTAGCTGTTCCTCTGAGGTGGGCAACATGTCAAAGGCATCAACTTGTTTACCAAGAGATGACTCTAGCGTGGTTCTATACCTAGAACAGATACAAAAATGATTGTGTGAAATTATTAATAATCCTAACAGACAACTTTAGCCTGGGATAAATACAGCTAATGTTATCTCATATGAACCAATATATTTGTCTCACCTCGCACTTCTAATTGCCATATCCTGTACTGGCACAGACCAGTCATGCTGTCTTGAACGTCTCTGCTAGAGCATATGGCCATCAGCAAAAGGTCTTGAGTCTTCGAAAGACTTGTAGCTAGCTTTTATGAACCAAGTAAAGCTTGCGGAGTACCCAATCGACTGTTAGTCTGTTGGGCTACATGTAGCTCTTCACTTTCCTTTAGTCGAAGTCAGAGCGCGATGCTATCAAATAGTTGAAAATATCGTAGAGAGTAATCTCTGGATTACAGAAAAGTCAAGGGAGAACTGAAAATTAGACTCCGAGCACGGGAGCAAGTCCAATTTCGCACGACTAAAGTCAGGATCACAGGGCAAATTAAGTCTAAGTTTAACTTGATCATGACGTCGGTAATCCGTCGATGTAACCCCTTTATCCTTCCAAAAACTCCGCAGTTGTTCGATTTCCAACGCTAAAATCTGTTTTGTGCGCCATTGTTGTGAACATGAACCTCTTTGTTTGTACCGGGGTCACGTGCCTAGTTACGTCAGGCGCGCTGTTGCGCATGCGTGCAGGCGTAATAGGGGTTACCGGGAAATAGACTATTGATGAATGATGATGGTAACATATTGTTTTTGTACATAAGTAAGGCTACACTATATTTAACGAGATCATTTAATTTTTATATATTGCTACGTTTGAAAATTTTGTCTATTGGTGTATACTGTTTATCAAGTTGCAAATAACTTGGAAACCATTTATGTGCGAGACCTCTTATTCCAAGCTTACACATTTTAGTTAGATGTGTTTCATGGTATATTATATCGAAGGCTTTAGAAAGGTCGCAAAATTTTCCAGTACTAATCCAACTATACATTTGGATTTCGAACTTTCTTCATATTCTATGAACAATGTTTCGATTACATGAGGTATGAAGACCGATAAATCATCTCTTCTACAAAATTTAAATATGATTTTTGATAAAAAGACCAACTTTACCTGCTGATGTACCTCACGTTTTGTACGTTCCGTAGACGGTCACATTGTCGAGATCCTCTTAGCGTTTTACTGGCTAGGCTAGTTCGCAGAGCTGGTGACGATGCTTTTGTGTTCCAGAGGTCAATATCCCCCTGCAGGGGCACTGGCTGTTTCCGAGATATTGACTATTTCCGCTGGTCAATTTCATCAGGAGATGCAAACTTCTTTATTGAGCTTTTCGTAAGTTTTCACGAATATATTTCTATTTCGAACTCAAGTGTAATTTATTTATTTTTCTTTTTTGAGAGATCTGCAGCTTTGAGCCATTTCGTTTCATTTCGTTTCTTGATCATGTCGTTATTGATGTAGATGTCTGTTCCTTCCAGCCGATATCGGTTTTTCATTATGGATGACATGATGGTGAAGTTTGTCAATTTGACCAAATCTGTCAGTTTCTTCCGGCCGGTTGAATATTTCCAACTGGGTGAAACCTGGCAAATTTGTTGTTAGCATCGACATCGAACTTGTCTTATGTGAAACAGCAGACATCTGCGTCGTTTTCCAGACCCATTATTCAAACACTATTGCGTCTGCCATACTGGTCATACGTCGTCATACTTACTTCCGAGGTTGTTCACTCGGTCCTTAAGTGGTTTAATCGGGACGTCCCTTTCATTTATAAGGTCAACGAAATGCTTCTTCAGCGAAGCGTTTGAGCCTTGAACAAAGTTATCAATAGCTGTGACTGATGAACCGGTGAAATTCTTCAAGGCTTCGTCCAGCGGGTCAGCCGATGACACAGCTTGCTGGATGGGCGTGATCCTATTCCTCTCCACATCCTCTTATTGATTCGTACTTGACATGTAGTACGTATTGCCCAGGGATGTTTATGAATCTTGTTGACCACTTTTCTGCCTATTTATAGTGCCCTATGAAGTGGATATTATCGCTGTTTACATGGGACACAAACAACCCTCGCCATTCAGACGAGACGTTATGATATGTCATGAATAGTCGCCGTTTTTAGTACCAATTACATGCATGTGATGATACACATGTGGAGAATTTAAGGCTGTAATTCATATAGTGGACCATGAAAGCCACTTATTGTTATAGGCCTCATATCATTTGGGTTAGATACGCACCACAGTACACGGGCTTTTCACATTCAACCCCGAGTAACCCCTGTTTGATGACCGGCCAATTAACATTTTTGCTTCTCATATAAGAAATACATTTTCTTTATCTGTAAAACCTTTCGATTAGAATTTGAGACACCAATTTTGCCCTAAGAACCTCGACAGGATAACTAGTTTCTCAAAATGTGTTTGTGTGTATTCATTCGTATTTGCACGTATTTATTCAAGGACGAGCTTTGCTTATTTGCAACTTTTTCCACAGCTTTCTAATCATTAAACGCATCCCATGCCATTTAAAGCCATGTATAATAATAATTTCACATCTGATTGCAAATATTTTAGCATTGGCTTGATTGACCATGATTCATCGGTAATTTAGCCGTGCGTGAGTATTATCCGGCAGTTCCAGCCATTTATGATACATTTCGATATGTCTAGCCTCACCATCAGGACGTACAACATATCAAAGGCAATTTACGTGTTGATATTTTATGTAAAACCCGTGATCGGATGCCGTGATGTATTAATTAGATGCCCTGCGCACCAATCGCGTTTACTCACGAAGGATGGAAAGATGGTGGATTATCTACACATTCTCCTTCAGCAAGATGTCCGGCTGATTCCTAGTAGCGCCATTTGTAGCATTGAATCAGAATCATGTTAGCGGCCACCTAGTATTGTACGTGTGTATGTGGTATAGTGTTTAATTACATGATTCAAATAGCAGTAGGCCATGCTCTATTAATAACTCCACTAACTGAAGTATAGCCCTCTTCCTTCAACTTCAAACAACTCCAAACTGACCTACTCAGCGATAGAAGTCAGACATTGATTGATGCGTTCGACTGCTAGTGAGAGAAGCCTGTATGGCAACATGGTATGTCTATTTGACCCGAAATTAATAAGTTTGAACCTTATTTGATCCGTCTTCTAATTGCATATTCATGGAAAAGCTAATTCATAAAATGTGGGATCTTGCTGCCAACTTGCGGTACCAGTGAAAATATCAATGTATTTATGATGGCATATGGTCAGCTGGTAGCTAATACAACTCATATTGAATGTGATTAGTATGAAATCAAATGGCCTCTTGTCGTGATGTATAATGGACGGCAGCAAATTAGAAAGCCAATGTTGTTTCGTTGTTGACCCCACACCAACTATCACCGGTTGATGCATGACAATTGCAATATATATTCCATTCATTGATAGCGTATCGTCATCTTGATATCGGACCAATGGTTTATTTTATCATCTTAGAATTTCCTACCACGTCTAAACATCACCCAGTTACTAGCAACATTGAATTTCGCACCAGTTCGGTTTGACTAATAAAGAGTCGTATAAAAACATCCCGTATGGTATTTTGTCTGCATTACGAACAAGACTATATTCATATTCTCCAAAGATTGCCACACTGAGAAGCTTTTGGTGAATAGCAGCTCCATGAATAGCGACAAGTCGGGTCCCATCGGCTTCTGCCTTTAAACTTATCGTCCCTATGCTAATTGACGAAGACACTTATTTCCAGGTCTTCAATTACTGTGGTCTTAGTTGTAAGAACAGTTCTCATTTAGGATCACATATAGCAGTTTTACGGTTGGTTAAAGTTGTATTCATTACAGATGCTGTAATCAGCTGACGCGCAGGGTCAGTACTTCCCAATAAGGAAGTTATCAGCGCATGATGAATCATCGCGGGATACATGCAGCCTTTCAACGGATCATCAGTAAAAGAATGGTCAAGGCGACCCACTTTACATACACATAACTTATTCTGTTTCCCTGAATCGCCAGACGAAGCGGCAGGGTTATGCTGTCTAGCGTGTGAAACTGTATGTAATGTGCATGACTTTGGCCCACCAATGACGAATTTATTGGATATAAATTTACGAAGGTAAACTTGAATAGAAAGGTCGAAAGTAAATCCATTTGACGCGCACAAAACGCTCATATAGCTGTCATTCACAAGCTCCGTGATTTTATGCAAAAGAATGAAATAAAGCTAACAGGCTTGTCGACCTGATGTCACAATCATTTGTGTTCATGCTGAATATTTTTTGCACTACTACCAAAAAGCCAATCCAATTGTCTCTCGTCGTCATAAATATTGGACGATAGTGTGCTACATAGTAACCACTAAATTTGATGAGTTGCTGATCTCATATTGCAGACCAACGCATCAAAACACATACCGTCAAGATATTGTTAGATTATTTGACAGCGGCAATATTGAAAACAAGTGCTGCAGCAGAGGGCATGGTGAAATATGATAAGATCGAATTAATGCTTGGAGTATATGCCCTGAGTTGTTCACTCACGTGACCACCATCTATCTCGTTCCCGGGCCAGTGACTCATAACAAAGAATATAAGCAGTTATGCGCCAATAAGCAAAATTACAACTGCAATTTTACCAAGACTGACGTCTGAAGCTCCGCTTCGTGCTGATTTACATTTCTTATTAAATATACATAGACCTGTAACTGCAATATAATTTCACGCATCATTTAACGATTGATTTGTCCTTTTGGAAGCAATTTGAGGTCTTGGTATGCAATATCTGATCACCAACGGTAGCAGCTCCAACACATTTAAGCTAAAAGATGGTTACACAGCAACACAAGCGTCATCATTAAAAACTTCACGCAACGACAGGCATTATTTACGCAAATTGTAGCGCAATCATATTTGATATGCAATGGAGATGGTACCATCCGTGGCAATGTGCCCCGGATAACCGCAAAATAGTTAATTGCGTGTACATAGACAGCAGATTCTAAATATTATTCCGATCAATATATGATGCATTATAGGGAAGGAATGGCCCATTCCCCTAGTTAGATGTGAATCGATTCACGCGGTAAATGCTTTGGTCGATTCTAATCCCTGAGTCTTGGTCCAGTTTCATCTAATAGCATGGGATGAGTCACAAAGGTCGGAAATTATATATCATTTTGCACCGAGCACCATCACACGTAAATACTTATCAAGTTTTGTGCGTATTAAGTGTGGCAAAATACGATTCATATATCTGCAATCCACATTGATAATTTCATAGAAAAAGGTAAAGTAACATTGTGCTTCTCAATATCGCATTCCCAACTAACTACAACTTTACTTAAGTAAACATTCATTTATCTCCTATTCATAATGCGCATAGCCCATCGAGATATAACTGTTATTTATCGTTTTGCACTTTAGGCTGCAATTACCTAACGATAACAAACAAACATCAGGCCAATGGGTTTTCTGTATAAATATCGTCCCCGCCGAGCTTCTCTCGCGTTCTGGAGCTAGACTAACTGTAATGTGTTTGCTTTACCAATCATCTTTTGAGAATGATATTTTATCATTTGATTATTTGCGCTGTTCCCTATTATAAACATAACAATCAGTAATATTGTATCATTGTGAAACCATGCGTCGCTTGATGTGAATATAATAGTCAAGTAACAGCGCTAGGTGTATTTGATGCTAATATTTTCATTCTGAGCACCATTTAGCTTTGGTCTCGAAAAAATGTTTTCTACAGAACATCTAACCTGCTTCGGGCAAAAGGATTCGTCAAGCAGAAAATTATAGTTGATAAATGAACCCCTGAACGACTGGTCTTCAGATTTATGTTGTTCCCATGACTTGATCATGAACTGGTCCTAAAGCAACAAATGAGAAATGTTGAAATGCAGGAAGTGATTATTGTGCGGATGACGCAATAACGGTTTTGTTAATTACATATATTTGGCCAATTTAATGCAAAGTGTGCATTAGAAAATCCGCGTTGCGAATTGCTACAACACCATGCAATGCATTAACATCAAAGCGGCAATGATATATTTTATACTAAAAACTAGCACAACCAAACCCGTATTAATCTGGTAATGATGTTGGGGAGGCTACAAATGCTGTTAGATCCAGTTGTCACGCTGACTTGGCGTGTATGCCTTGTGCATTTTATTCTTTGAATGTGCGAGACTAAAAGAACATCTTTGTAGAAAATGATGGATCTGTATTCCAACCGGCAAATATATAACATCAATGTAATAACGCAACCTTGAGTGATCGACACTAAAAGAAAGACCGTTGCATTGCTACATGGATGAAGTCGCACATCTCCGCTTGGTCGTCCCCGAAACACAAGCCATGTCATTGCTACATCGATAACGTCGCGCAGCCTGCTTACTTACAAGGCATCAGATGACATTTATTGCAATAGTCAGCTGATTTAGAGGGTCTTTTACACCCAATAAGATAATGATCGCCATACGATGTGACGTAACCGTACTTGCGGCTTTGCCCGATTGGTAAACGCCTAGAAAGATGCCACTGCCACTTTGGGACATATCAGATTTCACTTACACACAGTTTAATGCATCTCGATTTATTTTGACAGTTACAGGATTTCCCTGTCCGATGTACGTAGTAATTACTGCAGCACAGCTATCATTTCCTCAACGATTTTTTCGATCATCCGGGTCACCGTATAGTTTTGACGACTTGTGTGTAACCTACCTTACCATAGAGCGCTAAGATGAGAGGAAAGCTACAGTTACGGCGTTGTGATATATTTTTCATTTTTACACCTTAGGTTGATGTTATGTTAACATTTAAGTTGCTCATTTATTTGGCCACGACGGGTTAAGGAGGGGAAAAGAAAATGCATTAACTGACGCTTTCAAAACGCATTTGTTACGAAGTACTGTAACGCACAAGTGCTATCTACAGGTGCTACTTAGTGCTTAGTGTTATTCTTTTTCGCGCATGCGTTGAATCAAACATAGATATTGCACTCCCTGTACAGGAAATAGGGGTTTGATTAGCTATGGGATTTTGTTCAAATAACGGTTCTCTATTGAATTCCAATATTTCAACTCCATAATTTCATTTAATATGTCATAGCTTTATTTCGACCCTACACAAAAATTGACATAGAATGGTTCAAGTCTTCACCCTCGTAAGCATCATTCAAATAACCACGCGCATAATCTACGAAGCACTACCAAGCGTGATACAGTTTCAGTGTGTATTGCATTTGCTCGTGGCCCATTTGTAATTTTCAGTTGACTACCAGCTGTAATGATAGGGTCACTAAACACTACAATTGGTGTATATATCAAAACTAAGCAATGACTTTGTCAATGACGCTTTTCGCACTTGTAATATATAGTGCATTTTAAATGGGCTAAGATTTAATATCAGACATTGAGATATATTATTAACGTTAAATGTTTACTAAAGCTTTAGCCTAAAACTAAGAATACGTCGAGTAGCTTGCAATTTAACTGCTCAGATGGCGCTGTTGTCAAAACCGATTTATCGTCTTATTTACACCAATGTACGTCAAATACGTCGCGGCGTTTGAGCAGTATTAGGCGTTTGACATATCTTGATACGTAAACATTAGTGATTAAAGGCGCGTCTGACATTTGGCCGCATAAGAAGCCCGGATTTCGGCATCACATTATAGCAATCTGAATGTTAGCAGAAGTCTGCACTGTTCGGAATCTGCTTATTAAGGTAAGACAATTGTTTCCTGAGTAAGTTTATTGGTAAATGCACAGTAGCAATGAATCTGTGACTCAGGGACTTAAGGTAAATGCAACAATGGCAAAATAAGCAACATAAGTAAACTACTTATCTAGATTTTGTTAGGTTTACACATGATTTGAAATGGTTTCTGGCATGGAGCAACCTACAAGGGTATATTTCGGTTAGATTAAGATGCTGTTCAAGATCTCAGTAGAAAAATGTCAATACAGATCCAATACAGCACATTAAAAGGTTCTGTCGCTATCACCGTCAACCACGCGATCAATGGTCACATCCAGGCGGCATTCATTCCGGGTTGCACCTCGGTACTTGGATTGACTGGTCTTATCCGCCGCTCTATCGCACATAAGACTTTTCGATTCCAATGAACGGAAATCGCTTGTTTATTTAAAGACTTTATTTGATTTGTGAATTCACAATGGCCGCTTTACCAACCACATCACTGTAATTGCATGAAATTTGTGCAGCCGATATTATATGTACATTAGATGTTCAATTATATGGAACGAGACTCCGAAACATTAAGGTAATGACCAGTGTGTTATTAGTCATCGCATTAGGGTTTCATACATATCCTAAAAGCCGCATTTTAGTATAATCTCAACTAACGGACGCAAATTTGATGAAATATATCACAATCCGTACGTGCATTACACCGAGAGCTTGTGAAGCTTTCCTTGATATTGAATATTATTACAGCTATATATGTGCATGCCGGACAGAATGTTGCGATACGCAAGGTTTTGTGTCTACAATTGCGTAGGTTCTTGGCAAAGTTAACCTAAAGATCTCACATGTTGGCACATAGATATAATCAAATGCAATGCCAACGTCAAAGCAATGTTTTAAATTGTAGCTTTAATTCGATCTCACTAGCTGTTTTATTTGGCAAAGGGTATATATATATACACACACATAGATCTATGCTTGGATATCTCAATATGAGCCATAATCAAAAATTGCACCTTATTACAAGGTATAAACATGTTTAACGCTATCACTAAGCAGTCAACCTTTCTGGTCTCACTAATATTCAATAAATCAGCTACCGTACATCAAACGAGCACCGGATTTAAGCTTATTTCATGACGAAAACACAGTTACTGCTTGACACTTTGATTCAATTTTATGCGCTAACCTTATAAAAGCTGATTTCTAATACTTAAAGCGGAAATCGTAAATATATTATTTGAGCACATCAGCGCAGTAGGCTGCTATTATTGAATGGGGACTTAACTGATATAAGGGAATTTATATTGTTAATCTTGATGAGGTGTGATCGTTGTGCAAGAAGGCAATATTAGTTTAGTTTCATAATCTTTATATCTTCTGGTTGAACTTACCTTCACATACATTATCTTAGAGTTTTACAATACATCGTCAAGCTAAATTTGCTTCCACCATAGACGTGATAACACAATGATATAAGACAATTGTCTGAGCAGTCAACCGCTCTTTGTGGCGCAGCAGCTGCCGAATGTAATCCAAATATAAGGAAGCCTCGTGATATTGATATATGTTATAAGCATATGACACTTTCATCGGACACGTTTTAGGGCCATTGCTGGCTAATTCATTCCACTTTATCGGGTCTATAGTTGATAAGTTTACCCGAGGGACCCTAAACGACAGGGCGCTTGACGAACAATGTAAATTACTAAATTGGAAAAATACTGTTCCGTAGACATCATCGCCTCCTCGTTCTAAGTTATGCAGAGTCTGCCTCGGATATTTGAAACGGGAATAATCTCTTGAGGTGCCATTTGCGTTTGATTGCTCCAAATGATGGAATGGCAATGCGCCGGCGCAAAACTAAATTGTATTGCATTCCTTATAAATCTAATACACACCATGTTGATTACTCTTAGAACATTTCTAGATTGATTTATGAGAAATATCATATTAATAGTTGATATGGACTTGTTTGACTCATTTGCTACAAAACGGGTAGTGAATGATACATCGGTAATCGCAAAAAGTTCTATACCTTGGGCCGCAAAAACCTTAATAACATAATTCTATAGCTCATTTTGGGCCTTTACATATTTTCAATGGCCTGAAATGCCCTTGTGGTTTTCATCCTATATTCATTGGGGCATATTTGTCTCCCAAGAATCCTCCGTACCTATACATGTTTCGATTAAGCATCCATGAAATAGCTTGACTTATTATTCTCAAGGTAAATGTGTAATGTCCTGTGTGGTGACCCAACTAGACCATGGCTCTGACCCTTTATTCCACAGACCGCTATTTTTCAGCATTTAGCGACGACAACCATTGATATGATTGAAATAACTTCTTAATAATGATGCATCGTTTCCATAATTGTTTTGGCATGTAATTTGGGTGCGTCAGATACCTGTGGTTGCTTCATATCGCTGGTAGAAGCTATGTACAGTTTCTCGGATTGTGTACTTGAGCACCTTTATTAGCGATAGAACGACCAAGTTAGCAGTTGATTGTGGTAAATCTTGACATTATCAACATAGCTAATACCCACAGTGACACTTCCATTCATTAATTAGGTAATTTGTTCGCCGAAGCAAATTAGCGATGAAGCGTTGCTTGGTGTAACATTTGCAATTACTTTACATGTGGTTTACAGTTTTATTGCGAAATGGCAACTAATAGTTCATGGCTGTATAACCACCAACAGAATAACACCGAGACTCCCGCAGTAACGTACAAGAAGGAAATTATTTTGTGGCAACATCACAGATCGTTCGTTATTTCTCTGCGAGATTGAGAGAGGTATTGAGAAAGAGAATGAGAGAGAGAAATAAATAGAGAGAGAAAGAGAGAGAGAGAGTGAAATAGAGAGAGGAAGAGAGAGAGAAAAAAGCAACAGATAGAGAGACAGATTGACATACACGGAGACAGAGAGAGATTGAGAGAGAAAGAGATATATAGAGAGAGAAAGAGAGAGAGAGAGAGAGGAGACACGGAGAGAGGGAGAGAAAGAGAGAGAGAGAGGGCTATGTGGATGAATATAGTTCTTTTTTTAAAATTCTGTTTGATCCTGATGGCAATGATCTGAAGGTGCAGTACAACGTGAGCAGGCCATAAACCTTGGGCAGTTTGCTGAGCGTTGATGATATTGAATTGGCTCGATAGAGAGTAGCCAATTTTGCTATTATGGCCCACATAAACAAGGCGTAACGTATGTAAACGTCAGAGCCGTTAGCCGAACTTCGGTGTCATTGCAGCTATTATGAAATTTTATTTACCAGACCATTTGTCACTAACGTCCCCTTCCTGTAAATTGATTGATAAGTGGCTTAAGAGGTGCAATGGGATATTCACTTGCTATCGTACAGATTTGATCTATAGTCAATAAGCGCTTTAAGGCGTTAAAATTACTCGAAATGAGTTTCAGGAGCAAAAACATATGAATAGGCGAATTCTGGATTAACATTAACACGACATAGACAAAGTTCCTATACGGAAAGAATAATTGGTTTATCAAAATTAAACTGGATATATATATATCGGCTCTATCGATTTATAACGTTCTATAATCACATGATAATTATCTGATCCACATTAAGAGACAAAGACCGGCATTGCTAAACCAATACGCTTACATTAAACGTCAGACAAAAAGGTACAGTATGCATCTGATTGAAATATAAACCGCAGCACAACTGAGTAAAGTAGCAGTGGGTTATATTATATTCGATAGAAAATTGAACCTTTTTATGAATGAATTGTAAATATATATATATATATATATATATATATATATATAGATATATATATATATATATATATATATAGAGAGATATATAGATATATATATATAGATAGATATATATATATATATATTATATATATATATATATAGATATCCATATATATACTATATACATATATATATATATTTATGTATATATATATATATATATCTATATATATATATATATATATATATATATATATATATATATATATATATATATATATATATATATATATATATATATATATATATATATATATATATATATTTAAATATTTAATCCTATAGCAGCATTGAGAGCTATCAATATCAAACGGGTTTTGATAGTGAATGTCAGGGCAAATGCAGTCGCTCCCATCGGAGTAAATATGCTGTAGTGTGCATCACTTAGATAGCATACTCGAATTACATGTGTAATGTATTGATTGAATGGCTCGACCTTAATGAGTGGTGCATGTTTACGGTTCCTAATGTCGCGATGGGCGACCGTATTTGCTAATCATTACAATAAGCTAAGCAACTTATATGGCACGTCCCACCAGTACACAATTAATGCGCATGGCAATATTGATTATGTGAGCAATGAATGCCCTAGGAGGTATTGATGCTTCTCACAATATATCCACCGTTTATTCCCCTGCATGCTGTCGTTGTCGCGATTGCGAACATTCCGTACACAATGACGTACAAGGTTAGCTTTAAGTAATGCATATTTTATTGGATGTATTCATCTCATAGTACCATTCTTCCCATATATAAACACTGTTGGATTTAACGCCACACAGTGGTTTGTGATTGATGTCTTATTACGAGCAAACTAGTAATTTATGCGACTTATGAAGCTATTGCGATTAAAGGAATGCTTCGAAGCTGCAGCGCATTTTGCATTGTTTATGTGCCTTATAATTGGTGCCATGATCAACTCGTTCTGACGATTGCAGATTATGTACATTCTGCATGGGCATTACGATTCTCATCTTATATAAAATTCATCACATTTATATATGGACCGTATTAAATTTGAACGTTCTCAGTGGCCAACATGACCCTGCTCGCATGCATCCATATTACTCGTCATTTCGGCTGGGTGCCAACGCATGGTTCGATTAGCATTCATTGAACAGCTTCCTCGTTGATCTCCACGCTAATGTATTACGCCCCGGGTGATGACCCACGCGAACAGTGATGCATCACATGTTTCCAACTTGATCCCACATTTGCAAATACAGCAACGTCAACCGTCTATATTAGTCAGATATCTATATCACGTTAGTGGCTCTTAAATCCATCATTTTGCTAATGCGATGATCGTACTTCTGATAATTGAAGCTATCTTTATGAAAGCTACGATATAAGTCGCATCGCCTGCTGAAGGAACAACAAACCAAATGTGGCGGCTGTATATTACAAATTTCTGAGTTATCTACAATAATATGACGTAAGCAACATCAAGGTAAAGCATGCTGCCGAAGACGTTAACGCATCAACTTGAAGCCTTGTTTTGTGCTCTACCTTTTTATTCAGATGTTAAATGGGCAAATCACAAGGAAAACATCTATTACGCTATCAATATACAATGCATGTGTGTATCACAAGTAACTGCCTGAACAATACGATTATCACTGGGATTACAATCGGTCATTTATACCGCAACTATACACGCTATTGAATGTACCATGAATGTCACATATAACAACAATACAGCATTTCTTATAATCTTTTTGTAGTGTATATTCCAGGTCGCAGATGTAATATTGCTTAAGTACTGGACTATATTCGGGAAATGCCATTCACTATGGGTAGTTAAATTGCAAATCATCCTGATCGTTCTCTGTTGCTTGAATATTTGTCGATGACTTTGTCGGTTAGTGTAAGAATATTCGTACGTTCGATTTAACTTGCACCGACTATAACTTCACTGTTTGCAATAATCCAAACCATAGATGCATAGTTGCGGTAACAGGTATTGCGCTCGAATATGCAGTTGTACATATTTCACAGGTACCGGCACTTATTTACGAAGAACATGTCATTGTTTTGGTTACCCACAGCGGTATTGTGAGCAGAATCTATATGGCTGCTGAGTGCTGCTTGTACAGATTTGGAAACGAAATAACCTGTGTCGCAGAATATCAGTAATGTTGTTCTTCGCCAATATCCGTCTTTAACGTGTTCCCTTTGATACTGCAAGCACAAACGTGATATCTTTGATTTTCTCACAATGTATTCAGGGCACCAATGCATTGTTGCAAAGACGGACACAGAGGAAGCATGACTGAATCGCAGGGAAACTAGGAACCAGATAGATTATCTGGTAGCACAGTAAATCAGGCCTCCTTATGTCACGCTACACTTTTTCTGTTATCGACATTGCTACAGTCGATAGCGCTCCATCAGGGAGACCTGATGCGTCGTAAACCCATATGAAGCTTGTAAAGCTTTTTCAATAACACTTACTCGTTGGAGGGCTGGTGATGTTGCAATTTCTTCCCCCTAAAGCCACACGTTAGAGATACCAAACAAACTGCATGACGCAATAGCTGTTGAAATAAGTGAATTATTTCCAAATGGCACTAACTACCCGAGAGCAATCTAGTTTTCGTAAAGCTGCGCAATAGTCAACTGATTACTTACCGGAAGACCTATGATGCTAATTTACCCAAGCAAACATGACGGCTCAGCGGAGCGCGGTACACAAACATGCTGCTATCTAGAACTATCTTCAAATTAGTCGGTTTGATCAAACGGCTAGGCTTGAGCAATCCCGGTATGCGTCTCTTACTGCAAGTCAAAGAGAGAGAGAGGGAGAGATAGAGAGAGAGAGAGAGAGAGAGAGAGAGAGAGAGAGAGAGAGAGAGAGAGAGAGAGAGAGAGAGAGAGAGAGAGAGAGAGAGGAAGAGAGAGAGAGAGAGAGAGAGAGAGAGAGAGAGAGGAAGAGAGAGAGAGAGAGCGAGAGAGAGAGAGATGGAGAGAGAGAGAGGAGAGATAGAGAGAGAGAGAGAGAGAGAGATAGATAGAGATAGAGAGGAGAGAGAGATGGAGGGATGAGGATGGAGATAGATAGATAGATAGATAGATATGATAGATAGATAGATAGATAGATAGATAGATAGATAGATAGATAGATAGATAGATAGATAGATAGATAGATAGATAGATAGATAGATAGATGGATGGATGGATAGATAGATAGATAGATAGATAGATAGATAGATAGATAGATAGATAGATAGATATATATCGATAGATAGATATAGATAGATAGATAGATAGATAGATAGATAGATAGATAGATAGATAGATAGATAGATAGATAGATAGATAGATAGATAGATAGATAGATAGATAGATAGATAGATAGATAGATAGAGAAGTAGATCATTCTTTGTTCAACATTGTTTTCTTTAAAAGCTATGATTAAAAGGACAGAAAGTAATGTAGGTTATACAAGCTCGCTATCACTGTCAACGTAGGATGCGGACGCATCGAAATTTGTTTGACGTGGTTGAAATAAAGGCCTAACGAGGATAAGGATAAACAGGAAACGGCTGTTAAGAAGCATGTAATGAACAGATAAGTGAGAACTGATTGGATGGGAGACCGCCGTAGAAAACGTGTTATGGCTTTGAAGCAAAAGGCTTTTTCAAACACATTTCATTGGAATATATTGAGCGAGTTGCAAAGGTAATATGGTGCTTATTTAAGTGTCATTAGTCAGTTCTTCTGATTGCTACATAAATTACAAACGCTTTACATAATATTAAATCAGTTGAGTCTTTTATTGCCAAACATATTATACGATTACACAGCTATCATGTGTTTTTGTATTTTGTGGCAATGCAAATAATTCCAATTTAATTTATAAGCTTTGCATGACTGTTGATAAGTTCAGTCTGTCACTGCAAAACGTGTTATGGGTTACAGCGTGATCAGATGCATATTTTATATAGAAGAGGCCGCTGAGGGTTTTTCTGTCAATACAGCTAATATGCTGTTAGAGCTATTTTTGAAATAACTCTGTCGCCAGTAAGAACAATCACCACTATTATCAACTTGCCGTTGCTCTTCGGTCATAGCTTTTCTTGACAGCGATCAAATAAACAAGAACTAAAAGTACAAAATATTATGACTTATTTATAGAGCAATAGGTTCGATGGTATTTATTCAAGATAAATACGCTTATGCACCTTTCATACCAAAATGAGATGGGACGATACCGTGGAACGACAATTGATGCTTGTATAACCTTAAATTGCAGCTTTGCATTACGACATAGTGAACTCGTTTCGACTTATTTTGATAACAGACATACATTTACGTATTAATTGCCAGTCGGAACAAACTTTTAGGAAGTATCAGTTACCAAGCAGTCATTGTGACATTTACCACACGTATAACATGTGATATACCCTAGGAACTTGCACATATATGAATACATTCAGAACGATGTTGAGGGGCGGTTTGTCATCGACAACGACAGCGAGGCAATGAACTACTACTACACAGCGGTGCAACGAGGATAGTGATTCGATTAATACAGTCTAGGTAGCGACTATGATATTTAAGCGTACTACGAGTATAGCAACGCATTTAATGATGCAAAATAGGAACGTTGATTCGTGAGCTATGCGAATACATTGCGCATGTACATATCGTTATCATCATATGACTGTTGGTCATATATAATTCACTATATGCTGGCAATATATGACTTATTGGGAAAGCAGAAACATTTTGGCTTGTAGCACATAAAGGCTAACCAATTTGCTATCCATTCTTTCAAATATGTTTTGATCATGAGAACGTCTCGAGGCATTACATTGGATGCTCAGATTGCTATGCAGCTCTTAAAATAGTAGATTACAGCACATTAATGCCGTACGTAAATAAAATAATTCTATGGGTGGCAGGTCAACATTTGCTCGAGTCAATGTTGAGGCCCTTTGATGTATAACTGTCGGCATTGTAAAGCAAGTTGGGTCGTTGATGTATTCGACCATTAGGCGGTTTGGGTATGCAAATCAATCGTATGCGTTGTTTATGCATGGGAATTATATGTAAACTACACATCTAAGTACAACGATATATTATGCAGTCGATCTTATAAAGTGCTGTATAAATGAAATAGACAGCATTTGCTTTGCTAAGAACCAATGACGGTTCTGTGAGCTGATTATAGCTGGAACACCACCAGACCAAATCTGATCGCATTCGCTTTGTGAACTATTCCTTGTATATCTGATCAGATGTTATTAGTACATGTCAAGTAGGTGACACCTTTTTCATATCGTTGCAACAGAATTCACCAGAATTCCGCCTTTCGAACCGTATCACTACGTATTCGAAGAATTCAACGATCGTTTATTCGAATATTAGATTAACTTTACAATGTTAAGGTAGTAACTGAGGCAATGTAAAGGGAAACAGGTAGAATGTAGCAAGATTCGCAACCTCAGGAGGTGTGTCGTTATTTATTTTCCACCGTAGCAGAGGATTTGGGGGAGAGCGGAAATGCATCTTCGAGTGATCGAATGCTATGTTACCTGAAGTGATCTGCCACTCTGGTACTTTGACCGTTGGAGCACTGTAACACTCCGATACTGTCGAACCGAGCAGAACTACTCGTCGCTCGTCCTCCGCACCTGTAGTACATGCTTCCTTTCTGCTACTTCCGCCACGTTATTATCGTCGTCCATTACTGTTATTTCATCCAGCCAAGCTATGCAGGGCTTTTCTCTGTGGTTCATCAGATATGAATGCAACCCTTCCATTATCGGGACGAAAACTGCTGATAACACAATTGCCATTCGAAGATTATCCTCTTCCAGAAGAGTTTCATCATTTAACAGATAAATGGCATCTTGTTGTCATGAGGTTTCATAATGTAAGAAAGCAGGTTCATCGCAACCGTATATAGCGAAGAATTCGTGCAGTATTCTTAACCTGACATCTCTTAACCTGACATCACACGTATCCGCCGCATGAGAATTCTATTCAGTTGAATTTACATCCGAAATGTAGGCTCTCACACGTATTCCGCCGCACTGAAACCCAGAAATTCTGTTTCTTTTGGGATTCCCAGAATTCCGGCTTTCTTTTTCTTCTTTTCCAGGACTATATAATTCCGATTTGCTCTGTGTTGGGCGCCACGGTAAGATAAACAGTTGAAAACGGGCCTCTATGCAAATTGTCACTCACTCCCCAGGCAGCTATACCCACACACACTTATAGATATAGATATATCTCGATAAGAGAGATTATGCTACCTAGTGATCAATCGATGTAGTAATCTGCCCATCTAATAGGATAATCCGTTGACTTTTGACCTGTGTTTTTGTTACATGGTACCATATTCAAGGACGGGCTTTAATTTTTTCGTCCTGGGCGCCAAAGATAAGTGAACGGGTCTCTATGCTTCACTTCCCAGCTATACGAATCATTAAATATAGCCATTCCTACCTGCAATTTTGCCCATTAGGATAATCCGTTGACTTTTGACCTGTGTTTTTGTACATGGTACCATATTCATGGACGGGCTTTAATTTTTTCGCAGCTCTTTCTACTGCTTTAATCATTGGCCTGCATTTTTTTAGCGCTGTAGTAGTATGTTTATGCAGGGTCACTATTGAACCTTGTTTATGGGTCACTAAGCCGTGCATGCGTTATTATCTAAGATCCTCAGCCATTTGTGATACATTTCGTCATGTTTAGCCACATCGTCAGGACATGCATCTTTTCGAGGACAAATTAGGTGCTTGTATTTAATGTATAATGGCTCTGCTGATATTCAGGCACATTGTCGTTATAAATTCATGTCACTATATTCTTTGAAATCACAAAATTATCCAACTCAAAACAATAACTTACTTAGTGCATCTGCTGTATCTCGTTTGTGATATTTTATACTAGTAAAAAATGGCATGTGTTATTAACATGAATTTCAGAAATTACTATTAGTCAGATACTTAGTTGATTTTGAGCAAGAGATTTGATGGCAGTAAACTAGGCAAAAGTCATTGTTTGAGCTTATGGTCTAAATTACATTCGCTGGCTAACTCATGCATATGGCCTAATTATGAATTGGACTCAAGGTCGCTACCTTTTTCCCCGGTTACCTCGCATTGCCGCCTGAGCTGCAATTGCAATTTTAATGGAATCATGATTGATCGTTCACTTTAATGTAAGCTTTAAAAGCTGTACCAGAGCAACTACTTATCCATTAATGATGTCAAATCGCCACCTGATAGGATATGCTAATGCCAATCGGCCTCGCTAACAAGCAATTAAATAACCCTTTATGTCCATCAGGGCGCAGGAACCCATCGCCATAACTACCGATGTTCCATTATGGACCCCAACCGCTGACAATATGAATAGAAACGAAATATTTGATCGGAACACAGGTAATGATATAATAAATATAAGATATGCAGTTTTAGTGTACATAAATGCACTGGTGGTTCAACCACAAACGCATTTCGCCCAGCGCCATTTAACACACGTACAAATAGGAAATGGCGAAGCAGTGTCTTAATCCACAAAGTGATTGTACCGGTATTTCCACTGTAAGAATACATTTTCACTCAATAAAACTCCATATGTAACTGTACATTATCATTCGCTTACTGACAATCTTATAGGCACTTTATACTTTATACCATGTTTGACGCACTTGTCTTACAAATCAACGCCAATAAGTAGGTTAGTATCTTATGTTATGCTCCAGCTGGTACATATTATAGCTATTTGTAATGCATTGCAACTTCAGTGATATCGCCTGCTAATAACTATGGCATTGATCCCTGCCACGATCAACTAAACGCCGCGTGGTTGTGTATGATACAAGGACTATTCTGGGTGTTGACACCGTTACATCCATGCATTAGACACATCCCTGCGTGCGATCTATATAAATCACATATAGTTAACACCCACAATTTGATGCCGTGATGTATTGATTAGATGCCCGGCGCACAAATCGTGTTTATTCATAAAGGATGGACAGATGACGGATTATCCACACATTTTCGTTTAGCCAGTTATCCGGCTTATTCCTAGTGGCGCCATTTTTAGCCTTGAAATGAAGCACAAATCAAACCGTTTTTCAGAAGCACGTTACCGGCCACCTAGTATTGCACATTTGTATGTGGTGAAGTGGTATCTAACAAGATTAACACAGCAGTAGGCCATGCTCTCCCAATAACTATGACTATTTGAAGTATATAGCCCTTCTGGCCTCAGCCCACGGCTCTCTTATTCAGTTTGTTATTTTGCAGGGTCACCAGGTAGTGTTACTTGGCGGTTAAATTGGTGTAAATACTTCAGGAATGGCACCATAATACTAAATTTTAAGCGGTTCCATTAAATGCAGTTACATTGTCTCTGCTCAGTATTTTTGTAATTGGGCGCAACCAAAACTGAGCCAGCCAATTAACATTTAGCTATACAATGGTACATGAATTAGCCGCGGGCAATTTATAAATGACACGGTTTGGTCAGCGCCAATTGGAAACAAAACTACTGGCCAGACATGACGCACCATGGCCACGTTTACCCGCCAGGTTGCATGAGCAGGGAAACTAATCTCACTCTTGTGGAATGAAAGGCGAAGCAGTGAACCACCGGTCTGAAATACACGGCGAACATCTTGAGAGGATATGCACCTTCACACGATATTTCAAACTTAGAGGCACACATTAAACAATCCATATCTATCTATCCTACCAGAGTACAAAATATTAGCGAATAGACTGAGATCGATTCGTCAAATACAATGGCGACATTGTGCATTCTGGTGAATGAGCAAATGCACAGCGAGGTTTTACTTCATTATAACATGTTCGAGTTCATCATACGATGTCAAAATCGTGGCTGCCACAAGCAGTTAATACCGTGAATGCATATTGATAATTGCTTTACATAATTTAAGAGGGCAAAAAAATCACTAAGCTTTCTACTTTGACATTCCCGTTAGTTTGTAAGACCGTGAAGCATTGCGATTAAATAGACGTGAAATGGTTCACTCTACTGTGCCCTTACCTCGTGAACATTCCGCTTGCTCGGACGGTATTTACATTACACGGACCAACCACTAACCCCCAGTGACATTGCCGGAACACATACTAAGACACGTAGTATGTTAATGTCGACAGCTTACCCCATATCAGTTTTGCCTCATGCCCGCAGGATATTTTGTCTACCACCTTGGCTCCTTCATAAATTCCCCATAAAAAAATGCATGTTCGATGTCAGTCATCGCGCATTTATTATAGGGGACAACCGTGCCCGATGAGTGCCAGGCATGCATTAATTACTGCAAAATGACAGTCCATTATTTTATGACCATGATATTAAATTGCTGGAATGTCGCCAGATCAGTTTTATTCACCTGCTTGTAATCTTGATGCATAGCCGCTAATTAGGTTGGCCATGAGTTCGATCGAGTACGGTGCGTGTAATTCGCATTATGATATGCACATTCAACATTGTTGGATCCCGACTGAATCTTAGCTATTCGTGCATTGAATGATATACGATGAGTCATCGTTTGCGTAACAAACTCAATGGTTTGTTCATGATATCTGTAATGCTATCGTTACTGTTATTTCATATATATATATTATTATTTCCCCTTGGATATTTGATTGAATACATATGTATCAGTAGATTATTGGTGGGTGCATTTCGTCCTAAGATAAGCGTCAATGCATAAATAAAAGAAGAAATGTCGACGCTTGAAAAAAGAATGATTGCTTTTTTTTGTTTATAGTGGCGACGATGTTGAATAAAAATGGTTCTAGACGACTGAGGCATCGAATCATGAAAAAGTATGATCAATTGGTTTGCCAGTATGAGGACAACTGTGAGACGCAGGGTGATTTATAGTAAAAAGTGTTTACGCGTAGCGGAATATTCAAGGCATATCCATCATGTATGAAACCTTCGCCAGTTGCCTATTTTACACCACCAATGCCATATGCCACATCCGTCAACCTATGCGTCAAGCAGCGACGCGATCATCCTCGTTTTGAGGAATATGGATAGCATCTAGGTTTCAACCACATGACTTATGACAATGTTTTGCATTGCCATTTAATATATACGTAAATGAAGAACAGCTTTACGGTAGTTAGAGCTTACGGGCAGTGCGTTAGCTTTAAGAAGGCCATTTGACACGATTCGTTCGTCGTTTGTAGTCTACGCAGGAGAGGGATGTAGTAATATCGCATATTGTTGCTGGGGCTTTTGCAATGTTCATATATTTACATAACACAATTTCGTTGTTTATTGAATAAATTTGGACAGCAGGTGGTCTGTTGCAATTTTCATGCACCATAATTGCGGCGGGTAATATAA
This sequence comes from Urechis unicinctus, assembly GCA_034190875.2. Lineage (NCBI taxonomy): Eukaryota > Metazoa > Annelida > Polychaeta > Xenopneusta > Urechidae > Urechis > Urechis unicinctus. The sequence goes on along the minus strand of CM067347.1, from coordinate 47,352,099 downwards.
TGCTGAAGACATATTCCCGCTAGGCAATGCCATTTCTTATCACCCACTATCTCACTCACTCGCTCACTCACTCACGCAATCACTCACTCACTCACTCACACACTCACACGCTCACACATTCACACACTTACTCGCGTATGTACTCACGTATGCATGCATTTACTCACTCACTCACGCACGCACGCACGCACTAACTAACTGGTTTACTTACTCTATTTTTCACACGCATACTCACATACATGCCCATATATGTGCTAGTCAATGAACAAACCCATTCATTTACTCACTCCCTCATCTACTTGCTCACTTATTCATAATACCACTTTCTCTCTGATTCAGTTACCAAAACATGGTGCACCTAATGGCTTATTCACTAATACAATCACTCGCTTATTCCCTGCCTTTTCCATTATTCATGCATTCATTGACTCGCTCAGGTATTCACCAACACACAGGCCTACTCAGCTGCTCACACAGTCATTTGTGCCATAGCTTACTCAAGTACTCATTCCCATGCACTCACACACTCACCCGTTCGCTGTATCCCTCACTCATTCCCCCGCTTTTTCATTAACTTAGTCACGCATCCAATCGCACGCTAATTAGTCCCCACAATATTGAGGGACTCACCCACTCACTTAGCAACTCACCCGATCTCTCACCCACTCACTTAGCAACTCACCCGATCTCTCACCCACTCACTTAGCAACTCAACCGATCTCTCACCCACTCACATAGCAACTCACCCCGATCTTTCACCCACTCACTTAGCAACTCAACCGATCTCTCACCCACTCACATAGCAACTCACCCGATATCTCACCCACTCACTTAGCAACTCAACCGATATCTCACCCACTCACTTAGCAACTCAACCGATCTCTCACCCACTCACATAGCAACTCACCCGATATCTCACCCACTCACTTAGCAACTCAACCGATCTCTCACCCACTCACATAGCAACTCACCCGATATCTCACCCACTCACTTAGCAACTTCAACAACTCAACCGATCTCTCACCCACTCACATAGCAACTCAACCGATCTCTCACCCACTCACTTAGCAACTTTAACAACTCAACTGATCTCTCACCCACTCACTTAGCAACTCAACCGATCTCTCACCCACTCACTTTCAGACCCTATCCTTTATGCTTCGCAAGGTCACATTCAACATGGCTTGGTGGTTCATTGGCTCCGTCTCAGCCACATACTCATTCTTACCCGCATTCAGCTGTCGGCTCAATTATATACCTACGTAATCAATCACGCGCATAGTCATTTATCAGCCGCTATCATGGCCATATAAAGGTGAATTTAACGTACAAAGCAATAATGACATGGACAAATCTACACAAACTGTGTCATCGACACAGATGGATGCGAGTTATCGTGCACGACACATTCCAACATTAAGGTCAACACACTAAACTTTACCGGAAAGCGGTTGTACACCACATATCCATTCGCAATGGGGTCCGTCTATTCTCAAATGTGCGAGATTGACTGGCTCCTTTATACGACATTGAGTATAAATACTGTATGCGTTTGGTTTTGATAATTTTTTTTCCGGTTCATTTCTGTGATCCATAAGATCATGGCACCATTCTTAACAATTCTCACTCGACCCGCTCATAAGACGATAAAAGACATACCGGTCACACAAACAGAAAGAGAGAGGAAATGGGTTCCACTCAAAATATGCGTAATGTTGATGGTAGTATTCCGTTAAATAATCACAATTATATTCATATATTATGTTAAGTATACATTATTTATCATTTAACTTATCAACACCTATAAACCGACCTAGCAACAACTGGACAATAGAATGGCGACGGCAGTAGCGTAATGTAATCGAAAGCGGCTTCGACCTTCTGACAACGTCATCTTACGAGCGCAGTGTTACTAGTCTTGCAGTGGGATACAAATGTATGCCAAATACGCACGATTCAATATAAACAGCAAGGTGCTTGACATGACGGTTGTGTGAAGATAGCACATGATATACCCTTAAATCAAAGCACACTTATCTGAGTATACATAAAGATAGTGCGTTAACCCTTGATAAAGTAGACATTGGAAAAGATTCTTTTTCATCAGTCGGTGGGCTTATGTTTATTAATGGTGGCATTTATCGTTACAATGAGTGGTGAAACCCGCACCCTCTGAGGTCCCGGACATAATATATGTAAAATCATAAACATGAAGTTACTTTATTCTTTACGAGCTTATTCTTATGAAGTTACAGCGTTATTGCGTGCGGTTAATGTATAATCGCGTGTTAGTAATAGCCTTTCTGTACAAAATGAAACTATACAGTCCATCACCTCACCTATCAATCGTGCCAGTGTAAAGTATTATCACTTTATAACATGACGGCGCAAGGATAAGCAATAGCATGAATCATATTATTTACCATACATTATGATGCTGGACGGCACGTACTTGATTCCAAAGGGTTTTTAGTTGTCCGAGATCGTGATTAGTATGGTACTTTCGAGTATATCAGTTTATTAACTCAGCAAGCACAACAACCCCCGAAAGTATATTCGCCTTTCTTGGTAGATGGCATAGCACGATCTTAGAGGCAGTAATGGACGCTCAGTGTACACGACCATTTATAATGTATCAGTTTCGAATTTTGAGCAGATACGAATATTGGCACCATCAATCACGTCAGTGCGTTATGAATAGTGAGAGACTGGCGGAAAAGTGAACGCTTAGCAGCTATTACAGCGAGTAACGCCATTTACCATCTCATGAATGCCAAATATCATGATATATTACAGTGATTAGTATCTATTTCACAAGCAGACGCGGCCCGTTCTGGCTACGTTGAAGTGCTGATGAGTCAAGGCGTAAAAGATTGCATGATTTCTGCCAGAAACGGTTTGTGCCTGATAATTACAGTTTCACAGAATTCCATTCCAAAGTGATTATTAATGCAGCCGATGTGTTATATTCCGACAATTGTACATGCAATCAAAGGATATATATACATATTTCTTCATAATTTGTGATGGTAGATACTGCAAGAAATCCTGTCATGGCAGTCCTCAGCACGTGATCAAAATAACTTCGGGAGGTTTATAAAGCCTTTATGTTTGCCATCATATAAACTCCATACTTTGTTTGCGGTATCATTTCTCAATATAATATTCATGAATATCTCGGGCTTGTTCAAGCTTTATCGCGATAACATAGTGTAGAGAAAGTTACCCGCGATAAATCTCGCCTTAAAACATACAGACACCTTATGCAACCCAAACATATTTCTTCCGATATTGATCAGATGACGCCTATTCGTCCCCACGAGTATCAAAAGCACATTCTGCATGCGTTCTGTATGCCAGAACAATGCATTGACAGCAATAGGTGATAATTGTACGCATAAGCATCAACTGTGTCCCCGTGTCCGTTCAATATACATTGCATATAATGATTGCCAATAGTATGCATACAACCAAGCAATAAATCAAGCATTTACATCGTTCAAAATGGGATTATTAGTCTAAATAACTAGATAATGGAATATAAACGGTGGTATTGTTGTTGTGTATTCGATTAAATGTTCGGTGTGGTTCGATGTCTGTCTGGTTCTTGTGGTTCGTAGATATAGCAGTAGCTGCGTTTATATGACATAATGTGCTCGATGTTACACTCCTCGTATTATGTCTGACGTACGTTAACGATTCACGAGCACGCCGCAGAGATAAATGAGTAATAATGAGTGATGAATAGCCGAGTTCCATAGAAGGATATTGCGCCAGGATAAAATGTCACGTGAGAATTGTGATATACAATCCGCCGCGCGTGCAACGGAATGACGCGAAAAGTGTAAACAATCGGCTAAACAGCAGAACATAATCTCATCGATCGATCATAGGGTAATATTTATCGATACATCAAGAGAATTCCGAATGAATAGGGCATGATTTTGAAGGGTATAATGGGAAATTGTTAAGCAAGCCAGGGCACACGGAAGGGACAAGTGTCATTTCCTTTGGTGTATATGCATACTCAGAGCGGGTTTATGCGTCTTTGTGTAATCACACTGTCAGTGTATGAAATGGTGATGGTAACCACCAGAATATTCTATTGTGGCCAGCTGACGATCGTTTCTTTGGCCTATGAACGCATGGAGCTGCATCGCAGATCGGAGTCTTATCTTGCTAACAAATTTATCATATTTAGGTAACACAACAGCTTAATCCCAAAAGCATCACGAAACTCCTCATTATGCGACACAGAATGATTAACAATAGCCGGCGAATAGTATAATTTTAATTAAGTAAATCCACGAATAGTATATCTGTCATAAAAAGTGGTTGTTGATGCCCATTGATCAATAGTCCTTGTCACTGTAGGAACAGCTCGTCTCAGTTATGCATTCCACATCGTCCCAACGGATTTTTCATCATTTCGTGTCCAGGCATACTTCAACCAATGAATATATCAGATCGTACTTTCACAGCGCGAGGAAAGCACAATTATACACACACACAGGCAGATCGATACTGACATGTTTATATGCTGATCAACCTCCTTTGACAAGGAAGTGACGTCAATATGTGCAGGCATGAAAAAAACTACAGTGCGATTGTTGTTGTGTAAGCGTTGCACTATTTGCGTCATGACTGTTTGATTGCAATTATTGCAAATTCCTTAGCTGTTATATTTTTTAGCTTTTATTTAATGCGAGCAACGCTGTAACGTTTCGTGTGAATAACTTTTCCTGACCGTAATTGTACGCTATTTTGTCGCATTAAGGCGCTAACTGCCAGATGGCATTTTTTCAGACTCTTTTTAATTACTTTAAGCACGAGGAATACAACAAATGTGGCCCTCACAAAATTTCGTCGGACATTGAGAGTTAAAGTCCTATTTGACTGTGGCCCCTTCCAGAGCGTCCGCCATATGATTACCGCAATGGCATTGGCGAAAATGACAAATCCAAAGAAGCGCAGATGAATAGTTCATATTGATACTAAGGGCTATTGAATTGATTGTACTAAGTGAATCAAACAAATGCAACAAACGAATTGCTGATCAAACCCTGGGCACAAAGTTTATTGAGCTGCATAAATAATACACATAACTTGGCTTCAATAACGTATACCATGTAGCTATTTGCAAATATGGTTGCTGCAGGCATGTGTTTTGGCTCACATGCGTTAGTACACATTTGAACGTTATTTGAAATACGAAGCATGATCAAACACATAGTTCAAGTTCATGAAGTGAAATAGGACAGTTATTAGAAGTATGGGGGTAATATCAATGCGTGTAAAGATTGCATGTGCGTCTATTTTCTCCTCGGAGAGAATGGCTAATTACTTAAAGAAGGTAGCTTTCAACGAATTACATTGTTAAAATTGCAATTCAAGCGTGAACAGATGATGTAATTGGTCAGATGCTGATTTGCAACCACACCGAATAGAAAAGTCGCATACAGGTGTTACGGTTATAGTTATGGTGGGCGTCATTAGCTTATCAACCGTTGAGCCCATCTTTGCAGGCGTAAAGCACCCATTATACATCTTCTAAAAAAGCATTGTGTTAAAGCGTCGTTGAATACGACAGCTTTATTTATCATAGATGCTTTACAGTAGCCATCTGTGCGTGTTACTCCTTTGCTTCACTGCGCCGGCGAACAGCAAATAAAAGGTAGGTTCTTCGCCCCTATCGCAGTCCAGGGTTGAAACAGCATCGAAGGATTGCCCGTTTTATGATGATTGTGAATATTGCTATCTCTAACTGCTGCGTGTATCGGACCACGAGGTTTTCACGTGTACGGTTTCCCTGCTATCACTGTCAATATTTTTTTATTTGGATGAGTACAAGCACAGAAACTGATCTTCGGGCCAAGTCCTACTGAGATGTTATGTCAATACATAAATCAATCAAGATTAGTTTTTTTTTCAAATAAAAGATATTGAATGAAGAATAGACAAAAAGTGCAGCCAACTGATAATTTAACAAGTCACATTTTCCATTGATTAATTTTTTTCACATAGATTCCGGCTACAATATATACAATTTATTTCCAGTTTATCTTTTATGTTAAATTATATCTTCTTTTCAATATTGTTCCAATGTAGTTCACGTGTATGTTCTTTGTAGAACGTAAATTTTCTAACTGATATACATAGGATAAGCAGATGTGTAGCTTCGATTGATGTCCATGTTGGTCAGTTTTTTTGTGCATCCGTCCACATTTAAGCATTTAAATAAGTTTAACTAAAACACTGGAATAGCTCCTTCAAGAGAATTGTCACACTGGACCAACTAGAATAGAATATTGGGCATAATAAATAGCACAAATCTTAGCAATGCTGTATTCAGAGGCGTGAGTCTCCAATGACGTAAGTTCGTATTTCGCAAAAAAAAATCGAATGAGTTGCGGTGATAAGATTTCACGTAGGAGCTCAAATGTTATTAACTCTTTATATATGCGGTCCGACTACTTTTTGCAGTCTAACTTATATTGTTAAATACACTGCAGTTCATTTCACGTTAAGTTATAAATATTTTAATAACGATATATACAGGAAAAAAACTATTAGCCGATAGGCCGCTTGTACAGCAATAATAAGTTTATGCACCGTGCATATTTTGAATCCAAATATCATCGAAGCTGTGCGTTGAGAACTCCAAGTTGCACTCAAGTGGTATTTACTCATTGCGACAATATACCTCAAGATAAAGTGATCACATTTATTCTAAATATCAAATGGATCATTGCATTAATTGCATTGATAAATCGCAATCATACAGGATAGACAGAGTTGTCTCAGTTGTGGTTGGTCTCACTTGAAGAGCAATGGCTTCGGCAAGTTTTTTAGACCCAAATTCAGGTAACTCCCATGATGATCTATTTCCAATGCCCTGGTAAAAGTCCAACGTGAGTGCTACTTAACTGAGCCACATTTGTATTTGCAACATAATGTGATAATCCTCGAAATACTAGATCATTCTGTAGCGCATTGTATAGAGTGATCGCCGTCTTTTATGGTTAATTGTGCTTAAATCTGGAGTTATAGTTGCGGAACATCCCAAGATCTCAAATAAAACCTTATTTCTACAACGAATTCAATCATTATTGTTATGTCAAGCTATACATCATTAGGTGATACATTCTTCCAAGGTGTGATGAATATTTATTTATTTCGCAAGATGTCCGATATTTGTCTACGTTATCTTATGCAGATAAAGAACTGCTTTAAGAAAAGAAAATTTAATCGGCTCTTCTCTACGTATATACCGGCGGGTCATGAGTCATCATTTACTTATCCGTAGCATGATCCCAGCATTGTTGGTAGATCATTTACATATGATGCATACTACTATATAAATATGTACCGTTTTGGACAGTCTATGTTCTTGAACCTGCAATTCTTGATAAGTTCATGCCAGCGTGATAGCCTTCCACGATTACACAATGTGTGTATGCGCCAATAATGCGAGTAGGCACAAGATCTATTCCTGCTCGGCATAATCAGTCACTAGCACAACCACTCACGCACACCAACTGTTTCTCGCACTCATTGACTCTCTTAAACACTCTCATACTTACGAGTTAATTCACTCACTCACATACGCACACAGTATGGCCACTAATTCGCTAGTTTACTCTTCCACACGTTCATGCACTTGCTTACACACTGTTGATCTCATTAATTCAATAATTCCCTATGCAGTTTGAACACTCACTCGCATGTTAACTCTGGTACATTACTCACTTCCTAGCTTAATTACCTATTCCTTCATGCAAACATTTACTTAATTATTCGTACATCTCTCAACCACCCATCTATGGATTATGCCCTATTGTATAGTTTGCGATTGCACTTATTTATTCCTGAGTAATTTGAACAAATGTGTGTGATTAATGGCCTCATATGACAGTATACTACGCCTGGATAAGATGTCACGGGAGAGTTGTAATGAAACTATTACGGAAGCTACCGACATTCTAGTAACAAACGACGGGTTAAACCATACAGAATGCACTTGATATAGCGAGAACACAGGCGATGGCTCGCTCAATCTAAAGGACGCTGCAGATCTTACATATATACGGCTTTTTAAACGATTCTTCAATGAGAAATGACATCTTACATTTTTATTGGAAATATTTCTTTTCAGTTTCCTGGATTCATGTTTTGATCTCTATATATAATTAAGCGTTACTGTGGCTCTGTTTGTGTTCTTGCACATCAATGACTTTAATCAACTGGCTAAGCTTAGACCCTATTGGAATTCATATTTGGGTTTGATTATTTAACATACGCTAATGAACTCTCAGTGTTGCACAGCGACATTTGGGTAATGAAACAGTAAAATACCTGGAAGGCGAGCGAAGCGCATCATTGTTATTCAATAACGGGCGTTATTGACAAAAACCATTTCGCCGAGGCATACATATGATGATGGAGCACCTTAATGGAAAACGTAAATTGCTTTACTATATATAAGGCGGCCATTTAATCTATCTGAATAAATATAGTTCCAAACCATTAGCTAGTATTGAGTAGCTAGGTACGAGTCCATTCGATAATATATGCGCAACTAGCCAAACATGTTCTAGACGAACTATATTGCCTCCAAGGTCACGACTTCACGACCTGCAGTTCTCATTGTCGCTATCACAGCACATTTCATTAATTGAAACAGGGATTGTATACTGCGGAGATATTTATCTATGATTAGATAAAAATTCACAGTCAGGCAGCCGCTATTTAAAACCTAAGGGACATATGTAATATTGTTAAGTGAATTGGGAACAAATGTGCCATACATTTGAATGGTGAGAAGTCACAGAGCAAAAATTGTTTAAATACCTAATGAGGAGTGCAAGCTCGTGGGACCCCAGGAAGTTGCACTTGTAACTACTGCGAGCCTATACTGAGCAATAATGGCAAGGGAGGTTGCAAAAATGCAAATGTGGCTACAGCGCCGTTCAATGCCCTTACATATGTACGACTACAAGGGATTGCTTTCAATATGACATGCCTCAGCACGACCTAATATGAGGTAATTCGTTGGATCGAATATTAACAGAAAGTCGTTTGGATAACATTTTAAACTCGGAACGGAAAGCTCGATTGAATAAGAATAAACAGATCAGAGTAGATAAGGCAAGCTTCGTTGATATCATTCATAGTTTTGCCGAGGCAGAATAGGGTAGCTATGTGCGAAGATGACTGTTGCAGGTCCGTGTTTTGACTAACATACGTAAGTTAACCTTATAACTTTATTTAAAATTAGATGAATCATAAACCACAAGGTCCAAATCTATAACCTGATATTAAACAGACCTTGGAGGTTTGGGTGCAATATATATGCGGATAAAGATTGTATTTTTGTGTATTTGCAGGGAGAAGGAACTAATTACATAAGAAACAATCTCCTCAAGAATTACATTTTTCCCAAGCATGATATTACTGTAAGATGTTGAAATTGGTCAGATGCAGATTTGCAACCTTACCGAATAGAACAGTCGCATACATATTTCACGGTTATGATCATCAAGGGCGTCACTAGGTTATAAAATGAGTCAGCTTTCTTTTACATAGATGCTTCACTGTAACCATCAGTGCGTGGATATCCCCTTTGCGTTACTGTGCCTGCATACAGCCAATATGCGGTAGGTTCCTTGTGCCATTCACAGGTCATGGTGGAAACAGCATCGAGGGCTTGTCAGTTCTCTGCTGATTGCAAATAATGCTATCTGCAACTCGGATTAAAACTTCTTTATATGTACGGTTTCCTCGCTACCACTGCGAGTATCATTGATTTTGATGCGTACGATCGCCGACACCGATCATCTGACCAGGTCATACTGAGCTGCATTAGATACATAAATAGAGCAATGTCATGTAAAACTTAACATATGACATGGATAATAAACAAATCATGCAGCAGTTTATAATATTAAAAAAATGTAATTTTGCAATATCGACTTTCCAATAGTGTTCCAATGAAGTTCAAGTGTATATACTTGGTACATTGTATACCGTCTGGCTGATATCAGCAGGATCAGCAGATGCTTCGGTTGGTGTCAGAGTTTGTCGGTGTTATTATGCCACCGTGCACATCTAAGCATCTAAATCAGCATAACGGGCTGTATATGTTGAAATGTTTAACTATATAAACATGATGCAATAGAATTGCCCCATCGAGAACTGATGACTGGAAGAATCAGAATTTCATATCAAGCATAATATCGAACAAAAACAAGGCAATAAAGGTTGCCGAAGAATGGTGCCTCACTTAATTTAGTCGCCCCTGGCGTTATTTTGTTTCTTTGCAGCACATCGAGCAGAGCGAAGTGTTTGTATCTAATTTGGGAGCGCTTTCTATTAGTCAGACGATTTGTTTCAGTCTACTTTTATAGTGGAATATCGAGTAGATCATGTTAAGCCATGCATGAAAATTACAATATAAAAATCGGACGAAACTTTTAGAGTAATATTCACGTTATGTACTGCGCAAGAATGTCAACGGCGCTCTGCTATTAGACTTCAAAATATCTTAAAAGTAGCCTTTAGTTGCGAGCCATTACGACAATATAACTTAAGAACGAGAGATAGCATTGATTGTGAGAGTATATTCAATTTCAATATTAGGCGTATTGGTAATATAGGACGGAAAAAACGGTCAACATTTAGATTGTTTCCTTCTTTATGAGCGATTGCTTCTGCTTCGATTGGGCCGCACGTGATTTCTATATAGGTCAATTTTTATTGCTCCATCGCTAGTGTTATTTAATTGAGTCACAGGGGATATGCACAACATCAATTGATTACACCACTGATAGATTCGGTTATCGCGTATCGCTATCTTGAGCTGGGCACCATCACTTGACACATGGATCGATTGTTGGATACATGATAAGAGCTTTCGCAATATGTGGTAATATATTTTATATTTTTATTTTTTAAGCCATTCCGGTAATTTGGTGACATAACAGCGATTTTGGTTATCAAAGTAGCCGTTGTTTCCTGAATCGTTAAGTCATCATACGCAGTTAAGTTCCATGTTTATGCTTTGCATAATTCTGCAAGTCAATAAATACGCAAGCGCAAGAGCGCGTATGAGCTAGGATATATATTATTGCGTTTGCAGTATTTATGCAGCTCTTTGCATAGCTCTTAGCATAAACTTCGAATAGGCAACTATCAAAGAGATCGATAGTTCTCCTTCAATACTTTAATGCAATGTACAAAAGTGGAGTATTTAATCCTTTTCCTTGGCAGGCGTAATTGCAATTAATTGCAGTTGTAGAGTGCTACCACAAACATCCCGTCACTTTCGCCCGGAATGGTAATGATATCATCATAAGTTGTCATCGGTGGCGCGACAGTCAATCGCTTTGGGGCATGTGGAAGGCTATGTCTTATGTATGCACCCAACGTACCATTGACCCAAAATGGAACAAACATATGCGGTGGATCTGACAAATGACACCGACATTGGTACCAATGTACCCCATATCCAGACACGCGATGGATCGATTTTCAAGGGGAAGCATGGTGGTTATTATGATTCAATGCAGTCGCTGCTAAACGCATTACAATGCTTCGTCTTTCAGCAGAAACCACAAAAACGTTTAATGTACGGGACATATATATCACATCTTATGTTATATATACTTATCATATATAAATATGAACTATTAGAATATGTGAAGTAAAGCCATTACTGGTTTATTTATGTAGTGGCAGGTCGTGGATACTTTCCTTGCTAGAACGATGCTCAAATAATACTATACAGGTGCCAGGCTTCTGCAATCAAAGAGTGGAAATTCAATGTATCCCACTTTTGACAGGAAAATCAACAGCATAAGTGTCTAAGTGGGCATTGATAGCGCGACAGTCATTCGCTTCGGGGCATACAGAAACAATAGCTAATGTATGCACCATGAGTTCTACTGGCCCAATACGGAATATGCAGCAAATATATGCGATGGAACTGTCCAATCGTACCTCCTTTAAATGCCAACAATATTTTACCTTCGGCACCTCGTCTAGAGACGATCGATTGTTACCGCTATACGACACACAGACCCGTATCAACGACACATAAACAGTATAGAGTGCATAGCATGAAAAACGAAAGCAACTTCCATGGGGAACATGATATGTACCGATCACCAGGCACTAAGACAATTGCTAATGCATAAGAAATACGTAAAACATTAATCACAAATCAATGCTTGCACAAAATATTCATACTAATTATCTATTGATTAATTGTTGTTGCTTTATAACATGTCCGGGAAACAGAAAATATATTTTTTACGAACCTATATGATGATTTTAAGATAAACTATCAATAAATATGCGCGCAAAATACATATGCGTAGGAACTATCCTTTCACCGATGATTTGCAGCCATTACATTCCCATGTAAAGTGTTTGCCAGATTATACTAAGTGAAGGAGGCGGCGGTAAAGACGGTTGCAATGCTAAAATTAACATGGACGTTAATACACAAAAAGATAGGGTCTACTTCCTGTCTAACACAGTCAACGCATGAATGTAATGCTCTGTAAGTGGTATGAGAATAATATCGTTAGGTATTTCTTCAATGCGCCGCCTGACATATTTACAACACGAAGCAGTCACATCTCGCAATGATTTATCCCTCTGCAGGAATTAGCTGCCGCAAATGCGGCATAGCATGATATTTATGTAAAAAGTGTTTAAGCGCAGCTGGGTATTCACGGCATATACATCATGTATGAAACTTTGGTCAGTTGCCTATTTTCTTCCACGAATGCCAGCAATGCCACTTCTGTCAGCCTATGCGTCAAGCAGCGACACGATCATCCTACTTTTGAGGAATACTGATAGCACGTGGGTTTCAGCAAATTGTGCTATGACAATGTGTTGCATTGCCATTGAATATATACGAAAATGAGGGACAGCTTTACAGTAGTGAGAGCTGACGGGCACTGCGTTAGCTTTAAGAAGGTCATTTGACATGATTCGTTCGTCGTTTGTAGCCTTCGCAGGAGAGGGATGTAGTAATATTTCATATTGTTGCTGGGGCTTTCGCAATTTTCACATATTTCCATAACCCCATGTCAGTGTTTATTGAATAGATTGCTATAGCAGGTAATTCGTTCCCATGCACCATAATTTCGGCACTATATTGCTGAAAACATATTCCTGCTGATCAATGAAATTCCCTACCACCCACTCTCTTACTTGCTCACTCACTCATTCACTCATTCACCATGTCACTTATTCACACACTCACTCATTCACCCACGTACTCGCTCATGCACTCATGTATGCATGCGTGCACGCACTCACTAACTGGTTCACACACTCTCAATCTCGAACTCGCAGCCACTTACGTGCCCAAATATGCGTTCGCCAGTGAACAAACTCATTCATTTACTTAACGTTTTGACCACTCATGGACTTGCTCACTTATTTATATTACCACTTTCTCACTCATTCGGTTATCAAATCATGCATCTCTTAATGGCTGAACCAAAAACACGCTAATTCGCTTTTTCACTGCTTTTTTTAATTGTTTATGCATTCATTGACTCGCTTGGTTATTCACCAACACACAGTTTTACTCAGCTACTTGCAGAGTCACCTGTGCCGTAGCTGACTCAACCACTCATTCCTATACACTGATACACTCACCCATTCTTTGTATCCCTCACTCATTCCTCAACTGTTTCTGTACTCATGCACTAATCCAAGCTAACGCCAATTCACTAAGTATTAAGAAACTTAATTATTCTGCCAATTCCTCACTAAATAGTTTGTTTACTCATTCACTCACTTACTCTTTTTCCGTCTCACATTCTCGTTCACTCACTCACTCACTCATTCATTCCTCGCTCATTCACACACTTACACACGCACTCACTAACTCGCAGATTATTTATCATTATATTTATCGCCACCTCTATACGGACCTAGCAATAATAAGGCAGGACAGCGACATATTAAAAAACGGCACCAACTGCAATGTCCAGACACGAACGTGTGCAAAATACGCAGGACTCATGTAACTAGCAAGGCGTTTGAAACGACAGTTTCTGGGAGATATCACATGATTTAAACGAATACTGAAGCCTAATCCATTTATCTGCGTAAACACGACAATTTTAATGCGTTTAACCGTTGTACCGATATAGTGGACATTCCAACATATATCAGAATCTATGTAGTTTGTGGCAAGGTTAATTACCAATAATGGGGGTATTCATTGTACACTGTTATAATGTGAGGTGAATACTTCACACTGCTGGGGCCAGGATATGGTTTATGAGATGTGATATTTATTCTACGCGGGTTTAATCTTATGAGGTTACAGCGATATTATGTATGGTAAGTGTGTAATAGGGACTTTGTACAAAATGAAACCATCCATCACCTCAAAATCGTGCAAGTGTTAGGTATTATCGCTTTATAACTCGACGGCGCGAAGATAAGCAATATCACGCACTATCTCATATACCATACATCATCCAACTCGATGGCAAATACTTGTTCGACGGGTACGTCCTTGATTCCGAAAAGTTTGCTTTTGTTTGCAGCAAAGTCACAAAGGCTGTGTGCACGACCATTAAGAATGTATCAGATTCAAATGACGGGCAGATACGCATATTGGCACAATCAATCATGTCAGTGCGCTATGAATAGTGAGAGACTGGGGGGGGGGGGGGAATTAAAGCTTAGTACCTTAGTAGCGAGAAACGACATTCACAAACTCATGAATACCTAATAACATGATATATTACAGCAATTAGTACCTGTTTCATTTGCTGATACGGCCCGTCCGGGATGCATTACAGTGCTGGTGAGACAAGGCTATACGGTGCTATTGATTTTGCCAGAAATGGTTTGTGTCTGATGATTTCAGTTCCGCAGAACCACATTCCCAATCAATTATGAATATAGCTAATGTTATATGTAACGGCAACTGAACCATGCGATCAAAGGATATATATAATATATATATATATATAGAGAGATATATATATAGATATATATATATATAGAGATAGATATAGAGAGAGAGATATAGATATAGATAGATAGATAGAGAGAGAGATATAGGGATATATATATAGAGAGAGAGAGAGATATAGAGATAGATCTATATAAGAGACAGAGAGAGAGAGAGAGAGATATAGAGAGATAGATATTTAGAGAGAATAATAGGGAGGGATATATTTCTTTATTTATAGAGAAAAGAGATCTAAGATAGATACATAGAGATAAATATATATAGATAGACATATATATACATATATAGAGATGTATATATATATAAATATATTTATCCATATTTATGTATATATTTATATATATATATACATATAGAGATACACTATATATATATACATATATATATAGATATATAAATATGTATACATTATAGATATATATATAGATATGTAGATAGACATTATATAGATATAGAGGGAGATAGATATCTAAGATATATATATACATATATATATCTACATATATATCTCCCTATATATATATATATAGATATATATATATATATATATATCTCTATATATATATATATATATATATATATATATATATATCTATATATATATATATATATATATAAGTGTATCCCTTGCTTGTTTCAGCTTTAGTTATATAACATTTTGTGGAGAAGACCATTCGTGCTGAATCTCGCATAACAATAAAATGACGCCTTATTTTACCCTCGCTTATTTGTTCCAATATTAACCAAACGACGCCTATTCGTCCCGCACGAGTATCATAAATGCATTTTAAGCGATCTGTATGCAAGAACATTGCACTTACAGAGTGCGGCCGTTTAATATACTTTGCTTAAAAATATCGCCAATAATATGAGTACAATTAGAACTTAAGTCAAGCGCTTATATCGTTCAGAAAGTGATTGTTAGACTTAATCACTCCATGATGATATAGTAGCGGGGATTATGATGATCTCACTCACTCACTCCCGCATTAACCAAATTATATCAGTGAAGGAAAGCATCTTTTAGACCGCCAGCGTGCAAAACTAATGTCCACTCGCCTGCGATAAACTTGACGCATATTCGTAGTCCTATCCAAAGCACCCATAAATAGATCGAAGTAGATTAGGCAAGCTCGGTGGATATTGCTCAAAGTTTTGCTGAGGCAGAATAGGGTATTTAAAATTAGATGATTCATAAAACACAAGGTCCAAATCTATAGCTTGATATTACACAGACCTAGGAGGTTTGTATGCAATATATATGAAGATAAAGATTTTTTTTTTTCGATTTGCTTTCTCAGGGAGAAGGAACTAGTTACTTAAGAAACTTATGAATTACATTTTTCACATGTGTGAACTAACTGTAAGATGTTGCAATTGGGCAGATGCAGATTTGCAACCACACCAAATAGAACAGTCGCATACATATTTCAAGGTTCATCTAGGACGTCACAAGGTTATACACTGATGAGTCCATCTTTGCAGATGTTAAGCATACATTACGCATTTTCCTTAAAACATGGGCCTCGTTAATTGAGTCATCAGTGCGTGGATATCCCCTTTGCGTTACTGTGCCTGCATACAGCCAATATGCGGTAGGTTCCTTGTGCCATTCACAGGTCATGGTGGAAACAGCATCGAGGGCTTGTCAGTTTTATGCTGATAGCAAATATTGCTATCTACAACTCGGACCAAAACTTTTTATATGTACGGTTTCCTCACTACCCCTGCGAGTATCATTGATTTTGATGCGTACGATCGCCGACACCGATCATCTGACCAGGTCATACTGAGCTGCATTATATACATAAATAGAGCAATGTCATGTAAAACTTAACATATGACATGGATAATAAACAAATCATGCAGCAGTTTATAATATTAAAAAAATATAATTTTGTTTTGATCGAATATTGTTGAATAGATCGCGGCTTTCATTCATTACATTTCCAATTTATTTCTGTTACTTTATGTTATATCGACTTTCCATTATTGTTCCAATATAGTTCAAGTGTATATTCTTGGAATATGGTATACCTTGTTGCTGATATCAGCAGGATCAGCAGATGCTTCGGTTGGTGTCAGAGTGTGTCAGTGTTATTATGCCACCGTGCATATCTAAGCATTTGAAATATCTAAACTGGCTGTATATGTTGAAATGTTTAACTGCATGAAGATGATGCAATAACAACAAAATAAGAATTGCCCCATCGAGAAATGTATCACTGGAAGAATCAGAATTGCCTAATATCGAACCAAAAATAAGCAATAATGGTGGCCGCAAAATGGAGCTCTCAAAAAGTGTATCGCACTTAATTCAGTCGCCCCTGGCGTTATTTTGTTTTTTGGCATCGCATCGAGCGGAGTTAAGTGGTAATATCTAATTTTGGAGCGCTTTCTATTTAAAGCACTTCTATGTAGTCAGATATGTTGCGAGAATTTCCTGTTAAAGAGACTGTTCAGCCCCATATAAGGCAATCAGGGATCATTTCGTTATTACATTACTACGTTTAACGCAGACGTAAGTAATGCCATCTTCTAATTTGTGCCGCAAAGTTTACATGATGGAACATTATGTTGATAAGTTTTTAACATTATTATTTGACTGGAAATATTCATGATCTACTGTGGAAATCTGTTTTATTCAGTTATGCCATTCCATCGATAACGGTGCCTCTCTAAAACCATGAACCGCACGAATGTTAGCTGTAGATCATAATGCGCTCTGAATTTACCGCGCTATCGATGTGTATACTTCCGCTTTGATTACATAATGTAGATTTCATCAAATCTTCACTCATTCATGTTGTGGGCATCTTTGCGCACACATTAGACCGACAAGCAAGAAGGGTAATGTCCGACAACATAAATGGCGACCGCCGAAGTAAGGATCTATTTTCTGATACCACAGCGCCGCGTAGCGACTGAAAGGCTGAAAACTCGTTTCATATATGGCGACCTCGTTCCAAATATGGGGCTGAACAGTCTCTGTAAGCTATGCAGGAATATTGAAGTTATAATATAATTAACCGACAAAAACACAACACTATAAACAGATAGACCGCTTGTGGAGTAATTGATAGAAGTATGGTGGTTATCAAGGCTCAATCCAATCGTTGCGTAACGCATTACAATGCTTCTTGTCTCAGCAGAAACCGCAAAAAAAGCTACAATGTACAGGTCAATTGTGTCTTATTCTATGCTGTATATACGTATCATATAGTAAAATAAATTATAAGGTTATGTGATATAAAGCCACCACTGCTGCTTAATTGGATTATCTAATTAGTTGCAGGTCGAGGGTACTTTCATAACTTGAACGATGCTCAAGTAGTACTGTATAATTGCCAGGCTTCTGCAATCGGAGAGTAGAAATATAATGTATCACATGAGTTTTCAAAAACATCCTCCCACGTTTAACTGGAATGTCAACTGCATAAATGTGTCTAAATCAGGATACAGATAATATATTTCAACTTATTCGGCCAATTCATCACTATATAGTTGATTTACTCATTCACTATATCACTCACTCACTCTCTCACATTCCCGTTTACTCACTCTTCACTCAATCCCTCGCTCACTCACTCACTCACTCACTCACTCACTCACTCACTCACTCACTCACTCACTCACTCACTCACTCACTCACTCACTCACTCACTCACTCTCATTCACTCGCCGATTATTTATCTTTACATTTATCGCCACCTCTATATGGACAACAGGGCAACAGAATGGCGACGACAATACAGCGACATATTCAAAAACGGCACCAACCTTTCGGCAATATCCAGACACGAACGTATGCAAAATACATAGGACTCATGTAACCAGCAGGAGATATCACATGATTTAAGCTCAACCTGAAGCACATATTCATTTATCTGCGTAAACACGAAGATTAGAGTGCGTTAAACCCTTGTACAGATATGGAGGATATTCAAACATATATCACAATCTTTGTCGTTTGTGGCAAGGTTTATTATCAATAATGGGGGAATTCATTGTACACTGTAATAATGTGAGGTGAATACTTAACACTGCTGGGGCAAGAGTATGGTATGTGAGATGTTTAATCAAGATCATGATATTTATTCTTTACGGGCCTAATCTTATGAGGTTACAGTGTGTGGTAAGTGTGTATTAGAGTGTTTGTACAAAATGAAACAATCCATCACCTCACCTTGCAACCGTGCGAGTGTTAGGTATTATCACTTTATAACTCTTTCGCCTGAGAGTTAGCAATAACATGTACCATCCCATATACCATACATCATTCCATCGGACGGCAAGTACTTGCTCAACGGGAGCGTCCTTGATTCCGAAGGGTTTGCTTCTGTCCGAGATCGTGATAAATATTGTGCTTTCGTGTATATCAATATATTAATGCAGCACCGCACTCACAATAACACACGAAAGTAGATTCGCCCATGTTTGTAAATGCACAGTTTGTTGATACGCAGATTGACACAATCAATCATGTCAGTGCGCTATGAATAAGGAGGGACTGGCGGGAAAATGGATGCTTAGTAGCTAAGACACCGAGAAAAGACATTTGCAATCCCATGAATGCCTAATACCATGATATAATACAACAATTAGTACCTGTTGCATTTGCTGCGTTACAGTGCTGGTTAGACAAGGTTATATGACGATATGGATTTTGTCAGAAACGGTTTGTGCCGGATAATTTCAGTTCCTGAGAATTCGCTATATTCATGTATATATATATATACACACACACACACATATATATATAATATATATATATATATATAAATATATATATATAGATATATATATTTATATATAATATGTATCTACATTTATAGAGATATATATATGAAATGATATATATATAGATATATACATATATATATATATATATAGATAGATATATATAGATATAGAGATAGAGAGAGGATATATATATCTCTATCTATATATATATATATAGAGATATATAGAGAGAGAGAGAGATATATAGATCTATATCTATATATCTATATATCTATATCTCTATATATATAGATATATAGATATATATATATCTATATATCTCTCTATATATATATATATATATATATCTCTCTATCTCTATATATATATATATATATATCTATATATAATATAATTCAATCCTCATGAATATCCCGGGCTTGTTTCAGCTTGAGCGATATAACATTGTTTAACATACCTTATTTCTTCCAATATTAACCATTCGTCCCGCCCGAGTATCAAAATTACATCATAGGCGTTCTGTATGCCAAAGCATTGTATTGACAACATGCAGCCTTTTAATATAGGTTGCGTAAAAAGATCGCCAATAGAATGCATACAAATAAGCCCAGCATTTACATAGTTCAGAACGTGATTACTGGTTCGAGGTTCAAACGTGTCGGTAGATATAAGCAGTTGGTGCTTAATTTGGCATGTCGTGCTTGACAATACACTGTTCTGATTATATCTGACGTTTGGTTACGCCTCACGAGCACGCTGTATATATAAGTGAGAAATTATGAGGGATAATTCGCCTCGTTTCGTAACTGGATAATTCGCCAAGATATTATTTTTCGTGAGAGTTATGATAAAAACATCCGCCGTAGACGCTACGGAAGTCTACGAAAAGTATTTACCGTCCGCCAACAGCAGGACATAGTCGCATTGATCTAAATATCATAGGGTAACTTGTATCGATACAACGAGGGTATTCCGGACCAGAAGTCAGGAAATATAAACACAGAAATTATGGACTTATCGAATAAATATATTCTGGTGATCATCATATATGCATGATTGTTTGCTTTCTCACTTACTTGCTCACGCTCTCGCTCTCTCTCCCTCACCCCTCACTGACTCACTGACTCATTCACTCACTCACTCATTCATTCATTTATTTATTCACTCACCTACTCACTCATTCACTAATTGGCTCGGAAAACTATTCAGGATATGGCTAGCATCACTAGCCTCATGGCGCGTCTGTTTAATCTAAAAAAACATGTTGTATGTGTCGTTTCATCCGCAATGTTTGAGTAACTGCTACCCGCTTGACATATTTGAAATATTGGTGAATTATCTTAATTAAGTCCGAAGCGCCATGCACACACGGTTGTGAACAGATTGGCGTCGCCATATTAAGGTCCGTATTCGGTCATTGGCTCGCGCTATGCTGTGACCTTTACCCTCCGATAAAGACCTGGGGCCAAACCTATTAAATTACATGGAAATGACATCAGTGTGTTTCCCACAGAAATGGCAGTTCCTTCGACTAGTTGCAACAGCCATCCAATTTGAACCCAACGTCAGCAAAGATTTGAACATTAAGGATGTGGTAGAGGGTGCAATATATATAAGCAATCAGAGCTGACAATTAATGTCTGTTTGTTCAAACTAGGAACCAGAATTTCCCCACAAGCTACATGCAGAGCGTGTAGGCACACTCTGCCTAGCAACAGATTGCTTTGCCAGCACATGACAGTCGTCGACCACCATTACAATGTGCAGAGAGCATGTGCAGAGTGCCCGAAGGGTGGGGTGTTTCAATTGAGAAGACATGAGGCAAAGATGCAAAAGCTGTTACCACTCAAGCATGGATGGTTCTATGGTGATTCCTCAATGTGAGGACAAGTTTAAAAATCGACCACCCAGGCCCACATTCATCGACCGACCACCGACTCCTAAAATAGAGATGATTTGAAGGTAGATATGTAAACCATCTACCTTTTCATCTTCTTCTTCCGACGAATACAAATACAGGACCTTGTCTTTATGGACGACAAAAGCATACAATGCCGGCCGAATAAGCAACCATCAACTCCACAGTCATCAGCCCAACCGCTAGATACAGCAGCTGCAGTCTCCTTCAGGTCACCGAATAAACCCTTACAGCTGAAATGTCTCATTAGGTAAGATATAATGCGGATACAGACTTATTTAGAGGTCAACGGACATTCTTCTTTGGCGCCTCATGTTTCACGCATAGTTCCCAAAACGGCGGAACAACCGAAGGGTTAATGCAAGGCCCCTCATTCAGTTCCCCTGGTGAAATTCTCCGAAGAGCCTGCTAGTGCCATCAGGAAAAGAGAGAGGGTCATACTGGAATGCGGAACCATTTACGAGCTCGAATCAAAATGGGTACCACCAGCAAAGGCACTGAAGAGGAGAAGCAACCATACTCAGAGAGAATGACTTGCTTTTGTATTTGGCTATTCATGTTTTTATATTTCAGTTTGAGGTCAAACTAGTTACCGTATTTAGTAAGGGGCAGTGTGGCGACTAGTGTTTTGGCTATGTGAAGTAAACGTCATTTTAAAGATCTCATTCTTGTAGAGCAGGTCTCAATTTTGCTTTAATGCTTTATGTTTGTTAAGTATTCATTTGACATAGTATGGTTAAATTAAGTTTGTTCTTGAAATAGTAAGGGCCAGGGTATGGCACGATTTGATTTAAGTGTGTGTTTATCATATGCATCTAACTTCCTCCGTGTTGCATCACGGGAAACTTATCAATATTTAGTAAACATTTGGTGGCAAGTTATCTGAAGTTGTATTTTTGTAATCATATTAATGATTAAGTTGCTCAAGGTGGAACGCATAGCATATCTGAGAGCAACACACGAAAGTATCGAATTTAACTGTGTTCCTTACCTACTAAGATTACCGGGACACGGTTATACATCGGAATTATATGTATCGATAAGCTTATTAACTAATGTGCGTTATGTCCCCTGGCCAGGTGATTTAGATATATTCAAGGATTGGTAATGCATACATAATGTCATTGCATTATACCATTAGTATATTGTCGATGAAAAAGTGGCTTTTCTTCTGATAAAGATAACGTATGTAATGTTTTAGGCTCAAACTGTGATGTTGGTAAACAAAGGCTGCGGTGCGGATCAATTTACAGCATGAAATTTTACTACCTCGTATTTAATATATGTTGAAGGTAATATGTCAGTGTTACGTGGATGCAAAACTCCCAAACGCATGTCTATTTAGCTGATGTTTATTTAGCTATCCAACATCCGTCATGATCGTTTCTAATTTTGTTGATGTTACAATCATCTGGATGATGTTGTTCCCGTTGCTTTAATGGAAACATTTGGTCTTTTCGAGGGTTATTTCCTGCGTATTTGTGACATTTAACGCATACTGTCATGAAAAGAGGTGACGCCTTTACGAGGACAGGGCTGTGGCGCTTGAGATATATGATCGCATTAAACGCATTATCGCGAAATTTAGGAGAAATATGAGGTTTGGAATTGTTTTATTGTCTGAAAGGGTTGTTTACTTTGCGCTACAGGAAAGTTGTTTTTAAGGTATGCTCATACTTTTTCGCGTCATCGCTGGGACCAGAAATAACATGTACACCTCGCATGACACATATATGGCTACCTGATAGCTATTTCCTACATGACGAAAAATATATGTGATAGATTTGGGATACATGTGATTTAATTAAATCTTTGAGTTGTATAAAGTAGCTGCTGAGGCCCTCTGAGATATGTCACCAATGTACATTCATGGGCAGCAATAGTACACGACCATTTATGTTATATTGCTTACGAATGACAGACGTATTCGCAGAATGACGGCATCTATAATACAAAAGCGATATAAGGGTGTGGAAATGGTGCACAATGAAATCAGGATCAATTTATACTTATATAAGAATGAACAATCAAATTGCCATCAAATCAGACGCATACACACACTTAAACACATGGATAACCGGCGAATCAAATTGGTGAGGTTTGTTTTCATTGGTTGTTTCGTAGGTTGATCCATGCTTGCCCATTTATAACCTTTGGCGTTAAAAGCAATTTGCTACTCCGCAATGTCACCAAAAGTCAGAATTCCTCTGTATTTCCTCGGAATAATGCGCGGCGTGCCTCATGCACCAGCATATATACATTCCTTAGGAATGAATCAATGCCCCCCAAGATAATGCATCCCATTGAACATTGATAAAAAAAGTGCCGTAAATAAAACAGTAATAGGCGAATCTAGGTTGCATATTGCGTTTGAGCGATTAAAAACAGGCTTCTTGGGACAAGTTTATGAGTT
Source organism: Urechis unicinctus (assembly GCA_034190875.2). Classification (NCBI taxonomy): domain Eukaryota; kingdom Metazoa; phylum Annelida; class Polychaeta; order Xenopneusta; family Urechidae; genus Urechis; species Urechis unicinctus. The sequence continues at coordinate 47,328,012 of CM067347.1, read as the reverse complement.
GTGTGGAGCTATTCATATTGTCAGGAGATACACAGTTCGGCTAGCCACCAGGCTACAGCTAAGCATGTTGGGTAAATATTGAACACATAGCTAGCCTCCAGGCTACAACTAAGTGTGGTGGATACATTTTTGAACAAATAGCTAGCCACCAGGCTACAACTAAGTGTGATGGGTAAATTTTGAACACATAGCTAGCCACCAGGCTACAAATAAGTGTGATGGGTAAATTTTGAACATTTATTTAGCCACCAGGCTACAACTAAGTGCATTGAGCTAGGCACCAGGCTACAACTAAGTGCATTGGGTAACTATGGAAATGGCACAAAGCTAGCCACCAGGCTACAACTAAGTACCGCGTTAAAAATGGACAGGATGCTATGAAAGCGGTTCACCTAAAAATATTGGGTCCTAAGCTAAGTTACTTGGGATGTGACAGATTGAAACAAGGGATTACGAATGTATGTCTTGTAGGTGTCGGATTTCCATCGAACCAATTTTTGCACGTCTTGATCCGACACTCCCAAAGCACACGCTGTAGTAGCCGCCCCTATTCGAAAAGAGTGAGGTTAAATGTGTGGATCTGCAATCCCTGCATGGAGGAGGGCTTGTTGGAGCCGCGTGTTGAATACGCTGCGAAAGATTGGCTTATTTTGGTTGACACAAAATAAGGGGCCAGGTGACGGTCCTCCCCTGACAACTTATTGACCGAGTGTTTTGACCAAGCAGTATTTTGCAGCAGAGAGGCAGATATGTGAATAGCAAATGGTTGTCGGGCAACGTTGCCTTTATAGTGCCGCATTGCCAGTTCTACTGCTGTTGGCTGAACCCTAGATGTAGATGACGCGGAACTAGAAGAAAAAAAATTACAATCCTGGAACTGAACGCATTGATGTGTTTGAGAAAGGTTGCGGACAGAAAGCCAAAAGAAACATGCTCCTGAATAACAGCGATTCTGTCTGACAATGAACAATTGAGAAGAGACCATCAACAATTTTGTGTAGAAGAGACAGATGGTGGGACTCAGGAGAGGAACAGATGGAAGGAACTTTTCGTTGCACTCAAGTTAAAATTGTTTGGATGATAAAGGAACCAGTATGGTCGGTGACACCCAGCATTTTGTTGAAGGAGCATACTGCAGCAACATAGGTGCGGTTTGATGCTGGAGCGAGGCCGTAAATATGTAAGTAAGATATAAAGTTGGCAATGCGGTCGGTGGATGCTGGGAAATAATTGGTGCTATTATTGATTTCATGAGTGTAGTGAGCAAATTTTGTGACAGCACGCCGGTAAACCTCTTGAGAAGAAGGAGCGAGTGATGCAAACAAGAGGTCAGCTGTTTGTCTTCTTAAGACAGAAAGAGAAGTTGTTTGGTAACTGGAGTAGGTTCCTTGTCTAGCCATGGTGCCAGACGCCTGGCTTCCTGAAACTTAAAACGTGAGAGTTTGTCAGGAATTACGTTGGAGAACCCTGGGACATGTTGAGATCTAAAAAGAATGTTATGCTGAAGGGCTGCAAGGACTAGACGACGCACGAGAACCATTGTTGCGGGGTCCTTGGCAGATTGTTTGTTAATTATTGCTACAACTGCCGAATTATCGGTTTTGAACAGAATCTTTTGGTTCGCCAAGATAGAACCCCAAATTACGAGACTGAGGACAATTTGGAAAAGCTCTTTTATGGTAATGTGGTGTGAAGCCCAGGAGGAATTCCAATCCCCACAAATCCAATGAGAACCACAGATAGCTGAATAGCCAAGTGCACCCGAGGCATCAAAAAAAAGTTTGATGTTCTGGGAATCGGACCAGCAGTTGGGTAGGAAAATAGACACACCATTGAAATTTGACAAAAATTTTAGCCACGCCTCCATGTCGGCTCTTACTTGGGCGTTGATACGAATCTTGTGATGTGGAACTTTTGGCTTTGGACATCAGATCGATTAGTCTTCTTAGGAATGAACTTCTTTTAGCGTCACTTTTTTCCTATGCTTGAACTGAGATAGCAACGAGACACATTTTTCCACCTTATCAACAGGCCACCTTGCTTACATTGCACCCGAATCTAATTCCACACCGTGAGCTACTATGCACGTAGAAGGAGAGACAGTTTTTGAATGTTTTATGGGGATTGAACAATGCTTACACATGACCAAAAATGCATTGAGATCTTTGTAAGTTTTGGATGATTTTGGAGGGCCTACAAAGATAAAATCATCCAGGATGTGGCTAAAGGCAGAGCTAAAAGTTTCAAATGTGTTGCAGGAGGTACGGCAACCCATTGGTAGGCATTTATCAAAATAAAAGGAACCTTCGAAATAAAACCCCAGAAGATGCCTGTCTGTTGGACAGATTGGTATGATTCGGATAGCTTCTTGGATGTCGCATTTTGCCATGAGGAAGTTAGTTCCAAAAGTTTGTATCAATGTGATTATGTTATCCAAAGTTTCATACTTTCATTTTTGGGGTCAATGTAGTCATTGACAGAAAAATTTTGCGGAGCCGAAAGGTAATGAATCAAACGAAATTGATTGGGTTTTTCGGGGGGAACTACTCCAAAGGGAGAAACAACGAATTTTTTCATGGGCATTGAAGGGAAAGGCCCTACGATGCGCCCCAACTCTAGCTCTTTAAGTAACATGTCTCTGACCACCTGAGGGAAAATTTCGACGCTTTTATGGTTTTTGGTGAATTGCTGAGACATTTTTCCCTCAAATTCTATTCCGAAGCCTGAAGTGAAACCGTTTACTAGGAACTCAGCTGCGGGACTGGGGTATTTGGACAAGTAGGTGGCTAATTTATCTATTGCTATTGGAGTGACCACCTCTGAAATTTGCTGAGCTACGTTTTGGGGCATTGAAGGGCCTGTTTGTTTGGCCTGTACGGCAGACAGCGGTCCTGTGTAGGCCCTTGCATTTGTAGCAGGCATGAGAATTAGGGAAGCGGCACGAGGTATTGGTGCGGCGGCCGGTGCGTTGGAACTCCCTGTATGTGCCTGGCCGAAATGGCTGATTGAATGAGTTGAATTGCTGGTGAGCGGTAGGAAAATTTCGGCTAACTTGGATGGGGCAAGTGGCATCCGTGTAAAATTCGAGGTCAACTTGACCCCATTGCACATTGTGGTCGTAATGAAGAGCTCTACGGGAATTTGGTCGTAGCTACGCCAGGCTTGAGGACCGAAAGACTTTGCAAGCTTTTGTACCGTTGCTATATGCTTCAATATGCCCGGAGCTACCTCAGGCCTTTGCTCACATGCAATGGCTCTCAGTATGAGGAACGCGGAAGACCAATCATTGATAGATAACGGGGGTGGGTTTGTTTTATCTGGTAGCTCATCTGGATTATCCGTTGGGTTGAGCAGGTGGTGCAGATTGACAAATTTGTCCTGCCAAATTAAGGTTTTAATCTTAGGGGCGGCATGTACCCCTAAAGGGGCCGAAAGACGTGAACAGTTTGATTGAGGAGGAAGCTCGGTAACCGGGGACTCACCTGGTTAAACAAATTTGGACAATGCTTGGTTTACTAGTGAGGCCTGGGCCTCGCTAGCTGGCATGTCTTGTGACGTGGTGGCCGGCCCTGGACCTACTGTGGGGGGTTGCTCCTGCGTGGTTTGTTGAGGAATTGCCTTTTGCAGAGGTACGGGTAGAAGTCCATCCTGCTTCATTTTTAGGTACAGTCCGTCAACGATTGTTTGCGTGTCAATCTGGAAGGGTTGGTGCGCTGCCGGAGGTATTGATGGAAAAGGCGGGAAGGCCACGTTATCCATTGAATCGGACCCAGTTGGTTGAAGTGCAGCGGCAAGGCCCCGTTTTGACCGACGAACAGGTGGCATTCTGTGGAAAATGGAGAAATAGGGCCTGCAAAATGTGAAGAAATTAATATACAGTGAATCCCGATTGATTGTCACGAATCGTGTGAAACAACCAAATCGAACATTGGTCCAACAATTAGAGTGGCACAGGTTGCCGGGTAACCACATACATGACACACACAATGGAAATGTGAAACAATCACACTCAACAGTTAGAGTGGCACAGGTTCCTGGGTACCCATATAAAAGACACACACAACAAATCTGTGAAACAATCACACTCAACAATTAGAGTGGCACAGGTTGCTGGGAACCAACATATAAGACACACACAACAGAACCGTAAAACAATCACACACAATTAAAGTGGCACAGGTTCTTGGGTACCTACATAAAAGACACACACAACAGAACCGTGAAACAATCACAATCAACAATTAGAGTGGCACAGGTTCTTGGGTATCTACATAAAAGACACAGACAACAGAACCGTGAAACAATCACACATAACAATTAGAGTGGCACAGGTTGCCGGGTAACCACATAAAAGACACACACAACAGAACCGTGAAACAATCACACTCAACAATTAGAGTGGCACAGGTTCTTGGGTACCCACATAAAAGACACACACAACAGAACCGTGAAACAATCATACTCAACAATTAGAATGGCACAGGTTGCCGGGTAACCACATAAAAGACACACACAACAAATCTGTGAAACAATCACACTCAACAATTAGAGTGGCACAGGTTCCAGGGTACCCACATAAATGACACACGCAACAGAACCGTGAAACAATCCCACTCACCAGTTAGAGTGGCACAGGTTCTTGGGTACCCACATAAATGACATACACAACAGTACTGGGAAACAATCACACTCAACCAAAATTATGGTGGCACATGTTCCTGGGTACCCACATACATGACACACACAACAGAAAATGTGAAACGATCACTCACAGTTAGAGTGGGGTGCACAGATAGATACGCACGAAAAGTTCGACGCACCGGAAGCGGATTTTTAAATGGGCGATAAGTATCGACAGTTATACGCCGATCAACAGATGGTACAGAAAAAGACAAGAGGCGTGCAGAACGATGAACATGATGACGTGATCCTTTGGGACCCCCAGTCAGAACGAATTAATTTAACTTTAGTGCTCTGAGAATAACCCCACGAACCCCAAACTTAAAACTACTTTTTTCGCGCCTCAATTGTTGAAATGGATACGGTCCTTGTGGAAGTGTGTTGGGTGTGGGTGCGCCAAACCTCTAATAGAGGCAAAATGAATTAAAGTTACTGCGTGGTCAGCCACGAGGAAGCGGATATGTTTGTTTGTCTCTAAAATTCTGTCGTTGTATTCTGGATCAGCAGATAAGCTGTAGTAAATAAGGCCGATCACTACAGTTGGTCGTTCGCTAATACTTTGGGAGAACGGTTCACCGAGCAGAGATCATTACTCCCTATTTTAATGAGGACTACTTTTAACTAATTTGATGGCAGACATTGCTCGATTAACGGAATCAGGATTTTTTCCCCTCTAACTTTGGCGCCACCCAAACTGAGACAAACTACTTTTTCTTCGGCAAGTCTCATATTAAGAGTTGCTGACCCATGCGCTTCGACAAAATGCGACAGTTGTCGAACAAAGTACGCAGTGACCAATTTTTTATATTCTGAATCTACCCATATGTTACGGGTGAATCAGACATTGCGTACGTGTGATTCGTACAAAGCAAAAAACAAGGAAAGTCAATACCTGGAAAATAGGTACAAGCTGATCAACGTCATGGATGAAGTAAGGTAGATAAGGATTGGCGTCTGTAAATGACATGCTGTCTCGACATACACTGCGAGTGGTACTCTTCACAATACATGGTGCGCAGCCAGATAGAAGGTTCAGGATTTCAACATATAAACCCTTGACATTTATTTCGCAACATTAAACATGACATGGCAGCGAAAGATAACCATAGATAAATGGTGTGTTTTTTCAAATATATGACAAATGCTGATATGCGCGAAAAAAGATATAGTTAAGTAGTGGTTGGGCATTCCAAGCTCTAAACAAGGTAACAGACGATGGCATATTATTTCAGCAAGATCAGTGTTCGGTTTTCAAGGATGGGATAGCATTCGTTGGACAAAAATGCATTGTAAGTTAAATAGTTAGGTACAATTGATGCGACCTTATGTAAAGTGCACTGGTGTGGAACCTCAGTGAATTGCATATGTTACCTGTATGAATTTTTCTGAATGAAAGAGGCAGTGAAGGATGGAACAATTGCAACAATACTGTTCGATACCGGTAATATATGCAACACTTTTAAGGATAAATATTCTAGGCTTAATAACTTGAAATTACCGATCTTTACAGGTCTATATGTACAGAAATGCCACATTATGCTGCAAAACGGGCAAATTCACTTCAGAATATGTCATAACCGTTAAGCAGGTTGAATCCGCAACGCAGAACGTGAGACCAGACAAAAAGCGATGGTAATTCTGAATCAGCTTCGATGGCGTTATGAATGCCTGCCAAGAATTGCTTGTTCACATCTTACTGTTGTTCAATGCTATGCTTTCGCATGCATATACTCGACCGGATATGTTGCATTCCATGCTGATACCTATACCAAAGAATAGAAGAGAATCATGAAATAATAGTAATAATTACAGGTCCATAACAATCAGTAGTATTTTGGGAATATTACTTGACAATGTTATTTCAACATCCCAGACTGACGCTCTCAAGACAAGCGATCTGCAATTCGGTTTCAAACAGTCACACTCTACCACCTTACGCACGTTAGCTTTGCAAGAGATTGTTGATCACTTTGTCCAACTTGTTTTGTAATTTTATTGGGCGCAAATATGTAAATTACTTATTAATATGTACACACGTAAGAACCTAAAAGTCCGATGTAGTGCTTCTAGTTCTGAGCTTTTTATTTGCACGAATGGTGTCAAGCAAGGCGAAGTGCTTTCGCCCTTATTAGTGTGTTACTAAGGCGCCTTCCTGAAGTAAATGTTGGTTATAACATGGGTCATCATTATATGAATGCTTTGAGTTATGCTGATGATGTTTCGCTCATTGCACCATCAGTCACCGTGGCTAAGAGAATGCTTAGAATATGCGAAGAATGCTCTAAGGAATACTGTATGCAGTTCAATTATGTGATAAGCCGGTTGCTTGCATTCAATGCTTTCACAGTTTAACACTAAATGATGAATTAATTGTACAAAATTGTTCCTTAGAAATCAACTAATGTTGTGTTTTCATAGGTGCCTGAACAGCCCCAATGTTAAGTATCCTATTGGAGTGGATGTTGTTTTCACAGCATAATCATTTTTAGCAATAATGTTCAAACAATAATGCATGCACTCAGCATCAATGATTGTTATCTATTACAGCATAAAGAATGCATTAAAGTGTTCAGCTATATGATTACGCCACCATGTAATTCTGAATATGCGAATATTGCCATGCCCATAAAGGAGCTTACTTCTATTAGAGATGGGGATTCATTATTAGTGCTTACCCGACATGAAGCTACAGCTCTGTTAAAAGAAATGTGTTTATCGTAACTGTTTTATTTGTTTCTTTTTTGTTCTCTTCTGTGTTTGTTTACTGTTGTAGCAACTAATAGTGTTTCTGTACACCTGCTGTGCGAAGAAAAGATTATTATATCGTATATTATTCATAGCATCATAAAATATATCAACTAAGTGTTACGAAATTTGTGATTGCAACCTACTATGGTTACAGGGACACGCTGATATATCTGTATTATGTGTATCGACCAGCTTATCAACTAATATATGTAATGTCGCTTGGCCAGACAAGAAATGATGGTGGTTTTAGATATATGCAAGGATATGTTATTCATGCATAATATCATATAATTATGCACCAGGGTGTTCTCGATATAAAAGTCACTTTCTTTCGAGGAAGATATCGTGTGCATTGCGCTAATACTGCAATTTCTGCCCTATCATACAAATAAAACCACGTATCATGAGCGTCGCTAATTTTGTTTATGTTACATTCACCTGGATGGGGCTGTTTGCTTTGCGTTACAGGAGGTGATCGACCGTTTCGAGGGTCATGTCCTGCGTAATGGTAGCATTTATGCAATACTGTCACGATACTAGGTGAGGCCTTTATAGGGATAGGTCAGGGATGTGTCATGTTTGCGGTTTGGTCGCCCACCTGATGTAATAATATTGCTTCATGGCATTATATGCTGAGGCTTTAGTGTCGTTGTGTGAGGTTAATACATAATCGAGGGTTGTGAGAGAAATAGGAGATTTAAACCCCTGAGGTTGGAGTTCTGCGATGTTAAGGTATGATCAGATTGTCAATCGACATCACTGGGAGCAGATATAACAACCATACCACGCAAGGCATATTTATGGTTAACCAATAGCTACTTTTTGCGGAAGTAAAATATGCTTGATAATGGGTAGCATTATTAAACGATCATTTATTATACAGTATTGTACAATGACTGATTCGCAGCTTAATAATACAAAAATTACATAAGGGATAGGATTAATGCACTATTAAATATGGATCAATTTATACTTATTTTAGAATAAGGTCCAACAAAATCACCCGCATTGGCACACTCCAACAACCTTGATCACCGTCACATCGAATTGTGTCATGAGCGTCTCTAATTTTGATTACGTTACCATCACCGAAATGGTCATGTTTCCATTACGTTACAGAAAGCTTTTTATAATACAAAAGCTACACAAGGGATTAGAATGATGTACTATAAAATATGGATCAATCCACACTCATATTTGAATGAGGACGCAAAATCCAATCAATCAGCCGCATGGACATACTCCTTCAACCCTGTTAACCGGCTTATCGAATTGACTGGGATTGGTGAGAATCGTTTTCAGACGTTATGTCATATGTTGCAGCTGTCGGTTTACATTGTAGATTTTGTAATTCATTGCCGTAACACGCGTCTAATCTCATGCAGCAGAGTATGTATTTTCTCGAAGAGCACATCCATGCTTACCAAGATGATAAAGAACACAAATTTTTGTAGCATATTGCGCTTGAGCTCACATATTAGTTGTTGAAACTGAATCTGTTGCTCATCAACAGGCGGCGCAGGGTAATGATATACTGCAACTGATAGATGGATAAAGGGATGCTTCGCCATGCGAGAGTTGTGATGGAATAGCCTGTTATTCATTCAATACAATGTCGGGTAAATGGTTTCAGAGTATAATTGGGTCCGCAGAATAAAAAGGTTACCGGACCGCTGCTGATCTTACATATTAACGGCCGTTTATATGCCCCTTAATGGGCCCCACAGGGCCCGTAAAGAGCATTGAAATTATAATTATTTTCGAAATTGTTATTATTATTATCATTGTTAGGTTTCAAAACTAATATAAGTTTATGAAAGGAGAGTGCATGTTGCATGATTAAATATATACATGTATATATTTAGATATAGTCATATATAAATATATAAACATGCATATATATGTATATATAAACATATATATATATATTTGCATATACTCACATAAACATATGCATGCAATATATATAAACATATATATATATATCTCTCTCGCTCTCTCTCTCTCTCTCTCTCTCTATATCTCTATATATATATATATATTAATATATATATATATATATATATCTATATATATATATATATATATAACATATATATATATATTATATGTATATATGTTTATATATTTTTATATATATAATATATATTTATATATATATATATGTATATATATATATATATATATACATTATATATATAAGCAGTGCTGTGGTGAGACCAGGACGTTGTACAACACCACCGATCCTCCCTTAGCTTATAATAAAATCGTTGAATCACTGACCACCCATATCAGCGCCCACAATAGTTATAATATTCAAAGTATATATGCGATACTATTCTGCAATAAAAACATCATATAAGAGCCATCTCATCAATATTTAGGGCATATTTATACCGCTTTACTTTGCACTTCGTTTCTATCCACTCAATTAATGGCTAAACGCATACCGAAAAATCGTTTGTAGTCATTAACCTTCATATCGATGCCCCATAACATGGATAGCTATAGTTACAAGAGTGCATATTATATCATAGAATACCGAGTTAAGGTCATTGTTTGCAGACGTTTCTCCATAGTCACATTGTTTGTGTATAGCTGTGAGGCGCGCTAAGAATGTTAACGGTGCATATCTGTCAAAATGTCGCATCAAGCCACATTTCAACGAGTGATGTTCTGAAAAAAAAGCAAAATGCGAGGCAAACGGTAGGCTTTTTCACTTGTAATAATGAACATCTAATTAGTGGATAGGATGAGTCGACAACTGCTCTAGTTGTTCATATATCATAATAGGCGAGTCAATGTAAGGTTTGACCCCCAAAAAATTGCAAGAAAAGTTTTTTTTTGTCTTTTTGTGTTCAATTAGCTGTACTTAAGTGCATCCTAAAAGTTTACCAAATTTGAGCCACCGGAAAGTGGTGAAATTACATAATATCCAATATGGCCGCCATTGAATTATGGATGTACAGCAAACTTTTTAATGGTTGGTTTTAGACCCCATAAATGTATTACAAACATATATAAATGTGATACCTTAGATTCAAATAAAGTCATGATGAATTCACATGGATGTCCCTATGACGTAGTATTGCATCATCATGACGTAGTGGGTTGCTGAATAGATCAGACCGCCAGAACTGGTAGAAAACCAACATTTCGGCTTTTGATAATCAATCAGATGTACATACACAAGGAACCACAACATGGAAGGGCTATTGAACCATCTACGTCATGGTCATACGCCATACGTCACACATCATAAATTACCAAAATGTCCCAAATAATTGACATAGTACACACCTGAATTTTCTTATCAAGTTCAAATGTCATTCACACAATATAATTGTTCAAAACACGGCATGGTTATTATCGTCACAATCTTCTTCCTCGGAACCGTCTATGGTAGAATCACTATTATGCGGAATGTAACATGACTCAGCTTGGCAGGGTCCACAGGCAGAAGTACATGGAAGACCGTACTTTCTGCAACTACATCGAGTATTACTACAGCCTGTTGTACAGTTACAATGGATAACCTTGAGAAGCCTTTCTGGAGCCGCTTTCTGGTCAGTCATAACAGGTAACTAAATGTTGTCTTCACACTTCCAACCTCAGTCTTTTGGTCCATGTTTTCATCCTTTCCCATCCACACCATGATCGGATAAAATGAACGTTGAGAGTAGAACTTTGCCGCAGATTCCATTGGGGGCAATTTCGCGGGCTTCACAAATGATTTAGCAGATGAAAACTTTTTAGCAAGCAATGTATTTCTAAGGTTTACCAGAGATGTGCCAGCTTTTCCTCCAAACAAAGAAACAAAGATTTTGCATCCTGAACATTATGACCAGCTGTAGTAAAGGTCTTTGCATAAGCTCTTATCTGAGAATCATTTTTCATCACTTTTTGGAAAAGGGATTTCTTGCCAATACCATAAATCCTGAAAGTGCTATCACAAGCTGTAAAAGCATGTACAAACAGCAGCTGTGAAGATATGTCATTTCCCAAGAGTTCCTTCAGACGGACAATATCATATACATGTCCGAACGAAAGTAGAGTTTCATGCTGTCCCTCTCAGTGTAATGTAGAAGCAGAATCAGAAGGTCCGTGTCTTCCCCAATCAAAGTTGTGTCTCGAACTTTTGCAGATGTTGTTGCTGCCTTCACAATATGAACATCTGCATCTCCATGCGCATTGAGAACTTCGCAACCCCTCTGTTTCAGTTTGTCACTGATGAGAAGGATTAGTTTCTGTTTATTAGAGTCCCTTGATAAGAAATCCTCAATTCTTCCAGAGGAAAAGACGGTATTCATTTCAAAAGACACAAGCGGGTGTGATTTCGTTTGTCGTCTCTGATGTTCATTGTCCTTGATGCTAGGCTCTTCACAGTATCCGCCAAAAACTACTGTGGCTTGTCCATACTTGGAGAGGTTGAGATTGGCATACTCCTCGGCAATTTCCCCTTAGGTCATCCCATTTTTCCAATATCACCTTTGAAGTAAGTAGCCTCCGTCAAGCACAAAATGTTCGGAATCTGGCGTCGAATCTGTTAGAACGGCCTTGCTGGAGCTGGAGGATTCATTTGCGTAATCCCGTAGAGCATCAGCCAACTGTGGCTTGTCAGCCTTCTGGAACACATGTTTTGCCGCAAATAGGGCAGGAGGATATGGACTAAGTTAGTAGTCCATGATATCTTGCAGTGTCAAGTCGCCAGCTTGTGAAACTACAATAAATCTCTGGAACAGGAGTTCAGAAATTATCATTTGTTCGGTATTCAATTTCACTGACGATGAGTCACCAAGAGTCTTGGCTTTGTTCTTTCGTTTAAAGGAATAAGTGAATAATGGCTGCCAACCATTTTTTGTGCTATGGCCTTGAGATGCATTCTCCAGTCGCCTGAGCGATCATCTCTGATCAATGCACGTGCTATTTCCAACATCTCCTGATATCCGATCCAAAGTTGACTGGTTTTAGATGAAGCTGCCATTCTAACCTTTGCTGACTGGATTTTCCGTTCAATGTGCTTGATTTCTTCTAAAGATTTTAACGACTCGTAGGACAGTTCACCAGACACAATGGAAGAATCAATCATAGAGCGAAATTCTGGGTCATCATGGATGAGCCCACCTAGAATGATCTGATTGAGACACCTGTCAACCAGGCGATGACCACGCAGTGCCCTCTGCACAGCTTTACCGGAAAGAATGTGAACAACTGCATTTCCCCCAGATATTTCTTCCAATATTGACCCTAGTCCTGATCCTTGCATGAGTGCGCCAATAGCATGCCACTGAACCACATGGTTTCACTTTCATTATGACTATTCTATCTACTCCTATTTTTATCTTGTTTCACCTACCTTCAGGGTCAGGAGATGCAGAAGATAATTGGTAATATCACAGTTGTCTACATGATTAGTTTGTTTTTGTTGATTTCAGGAATATTGTGTTAACAAGAGATAATGAAATAATGAGCTGCTTTTGTTTTGATCTTAAGTATATGATGAAAGGATAGATGGCAGCACTGTAATCATATGGAGAGCTAATAAGTAAAACATTACATTGAAAATCAATATTTACCTGTATCCTTATCCTTGTTAGTCATTATAATAAGGGCTTGTATGCTGGCAATAACAACCAAATGCCAATTAGAAATGTGATTGCTTTAGATAACATGGGCCGGGATGGAGGGGGTGTGGCCTCATTGGAGGTTGGCGGGGTGGGGTGGGGGTCAGCTAGGATTTCCCCTAACGAACAGGGCACCTTCATCAGAACTCTGTCTCAATGACACTGAGCTGAAATGAAAAAAACCCAACTTCAAAAGCATGCTTACAACAGCGTTTTCGTGTGAGAAATAACAATCATGAACCAAGGAGCCATTTCAAACTAATACCAAACAGGGGTAAAAATCCTGAAATTGACCAAGATTTACCATACAAATTTTAGGGAAGCCTTTGCTTTCTTAATGTTCAGACCTTAAAGAACAATGAAAAACCAAGAAACAATAGTTCTTGCTATTCCTTAATTAATTGGGAAATATAAGGTTTCCTATGTACCCAAAATACCAGTTTTGGGGTAGGGGTTCCCCTATTTCACCCCCATCGGGATGTCACACATGAAAGAAACCAGGTTCAGGTGAAAGGTTGACCTCACAAACATTAGAAAACATACTTACATAATCAGTTTTGGGTGAAAAATGGCTGAGTTATGGACAGCCAAAAATATTCTAGCATTTTAACAATTTTGGCGGCCATCATTAACCCATTTTCCGGTCATCCGAGTTTGGTAAACTTTTAGTATGATAATCTACAGATGTTCAGGAACCAAAAACAACCAAGAAACGTTTTCTTGCAATTTTCGGGGGGTTGACCCCTTTTTTTCCATATATTGACCCGACTATAAAGGAAAACAAACATGAGGTATTGCATGAAGAGCCCGCATTGTACGCTAGGCAGCCGTAATAACTAAAATATCCCATATAATATGTATACAGATACATATTATATAGAAGGTGGGAGTATTTCAATCGAACAGCCTTAACTCTAATCTGATTGTTGACTATCGCCATATTTGATCAATAATGAGCTGCAATGAGGTTATCTTGTATCAAATGCTCTAGTGTGTGGCATCTGTGTTTTTTCTTGCATTGCGTATATGCATGCTTGAAGAGCCAGAATTGTGCTTAAAGATCGATTAGAACATTTATACTAATACATCTTATAAAGAAGGTTATCGAGAGTTTGTGTACAGCCAAGGTGAGTTGACTACAATTAGATTATTAACTATCCTCATATTTGATAAATAATGCGATTAATTTCATCTTACATCAAATGCTAAAAATTTGGGCATCAGGTTTTGTTTCTTGCAGGAATAGTACAGTAATTTTGACAATACCGTTCAGTTTTCTCTATTTAACACCAATAAATAAAAGGTATACAATTAACACGATAAGCATCTGCATTATATACAAGCAGGCCTTTTCACAAATTGACACTTAGTTATTCCATTGGTACTGCAACTGAGATTCTACTACCCAAAACACTGGACGTAGTCGAAAGGGCAGGTCATTCACGGAATGGCGAGATTAAGGGAACATGATATTTTTGGGTAAAATGATAATCAGCATGCTTGCTATTTTTTCATTGCATGGGCTGTGAAGAGACTTTATATCGACCACAGGTTATCCATACAGCTAAGCAACAACAGCTGGTAATGACACACCCAAACTGCACTACGTGCGTTAATTAAGCAGTTATAAATCACGTGCAACAGAAATTGGTGCCCATGAGAACAATACTGCAAATGTGTAATCAGTCGGCGGACACTTTTTCTGCAACCAAAAGGAGTTAATAATCGACAGCATATTATAGAGGGGAGGGATTTGACCGCAATTTAATGGAGCGTCATGATGCCCTTAATGTGCATTAAGCACAAGTCAGGTGCGTACAACATATGTTTTATAACACTAATCGGGGCATGGTGATGCTAAAAACGAAATGCCATTAAGCAAACTGAGTCACGACTGATTCATTGTCTTGAACACCTCTTGTCTTACATACAGTTTGGACGATTGAGCATTTGCTGAATCAGAGTTCTATACTTGGTATACAATCATGTATTATGCGTATCATATTGAAAATTGTTTATTCAACGCCATGACTTTTTCTAAAATATATTTGTAATTAATTACCGCTATCAGGAAGCTTCACGAATGTGTATAATTGCATAGACATATTGACATATATGCATTTATAATTGAGTTGTTCAATAAACAATGTGTGATGTTGAGATAAGTTAATGCATAAATGGTGTCATTTATTTATACATTCAAGATCTCGGTAAACCGGTCGCTTTTGTCTTATTAAGACATCATACACATTAGTTGTAAAATATTAATCTTGTCCGGCAAATATGTCAATAAAGCCATCATAGCTTCGTTCTATTGAGTAATGCCATCGATCCAGAACCAAGCCATTCTAGCTGTGTGTCTAATACTCGCAGAAGATCATGTCAGCAACTCCCACGTCTTTAGCTAACAGCTACCACGCTATTTCCAATGCAGACCATTAAACCGCATGTAGAGTTTATTTTTTCGCGTGCGTTTTAGCACTGAGCCCAAAATCACGCCATCCCTTAAGCGCTATGAAGCTTCGGGCAATATTTGCGAAAGCGGGAATGAGCAAATAATGATGGCCGGTATCATTTATCGATTTGACAATGCATATCGCAAAAGAGTAATATTGCATTAAAAGTTCAAATTTAGCAAAACCATTTCTGCCACAATCCATACTGTTTAATGGATAAAACCTCGCCAGCTGCGGCATGCTGCCAGTATGTGCCGTTACTTGTCTTGAAAAAAAATGCAAGACGCTGTCCAATATCACGATACTAGATTTCAACAAAAAGTAAATAATCGGATCGCCAGTCGGAATTATTTATGATTTTAATGTTTCTTCCTCACCGTAGACAACGTTCGGCTGTGCTTGCCGTATGAAGGTGGTGTATTCTCAGCGGCTCATTTCACCTTATAGGATCATAGGATGTTCGTGGGCCATTAGCGAATTACACAAATGAAAATCGATGTAAGCAGGTTCGAGTAGGGGCTTATTGTGTTATATTTCTACTACAATAATGTTAGAGACCAAAAAGCGTTTAGTCATCAAGTATTGGTTCGTTGCATTTTTTTTTCTGTCATGATGCGCGATTATGCATTTATTTCAGCAGATAAATCTAGATCACGTGGGTAATCAAATACCACAAACGCCGGAGACGTGACCTTATCTTGTAAAGGCCATACCCCGCATCGTGACAGAATACGATAAATATCGCATCACATTGAACGTGAAGTTCCAGTAACGTAATGACCCCAAAAGCACCTTCAAATTGATTTTCAATCACAGAGAACTATTATGCATATACTGATGGAAAATATTATCCAGCAGTTTTCGCTGATACAGTAAAACCAACTGATGCGACTTTATATTTCCTCTATGTGAACCAATGAGGTGGCCAAATCATAACCTGCAGCTTACCACGACAAGCCTTTTGGAGTTTGGACCCGCATGATACTAACATATCGGGTTCAAAACGAAAAAACCTTCGAAAAAATAAACCCTACATGTGTTGAACTCTACATATCTGGCATAAGCTTCGCTGCATTAACATTGTGTTGCTAGATAACCATGATTGGAAAAGGGTGAACTGTGCTCAACATAACATTGTGCTATACGTAGTCCAGACATAGAACAACTCTCTAGAATAGCATGTTAAAATAAACGTTACAGATGGTAATTGTCCATAGAGAGCTTTCTATTGCACCTGATATGTCGTTTGCAGAAATTGATAATGCGTTGTAGTTGGGTATTGCACTTGCGTCTATGCTATGCTTGTTAAATACGGTTGTGCCTTACCAGCATACTGCGCACAGTGAGTGATTGATAGCCTTGTTCTTTTTTGGGGATATTGAGCCATAATCTGCCGTCCCAGGAGAGTTATACAGATATTACCGGAAAAGCAAAGAGAGCATTACGAAGCTAATTGACGAATAATATATATGTGGCTAATTATAGAGGCTCACTAATTTCTGTTCCGACCCCGCTTATTTACGGCTGTTTGCTTACAGGTATCTATTGCGAAGCAAATAATATCACAATAACACCATTGTTCGAGGTAATTTTATCGGTAAGTTTTATGGGAACATTTTTTCGAATGGTCTGACCGGGTTTAAGCTGAAATGCCATTTAGAACCGTCACCTCCATATATTTTATGTTAACACGAAAACAGATGGCTTCTAAAATCTGAGGAGGCTCGGTGAGTGTTTAAGGCATGAGCGACTTACCAAATAAGTAATGTACGTGTCCATTAGCGAAGTATCCGGATTTTAAGAATATTATAATGCACGCCTCCTCCATGCGTTATGATTCATCACATTCGTAACGCTTTGTTTACAAATTCCTTCCGCATTTTGAATCATTTGGTCATTATATGCCTCGCTAAGCTAATTGGTTTTGGAAGAGCACGGCCACCACGTGACATGGCTCTATATATATTTCTTTATGTCGATGCTACTAACATGATGCTTTTGTCACTGCAGGACGCAGTAATGAAGACGAGCGTTATTATAGCAATATATTTGACAATTCAATATCTCTGGAAAGCAAATCAAACTTATTTTTGCAAGATCGCAGCTGAGATGTGCGTCAGCGGCTTGTAACATACATTTATCAGAGATTTGAGATCCAATAAGACCATCTGTTAAGATTGTGCATGGACTCGTAGGCGCATATAAATATTTCCATAGATGGAGGAATGGTGCGCGTGAAGTGTACACTAACTTAATAATGGAATGTGAAGCCTGGTTGTTATTAATGCAACTCACCGGCTCACCAAAACGCTATGCAAAGCTTTGCCAGAGTAAATGGTACATAATGTACGAGCGGCCGAGAAGATAAGGACGATTGCTTATTAGGTTAATATGGTGGCAATGATTACGTTTATTCACGGTTCTTCACGCGTTACTTTGGTGAGACGTACAGAATCCAATTTATTACATTTCTTTTGTGAATAGTATTGGAAAGTTGTCAGGCCGAAATTAGTTTATTAAATCTCCCTGCACTTGAAGGCTTGTGTTGTAAACACAGGTCGGACTTTATTTACACAGCAATCGTGTGTAGTTACTTGGTGGGGAGTGAGTTGAGCCCCATACCCACACTAATACGGCTTCGTATAATATCTGGTTTAAAGCCAGATGACAACAGGAACATTCATAGTATTTAAAGAATCAGACTGTGCAAAAGAGAGGCATTGCCTTTGTACATTTAGGAGGTCAAACAGGAAACATTAATTTTCCATTTTTCTAACCATGTTGTTCTTGTGTCGATAATTATTGTAATTTGCCAACTTCAGGTAATTAACGTATTGAATTAATTGTACCATCAATATTCCGGCATTTGCATTGGCCAAATTATATTAGGAGACATCCAACATTAGCGAAATGCAGTGTGACAAATGGAGTAACCAGCAGCGGGATATCTCAACAATAGAGTATTCCTTGCAGCGCTGTGGCTCTAAACGTCACAACAAAGACCAAACTGCACGAGACCATTTATCAATGCATCACAATGAGTTACTGCAGTCTTTCACGTGCGGATGTTCAACATGTACACCACAAACCATCTTTTGGTCATTATGCCGGAATTAACAACAATTCCACATAGCTAAAACCACTAGGGAAGGTTTGATCAATCCATCGCTTACTTAGGTTGACCTTCCTTGATGCTTTCATCTGCATCACCTATCAGTGGCAATATGAATGATTTGTACACGGCATGGATGCTGGCTTGATACACGCATCTATCACAATGTAACAAGTAATGTAATGAATGTTTCTTTGATGACTTTGATCATTTGGAATATTTCTAATGAAGCACCACATTAATTCTTCCTCCGGAAGAGGAAGCGTAGGACTAGTGATAAATGAGTTGATGTTATGTGAAGCATCTGATCCTGCCTTGGTTACTTGCATGATACAAATGGTCAATTCATGTTGACCATCAGCATGCCAATCACTTTCAATATCTCACAGAGATATAGACAGACAAGGAATGGCAAAGCCTTTGTGGTTTCAGAATTTCCACAATTTTATTAAATTGCTAATTGATGTATTAAGTGTCTGCAATAAACATAAACAAACTGGTGCGTAAAGACAGAGACAAAGTTTTAGAAACTCACTTTCTTTTAAACCAATCTGGGTTGTGATTCATCTCTGCAACTAATTGCATAAATGCGTTAATCTGTATCTGTCGGCATGATTACACATCTAAACAATGAACGATGTTTTTTTTTGTCGTTCGTATGATGTACATCACGAATGTCCATTTGAAAATTAATTGATACGCAAGTTAGGATGTAAGTTGGCAAAGGTACGCCGACTTTGGACCATTTTTTAGAATCTCTCAGATAAAATTTATCATCAGATTCTACGTATATCCGCCTGCTGGGCGAGCTTATGTTCTAATTGATTGTGTCATCGTGATCAATACTAGAATGACAGTCGCTGCAGAATTGTTTATAATTAGTAAGATTGTTCGAAGAACTACTTGTTGAGTGGAGGATATGGCGCAGTCATGTCCCACTCGGTGTCCTGAAGATTGAAGGGGTGTCGTATGAGTGTTATTGGATTGGCATGCTAGGAGCGGGTCAGCCTTCATCGACCTATGAAATGATGCAACTGAAACCTGATACTGCCTATACCTTTATATCGGTGTCAAGGAAAGGAGATATAAAATGGCGCACAAAACCTGTGGCATACACGCGCCAGTATATAGTTAGAATTGATCTAGTGCATTATTCAACACACTATATGCAGAGTGCTTGATTGAATTTAAACGCTTCGTATTTCTTTATGATGTTACCAAAATACATGTTTGATATACCACAGGCCGTTATCATATAATGTTCGTCGCACATATAACCTGATAGCAAAACGACATGCTGAGTATTGCATTTTGATCCTTTCCCCAGCATTGTCAGAAAACCAAGTCACACGTTTTCGATGTAAGCTTTTGGGTAACATTTTAAGAGCTCTGAACAAAGTTGGTATTTAAAAAAACAATCACGGCGGGTCGATTGTTATTACATTCGACAATGGACGAAACCAAACAAAACGATATATTGCGAGTTGGGAAGTTGTTACATGGTGCTTTCAGCAGCCCTATTACGTAGCTAATCTATGCACAAAATTCGTCACTCACTAAAACAGAGTTCTGTTATCAGCGCAAAGCATTTGACAACCTGATACCTGTAAGTCAGATGGCAACGTTGCTTTATCGATCGGACAAAACCTTTACTTAATATCAGTGCTTTAATACTGTGCAATGATTGTTTGGCTGCATACAGATTAAAAGGTGAAAAGATGTAAGCGTGCAAACTGATCAGCCACCTGGGTATGGCTAGGCTGCATAGCGCTAGAATGTTACCATGTTGATAGAAAAATTGCAACATGTAAAATCGGCGCTCATTTCTTTCTTTACGCGTTTTTATATTTGCCTTTTAATAAAAGGAAATCGATATTAACCATCCAGAAATCACTTAGCGACGTATGCAGACGGCGGCGATTTTAATAATAAGACATCTTGAGCCGCGCCATCACTATCAATGTTTTTCTGACAATAATTACCTCTCACTTAACAAAGTCGCATGGTTATGTTGATAAGGTTGTTCGTTACATAGATAAGTTGCATAGAGAATTTTCATTTGAAGGCCTGCAGTGTCTCACAATACGTTGTTATCCCTCATCCGATGTTTATTACCAGTGGTTTTACATTGACGACTGTCAGGCGGCTACATCTAAACTGTTAGGTGACTCAGTGCACTGGCTTAAGTTATTAAGTGACAACAATTCTTAGCTTATATTTGCAACTTTGGAGAATGAACGGAATTACCACAGTTGGACAAAGAACTGAATAACTTATTAGATATCGTTTGCACTTTTATGGACTAACACCTCCAATACCTTAATTGTATACGTTTAACGTTTGTGTGGTGTCCATTTAAGGCTTGCATAAGGCTTATTTCTACTCTTTTCTAAGAAAGCTAACTAACAATTTACTATACTGAGTCTTTTAATGAACTTCCACATATCTGTATCGCCAGCCTCGCATCTGTGGATAAGAGAGAACGTTAACTGTACGATTGCCAACATAAATGTGGTGTTCACTACAAAGTTAGTGGATTGTGAATGTAATGCCCCTTGTGTGGCTATACCTACTAGCATAAACCCGTTGCCTAGAGTGGGCACTTGTATATTCTATCAACAAGTTCGATTACTTCAGCAATTAAACAGATTAGTTATATGTGTTTCTTTCCATTATCAGCCGCGAAAGTATCCCCTTGGATGATACGAGCTCGTTTAATTGAACTTAAAGATTCATTTGTCTAGCAGGTAGTGGTAGATATAGCATGCCACGGCAGACAGATGTAGAAAAACCATGGATTGATTATGTTGCTTTAGAATGCTCAGATATATTATATAATAATTATGCAGATGATGGACAATGTATATTGCAACGACAGAAACCCATTGGTCTTAGTACACACTCAGTGAGACACATGCTTATAGCAGCAGCATATGTCTCATATGCTACCATATTGTTGTGATCAGGGGCGTAGCTGGGCCTATTACGAATGGGGGCCTCCCCCGAGATTTTTTTAAATTATAGATCCAATATGGTACGATTCATTTTTGGAAACGATGTGTAGGTCCGGGTCTACCGTGCCTATTGGAGCTACGCCGATGGTGATCGGTATTATGAAACGGATTGGCAGTATGTCCTGGTTGGCCTTGGTAATGCTTCACTAAGAGATTAAGACAGAATAGTGAAACATCATTAATTTCTGTCAGGACGGATTATTTTCAAAGCATATACCTCGTTAACGAAACACTGATTCAAAACGTTCATATACGAGCGCAAATGCAGAAAGAAAATCTATTCTGCTGTTCGATCTAACTAATGACCATACAATGCTTCCTTGATTGTAATTGATGTTAAACAGTAACGGGAGCCTCTTAGAATACCTCACCTGTCTCAAGCGCCCGAGCCATTTCCCATATTGCCAACAACGGGAAGCACTGGATGCTTTGTTTCTTGTTGTTTTCGATTGGCGCAATATTTAACCATCAAGGACCGATTCAATCAGTGCTCGAAGCAACACCGGGCAAATATATGGTCTGTAGGGAAATAACACAATGATTGGATACATAGCCCGTATTGCTTAGAGACTCACTAAAATAATGAATATGGTTGGCTATATGCTGAAATATTTCAGAGAGTTACATTGTTATCATGGTAGATGATAGGATATGGAAGCTATTGATAACTTTAAATTTAGCTGCGGTATTATTTATACCGTGTTAACACAACACAAGGTAATGATTACGTCTTAAATAACCTACTTCAATAATTAACTTTTCAACTTATTGAGCAAAACGGAGACGGTTTGTTTATCGTCGACCGCGCAGTGACATTTCACCATGGGCACGTTATTCTCTCTTAATTTGCATAGTGTTTATATGGACTAATTAATCATACGTAAGTCATCAAAAGGTTCTATTGCTGCTATCAATGAGGCTGGTCGTATTTACTTTGATATTACAAATGCGCTATTTGCCATGACGTGCACCATTGATCATGTGTTCATACAGAGTATTCACAGCGTAGTTTATAGCTACAGCAAGTCACCGTAAGCCATGTTGTCCATGAAATCTGGTGAGGGGACATGATGTGCTTAGTTTCAGAAATTATCACGCATCTTAATATTTCGCATATATTGTTTCTAGTAACTAGTTCTATTTCGACGAAAATATGCTTGATACATAAGGGCTTTGTGGTCTATATTGGATTGTTTATGCTGGCAAGTCATTTAATTATATCATGGTATTCGTCGGCGAGTATCTTTTTTTTATTAACTGAGCGCGGCCTCATATTGCCACGAGCATATCAAGTTGCATAGATCATATCAGGAATGGTTTCAGTCAATTTTCAGCTATTTAGGTGATGCTCTTGAATTGGCTTTTATGAAAGATGATTATCCCATAAAATTGTGTGCAATTTTCTGAGACAGTGAATAAGACAAGATACGTTATTTTCCGATATTAACTGTACGTGTGATATTATTGTGTATTGCGCTATGACATTTACTTTTCTTATTAATGTTGACGTACAGGAACGACCCAAAAGAAAAACCGTGCTGCATGACCTATCTGCGTCACCAGTTAAATTGCTCTATGATATCGCATCCCACGAGATTTATAATGAAATACACCTATTGAAGCACAACGTAAGTGCATGCAAAGCATTGCTGGCATTACAGGTACATTATTGATCGGTGACATGATAACGCATATTGCTGGTTGACTGATTGTGTTAGGCCATGGGAATCGCACTCATAAATGGAAGGATACACTTACGCTTGTGGTACCTTTATATATGAGTGATAACCTCGCTATTGTGATTATTAGCGATCGTTTTCAAAGGTAAAGTTTCGTTAAAAATGGTTTTTCCATTTGATGTTCCTAGTTGTTGCGACATCACTTTTTCTGTATCTGTGCCTATCTGTCGACATAAATACTGCAGTCATATATATGCTAGGAAACATTTAACTCTAATTACCTTACAAACGAATGTAGTCATACCGGCCTCGGTGTATAAGGCATGGGATATAGATATTCCCTTGTTTATTATGTTCTGACAAAAATGCATAACTAAACCATTATGGGATTCCTGGTATCATGCGTATGGTTTTTATAAGGTGGCAATACGCTGGATTTATAATTCGTTAAGGGCATCAAATAAACAATGGTTATCATATGATGAATTCCCAATACCAACATACAGTCTTTATATTGTAGCGTTTGGCCCGATTACTGTACATCTATCGGCATTTATAATTATTTTTAGAGCTTAACTATATACTAAAATGCAGTAACTAAGTAGCCCTTGTTATGAAGTTTTCAGATCTAATGCCAGTGCAGCATGTTTCATTGTCCCAATTGCATATATCTCACATAGCTTAACATCACTGCTACATTCAGCAAATGTTACTGTGTGCAAACCGTTATGTTTTGTAGAAAACGTACATGCCATGTGCCAGACAAAAAACAACGGAATGGTCTCGCATTACGGTAAATTGTCCAACACAAATGTTTTCCCTGTTGCTAGAAATACACTGCGTAGTATAATAAAGCGCTATTAGATGTTACATTGCTTTGCGCGTAGGTGCTTCTTTGATGGATGCCGCGTGGGTGTAGATATTGAAGTAACGTAGCTAGGGGCCCCTTGCTAATATAGTAGTTTGACTTCTCAGTTCCTACATGACATGATTAACTCATGTTACGATTTATCCGCGCGTACTAAGCGTAGATCATCGTCAGCAACTTGCCTCCATCGATACCGCACCATGTATCACTCTATATAAATCATTATACAGTAAAATCTGCAGTCATAGCATCACGACTCCACACATTACTTTTAATAAACAACTAATATTTGTCTTGACTGTAAACAAGTCATACAATGAGACTATATTGCCGGTTCTTTATTTGCACAGCTTGTCCTCCGCCAATGTATTCACCAAGACAACAACTTAGTAGCTGTGAAACTGGTATTCGTTTATCATGAATATTCGCTTGCAAAACGACCGTTAACTTGATTATTGCATGCAAAAACCTTTCATAGAGTTAGATTCAACAAATCATTTGATCAAACCCATTTATTACAATGCGGTAGCAATTTCCTCGTTCACTGCAAAGAATGGTGAGCAATCGCTAGTGAGGAATATCCCCCGGATGTTACGTTCATTGAGACCTGTGACAAAATGAATTGTTGTGAACACATCGGAAGGCACGGGTTGTGAACGAAGCTCCGGCCTGTTTATTAAACATAGATTGTAATTGCCCGATGCAGTGTAGAGCCCCATCAGCACTTTATCGCAGTTTTATGACATTTGAGTTTCTAAGCAAGGGAACATCTTTGCAGCCGTTAGCATTAGGCTAAGTACATACGTTCTAGAGCATTACTCCAGCGACGTCAGTAAAAACACGTACAAAGTGTTATTGTTGCTTTCGACAAGCATCATGGCAATTCATAGTAACTATATTTAATGAATTATTAAGGTTCGGATCTTGATGGTTCAATTAATTTTGCAGAGATTAATATCCCAACAAATGTCATGTCGACTGTTTATTTTAATATACATGCGATGCGTTCAGTGGGTAAGTCAGTTATTGATAAGTATGTTTCAAACACAAATGCGATTCAAACTTGATTTATAACCAACAACATACATAAATGTATTAATATATGATAGCATTTCACATTAACCCGCCAGAAGGTAACTACTGTATTACAAATATTGGCGATGTTATCAACTGCAATATACGCCACTAAGTTATTCGTGGAATGATATCCTAAAATGCTCTTCACATACACATCAATCCCCAGGAGCACCGGCAGCCTAGCAACCGAGATTCAAGAGGCACTTAGGCGTGGAATCTTCGCTTAATCCAATAGCAGACCATTGAGAATTTAAGCGTACGCTGCTGAGAACAGGGTTTTATTTGCTGAATTATTGCAGCAGTCATATAATGGATGATAATACAAAGGTAACATTCCAACCACGCCCTTGAATACAAATCGGGGCACTGCAGAATGCGTGCCCGGCTCATTAAAATCACTTGTCCGGTAGGCCAAACCCCTTGTCCCGGGTAATCGGACAACCGTTAGCGTCGAACTCTGCAAAGTATCAACATTAGTTTCGTAATCGTTGCCACGGCGACACTACGACAGCTAATCAGAATGAAGTTTTCGTACACGAACCCGGTGGGTCATTCATGGGAAAGCTAACTTACGCGCCAAGCTTTGTTTTTGAGATATCTAATGAAATGTGGTGATAAATATATAAATCTTTTGTGTAAAAAAAACTGTGATCCCGGGAAGAATTGCATGAAAAACGGGCTCCCGGGCTTCCTCTATTTCGCAGTCTAAACAGTAGCTACCTATGTATGCATATCATGATATAATGCGTGCTTTCATATGCATAATAAAACTTTAGGAAGTGTTGAAAATCAATACTATAAGATACCCATATCGAAGTTGTATTCAATACATCCCACAAAATTGTCGATCTGTAACGTGATATCACCGGCTTTACGCGACATTACTGCACGATATATAATTTTCAACATGTTATCCTAGGTTTGTCAAAACAAAGCATTCGTGCTTACAATAGTGGCACATTAAACCAGGTATCACTGTTGCTTTCTGTGTTCAAATACAGACCGATCAAAAAAAACACATTTATCACTGCATTCTAATGAAGTGTCTTCTTAATGAGTGTGCAGTGTTTGATGCCGGACCTAACATTAATTCCAGTACAACGAACATTTACCTCCAAACGAGTAATCAGTCATTTTTCTCTGCCACAAAACACTGCAATGCATAAAATAGGAAGATTAGGTTGATTTCTCATTTGCTTAGGTTGACATTCGCTTCTATCTGCATCACCGATTAGTTAAAGTATGATTGATATTTTGGCAGCATGGTTGCTGGCCTGAAGCAAGCGCTGCTCATAATGAGAGCAGAAAGGTAGTAAATGGGCTTAGATGACTTCCGTGTATGCAAATACTATCTGACACTTAACAGTGGCACATAGCATTCGGGAAATGACGCGTAGTTGCGCTGCATTTGATGCTGCTCTATTCCCAAACCAGAAAAACTATTTTATCAGAGAAGAGCTTCCCTTATACTGTCTATGGGAATATGCAAATACGGCAAAAAGATGCTCAAAGCACATAAGTCATGATTAAATAGGTGAGGGCTGGGTTTTGGACGCGTGGTGAGGCCATAATGTATTACTGCTTAATTGTTACACAATCAAACTGAAAGCCGCATTCAGCGTATAACCTAGACAACATAGCTGTTTTGCTGCAGCCATAACAATGGCAATACATATTGATGGCAGCATGGATAGGTATGTCAGTACGTCAGCCTACAGTGTGTGGCAGGTATGTTTTAGCGCTTGGATATGACTGTGTCGAAGGACAGATATCATCAGCGCTAATCCAACGATTACAATTAACCTTTGTACGAGGCACTCAATCCTGACTGTACAAACGTGTTCAATGCTTCGAGTATCCGATAGTCTCGACAATGACAGAGAGGCAACACTTTGTTTTCCAACAGTCAATTTAACACTGACTGGTACGTCGTACCATGGCCGCCAGCAAGGCTAGTTGCTTGATACCAGACAGAGATCTTGTGTTCGCTGCATTCTCGGTTGGAGTTTAGCATCAGCGATGGTGGGTACAACTGCAGTGACGAATAGAAAAATGTACTGGCGTTTAGTTGATATGCATCTGCTCTTCAGAGTCTATTTGTCGCATGAATATAAAACGGACTTCATATGTTTAATATGACAAGCCTCTGGTTAAACGTTTCGTGCTTAATTCCAACGTGTTCTGCCAGATATTTGACAATCGCTCCTATTTTGTCGCAATTAAGGTTGGGTGCCATGCATTTCAATCCTCCAGGTACAAACCAGGCAAGGCAATATAGCAGCTTTAACAATGTGCCGGTACTCAATTAACCAAATACTAATCAATCCAATGACCCTATGGGGGAACCAGCACATTTACTTGTACGACGCTGGTTACCATTCATATACTTATTAATTCAGATCGTGGCGATTGATTGACAATACATCATTCTCAACTTGGGAGATGTTATGGCAATGATTTTACGTCAAGCCGTCAGCTATTGTAAAACACTGATGCTAATCTGAAAGGTTTAAATAAAATATACTAACCCATGAAACCAGCGTCCTCTATAATAATACACGCTAACGGATGCAGCATGAAAACATAGCCACTATATATCGCGAATACTCCTCAATAATAAACTTGAGGCGTGCCGTTATGTGGTCGTAGCTTGGCTACATTGGAAGGCGTGAGGATAAGACAATCAACTGACACAATCTGTTAACTGCATCGCATGAATATTTCTAACCCAATGTCTCTTTCGGGAATAACGCCCAAAGTTTCTTTGAAAAGATCTTCTAAATATTTCCGCAAGTAAACAAATAGCAAAAATATTACAGCCCGGATTATCTGAAGATATATGTGTCGATCTAAAACGTGGCATGCGGCATGTCTATCACCCATTCAGGACATAAAAAATGGAAAGAGCCTTTTAAGAGATGAAGGTCTCGGGGAAAGACCATATTGGCAGATGCTCTTCAATAAAGAATAGAAATTCTTTTTTCTGGTCCTTTATATAATCCGCATTAAGCGTGTGAGCATAACAATGAATAACTTCACCCCATGCGCGATGTTCGTTGATTCTGCCACTATTTCGAAACCATTGACACGACGCTTTAGCCACAGAACGCAGCAATGACACCTAGCACTATAATAGTAATGTAATTTACAATTCAATCCATCTGTAAAACCAATCGAAATGCTTTTGCAATGTTAATGTTGCGATTCGCGAGCTGCATTATATGTCTGCGGTTTGTTACGTAGATACATCATATTCTCGTGATATGCGGTGGGATCAGATGTTCAAGTTGTGTGTTGCTTCACGGGTGCAATTCTTTCCATAATATGAGCAAGTACCGCATGAACGAAAAATAAACTCGTACAATTACGGAATTTGAAAACCAGCTGCGACTTATTGGCTCACCGTAACTTTACCAGACTAAATTGTGCAAAATTAATGAGTGGTTTGGAAAATAAGGATGATTGATAACTAGATGAATATGATAGTGTCCATTCTGTTTATTCACGGTTCTTCATGCGTAACGTTGGTGATACTAACGTGATCCGATTGATGACAATCCTACGATGAATTGTATTGTAAGTTGTCGGTCTGTAATTTGCTTGGGACTTCTACCTGCAGGGGGATGCGTTTTAAACGCAGCTATGGCCTTATTAACAAGCAATCGCTATTATTTATCTTATTTGGGGTAAATCCCCGGACCCACAGTATTGCCGCAGCATTACAAACTTGCGAGATAATTAGTGTGTAAAGGTTCACAATCTGAATAAGGTGAATTATCTGACCACATGAAAAAAAGATGTAGCATTGGCTTATTGTGGAAGGGGGGGGGGGGAGCAAGCTCACCATTGCAATGTAAACGTAGCAATTGCATTTAACGCACATAATCAGAACGTATAGTACAAGCTGGAAAGGAGCGTGGGCAGTGAGCCTAGTCCGGTGATAAGCGATATTGGAAAATAACCAATAAATATGACGCCGTCTAGTATTCTATCGTGTCACACCTAAAGATATATAAGAAGCGTGAGTTTCGTTCGACTGTTATATATAGGTACCATCATAAAACTTTAATTAGCGGAATCATTACCACTAGAAACTTAACGTCCTAACGTCATATTTACATACATAAATAAATACATCAATACATACGTACATACATACACACATGCATGGATACCTACATGCATACATACATACATACATACATACATACATACATACATACATACATACATACATACATACATACATACATACATACATACATACATACATACATACATACATACATACATACATACATACATACATACATACATACATACATACATACATACATACATACATACATACATACATACATACATACATACATACATACATACATACATACATACATACATACATACATACTGTTCAGCATATATACATACATACTGTTCAGCTGTAATATATAATAAATTCCAAACTGTTATATGTTCCACCCTCTAAAACACATTTTGCAGACAGACTAACCTTGCGTAGTTTCCCCCGAATATGGAACAAATGGTGTTCCAATGACGTCACTACGTCGTCCATCTCACAGTTTAAAAATAGCGTCCGAAACAGCATATTGTCTACCTACCTGAATATTGTACAGTGCAACAGTGTTAAGTGTGCGGATTGTAGTCTGTAATATCCAACCCTCTGATTTGTTACACGAGTTACTCGCATAAATATTGAACTTACTTAATATTGTATTATGTTTTATGTCATGTATGTGACCGTGTACTATCATATATATATATTCACACATATACCTGTATCACTGAAATGTATGCAAAATGTATGCAAAATGTTTATTGCCATATTCTACAATATGTTTATATACCTGTGATAATGTAGCACCCCGGTCTGGTAGCGTGGGGATATTTGTTGCCGGCCCCCTGCTCCCGCCCCCTTTCAACAATGATTCTCACTTGAATGCACTGGAGTGTCACTAGCATTGTTATCGTTAGACTGTTTTGTGCAGGGCCTACTTAAGGACAATGGGAAGACAGCCCCTGGCTACATTGTCCCTACTTGCAGCACTGGATTTGTTGTTTATGTGTTTGTTTGCAATCAGTATCGATGAGTTGCTGTTGCTGCAAGTAAATAAATTCTATTCTATTCTATTCTATTCTTTGTCATTTTCTTGACTCGGACAACATACGCCTGATATGTTTGCGTAGCTTTTCTGGCAAACATATTGTCGTTGCTGAAGCAAATATCGCAGCGAATGTCGTGTCGATTGCTCCAGTACTTAACTCATGGACTGTCGCATATCTTATCAACACAATCATGTTAATATAACTCACACGAATGTAGCATGCACTTTATGGTCATTCAATATGGTTGTGGTACATTATGCGGGGTAGGCACTCATTGCATTGTTTAAACCCGTGTATGTTTTAGCGTTTATTTATTATTCAAAAATGCTGAAATGTATTAAAAACTGATTTCAGTTGGCGATAATCCACTGCTAGGTAACTGCTGCATTATAAATGTTTGCAATATGATCATTTGCCATAAATGCGACCAAGTCATTCCTAGCATACCCTTCAGGTTCACAATCGCTCCTACAAGCACCGGAAGCCTTGCCAGTTTGATAACAGAGCCACTGAGGCATGAATCCGTGGCCTCTCGCTTTATCCAATGCATCTCAGGGAAATATTTACTTTACGCTGATAAGCGTGGGATTTCATTCGCTAAATTATTGCAGTGGTCTCATGGTGGAAGATAATGTCATAGTAACATTACAACCACGCATTGTGAAATGTACCGACCTTATAACGTTGGATAAAAATGTCAGGGTGGTTATTTCGAATCTAATACTTTTTGGAAAACCAAACGAAAGAGCGATTAATCTATGAGTGATTAAAGCCGAGTATTCTGTATGTTTATAACGCGGCATCCTTAGATGTTTAACGAGACGATTAACGACAATCTCTATATTATAAATACGTAATATATTGCAACGATTGGCATCGATTAGTTCTGCTTGCACCATAGATGTTGCTGGTGGATGACAACGGGCACCTGTCCCTGTATCGTGGAGGAATTTGGAGTATCATGGTTTCTGTATGTATCGGCGCGGTGACTGAGGGATCTGCAAAGTGGTAGTCCATGATTATCACAGTTCCAGCAGCTATCGTCGAGAAGTTTGAGAAGCGGTAAGCAAACCACTGCTCATCAGAGAAAGATACAGGCATAATATACCTACACTGAATCTAATATATGTAATTGTCGTGCCTGCTGCCCACATGAACGGTTCTCGGACAGAAAGGTACATGGAATATAGATCATCATAATATTTGTGATGCTTACGAATGTTGACCTTAAAAGCAAATTGGCATGTTTTGATTTGTCGCAAACAATTTACAAATTCATTTTTCCGCTAGTGTCTCAAACATATTTCCAGCCACCAAATATCGGCCGCCTAAGGATGTGTTGAGGGCACATATATTCATTTACGGATGCTGTGACAGTAATAGCTATATAGCCGATTATTTTAGTCACAGACCTTCATGACTGACACACTATTGTTATAAGGTTAATTGTATAGCCAAGGTGATTGGCGATTGATTGTGAAAATAATTACTCAGGGGAGAATAATAACATTTATGCAGGTTTGTTTTACTGCAATGCATATTTATTCATCACAAACACAAGGAAAGCAAGTATATGTCACAACGCACAATCACAAATACTAATTATGTAGGCACACTATACTTACAAATATCTATCACTATACAAATATCTATCACGCTTTTACAAGTGATTAATTTTGCCAGTTTTGCAAATAAAGGCGAATGAAGTCACGAACTAGCCTCGACTTATTTGCAGCTGCGCTCATAATACACACTTATTGTAGTATTTTCTCTTCACAAGAGAAAATGTGGCGTTGTTCAACTCGCAGCGCAAATCATCGAAGTAGTCAACTGAAAGGCAAGGTTGTTTGTAGTAGATATCACATGCGAGCTGGCAATCGCGATATGAAACGACGCCATATAGTGTGACAATGGTGTTATCATGGAGGTTGAATGTTCCGCCTTTATCATTCCACTGAAAGTCGCCAAAGGTATCTGTTAAACATAAAACATGTAGCACAAGAGGCTACCGTAAATACATAGTCGTAATATGGCAACTAACTCGTTAAATGTCATGTTCAAATAGATGATAAGGACAGCAATCTCTCGTCATATTGTCAGTGTGTCACATGATTA
The DNA here is from genome assembly GCA_034190875.2 of Urechis unicinctus. Taxonomy (NCBI): domain Eukaryota; kingdom Metazoa; phylum Annelida; class Polychaeta; order Xenopneusta; family Urechidae; genus Urechis; species Urechis unicinctus. The sequence goes on along the minus strand of CM067347.1, from coordinate 47,295,512 downwards.
TTTGATGAAATGTATAAAATAAGTTGATATATACCTTTATCCAGGGCCCGGTAGAAATAATAAACTCCCGTCTTTTTCTCTCTCAAATGAGATCCATAGATAATATCATGCAGGTAGCATCTGTAAGACGTCTTTTGATTTCCTCTACATCCGATAGGTTCGACAATGACAGAAAGGCAACACTTTGTTTTCCAACATTCCATTAAACACTGATCAGAACGTCGAACCAAAGCCGTCAGCAAGGCTGGCTGCTCAACATTCGGCAGTGGTCTGGTATTAACTGCATACTCGAACGGCTTGAGATTAGTATCGGCGATGGTCGATACAATTAAAGTGATGAGTAGAAAAATGCGCTGTCGTTGAGCTGACATTTCTCTATTTCGTGTTTTTTCCGGATGAATATAAACAAGAATTCCCGAAAGTCTTACATAAATTCAACGTTAGAAGAATCTGTTTAAACTTGGCCGCCGCGAAGTTTGTCAAGACATGAGGTATCTTCCTCGTTTGCCGCCTTACCAATCTGAATTGCGTGTCATGTTATCCATACGTCCAAAAGGCCCCGGTACTTAATAAACCATATATCGATAGATCAGATGTTCCCATGAGGGAGCCAACACATTCACTTTGGCGTAATCTTCAACCTTAGAGATGTTGTGGAAAGCCATAGGCTTCTCTCTTCATAAACTGAGACATGCGTCTTACACTGAAAATGGTGGTCAATATAAAAGGTTTCAATAAAATATGCAAGCGTATGACTTAAGCGTCCTCCATTAGAAGCGACGCAACGGAACGCAACGAATTATCCCAGCCACTCTATTATATTGCGCTAAGGACACAAAATTATAAATTGAACGAATGTTAGACAAAAACATCTTCGGCCATACCGTCATCAGAGAATAACTCGGCTGATTGAAAGGCCTGAGCACTAAACAGTCAGCAGAGACTAAATCTGTTATCTTCATCGATAGAACATATTTACCACCGAGACAAATGCCTGATTCGGTAAAAACCGTACTCAGAGTATGTTGTTTTCTCTAAAGGTTATTTTTAATATTTGCCAAAAAGCACTATTGCACCATTTATTGGTGTGTGTAGTATACAAGCTACTAATTATAGGATTTGGATTATTAGCGCGAATAATCTAAGAGGGAGCTGTGGAAGTCTATGTTAAACTTGACATGACGCATCTCCAGCGCCCATTCGGGTCGTAAAGAGCGTCAATATCACTTCGCGGGGTGAAGGCCTTGGGGGAAAGCCACGTTGACGGACGAAAACAACCATTTTCCCCAATAGAAACTTCAAACTAAATATTCTAAAAAATGCGTCGTCATACATTCAATGAATCTTTGAGAGAACAAAGATGATGAAAAACATATCTCCGGAATATCTTGCTCTGCCTTTACCTTAAAGTAAGAAAACACTGTCCCGCCGTATGTGCATAACATGGCCGAGACATTATGCAGCCCAACTGTTTGATGATTTCGCAATACATCCGCAAAGCTAGGTATTCCCTTACTGCTCTGCTACTCGGCTTTGTTTTACGGATGGCATCCGAACTTTTAAAAAGATATGGGAGATAACACAAAATATATTTTAGCCCCACTGCTTTCAATCATGAACGTTGGATTAATAGATAAGATCCATAGGTAATAGATAAGATCCATTTTCAGTCGCCTAATTAAAATTTCAGCTCTATGCCAAATGGCGGCTTACAATTAGGTTCACTGCAACGGTTTTATTAGATTATTAGATTTGGATTTGAACCATATATATATATATATATATATATATATATATATATATATATATATATATATATATATATATATATATATATATATATATATAGATATATATATATATATATATATATATATATATATATATATATCTATATATATATATATATATATATATATATATATATATATCTCTCTATATATATATATATATATATATATATATATATATAATATATATGGTTCAAAACTCATTATATATTCCGAGGTATACACCCGTAGGGAAAGCGCTATGGATGGCCAGGAATACCGTTGTCCGTGATATGTTTTCGGATGCGAACACGCCGAGAAGCAGCACCCTGCCGACTCCCTGCTAAGCGGTGTTGATGGCAATATTGGATCAACCAGTCAAGTCTATCTAAGGGAGATAGTAGAGCAGTTCACCAGCTATTTCACCAAATATCTATGCTCGATATTATGCTGCCTCATTTGTGGATGCTACAAATAAAGGAAACACCTCTAGCTTATGATGGCGCCCCCTCCCCCATGCTTACCACCTTAACATAATAAGCTTTAATTTTGACCTCCTGGAAACGAAATGTCATGGTTGCAGTCTCTTATCACTAGTTTGAAAGATTCTAGGGACTACTTAATGTGGAACATGCGTTTGCAATTGGATCGATCGACTCGATTCGGCAAAGTATGAAACAATAACTTAATTGGCATTCACTGTTTAAAAGTTGTTTACTGTACGATATACCATTACAACTGAATCCATCCTGTTTCCTACAATATTTAATTCGCTGCGAGTGCACGCCTCATTAAAGCCTCTCTTACACTGTGCAGAATGCAATAATGCTGCTCGTAAAGCTACTTCTGTTTAAGAGAGAATATTATGCTTTGTTATGTTATTGTGAACAATATAACAGCTTAATACAAAACCAGCAATTTCAATCTAGACAGGTTAAGTAGTTTCAGGAACCTCTCAGCATAATCGAGCACAGCGTGCTTTACTTTGTGTTGCTACTTGATTTACTAATTTCACGAAACAATGCATAGTTGGGTTCCTTTGCGCTTAATGGCGTAACTGTAACACTCTCAAACAGAGAGACGCTTTTAACAGGTAACATTATCACTAATCCTCAGATTGCAATACACCATATTATTCGTCGCTCAATCAAGCGTTTTCAGTGCTTCGAGCTATTTTAATACCCCGGTGATTAATGGGTCTACAAGCTGATCATCGTTCAACTCGTGAAGATACAATCGGAGTACACCTCCACAAATATAGTAGGATCTAATGTGAGTTAGCAGCTGTTATATCTGTTGCATTGTAGTATTAGCTGGCCAAGTGAATGTTCCTCTGACTTAAAGATATATTGAATATCAAATGTCGTAGCCGTTGCGAGTCTCAGCTACTTATACTTTGCTGATTTATATCCTTTATAACATATTTGCTCGTAAAAACCATTTGCACATTCGTTCAATCTTTCACGAGCGTCCTATATATATATATATTTTCTAAGTCGGGCAGCATTTTAAACTCATCGGCCATTTCAGGACCATTTCAAGGTTTGTCGAAACGGGTTTTTTTCTTACCTCGTTTGTCGACTTACAATTGTGGATTCGTATTAGGTCATATGTTCGTTCAGAAAGAACCCAATCGGGACAACAAAGAAGCTTTGAAATTCGCTGGTACTTAATGTCACTAAACAGATGGCCCTCTGTGGGAACCAGCATATAAACCTGTACAAAGCTGGTTGCCACCCATATACTAATTAATTCAGATGGTGAAAGTTGATTGACAATGCATCTTTCTCAACTTTGGAAATGCTACGGGAAAACATGTATATTAAGCCATCGGCTTCTGCACAAAAACTGAGGTCTGCCTACTGCACTGGAGATGGTGGTGAATCTGTAAATCTTCAATAAAATATGCAAGCGTATCAAATAAGCTTCCTTTATCAGAGGTATGAAAATTAACAATTGACCAACTGTCTTTACAGTAACAACTTCAGACGCTCCGTTAGCAGTGCGTGACTTGATTTATTGGTCATGATTAAACAACAACAACACACAATATGTGTAATGTTCATTGAATGAATACTTTTTACCACCAATTCAAAGCTTGTTTTGGCGAAAACTTTTCCCAAAGTGCTTTGTTTTCTTCGTAAGGTTTGGTAAATATTTGCGAATGAGCAGTAATACACTATATATTATTATATGCACTTAACAGATGTCACACCATGGTGTAAACGACGAAACATTGCGCAAGAGAACAAATCGCGACAAATTATATAATGAATATCGTGTACAATGTGAAGAGAGATGTGTGGAAGCAAATGTAAACCGTCGCATGCGGGATCTCTAGCACCCATTCGTAAAGAGTGGAAAGGGCTATTGGCGGGATGAAGGTTTTCTAAGCTATCTACTAATTAAAATTACAAAATTATAAGATTACAAAATGCAGCTAACACAACGTAGTCACAACTAAACTATGAACCTAATTTTTTAACTCGTCTATTACATCCTAGGCAGTAGCAACTCGTTCAGGCTCCTTCTTCATATAACGAAATCAATATTCATTGAGATCAATATTACTAAATCCACTGATGATACCAAGGAATGGTTGCGGGTACATCGTTAAGTCACATCTTTGAGAATATCCAAGAGGAAGCGAATTATCAATCGCGAATCCTGCTATGATGAAGCACACTTTTGCCAGATGAATGCATATACTTCTGTCATGCAGGTTAGCATCTCGCAGTGCAAACCATGTCATGTACATATACACGTTGCAGTTGCGAAAACAGATATTTGTAACATTACGGGGTACACATTAATATACCAACTATACCCTGACTGTTACCTACATACGGCAGAAAGAAATGCTGACATCATCGATACCGACTTTTTGAAATAAGTACATATGGAATACATTTATGTATAAGAAACTGTTAATGTATTTAATAAATCTTATCATCGATGAACGTTAACTCATGCACAAAGTGAAATTTTTTTTATTCGGTCGTGGATAACGTATATACACTACTCAGAATATATTAACAACCCATGCAGTATTTATTGCTTAATGTTCATGTAAAACCGACATTTGGTCTCATTGAACATTACTAGACATTTATTGCAGACATAACCATCGCATAACCCTATAAAGGCAGTCTGCAGATTTTGAAGGAAATCACCGTCTGATGGTTTGCATAGATAGTTCCGACACATTGGATTATTAAATAATTACGAAGTGGTTGTGATATGGTTAAGTTGGCTACGAGAATATTTTGGTTGTGATTTCTGCTATGTCCAAGCTTTATATAACTAAACTTCATTTGCATTACCAGGTCCAGCATTGTAATGAATTACTGCAGCCTTTTTTGTGGGCAATGTTCGAAGTAAATAAGCATTATCCACATGTACTGATGCTTGACATATCAATCGACAGCAATATCATAAATTGGTCAATACTGATTCGCCTGTGGATAACAAATGTTATGTGGATAGGCTTGCAGCAATAAGTCTACAACCAGGAATGTCTGTCCATGTCTTTGTAGTGTCGACTATCCATTTGACCAAACATTGATCTGTCTTTGGTTATATTACCATTTGGGTCACCGTGTTCATGTCGGGATGGTGATGAGAGACGATTATTCGTAGGTCGCCGACGTTATTGTAGGTAGCTGAGGGTTGATGTCCTGCTAGATAATACCCGAGACTTTATATGAATTTCTATTTTGTGGAATGTGTTTTGTATGTCTGATGCTGTCGTATTTATAGTGAAAGATGGGGATGTCTTGATGTGGCTAGCTGTGATTGGTTAATCGGGGGCTTGGGGTCATTCGGACTGATTTGCAATTATCAAGAGCTTTTAATTGGAGGTCAAACGGGTCTTAGTTAATTGTTATGCGAATTGATGGGATTCGAATGTTTTCATAAAAGGATTGGATTTGCTACACTGGGACTATATAAGTTGGAAACTGACCCGTTCGGAACATTGACTTAAAGGGATTCTTAAGGTTTATTTAAAATGGACAACCATAAATCTGGTACGAGTGAAAAGGGTTGAATTGCATTAGCCGAAAGGTTGTAAATCTAACTTAAACTTTTGGGAGGGATGGGGAGGTGGTCGGTGTATGCGTTCGTAAATGTATGTGTGTATGTATGCGTTTGTTGTGGCGTGATAGTTACCTCACAAAGGTCGATGAGATGATGCAAAGTTTCAGCGTTTAATTTATCATAATAATCATCTTCCAAACGTCATCACATTAGATGGCAGTGGCAGTGGCGGTGAGGCAAGCAGAGAGTAGCGACGATCTTTGTACAGCACCATAAGTAGGCTTCTGTTAACAAACAAGTGAAAACCCTGCCTTAATGACACCCACTGTACTGCACGCTTACTTAGTGAAACCACTATAGATAAATTACTATTATTTTATATATATATATGTTCAGCATAGAATGGGATTTCTTCGAGTGAAAACTAATGTACGATACAACAGTAACGACGGAGAAACGACACGTTGACTTCAGATTACAGTAACGTTTGAGATTCAATTCGTTCGTAACCCCAGAGGGACGATTTGCGCTGTCTATGACGAAATTGCATGACTATTGAACTGATATCAACGATTACATCGCAAATTCTAAGAAAACTATCCACATGGAATTTTCTTTCAACTTAACACGCTTTACCAACGATGAATATTTTGAAAAGTTTGATAGTTTATTCTTTCAGAAAACATTGTTTTACAATCGGATGATAATTAGTAAATTCAGTGCGAACTTAACAAATTTAGTCTGCTATAATGTTTTAACAATTCATTATTAATAATTCCATACATGCCCAAAAAGTTTACAATGACATTACTCTTTCACAATATATAAACTGTTTTAAATCAAATTCTATTTCATCGAGATATCAAGCATTGAACTAATTTTTAAAAAGAAATTTTGAAGCTTTCGTAACAGAAAGTGACGTTATCGACATCCATTAAATCTTTAGATGCGACCTAGGCTGTCACGGAGAACATATGACCGAATTTTATTAGCATTGGATACGCATTGACGGTTTTATAAGCGCTCGAAATATTCATGAAACTTTTTTTGACATGTGATCTGATTGTCCGATCCAAAAAGGAGACTGAGAGGCATATAAAGCGTTATATATCTGATTAATAGTTTGTTTACTGCAGCGCCGTGTGCCACTGCTACTTAATGGCATGTCGTGATTCTCAGATAATATTAGCCAAATGCTAACAATGGCTTTGACTAAAATCCCTCTTTTCAAGACAAGCACAGTGGACTACGAATAATATGTTTTTCCTTCTATTTTTAGTTGCACAAATATCACAGCAATTACAAGATGGAGTTGCAAAGCATAGAACTTATTGTTCACCGATAATTTCCCAAAATGGAGCTTGTTCTTCTTTCCAGCAACCGAGGAAAGTAGACATATATGAAACGCCATCGTGTAGTCCTATTTGGCTAGGGCTTACACTCTCAATAGTTTTGTATATAGTTCGATTTACTTAGATTGAGCACCACGCCCTAATGACCTGTATAAAAAGATAACAGTGGCCGCCATTTCGCCATTATATTGACCGTTTACAGCTTAGCATCAACCCTAGTCTCCTTAAGCAATCGATTGATGTGTGAACGCTAATATGTATCGATTCACCGTTCAGTTCATACGGCTTGTTGATCTTTTGAACGGAGAGTCAAATGTCGTTGTTGGCTTCCAGGCAGCTCCAAGACATTCGCTATGCCATGAATCAATGTAAAAGGATTCGCGATCACGACTCATCGATGTTACGATAATGAAGGAGAAATAATATGTAGCACACTGTTGAATATGGCTTGTCGAGGATGTTGATTTGTATGCTAATTATGTTGCGAGACAAATAAGAACTGTTTGCCTCTGCGATCTGTGTGAGCTGGGTGGGCTCGACTCCCTTAGACTGTGACGAAATCGCCGTGGTCCGTCAAACCTGTGTTATATTGGCAACTTTGAAGATCCACGTAAACAATGGGTAACGACAGTGGTGATGACGATAAGGAGGAGATATTTCACGAGGTCACTGATGTTTATTATGTTACGACGAATCTACAGCTGACCGCCATCAATACTGATTAAGAAAAAGTTAACATTTTAAGCTGGCCTTGGATATTGGCAAACTTTTATATGCTACATGTAAACAAAAGTTGTGCTTAATATTCCAAATAGAAGCAGAATGACAAGAGCGGAACCGACATGAAAATATCCTCTATTGTTTGTACGTTAATATCGGTCATATCGTCATGATCTTTGGATAGTACTTCTATATAAACAAACTAAAAATTATTGTCAAAGGTTTGTAGATCACGTTACTTCTGGCTGCCAAAGTGCAGATCAGTAGTGACTTTCCTGCACGTTATTAGATTGTTGACCAGCCGGATGTGCAAAGTCGTGGTCCGCTAATTATGTTATGATGAGGTCACCCAGTGCAAGCTGTTAATGCTCATATGGGTCGCGACAAAAGACAATAATCCTGTTTGATGTAGGCGCACCAAATCTTTGTGCAATAAAAATGTTTATTGTAATTTTGCTGATTAAGATTCTTTTAATTTTCGAGTAATTGTGAGAATATTCTAATGAGGACTCTATGCGCGCTTGCGCCAGACAACAGCTCCCGGAACACAGCTCCCGGTGTGATTGCGCCCTGCCTTGTGACAGCAACGCATTTTTCTAGTTAATAACATTGCTGCAAAATTATGTTTGAATACAACACACCCACTCTCACTGTAAATGGAATGCAACACATCTACAACAATTGCTTTATGCTCATCCTTCGGCTTGTGTATCATGCTGTTGTTTTTTAAAGCAGCACATAAACGGTACTTCAATTGATAACCGCCCTGTCCAACCAATGCTCGAGAAGCCACGAAAACAGGATTACAGCTGTCTGCAAACATCTGATCACTTAACAATACGATGCCAATATGAACCGTAAATAACCATAAACAGACAATTAGCTTCTGGTTGTGATGCAACCGTCCTGCGTATATAATAATGCTCGATATTTTCGATTCTTCGTCACAAACTTGCTCTATCATAGACACCATGCTTAACACTAGATGACGGACGCAAAGGTTAGAATATCATTGCCGTCGCTTTCATGGGTTGCAGGGCTGCTCTCACGTTCGTGTGATGGACTTAAATCCATGTCTGATAATAAGGATTATTATCTGAGTCGCAAATTTATGTTCTTAACCAGGGTGGGCGATGGTCGAACATTATGAACAGACCTAGGCGACTTGCATGCACAGATGGTTGATAGATAAATCAACTACAATGAAATAAATGTCGCTCCCTGCATTTGATCTCTACTGTAACCAATGTGATGGGGTCAGTGTACAACATAGCAAGAAATGTAATATTTCCATAGCATAACAACCAGTGCGCTTTGAGGGTAGTTGAGAGCAATTTAGAAAGTTTGTGTCGTCTAGTTTACTAGCCATGATACCATTTGTCTCCCAGGCAGGGCGCCTCTTTGTGTACTTATTGTGAACGACTAATGAGCGTGCAATCTTGGCTACCCAACCAGGAGTTCCCGTCGTTGCAGCATCGATCTGTACATTAGATGGCCTTATGTACTAATTTAATTTAATTGATAGACTTATTGGTTATTTTTTCCAGTATTTATAAACTAGAGGCTCCGACCAATCAACCAAGCACTCTCATTTATTCATCCATGGACCACATAAGAGACCGGGCATTGAGAAATCGCCATCAACGTAACGCATAAGTGCATCAATTGCCTAAGTTTACTCGCGCGTTGCAATTTAGTATAGAGCAATGCAATCGGATGTCCAGTATATCAATCTCGGTAAGATAATGCAGGTGTCTTCATATGTTTGATAGTTTGATTATTTATCAATGTACAGCGCGGGAATCGGTTTCGTTTTTCGAATTGGAAACATTATAGATCATGCACTTTATGTGCGTCATTGCACCGATATATCTTGTGCAAATATAAGTTGACCAATTACTTATTTTTGAGTGATTTCCTGAATGATGGCCATGTCTACGACCTTTATCAAGCAGCCGAAGCAACTGCATATCTATCAACATTGTCGTTGACGAATCGCTATTTCAAATTTGTGTTAATAATCATTGGAAATGTTGCCGGCCAACTAATCACGAGTTGTATCGTTATGCATATGTTAATGAACCACTCAAATTGCCGTTGGTTGGTCATCTTGTATATTTCCCCACAATATTGTGTGTTACCAAAGTTAAAACTGGGTTTCATCATGTACGATACTTTACTAACTCTGGTGGAAACTTCAGCACATAAGAAGCGACGCTGCGCTAGTATCTCAATTATCAGAAGCTGTAGGCGCCTTGCATCCGACCTACATGTCCCCTGGAGAAACTATTTGATTACCTATAAACTCCGCTGCAGACAATAGCAAAAAGCCTCACCGTGGCATGAGCTAACACGGTACAATGATTGGCCCCGTAATGATCTGCTATGACTGTCCCAAGTGTGTCATTACGTTGGGCACGTATGTTGAAGCCATGCAACCGGAAGGAAACTACGCCTGGTTGATGTTATCTAATCGTAATTTGAGTCAATATGTTTAACAGAACACTATCCAAAATTAAAAACGTATACGGCGAAAGGAAATATGTTCCAAAACAAGATCGGAACATACGTATGGAAACTCTGATACTGACCTACGACATATCTATTGATAGCTGCCCAGTTCATGAAATAACGAATTCGATGAGCGTTTTGTATGTTGAGCACCCAGACAGCTGAAAGGCTTACTCGTCGATCATGATGTCTCAGGAAAGGGTAATCAGGCCAAAACGATTAGGCAAGGCCATGTTTCTTGGGCAAAGAGTAACAAAATGAGTGTGGAAAACGACATGCAACATATTGTGAACAATTCTATTTGCTCTCTTATTGAGTGCGGATGGGGGTGGTGGTAAATCATGCGGTGCTATATACCCTGTTACATATTTAACAGAAAACTATTAATTTACGTCTGTGGTGTTGAGTAGGATGGAGATATATTTTACAATAATAGAACGTACCAATTACCAGTACGACATTGCGCGCCATTGCTTTTACTGTAATAATTGTTATTACATTTGGCATCGAAACATTGAATTTGAAAGGGCTAACGACAAGATCTGCAATCAATCAACGATAGCGGCGCTAATTTAGCTGAGTTGATAGCACGATCTCAATAAACCGGGGCATAACCGGACTGATAGACTGGTTTAAAATACGTGCTTATTTGAATCGAGAGTCTCTTTGAAAACAAAGGTTAAAGATTGTCTTATACAGATATTGTCAATCGTTCACAATTGTATTAGTTTTATGACTCCACAGATGCCAATATGTTTTGGGAATATCAGGAAGTTGGTCGCTTAGCATATTTTATAAGAAGGTCATTTCGGCAGTCACAAGTCATGTATTTATGATCCAAGATTTCAATTCGTATAAAGTTCGCCTTAACTCTACAACGTGCATAAACAGAAACATTTTCATTCACCATGAATGTCAAAGAGTTTAAATGCTGAGTTCATAAACATCATATGCATCGAACATTTCACCGTTCATGACGCTAGTAACATAAGCTGGTGCAAAAGATTAAACTTAACGAATCGAATAACAATTATACCCACACGTATGTAGTTTAGTAGACGAAGCCTTTATTTAACGCTATATCCTTACCGCATTGTACCAGACACAGATATTCTAAGTATTTTCCCGGTCTACCCAGCACTCAATCCTCATGGAATCGACACGGATACAAGTGTTGTTTATAAATTTTGTTTGCTACCATATATGAGTTTAATTGAGGCACGCGATGGATAAGTTATGTTAAAGTTGCTTTGCACTGTTGGCTTCGAGTGTCAGTGTTTGAAGCCAAAGTATTGAAACTGCAATAATAATGTCAATCTGCCGGAAAAATAACCTATCGCACCATGAATTATGTGCATATTCTGCCGATATGTTGCCGATAATTCACGCGCAAAATAGCTGCATATATGTTGCCACATGTGGACGTCAAATATAGAACTATTTTTCATAGAAAACCCCTAAAACTGCTGTTGATAATTGGCCCTTAGCCAAGGGATGTAGAACTGTATGGAACACCGTTTTGTAGTCAGATTTGTCCAACGTGTTTTATTGCCATTTCGTAGCAAAGGGCACAGATAAATCCCTGCGATTGTGCTAATGCAGGTAGTAATGTATTGATAACACCTCACAAACGTAATGCTTAGATATGAGTGACATATATGTACTTCGGTGTATATCCAATTAATGGCTAGTGTGCTGCAGCACGGCGAGCCAATAACACTAACTTGCATGTTGTAATCCTACAGCATAATATGAGCCATAGGCTATGATAAATGTCCCACCTTTCAAAACATTACAAGTCCGGCAATATGTATTTCTACCAATGCTGATCGTAAGACTGCATTGGTAGGAGCCTGCCATCAACTTACCTGCAACGGGCAGCAATACTTCCTCGTTGTCAATCAGTTAACACTTCATCACCTTGTGCGATTGTGATTTTATTGGTGGGTTTGATGCTGGTGTGCAGTGACAATCCACGGGAACTATTTGACGTTCAAAATTACCCAACTCCTTTGCGAGTACCAGCCAATCAGTCATGCTACAATGGGGTATTCCACTCTAGGAAGCACATAATAACTATCTGGCATACAAAGTTAGGATACTACATCGCGCTCAGCTTAGGCAACCCACACGGTTTCTAACTACTTTAGATTCAAGAAAGAATGCAAACATTTGACGAGACATTCAATGCAGAAAACCGCAGACCCAAGCTTTCGATAATTAATATCTATACAACCGTAAAAAATAATATATGTGAGTACGATAAGGAAACACATGAAATTGAAATCCAACAGCAAGTTAGTCGAAAGCATACTAACGTAGCATGAATACCAATTCTTATGTTATTACTTATATTATGAAGCGTACGATTTCGATTGGAGTTAGGTTACACTACTTAACTAGCATCGTGCAGCGTGCATTATGAGGCGTCAAATAATTCGTTTTGATGTCGGTGGTGTATATTCAGTCACTTTCCTCCGAGGACACTTGATATATTTGACAAAATGTTATAGTCATATGATGCAACCAAGGTGGGTAACATGCACTCATAAGATTGACGGTTGTCACACAGAGTAAATCATGAGCCTTAATTGCCGTAGTCTTATGTCAAATGTGATGGTGATGGGCCCTCACTTTTCTAACTGCACCACCTCTGCGTATTAAGGCTGCAAATTGATGGTACGCATAAAAACAACGATAATGTCGGGCAACCACTAATACGTATTATCGCATGGCAACCTACTCTCAGCCAATCAGAGCTCGAGAAAAAGCTCGGTCTTTTTCCCATATCACCTCAAACGCACAGTTTGCCATGCGATAACTGCAACCGTGTCGATATATCACGAGAAACAACTTCACTTGAGATAGTCCCTCACAGAGCACCGCTGCTCTAGCATGGCAACACTGCGGAGGTTCTTAATATCACACACACTTAAGTCTACAAGTCTTATTAAAAAGGTTTTCTCAAGAGTCATTTGCTTGCCAGCCGCTAATCTGGTTGCGTAACGCTCATCGGGAAGTCACGGTATTATCCCATTTCCCCGGAATCATACTGAGGCGCGAAATTGTCACACCTGCCGAGCCGTGTCTACTGCGCTACAGTTTTGCTAACATCTAACAACGGCGAAGTCGGTGGAGCTCTGATTGCCGGAGTTGGGAAGGTTCTGCAAGTTTCACACAACAAACTATCGAAGCATATTCTAATCAAATAAACAAACAAGTATAGAAAGACACTAAAACACAGTCAGCTGAGGCCGAATGGGGGATTAGCGGACTACCTCTCATATTTACAGGTCCCAGGCAGATACCTTACATAACATAGGTTCACGCTAATTATCATTATTAGGAGACAGCGTCGTGCTTGATTATCGCGTGTAGGTGCCATCGCGATAAGAATGTTATCGCATGGTCACGCGGATGATATGGGGAAAGACTGTCGGACGCTCCACATGCGATAACTAACACTTAACATAAATGGCTGCATGTTGATAATGACATTGTTATATTTCTGAATTAACGATAACATGGTTCTAGGCATAATAAATGCGTCATTTGTTATATTGGATTCAAAAACATTCGACAAGAGCTTAAAGCGCCAGGGTTGTTAGAAAAGCATTTAACCCACGATATTGAGTGAAATATCAAATGTTGTTACAGTCAATTCCAAAATCGATAAACAAATGGTGTGACGATATTTGGGTCATGAGAAAGGCAATTATCCGAGAGCTTTCGCTGTAGATGATTAATATTTGGTCATTCGTATTTTCCATGTAAGGCGTTGACATCGCTAGACGTAAATCAACTTCTCGCGTGCTTTTTCGCAAATGATATAGACTAGAAAACCAACAAATAAAGTCTATATTATTTTTTCTTATTTTTGGATGCGTCATCAGCCTATCCCTTTGCTGTTGATGTTGGCGCCACCATTTATCTTTTCCACTGAGAAATTTGATTACGGCTTATCCTGGTTGCTATACGTCAGCATAGTTACGTGCTGGTAACTAATATTTTGGAGCATCGAGGTGTTGTTTTGTCGGCTTAACAAAACATTTTGTAGATGCAAGTCCCTCGAGGTTAAAGGCATGGTGATTGGTAATGCTACTGCCATAGTGTTGACTAGGCCATTGTTTGGCACGCTGAGAGTCTGAACGTAATGAGTGTTTAGACTCAAATTGGATTCGTATAATTATATTCGAAGACCTCATGCCAAGTCAGAATCATTATGCAGGCAATAAGCTTTTGCGTCATATGCGTAAGTGTGAACTGTAAACATGTGCTCATTTAACGAAAAAGGAGGTCGCATAATTGGTAGCATAAATAAAACCTATTTAGGCGATCCTACGATGCAATACCAATGACGGAAGTAAACAACACAAAACTGTGGTTGCAAAGTGTACAACACAGCAAATCGTCTTTATTGTATATTGTGATGCTTCCAGAACTGAACTATTGCTTCTAGAAGAAATTCTAACCTACATCGACCACAGCCTGAAGACAATTATCTTGAAAGGTCTCATAATGATTTTGAGCATATTGCTCGGCTACCGCTGGGTATACTTTTGCGATTATTGCTATGCGATCGAAAAACATGGGCATTTAAAAAGCTGAGCTCAGAAGAACATGACTTGGTTTCTGAATGGTGTCGCCGAATTAAGAGCCCATTATTGCAGCGTTTTATCCAGTAGCTGATGCCTCACAAGGGGCTTTGTTATATCGATGTCACAAGTACCATCATACACTGAATGGCAGTATCTTCAACTCATACGCGCTAACAATTTGGTATCAGAGTAGATCTACACTCGTAAAGACACACAATTTTACCAAGTTTTAAAAAGTGCGGAAGATCTTATCATCTTTTGTGCACAATTATGTACTACCTAATGACTTAAAAAGTTTGACTTAATGACTTTCCACCCACCCTAACAATGCCCAGGAGATAAAACTGTGTTCACGTATTTCTCCACAAGTCCTTGAGAGGGAGTCAGATTATCGAATGAGCGGTAATTTTTGCTCAACCGGTTTAAAATCCATAAATTATGTCACACATTTATATATAAGTTATGTTTAAAATCCACAAGCTATGTTAAACATCCCTGCTAGGTCGCTAGAGCGGAACTAATACTTAAGTGCAAAACAATGTATATGCCAGGGCATAAGTCGGCGGATGAAGCGATCGCAGGTAGCATGTCTTTTCACACCCAGTCACTATATATCCAAGAGTATCTCGTTAAATCAACATTTACAATAGCCACAACCTGGCCTCAAATGATTTCAATGGTTTTTGGGTCAATATGAAGGTCTCGTTCAGTATTTACGTCAGCAGTTTGCATTAATATTTCTACAGTTCATATAACATTGAGTGTTTTAATATCCTATAATAAGCCCGTGTTTTCTTCATTATCCACAAAGGCATTTCGATACTAAAGACATGTCATGAATCGAATTATCTTCGTGGTTTCAGAAAAGCATACGCGATGGATGACTAGATAACTGGTAACTCTTCTAATAGCAAGAAAATGAGAAGAGCAAGTAGCTGTGTATATTCACAATGGCGGCCATTTTGTTACTCATTTGCGATTGTTATTGATCATTTATTTACATGCAGTGTGTGTCATCTCAGGGGTCAAGCCACCGCTGATGATTCAAGCCTATATATCATATTTTAAAAGGACAACTTACCACTTTTGTTAGGATGCAAGTAAAGAGCACCAGTTAAAGTATCTGAAATGTTGCAGACTAGACTTAGTACTTAGAATATTTGCCGCGATCAACGTCGGTCATTGCTGCTATTATTCCGAACTCATACTGCGAATGTATCACAGTATTTGTTGAGATGGAAACCTACTCGCTATGCGCCGCGGCCTATGAGGCATATCGAGAGAAGACGGAGGGGTGTTTTCTGTATTATAAAACAAACATATTGGGCAGGATAAAACGCGATACACACAAGACCTTTGATAATGATCCCTAGAAGATTGTGTTTAAAGTATGTGAAATAACAGTTGTTTTTTCATTAATTATGAGCGTGAAAAGCAAAAAATAAAGGATGGAAGGGCCTTATCATTAATAATTATATTTATGTTAAAAAGGCCACGTCTTTTTTGCTCTCTCACTTTGGTATCACTGTGCGTAAGCCGACCAGTCAATGTGTATTGTTTCTAAGCCATTTACAGAGTCTGCTGTTAATGGCACGTGGATGAAATTGACATCTGAATAATGTTGCATTCTGTGACCTGTAAAAACATCAATAGTACGCGGTATGGTTAATGAGCACACAAAATTGCATGACAGTCGATAACTGGAGGTCGTTTGTTAATAAACGGCAATGTGGATAATTCTTTTTTCACACAGAGTATGAAAGATTACTACAGCTATAATAGTACCAGCAGTCTGCTTTCAAATGTTGTCGCCGCTTATGCCATGTAAATAAAGAAAAAACATAAATAAGCCGTAACTATCCAAGTGTAACGGAGCGTGACTGAATATTCATGACATCGATGACCGATACAACCAATTATTGCCGCTCATCTTTATGTCAGGTGTACGATTGTGTTCTGCTCTGATGCTCTGTGGTGTTTGCTGACACGATCCCCCTACAGAACAGGGAGAATGCCATCGTGTCCATGATAGCTTAGATGTATTGATAGAAATATTGATACTTACATTTGATTTAAAGTTGCTCTTAGCCTTCGTCAGTAAGCACGATAGATCATCGAAATAAGAAGCACGGAAGCAGGCATTATTTTATTTCTATTTCTCCAGATATTTTGAGCATCAAAAACACTGATAAGGCATAGTCCAAGCACATACATAGGCAGGATGCAGTACAATCTTAGACAGTTCATAGCAGCAAGATAATCATCGAGTTTGTTTTACATAACGGGATGAATATATATCACACGCTGACATTGTTACAGTATTGTGTGATAAAGTATTGCCAATAACAACAAAAACCACGCATAGTCGCACTAATCGGGCACCTATAATAGCCTACAAAATAGTATTGCAATATCTCCTTTCGGTGCCATTTGTGATATTGCCATCAACGAAGGGTTGACGGATTCCTTTAATGTTTCCACGTTAGAACAGCGTACAACACCGGGGACCAATTTAGTTAATGGTTACAGCAGTGTTGTATGAATGTTAATGACGATTTAAGGCACAGGAGCCATGTCACGAATTGCACTGTGCCATGCGAAATCAACTATTCAGTGGGGAGACCTTTCCGGCGTTACTGAAACAATCGTTAGGCGCAGCAATCGCATTCACAATTAGAATTGATCCTCCGACCAGCAGACAAATGCCATGGTACGTATTGTTAGCCTGAGCGTCTGTGTTTGATTTGCTGCAGAGTCATTTACATCGCTAGTTTCTGCCATAACCGCTGACGTTATGGCAGAAAGGATGACTAACTCTACCATAGCTGCACTCGCGTCTATCTTGGTCGTTTTTTGTTTATCTAATTGCTAACGAATGGAAAACATAGAGCGCATCGTAATGTTATTCAAAACATTTTAAAATATGTGGGATGATTCGTAATGTTAATGAAATGTACAGTTTTAAATTATTGTTGTCTAGATGAAGCTGCAGCACAGTTCTTTGCAAAGCCGGTCCGAATAGATATGCCGTAACACATAACTGTTCTGATATAGCATAATCAATGACTGCGCTTTCAATAAATTTGCGTCCGTTTGAAGCACATAAAATCGGTTTCAATGCACATAATAGCATAAGAATGAAACACTTATAGCGCAATAGCTCAAATTATTTGGAATTTTTCTTAATAACTCTGAAATATAGCACAATTGTAGATAATGCGTATTTGCGTTATATTTTTTTCCATGCATGAGTAACCATGGACCTCTTTACCACACAAATGGTATATTTAGGTTTATGTGTGAATAATCAAGGAATCGATTGCAGCATGTGAATGACTTAGCCAATTAGTACAACATGCATCAGATATTCGGTGTACAAGGAACCGTAGGGTTAACAACAATCAATTTCTATATAATATACACGGTACGTAGATAGTCTTGTACTGCATAATTATCTTTCCGTCTTGTCAAGGGCAATCCAAGCGCAAAGCGGTTGGGTTAATTAACATCAGAACGCGCTATGTGACTGCTGACGGACCTTTAATTACCCTCCTTGCTTGTGATATTATAGATAATCCCTTAGTGGCGCCGCTTTATGCTCTCGACAAGCCTAATGCATGAATAGGTTGGACTCGTTTATATATGCTGAGGATCGTTTTCAACAGAATTGTCAGCCGATTTATTTACGTCGTGGTTTCGTAATAATATTTTTATCAAGAGGCATGATGCTTAATCCCACGACGAAAATCGCACAGAAAGTTTGCGCAGCCTTCAGGGCGTCGCCAGGGTGATTTGGTTGGGGGGGGGGTGTCACCAAAATTTTGCCGACTGCGGGATGATTATCTAAGCGTAGCGCCACCATAGATTAGCGCGGAACTTTCAATTTGCCGTCTGAACAGGATTTTGCCGACTGTGACGCGGACTGTCGGTTTGAATGGGGGGGGGGGGGTGTCCCACCCCCTACACCCCCCCCCCCTTTGGCGACGCCCTTGGCAGCCTTATCCGCAAAGGAGTCACGTCGTATTGAACTGCCTATTGCAACAGCTCCTTCTTGAGTTGGGACGTCGATGCCTATGACTCCTACGCTACCTAGGTAAACTCATCACAGCCGTGCATAAATGACTGTCTGCAACGGACAATAAAAGTTAGCGCAATACAGCACGTATTATCGGATTTAGCATTTGATACACGTTTTAAGAACGAAGCAGCGTCTCGCAGTCGAAATTAAGCCATGAATGTTACCAAGAACGATTGATGAGGTGCATCCTTTACTTTATAATATTATTTTTAGAGCTTCTATTGTGGGACAAAATGATTCATTCTCACACGGGTTCCGCACCACTCATTCACTGTCTGTGAAATAGGATTTGGGGTTAGTGAGTCCACGGACGCAATACATCAGTTGACCGCTTTTCGTCATTTGTGGTGAAGCAATATACGCCCGTGATGCGTCTGAGACGAAAATAACCAAACTAGTGGTTGTAATTGACAGGTTCGTGCGATTACAGACATATATATCTGCTTGCCAATCACTTGCAACGACAATATTATCTGAGTATGTCTTCGCCAAGTCATCGCCAAGCAGAAGGTTCAAAAATGTACTATAACGTTGCATTCACAAAGCAAGCATCCTGGGACATCCATGTGAAGCGCCACACGCACCGATAACTTAATAGACTTTTTGCAGATAAACGCGTGATGCTAAAAACATCCATGGTGCTTATAGACGAGCAGTTAAAAAAACAGATGCGAATTACGTGACAACGTGTGGTCTTTGCGACTGTAAAATGACGTACGTGCTGAGCAGGGTGCTGATAGAGATGTATGAGTAAAAACCACTGCACTAATACCCTGAGTGCTTTTAAGGCAGGACGTGTTGCGCGATAAATGTGTGACTTGCATTACCATGATAAATACACCCAAATCGACCGACAGGCCAATGCAATTAATGATATTCTTGGCGACAGGACTAATCCCGTAAAGCCATTCATGGATCCCCACATAGGGCAGAATGTAATCAACGGAAGAATTTCGTTTGGTGTTTGAAGAGGTGAAATGTAAGAAGCGATTTTGGATGTCTTATGCTCTGAATGAATGCGTTACGTGCATATCACTGTAGGCGTCTAATGAAAGTGACACCGTCAATTACGTAATTAATACCAGCTGATTTATCAACCTAAAGTGAACAAACAAAAAGCAACAGGGGTCGGGGGATACTAAATATATATATATATATATATATATAGAGATATATATATATATATATATATATATATATATATATATATATATATATATATATATATATATATATATATATATATATATATATATATATATATATATATATATATATATATATATATATACATATATTTATATGTGCATAAGTATATATATATATATATATATATATGCACATATATATATATATATATATATATATATATATATATATATTATATATTTATATATATATATATATATATATATATACATATATAAATATACATATATTTAAACACATATATATATATATGTATGTATGTATACATACATACATACATGTTTACATGCATACACATTTTCGCTCAAAAACATTTCACTGGATGTAACTGAATTACCACTTAACATGTTTGAAGAAGGCAGGGAACGTGCTTGCACTATTCCACGATACAAATTGAACGATGCTTGTACAAATCAATCATGGGTTTTATATGTGACCTGGCAAGGATGATTACTTTGGTCAACTCGTAGTTTTCAAGGAACAAATCATTAAATATCTATTGAAATACAAAATAATCTCGACAAACTTGCAAGTAGGTCAAAATTTGCGCCGTTGCTACGCCGGAAAATCGCCGTAGGATGGAGTGCTCTTCAAGTGAAGAACGGCTTTGTGTTTTCAAATAACATCATGCATCGAATGGTGTGACACCCCCTCTTGCAAACGGCCGATGTATGTATGTATGTATGTATGTATGTCATGTATGTATCGTAATGTATGTGTGATGTATGTATGTATGTATGTATGTATGTATGTATGTATGTTTTATGTTGTAATGTATGTATGTATGCACTATGTATGTATGTATGTATGTATGTATGTATGTATGTATGTATGTAAATTTTTATGAGCAATACTACATTTGCCGGACACATCGGCGTAAATTTGGCAAACATGATAATGATCTGAGACTCTCCAAGAATTGAAATGGATATCTCTTCGTCCTCAAATGTTCCTCTTATGACTGCCCGGTAAACTGTCAAGTCTGTTTGAACACGATTTCTGGAACACCCCCGACCGTCCACATAAGACGTTATCACGCGTCCGTCGTTCGTTGGTAGAGCACACGCATTGCAATGAGTTTCCAAAAGTTCTAATGTTGTAGTTTGCTCAGTAAGTTACAATCCCGGTTAAATTCATTACATCAGCTCGTATGATATATACTTTTTATGCCGACATTAATGTATTTTTCAATCATTTGAGCTGCGTCCAATAAAAACGTCAGATGCCAACAATATGAGCGGTGAAAGCTACATAAAGCATAATTTCACTTGGCAAATAAGAAAAGAAGACGAGCACTTAAAGTTGGACCGTGGCAGGCATTAACTTTTATGAATACGATTTGAATGTTTGTGCAATTTGTCTTACTCCAAGCGTATCTTATTACCCTTATGGATTGTAAATTGATAAAGCAGAGGTTATATGTAATGAAGTACACATATTGCTAAATTAATGAAACCATGCATGTCTTTTCTTATAGCTATTAGTCTATGCGTTCATAATTATTAATATGCATTGACCAATGCGGCAAAGGCTCCACTCTGATCTGTGCTAACAGTGGTACGACAAAGTAGCAGCGCGTTTAGGAATGCCATCCCTACAAAACTACGGATAGACTGAGTGTTGCTTTTGCCTGGTGAATATTCTGGACGGCACATTAGGAGCATCCGATGCATTTTTGGAGCATTTGCATAGACTTTAAAAGGCGGAAGTCTCCAGGAGGGGGAAGTATTAACTTATCAATCTTCAATGTTTATTAAATCGTTAAGCCTATGTTTGGCACTATACTACACGAATAATATTGGTATACAAACGACAGGTTCCATGAAAAACCACTGGCACTCTCAGCAGTGTAGATATACCACATTAACCATAGGTAGACGCATTTAGTTGCTGCGCTATGGTCTATGATCCATGAAAACATCATCATGCATAAAAGGGCGGGTTTCTCAGGCATTCATTCAGATACTGAACAGCTGATCGGCTAATGCGGATGTGTGACACACAAGAAAGTACAATAATAATTGAAGAATCTAGACGTGGGATATGATTTTCTGTGGGTCGCTGAATGATGCTACTCTCCCATCCTTTTTGTGCCATGTGCAATGAATCGTTATGTGTCGCCTGTTGTTACGATTCATGACATACGGATCGTTGCAACGCATATCAGGATATTCGCCATCAGGTTATTGATGCGCCAGATATGAATTTCTATTGCGTGCCTGTATTAAAATTATAGTGACAGCTGGGGGGGGCTGGGAGTGAAAGAAACAGAATAAAATGTCTCTTTCACTGCATTGCTATGATTAATTATACCGTATTGTTTAGGATTATTTTAAGTACGTGTGCAATAGGCATAACGAACAGCGGTTTCTGCTTTTTAGTGTATATACGTATTGGTTTGAGCAAAGTGCAAATGGAAACGACTCCAATCGTTGAGATGCATCATCTCCAAGACGGGTACAAGGAGTCTCTTCAAAAATACGGTGACCACTTCATGGTTAATTCAAGATGAAAATAAATGACCACTTTGCTTAGATTTATCGAAACAAATAACCGCTTTCATTACCGCTTGATTAACAGCCGCACGAATGCGCACATAAAATTTCCTAAAATACTGTTCCAGTAGAACTCGCACTATAGGGTAAAACCTGCTCTTGCAACGGTATCTACCTTGTTTATAAGATAATCTGTATCATCTTGATATACTATGGCTATTTTCGACAGATATAATGGATGGGCATATTGTGATTAAAGCGTTTTTGTACGATTCGTTTTATTCAGGAACCGAAAGCATTTCGGAAAATATATTGTTAAATGCAGGTAGAGAATCGACATTGTTGTAAAGATATACAGGTAGTTGTCGACAACAATCGTGAACTGCGCAGCCAGAAACATCGAACAAACATGCTAGGACTCAATTAGCTAACCGTAGAACCTGTGTGGTGCGTATTGATGTGATGTCGGAAGATGATGCAATAATGCATCGATTGCGACAACACAGTCCAGCGCCCACAAATACGTATTAAAACATAGAGCTGCATTCTGAATTAACGATAACATGGTATGAGGCATCATACATATGTCGTTGTTATGTAAATATTACTAAACGCACTTATGATAACCGGAAATGCCATTGGGTACATCGTCAAGTTACATCTCTAGAAATATGAATGAGGAAGTGAATTATCCCAAGCATATCTTGCTATACGGAAGCACAGAGTTTGTATATGGATGCATTTACTTCTGTCAAGCAGGTCAACATCTCGCAGTGCAATCAATGCATGTTGCAGTTGCGTAAGCGGACCTTCGTTGCATTACGCCAGATATACGTGGATAGGGTATTCACTGTTTCACCAATAACACACTTACTAAAACCTATATACGGCATTCTTTTGGGAGAAATTATGAATGTATTTATTGCATCAGATTGCCGATGAATGTTATGTGTGTATTATTTTAGAATTCATACCCAAGCACCTCTAACAGAGCCTTTTTCAAAGTAGAACAAAATGATTCAATTTTCATTCGGTCATGGAGAACGTTTATACACCACTAAGATTCCATTGATAGCCCATGCACTAATTATCTTCCCTCTGTCTATCTGATATGTGAATTCAATGAAACATATAGGTCTCTAGACATGGGCAATTTATATGTCTCAATTCGTGAGACCGATGGCCATAAGACTCGCCGTGCCTCAGCTATTGTGTAGATGACAACACTGTGCAAGATTTATCGAAGCATCGTAAACAGTGTGGACAAGATGTTGAGGAATTCAAATGAAGAACCTCCAATATTATCGCTTACTTTATGAAACAAACGAAATGGTGTTTGCAGTTAAACAAAAGAAATAATAACGTGCCCAGTATAAGGCACCAAATAATTAATGTTTGTAATGTGTCATGGCAACGGGCACCAGTGATGAATATTTAAGTACCTATAACCTGCGATGACACGTGATTTATTTGACAAGATAGTCATATCATGCAACCTATGTGAGCAGCATTTGCTCGAAATATTTACAGTTGTCACACATGCTAAATAAATAACCCAAATTGCCGTGGCCATATGGCAAATGTGATTGTGTGGGGCCTTACTTTTCTAATTGTATCACCTCTGGGTATTTAGGTTTCAAATTGATGGTAATGTAGGATACAAGAAAACTACGATAATGATGGTATTGTCCAGCGCCCACTGATACGTATGAACATATTGCAGCAATTTGTTAACGATAACATGATATTAGGCATCATAAATGCGTCATATGAAATGTTGGCTACAGGAACTTGCGACAAGAGCATACAACGGCAGAATGGCTTGAAAAGCATTTAACCTACAAAAATGAGTGAAATATTAAATGTTATTGCAGTCACTTCCTAAATCCATTAGCCAAATGGAGCAAAGCTATTTGGGTCAATCAAATAAAAATCAGTTTCATTCGCGTTTGAAAATATATAACGCGTATCCTTTTATCTAATTTAGCAGAAATAATACCAGTCGCTATGCATCATTTACATTTTAAATTGAACGATCAAACCTAGAAATCATATATTCTAAGCGATAGCATATATTGATCGATCTGCCGATGATTCAGTTGGCAAAGGCATTGGGAGGTAATTCACACGATAATAGCTGCGGTCGCATTTTCTTTCAAAAATGTAAGTAACGATTCCAACTGAGAATATCCTACGGCATCATAGAGAGGTTACCGTGTGTTTTGCCTGAATACGCCGTAACCACAAATCTCTTGGATTATAGGCGTCTGGCAGGTGCTTTATAAAACCAACAGGAAATGCCGGCAGTTGAATATTTCAACGAAACCCGCGCAGCACATATGCTATCCCTGTGCTTATAATGCCGATAGCATTTAGGCATGCAGCTTAATGAGTAAGTGCCCTTAATAATTCACGATGTTTGTTGAGGAGTATGGATATACAGCAAACCGACGAATCACAATACCAAGCATTAACGCCAACCATGCAATCCAATATCACTCAGGTAAACTGAAAAGCTAGGTTTGTTGAATTATTACTCACATGCAAGCTATCATTCACGTTCAGAGCCGATGTCGTTTAGTGCAGTCATAATGTTCCCAGAAATGAATTAACCGTAATCCGTTCATATTTCATGTTGCCTGCAATAAAGCTCGCGAGCGCAGGCTAACTAAACCAACAGTAACTTTTTCACTCACTTGACAACAGAATGTGATGGGCGAGTCGTGATCGGGTTCGTCAAAAGTAGTGTAAAGATCGGTTGATTTGACATCAAAGACATTCCGTGTGACGCGCCCTTTGTGACGATGCTATGAATCCCCAGATATTTCACCCTGACCAACTGTGAAAAATGTTTATGTGTCATTGTAAGTCATTTACCTCGAAGCAGGGTCCGTGGATGCATATTTCGATCAGTAGACGACACACTTTGTACCAAATCGCTGAATGGTGTCAATCGAAAATTGGCTGTTTGAAAAATGACGTGCAGCAGGTTTTTTTCAGTGAGGAAATATTAACTGTTAGTTGGTCAAATACTTGATGCATTTCAATCCAACCTCAAGATATTTAATTTCAGTCAGTGCTATAACAATGAACTGCCTGCTTAGGCGCCTTTGAGCAGGATGTTTTCCTGGAATCAGGCGCTATAAAAACGCATTATATGTTAAGTTATGTGTTATTGTTGACTAGGCTCGCTAGCTATAGGGAGATCAAAGGTAGGAAATTGTTGGCCAAGCGACTGATGGCAATACGCTCATCTGACGCTGACTGCTCAATGACACTTTTTTTTATATAACTTGTCAGTGACTTTATAAAAGAAAGAGGTTCTGACCTCAGTGTTAATCTACAGAGTGAAACGATTTATACAGTGTTGGTTTTCCATGCGTTTTTGCGAGCACATTTGGTGACCGTCGGCTCATGTGATTTGTCGAAAAATCAGCGCATTGTCCTATGTTTAGTCACTTTATATGCAGTTCATGTATGGCTGACAGCAAAGCTTTTTATTTGTTGGCTTAAAGCCCACACGAAGATATATTTGCGCATGATCTACAATGCGCTTTTTGTCCTACATAATACAATCCTGCCATCCTTTCACACATTGGTGTTCATCTACTGCACGGCCACGTGACCTGTATTCAAATTAGCTTGCTTCCGGATGGATGCGCAAATGACTGAGTTGTTGTGATCGACGCCTATTCCAAAACAAGGTAGCCTTAATCTATACTCCATGGCGAGGGCAAAATTCGAAATGCTTACTTACCGCTCTTCTTTGACAAACATATCCCTTCACACTTGTCTAATCATCAGTGTGGAATATATATATTAGAAGTATTTAAAGATTTGACTGATTTTAAAGGTTATTACAGAAAACTAAATTATTATTTATTAATCATCTATCTACAGTACTGAATTATGTCGCGAAACGCTATTTACGGTTTATCAAGATCATATCAAGGATAAATATTATTTTTCTAACCCATGGTGAATGAAAATGATTTCTAAATATCGGTTTTACGCAAATCTATATAGGCCCGAAAGATCAGAATTGTACGTATAAATTAGTATCTTGACCATTCGCGGACGACCTTTAAAGAACCAAAATTATGAACTTGTAATGACCGTGACAAATATGATTGCATATGGATTAAACTTTATCACTATATCAGTTAAAATATGCCGAATTAGCAATTAATGGTTAAGGATAACAAAAAATTTGTCAACGAATAGTTTAAGATGCCCTAGGGTTCATAGGCTGATACCGAATTACCTGTGGCTTTAAGCACGTTACTAATCTTGTAAGACAACAAGGGGCTATTGACAATCCGCTCTCTGATACGTCTTATTTGCTTCAGGCTTTCCATCCATTCAAGATAATCTTTTCGGGCATGCAAGAGAGAGACGCCTAACCTGCGAATGCATCCTACGCGTCCGCAATGACTCATGATTCAACGGGTTTAAAGTACAATGAAATTGTCAGTAATTTTTACTAGTTGTAGTGATTTGAAATGTATAGCCCGTGGCCATTATTTCTGTCTGGGCTATTCGGTGTTTGCTGTGCAAAGCAACGAAATCGCTACGAATTTCAATGCCTACCATGATGGTGAACTGTGGCTTTGTGCGGGATTTAGGCAGCATGACATGCGCGTATTTGCTCAGCAGATTTATACACACTTCCAAGCTGAATGTTTGGTATCGGTGATTGATGAATTTACACCAGTAGTTCCAAACCGGCCTATTGACTTAACTTTCATTGATATAGCTTTTGTTTTATGAAAATTATATTGCTTCTTAAGCTGGCTCAGTTGATTCTGTAGATGACACATGGTTAATATTGCGATTTAAATATGATGTAATACGATGCATACAACTACCAATAGTGTAACAAATACTAGCGCAATTTCTCGCAACAATAAATGTCCATTAACACGACTATTGTGTTTGGGGTATGACGTATTGCGTACTTTAGGTAGATAATGATGCATAGGCGATTTCCGCCGGCATTCAGTGATGAATAAACAATAAGAATATGACTTATTTTCACAACCGAACTTGGCATTTGGGAGCTTTACTTTATCTCTCTAACCCACTGAATACTTAAGCGACTTCTACAACAATATTTGAAAATAAGGGCCTTACACGGCCAATTTCCGAAACACCATGACTTGGTTGTTGAGTGGTGTAGCCGGATATAGCGCCTATCATCGAAACGCTTTTTGCTAGCGGCTTACACCTCTCAAGGAGCCAAGGACTGACATAGCAATGAGCATCATCTACCGTCGTTACTATCAGTGACTGGAAGGGTTCGTCTTTAGACAATATTTAAAGAGGCAAACAACGTACCGTGCAAAATATCGGCCCGTCTAAACAGCCGTTCACGATTAACGAACGGCTTTGACGGCTAACAAAGAATATTAATGTGATGTTTTTTAGAGCAATTTGGGGAAATCATATTGTAAAACCGAATCGTTCAAACAATGCACGAGTGCACAGCCAATTCATTAGGCTATGTGAGATAAATACTGTTCATATGCTTCTCTGCCCATGACTACATAAAAAATAGGAGGCGTTGATGCGATAATAGCCGGATTGTACGTTGTTTTACATCTAATTTAAACAAGTCAACAATATTTTTATTACTGAAACCATGCATTGATCAGTGCACATTTTATCCTATTCAAGCGCTATGATGATGATGATTTTGAGGCCAAGCCTGGGCCCTTTGAGAGGTATCAGCCACTGGCAATACATGTTGCTACAATAGGCTTTTATTCGGGCGACACCATTCTAGAACTCATGGTGTTTTGTATCCGGATATAAGCTTTGTAGTGCCCATATTTCAAAATAACGTTGTAAAAGTCGCTTAAGATTACACCGCGGTCACATAAGTACTGAAGTCCAAAATATTTAAAAATATCCAGCTCCTTGGCCTTGGTCGATGTTGGTTGAAACCTTTACAAGAATTACTAATTCAGTTTTGCAATTATCACAATATATAATGGTGTGTCGTGTTCCAGACTTGGCAGACGCAGTATTGCTTTGTTTGCTAATGTCACTGTTTATTTCAGGTTTGATATCATATAGGCTTGTGCTGCCCATTATGGGTCCATTGTTTTACTGTTAAAAACACATATATACAGTTCACATCGCCTTGTACGGCTTGTTAAATGCGTAAGACTTCATACGTCGCTTCAGTCCATAAAATATCGTTCCGCAGATGCAATTTGAGTCTGGAACTCATAACGTTCAACCTTTTTTGCTGCTTTCCTAGTCATCGGAAGTCAGTAGACATACTTGCTTCCGCACAAATACCGTAACGGCCGTGGGCAGCTGAAATTGTCTTGATATGCTAACTATGGATGGTGTTCTGGTCAACGCGCATTCATTGTGTGGCGTTTGAATATGTTTGAATATTCGGCATTAGGTTTCTACAATGAGCAGGCTGACAGACCGTGTATTAGCTGATGAAGTCTGGCCAGCAGAGATTAACAACCAGGGCCCCATGGTATATCGATTATAAGCAAACAGCTTTATGGGCTTGGCTTGAGTTTACTGTAGCACCACATCACTGATTAAGTTTGGGTTCATTGACCTATGGTATTCGGCCTGGTTCAGATGAGCCTAAGTCTTGACCAAATTTCAACATTGAATACTATGACGACTTTTAGACTACGTAATGAGTTCTTGATCTATGCTAGCAAATGACTTCCTACCGAATTTCCTCATCCGCTAAAGCCTACATGTATGAACGCACATGAACCATCCTAACGGTCGGGAACGGCAAGCAGTTTTCTAAACTGCCCTGATTCGGTAACGGCTGTAAATGTCCTTGCTTTAAGTATGACGTGGGTGGGATTTTGCCAGCAGTGAAGCTTTATACTCGCGATCAACGACATTTAACTTCTCATGAACGTCTGATATCGCAATATATGGGCAGCATGCCATTCAACATACGTGGTCGATCCCGTGGTCGACTGGTAATTTCATCTTCTATACAATCGTTCTAGTGAGCATTAAGCGTATCGTTTGACAAAAGGACAAAGTTCACAGTGATCATCGCCATCGCTTTTCTGTCACTGTCAATGTAGTAGCCAAATGAATTCAGAAGTACTAAGTACATGCTGCGATTTCTGCCAATCCCTCCTTCGGTCGCCCTGTTTGATTTTGTCCGTAACATCACTCGATTAGAACAGAACAGATGCCCTGGATCTTGATGTATTATCGGAGCTCGATTGATCCAGTCATCTACATACATCCTGCTGCATACAAAAATTTGCCTTTGCATAGTAAACCGCCGGGTATCGAAATGAGATGCATCTCAAACTCGCTATCTTTGTAACAGAGGATGGATGCAAGTTGCCAATCATTCTCAAAGCTGGTGCACATGCTAACGAAAATGCTAATAATTACTTGGCAGAATGATTTCCCCAATAAAACACTTTTATTCGTCCGGAGGTTAGGTCGCCTATGCAAGCGACGAACTTATACCTTTATTGCTTTATGGTAAAGTGAGTGCCCGATTGTATATTCGTCAGCATCGCATTTAACCTTAAGAGGTTCGCATCGAATTTCTTATGAACCGCAATAATTGTCGGCACATCCGAAAAATAACCATATAACTTTTACTGCCACAATAACTGACTTCCTACCATATGCCATATCGCACTGAAAAGGTGACGCAATTATTTATGATATATAAGTTCGAAGGTCTACGGCCCCCAGTTGACATATCCTAATTGACACGCTTGCTGGCTAGCTGGGCTGTTCCTCAACAAATTGAAATGCCAAATTGTCGACTGAATTTCTCATCCACGTACTCATTTCTTTAGCAACTCACCGAAGCATGCGCTTGAAATTGGTTTGATATAATTCAATCGACCCACGCATCATTGTTCAAACGGATGCTTTACTTACGCAAAAAGTTCATTATTTAGCACAGAATTTGCAAAGATTGCCTGAAAGCACCGGATGGAATGTAAGTCACTGCTAATGACTTATTAGAAAGTGCGGAAAATGTTACAGATAATGATGACCTGACGACGCGTGCATTATATGCCATTATCGAGGAAAGAAGGCGGTTTCTCTTAATCAACACAATGTCTGACGTCCATGATATGCATTTTGCTAGATGAGACGGGTTATAAGGAAACCCTTAATTGTATTTAAAGTATATTGTATCGTCAGCTTTGAGCTTGAGTCAAAATAGAAGATGCATGGTACCTCATCTTTAAGAATTAATCTTACAATGAATGACTGCGTAAATGCTGATCACATTTTGGCACACTGTTGCTTGACGCATAATTTATTTATCACTATGCTGGGGAGAACTACGGTCAAAACTCGTATGACTCTCAATATAGCCTCTGATATACGTGCCGTTTTTTTTCTAAGCAATGTGCGTGAGGCGATCTGCCTATATGTTTTGATTTTACGTCATTCCCAGAATGGCACGTTGGTACCAAGCGATTGACCATATTGCACTTTGTGAATTGTAAAAGCGCCAATAGGACGTATAAAAAATTAGCATATGGCGGAAGCGGTAACGCCGACTTGTTAATAAACGAAAATGTGGAAAATTGTTTTGAGAGAGGACCCATCGGTCGTCTTACTCTGCCCATAATAATCAGTTTACAGCAATGAACTTTTCATAGAGAATAGTCGGCCGTCTTTTGCTCGAATGCATTTATCTGCAATACCTATCCGTGATTTATATATTTACAATTGTGAAATGAATGTAAAAAAGGCCCAGTAGTGTCATTGCTGACACAGCATCGATCTAATTATTCACTGATATCGCGCAAACATGCAACTATTAATCGTTCTGCTGTTCAAAGATGGCTTAAATTTTCCAAGGAAAAGATCACGAACTGTATCCCTCATGTCAGCCAATCCTTTTACTTACATTTTCACATTAAATAGATTCTGAATCCACGATTAGCCTATTAATTATACAACAAGCTGATTACTATGTTTTAACGTCAACTCTTAATCCAATTATATGCATAGGATGATATCAATATAACTTAAAACAGTCTATTGCTGCAATGGAATATACGAGTTTTGTTAAATAACGGAACAAAAATATCACATGCATACATTTTTACAGTATTGTGTGATATAACAATGCCGCAAAAAGCGTACATGGTTGCATTAATCGTACACCAATAATAGACAGTAAAATATAATTCCCGTGCCATTTGTGATATTACCAAAAATGCTGGAACAGCTTAAAACACCGGTGACAAATCTAGTAAGTTACCTAACAGTGTTGCATGACTCTTTGCCACTATTTAAGGCACAGCAATGTTATTGGAATCATCAAACGAATAGCATTGCATCATACAAAAAGACTATTCCAATTTATGCGGTCCAAGAATTATTTCCGATTATCACATTGATTTTCTAATTACAAAAGGAATTGAACACATATTGAAGCAAATTTATATCATCGTAATGTGTGGGCAATGATTCGTCACTGTTATTAACTGGGATTCAGAAGTTTTGTCCTGCTGATATTGTAGCACAGTCTTTTCCTCTAAAACGTATGCCATAGCGCTTAGCTGTTCTGGTAGAGAATGATGACTAATCGCGGTAGCACGGAAATTGCGTTCATTTGAGGAAAGTTAAATCAGTTTCAATGTACGTAACTGTATTATAATGTAACATACAAAATGTATTGAAACTTTTCCGAAATATTCTAAAATAAAGCTCATATGTCGAGAAAGCAGTTTGGAAAACGTGCCATGCTTTCGATGTTGGCATTCGTTATACCGTGAGTGATCGTCTGCCTCGTCATCATGTAGATGTAGCTGCAATTTTGATAAGTATCAACGGCAAAAACAATAGTTTGTTAAGTTTATTGATACATTATCAAGGATCAATGGAAGCCTGTGAATGACAAAGCAAAACAAAACAGTGGAAAAGGCATCAGACGTCCTCTGTCTGCAGCTATGCCAACTTTGTTTATCAAGGAATCGTAGGGCTTGCAGCAACCAATTTGTATGTGATATGCATCGTGGTAAGATAGTTTGCAGTCAAGTATACATGTTATCTTAAAAACAATGAAATCGACGCTTAGAATTAAGTTTATATTTCACCAACACAGCTGCAGCTTATAAGAAGTATACCGATTTCAGTGAAAATTTTATGACATAGTGCAAATAAAACAATCTCTCTCATTCCTCGTTAAAATACAGCTGGACGAATCCCTTGTAATACAGTTTGATTTCTCTGTATCAATACAACGACGCTACAAAGTCATTTTTGGTCCCATAATAAGGCATTCAAAACGCTTCTAAGTTAATTGTCATCAGAAAGCGTCATGTGACTGCTTAAATAGCTGTCACACCAGGGTTGCGTCCTCACAGCGATCCCGCGGCGTCTACAGAAAATGCAGAACGACGAGGTGCATGCACTATGGTCTCCTACAGCGCCACAGCAAGACGGTGGCATAGCCATTTGGCGCTGTGGGGTCGCCCAGAACGCCATGCGACGGCGTACACTTAGGGCATGCACATAATACGCCCCGTTGGCAGGTAGGTCGCAGGATCGCCACTTCTTCCAAGCGCAACATTGGCTCTGTGTTACATATGTAAATTTATAAATAAAGAGAGAGATATATATATATATATAGATATATATAGAAGAGAGATATATATATAGAGATATATATATATATAGAGAGAGAGAGAGAGGGAGAGAGTAAGAGAAAGAGAGAGAGAGAGAGAGAGAGAGAGAGAGATAGATCAGAGCGAGAGATATATAGAGAGAGACAGATATAGACAGACATATATATATATATGCAGATAGAGACAGAAAGAGAGAAACAGAGAGAGAGAGGAAAGGCATAGAGAGAGAGATAGGGGGAGAGAGAGAGAGAGCCAGAGAGAGAGGGAGAGAGAGAGAGAGAGAGAGAGAGAGGACAGAGAGAGAGAAAAAGAGAGGGAGAGAGAAAAAGAGAGAGAGAGAAAGAGAATATATCTATATAGAGATATAGATATATATATATATATATATATAGATATATATATATATATATATATAGAGACGGATAGAGATAGAGAGAGGATATATATAGGATATTATATAGATATATATAGATATATATATATATATATATATATATATATATATATATATATATATATAGAGATATATATATATATATATATATATATATATATATATATATATATAATATATATATATACGCCGATATATATATATATATATATGTTAAAGATATATATATATACTATATATATATATATATATCTATATATATATATATATATATATACATATATATATATATATATATATATTATATATATATATATATCTATACTATATACTATATATATATATATATATATATATATATATATATAATATATATATATATCTAGATAATAGATATAGATATAAATTTATATATAATACTAAGATGCCATTTATTAGTTCCATATAAATATACAAGGATGCCATTATGACAATACTAGGTGGCGAGCGAAGCAGCTGTGAACCGGTTGGTTAAGGTAATGTATTTATCTAAAACCCGACGCATGAAAATCGGGATCGCATTGCTCTTGATTCGAGATATTGCATACGCCCGTTAGTATTGGGTTCAATGCAGTTAAAGACAACCAGAAGAGAACCGTTATCAACATTGGTTGGTATGATAGTCAAGAGGCATGCTTAACTATATAACCACTTATTGACCAATGATCTCAAATTTGTCTCTGTTTCCCTTTTAAGCGTACAACGTTTTTTAATGTACACTGAGGAAATAAACATATCGTCCTATTGGTATCATCGCCATTAGTCGGCCATGCTGGCCATGCTGGCCATGAAATATTGCGTAACTTGGTAATGACGCAGTACAATGAGTCAATAGTGTTCTTATTAGATGACAACTGACCTGCATTGCCTTGATGTTTCTATATGTAGTGTGCAAAGTTGTGAAAAATATCAAAAGTATACTGATGTGTCTGTTCCGCATACAGTGTGTTTCAGAAGCAGAGTGCAGAGATGGACGCATAGTGTAAGCGATTCTTGCACATAAATTGTTAACGTTTATTAACTGAGCTATTAGCATAACGCTGCAAATAACCAGCGAGAATGAAGTTACAAACATATGGTGCTGCACTGCTGCTGGCGACAACTGTGGTATAACTGGTGTTTTGTATGATAATAGATGTGTAGCAGCAATTACGCTTTTTTGCATGAGAAACAATGACCTACGAAGGTGACATCAAGCTGCTGGCAAGTGCAGATTACTTTCATATTTAAGTTTTCACAATCTGCGATTTAGTCCCGTCGATAAAGGCAATTATCCGATTTATTTCCACTGATGGTAATCAATATTGGGTCATTTATATTCATTTATGCTCCAGTTGGGTATTTACTTTTCTAGACATAGAAACATCGCGCGCGCTCTTATTTAAGACAAATTGTCAGGAGCAACGTAATATATAAAACCAGAAAAACGTCAAGAGACTTAATGTTAAAAATTGACCGAAAAATGAAGTGACAGCAGGGATGCATAAAAGAGCCACAACTAGTGTTATCCCTTCTTATTTCCACTGATAGCTGATTTAACCAGACAGCCTGATAGCTTTACGTCAGGATAGCTACGTGCTGAGAATAACTATTATGTTTCAACGGGTGGTTCAGTCGGCTCACTAAAACATTTAATGGACCTGAGGTAAAAAAAAAAAGCATTATTCTTGGTTTGCTGCACTAAGCCTGTTGTTGGCTGCGCGGGTGTGGTCTAACGGGTCTAACTGGTCTGCATCGTGAATGTTGTTGGTTTGTAGCGCGTGGTTATTACTGTGTTTGTTCCAAAGATGGCCATAATATGAGATGAAAATACGGATTATTTAATCACAATTCTCATTGTATATAGTGTAAAGTGACAAGGATCACATTATAATAGATCTCAACCGGTTACGACACAGCAGTCATTCGTGAACAGTGTATTATTCACCACGAACAAAAAACACAAACAACAGATCAAAGAGAGTTTAAGATGTTTATTAAGTAAACCCGTTGTAGCATAACCCTTATATCAATTCTTCATAAAAAATTGCACCCCGACAACGCCTGTTGTCACTACAATATAACCCATAGATAAAATAATGCTTCATCCGACAGGCACGACTGTGACAGGAGAGACAACATTTTGTTTTCCATCATTCCATTAAGCACTGGCCAGTACGATGTACCACGGTGGACGATAATGCTGACTAGTCAATGCGAGGCAGGCGTCACGGGCTAGCTGAATGCTCATACAGCTTGAGTGCAGCATAGTCGATGCCATCGCAGTATTGACGGGGTATTAGTTATTCGTTACTACCAGCGCACAAAAACAGATTATGATAGCTTGCTTAAAAAGCCAAAAATGGTTAGTTCGTTTAGAGAGAGGACCCTCGGTTTTCACACACTGCCTAATATTATCGAATTATGGCCTCTACAATTCTTCACACGATTTGTTGGCCGATTTCAGCTCGCATAAGCTCATCTACAAAACTACAAAACAGTGATATATTAGATTTATCAGATAATGTATTGATCGGAATATTCACGCACATCACACAGCATGCAACATTTCATCGTTTGCTTTTTTCTAAAATGGCTTAACCTTGATGATGAATTAATCAAAAAGGGTATGTCTCAATGTCCGCCACTTCCATTACTCACTCGTACACTTTCACTTTGAGTTGATACTGAATAAACAATTTGCCAATCAATTATATACCAAGCTGATCCCTATGTTTTCTCGTCGAGAAAGAACGGTTACTATTGCAATAATAGCGCCAACAGCCGATTGTCAGCTGTTGCTGCCGCCTATGTAATGAAAACGTTAGCATAGTCTGTGACTTTCCAGGCGTGACGGAACCTAACAACATGTTAATGAAAGCAATGATCGTCACATCCTATTATTGTCGTTTATGTTTATGCTAAAAAGTGAATACAAACAGCCGGATTGTGCTTTGCTGTAATGTTGTGTGGTTTCTGCCGGCACGATGCTCCTACAGAATAGGGAGAATGCAATAGATATCTGTTAGACATATAGATAGAAATAATGGTGCTTATGGTCTAATAAAAGTTTCCTCTAATGTTAGTTACTGAATATGACACATCATTTAAATACGTAACAGGGAAGCAAGCATTTCCTTTACTGTTGCTATAATAACATATCATAGCCTTCAGCAAGAGATACACTTTTTTGACCTTACAATGTGACATGATCTCATAGTTGATAATGCTTGCATAAATTTTCTAATGCTTCGTTTGTCTGCATCAACCTTCCCACAACGTAATGTATTTATAGTAAAATATGCGCGATGATCCATAATGGTAATCAACTGTATTATTTTCGTTAAGCTGAAGTTACAGCACAGACCTTTTACCCGCCGGTCCTAATGCATATGTCATTTGGCATATCTGTATTAATAGAGAATGATGACCAATCGCGCTGTCGCTTAATTTGCGTTCATTTGAGGCACGTAGGCAAGGTATTTAACTGTACCCCAAAAAAACTTTTCATGCTCATTGACTATAACGAAGTATATGCAACATTGTTTCGATGAAAACGTCGAGAGCGAAATAATTTGTACAAAAAACAAGGTTAGGATTTTATTTTTAGCTATTCATGCGTAGATTTAAAAAAGATTTTTCTTATTTTCACAAATTACAGATTTGCTTTACGAACACGCAAGCAGTTGCACTCAACTGAGCTTCATTTTGATCCTAAGCAAGTTAGCTCAGGTGTGCGATGACCTCATGGTAATATTATGAGGATAGTGGTAGTTGCCGTTAGTGACTGATGCCGTCAAACAAATGTCAATTTCTCTTGATATTTATAAGAGGGGAAACTAAGTGCATATTGCGCTATTAAAATATGTCAACAAACCTCATTGCATGAAAGTATAAGCGCATAGCTATACCGGCGTGTCCGCAAAGGTTTATAAGCCCCCTAAGAGAGTTGAATCAGGGAATAATATGGTACATTGATCGGAATATTCACAAATGTAACTGGAAATAAAGTGATTTGTTTGTTTGGAACTGAGCCTGATAATAATAACATGCCGCCACATATAACAACATCAAATATTGGTATAAATATGCCTTTAGATGAAACTACCATAATTGATACACACATTATTTGAGAGTAATTGCAAATGAATTTCTCCCCTTAATCAAATGCGATATCTCTTGCAACTAGGAAATTTTATTTCCGAAACCATTTCTAATGATACAACTTCAGGTGTACGCAGAGAAAGTCGTATCTTGTCAGAATGTTTATAAGCTACGCCTGTTTCTATTGAAACAACAATCAGGGTTTTAAGAATAGAAACGTACGAGTCTGCCAACGAGGCGACTAATGTTTTTCAGCGTTTAAGAAAAACGAATGGTTAAAGGTGGCAATCACATTCGTATTAAGCTCTGATCCATATACAAACAGACAAAACCAATGGGTCTTACAAACCTACCGTTCTACGTTTTCAACCAATACAAACCTATTCACGATGATTCACATTGTTAGCCTGACTGTTTGTATTGATATGAATTTATAGCTGAGTTAATTGCAAGACTATTTTTCAATATACACGCCTTTGAAATTATGACAGCGAATAATGACCTAGAGCGCCATCGTCGAAATCCCATCCATCTAAGACGCGTCAAGTTGGATGTTTTAATGTGTCTTATTGCAAAAGAAAGGAATGCAAATAGCACATCGATACGTAATTCCAGTTATCCTATTTTGCAGCATCGGTACGAATACACATGCCGTAATATATAGCTGTACTGATGGAGAATGCTGACTAATCCGGCTACTTCTGAATTCACGCTCATTTGAGGCATGTTACATCAGTTTCAACGTACTTAACTGGATTAAAATGGAACCCTTATAATACGCCGTTATATAAGACGCACCATTAATAATAACACAACTTAATTACTGTTGACGAGAATCTGCCATTCGTTATATCACCACGAGTGCGCATTCGAGTGCTGAATTATCGTACAGATGGCAATACAGTTAAACGTCAGTTAAGAATAATCAAGGAAAAGATGGCAGTCTGTGAATGATCCCGCTTATCAATGTACAAGGCAACAGCATTATGTGTCGGGCGCTATACTCACTTTGTTTATCACGAAACAATAGAGTTTACAACAATGATAATATGTAACGTACTGAGATTGCATGTAGGCGTTAATATATGTTTACGTTTAACAAATGGACACTTAGAGTTCAGTGTGTA